>JAWNLR010000085.1:0-1200000 GCA_035042205.1 Drosophila infuscata
GTATATATATATATTAAATATAAGAGCATGTATTTAATCAATTGTTCTACGTAGTTGATAACAAATATATATTCGTCTTTCATCTGTATGAAAAAGCGCATTTTACACACCTTAAGATCGAGACAATTATAATTTTTATAATAAGTTAGCACATTAACTTTATTTGATTTAATGATAAATAACTGTCTGTGATTCCATAACATTCTTTTCCGATATCAATTAAAAGACATAATTGTAAATAATGACATAAAATAAGCCATGCAAGGGAAAGAAAAGAAACGCTGATTTTATTGAGCCCACTTCTTTCAGCGCTTACTTCATAAAAGTTTGTTGAGCATTCCACCTACCTCTTAAATAACAGAAAAATTGTTCTTTTTTAAAAAAAAATCAATATATCTCAGACAGATTCAGAAATCTTTTTATCGTTTCTACTTATCTTCTCACACTTTTAGCCTTAATTTGATTGTTTTAACGATTATTATCTGGCTCTCATTACGTTTTGCGTTATCTTTGTTACATTTTGAAATTAACTTTTTGTTTGATTTGTTTACAGTTTCATAATTAACTGTTAATAATAATTAACTGTTAATTATTGATAATGATGACAATACAATCCAAAACCCATGGAAATTATTTGTAGGCAAGCCAACAGCAAACTTTTTGTTAAACTTGCCCCAAAAGCAACTTCGTTGAAAGAGGCTTTCTCATGAATTTTCTTTAAAAATTCGCTGCCGACTAAATCCTGTTTGAAATTTATGATTTTCATTTTAATGCAACCAATTGAGCAATTTGGTGTTTTTTAAAAGAATCTCTTTTTTTTTACTGCCTGAGGATGCTGATGTCAATTAATTGTTAATTTTTATGCCCCGAAAATGCAAACAAGCAACTTTCTGCTTGATATTTATCTTTTTTGTTGTGTTGGTCCGCATTGTAATAATAACTTTTTTGGCCTGGCTTAGACTTGTTCAGCACTTTATACATAGACTAAGTTGACGAGATTGAAAGATATCAAGTTAAGTGCTTAAATGTAGCTTTATAACATTTTAATGGCCATGTTGGCATTGGAGGCCGTGCTCCAAGTTTTAAAATGTCATAAAATTTTCAACAAGTACTTTAACTTGTTAGCGGTAGGAGTGAGACTGGCTAAGTGAAGTTGCATTGGGTTTGAAAATTTTGAAAACTGAGCTGTCTACGATAAGCTCCAAGCACTTAAAATGCTTTATTTCCATTTTGAGCTACAAAACAATTTTATTAGCTTTAGAAAATTACAACAAAGTCACAAGTCGATGGCAGCTGCAACAAGAGTTATGATGACTTTTTAATTAAGCAACCAAAAGACAAAAAAACATTCCAAAAACAACAACAAAAAAACACTACAACAACCAAATTTGGCGCCAAGTGAAAAGCAAAATTATGAAGCCTTCTCCTATTATTCCTTCCTTCACAGATGATAATGACGACGACGACGATGATGATGATGATGATAACGATATCGTCCAGGCCCAGACAGTTGCCATTTGCTGTTTTGCTAGTGCCACATGATGCGCAAATTCACAAAATGCCAGAATGAGAGCCAACCAAGCAGGCCAAGAGCAGAGACAACACCCAGTCAACCGAGCGTTCATAAGGCAAACAATTGAGCAACTGTAGATGCATATTCTATGACAGATATAGCTTTACAGTTACAAATACAGACCCAGAGCCAGTGATACAGCCATAGCAACGAGCAGCTGCACGCCTGGCCAACAAACACCAAAAGATAATGCTCCCTGCCTCCATTGTCCTGTACAGCTGCAAAATCCCAGATATTTTTGTACAGTTGGCATCGGCCAGCTCAAACAACAACAACAACAACAACAATTGCTGTAAATGTGTATAGAAACGTCAACGCAGTCGCGATTTGAACAATAAAAGCCAAAGCCACCACGTTCCCAGCATCATTGGAATCCCTTCTGTTCTGGATTTTTTTTTTTTTTTTTTTTGCCGACATTTTGTAGTCTGTTAATGTGGTTCAAAGTCTCCCGCTGTCACTCATTAATTTTAGCTGAATTTTCAGTAGTCTAAGCCATGACAAAAAGTGGTCAACAGGCACCCGGCAAATGTCAACTGCTGCAGTCCATTTTAATTTCAAAGGTTCGCAATTTTTGTGTCCTGTAACTGAAATAATGCATCTAGTTATACTTTCTGCTATATATAAATAAAACATTTTATGAATGTCTTGTCCTTTGTTTAATAACTTATTAAATACTTATGCATATATTTTCTTTTTTTTAGATACCACAACAAATAACAAATTTATTACAGGGTATTCAAAAGTCGATATATCTTTATATTAATTTTTTTTTTTTTTGTCTGTTTGTGCTTACATTTTGTTGAGCTAAATTCGCTTCAGGATTTATTATCACGTTGCTATTCATAATTTTCAGTCTTATAATCCAACGAGCCTAAGCCAAATACAAAGGCAATTTATTTTGGTTTCATTTTCTGTTTACAAACGGAAGCTACTTAACATTGGGTTGGATTATAGTTGGCACTATACTATAATATAATGTACCACTGAAGATGTTCCAAGTCAACCGTTTAAATTATGCATTTTATTATTAGGGCCTACATTGGATGCTGTTTGCAACGTGTCTTCATTTATGATAATGAATATTCATCTCACGTGAAGTACAGTTGTTCACAGTTGATAATAGCTCACCGGTCGTATACGCAATTTTAATTAAAATTCAAAAGCATTCTAATGCCTCTCAAAATGCATTTTTATTATGTGCTGTTTAACGTGCGGAAAATTATATATTTGAAATTTGTCAACGAGCCGTTCAAAATGCAAAAACCCTAAAACTGGACCAAGGATAAAAGAACCTGCGTTGCGTGGATAATAAACTGTGCACAATTTTGCATATCAAAAGCAAAAGCAGCAATTAAAATAAGCGTTGAAACGAACACGAGTGGAAATGACACACTGGGCAGAGAGAGGTATGTGCACAACAATGTTTGATAGATGATTACCATATAAAAACAATTGTATGCATGTTGTAAAACAGTAAAACAGAAAACTGTGTTCACAAATCTACTTCAACACAATTTCCTTCCATTTTGCTCATGTTTAACCTGCATTATGTAAAAGCACAAATGCGACACACTCTGTTAATTTTCATGGAATAAAATCCAAACTTTTTAAGGGGCTGTCCATTAAGTTTGGAAGACACACACATATGAATTAACAAAGAACATATCCAAAGCAAAATCTGAGCTAAAGCTGTTGAAATTAGCATTTAATTAAACATTGGGTAAACTACGCATTAATGAGAAAATTTGTGGTATTTGTTAGCGCAGAACTTTTCATTAACTTTAAGTTTGCTCCTCGTAGTTTCTGCTTGTGGATGCCGCACATTTCCACACATGAAATAATTATAATTTGGTGGGTGCTTTGATTTTGCGCCTCTTGACAATTTTCCATTGCGTTTCCCGTAAGCACGAAATAGAGCGGTGCCTAATTGTTTCTGCTCCTTTTTTTTAAACGTTTTTGTTTTGCGTCAGGAAAATATGTCCACACCAATTTCACCAGAATATTATCTCCCATAGCAACAGTATAATAAAGAGAGTATTGACTGCGGTTAATTCTCAATATTTTCTGTTTAACAAAGTTAGGCTATAAATAAAATAAATTTATACAACAAAAAATTAGTAAAGCATAGTAAGTAGAATATACTTTGAAAATCCCATAGGAACTAATATATCGTGATTTTATTTTACATACATATATAACATTTTCCAGCTGTACATGTTTATTGGGTCATTCTACTGTACCAACTGTAATTTGTTTTGAAAAGTGACTCAACTATTGGCAATAAATTTTCAGACATTTAAACTTCATGTACAACTTTTTGAAATAGAGAAATCAGTATTAGCCCCATCCCATATAGGGTGTACTGGAAAACTTGTCACTGGGTGTTGACCACATTAATTATGTGTGTTTTAGGTAACTTGATATATTGTAAACTCCCAAAAGTATTTCAATAACCACATAGGCAAATGTTTCTGTGTACTAAGCACTCTAAGCACAACTTTCCCAGCAGAGCAGAGCTGAACTGAGCAGTTTGCAAAGTCCACACGAACTTTTTGATATGCTGCTGACACTGGTGGTGCTGGGGTGGTGCACAATATTTTAAAATTAGTTTTGCTGGTAATTAATGCAAGTTGAACTTGCTTTGAATTCTCATTTCAATTAATTTTTTTTTGCGCCTTTTCCTCATGTGCACGTTGCCTACTTTAGTATTCATGTATTTTCTATGTTCCGAGGGTGTGGGTGAATTTGTGCGTGCGTCTGCCTGTTTTTTAATGTAATTACGTAGGTAACACATTAAAATTTAATTTTCTTTCAAATCCAATTAAATTTCTAATTACCGTACGTCGCATATGTGCATAAGGAAGTATATAAAATACAATAGCAACATCTGCCTTGACACACACACACACACCTCCAAACACACCACATGTTACTAGGCAAAATTTGTTAATCTCACAAGAAAATCTGTCTAGGGTTTAGACCATGGTAGAATTTCAATATAGTTTCTGCTGACAGCGTTTTGTGTGTGAGTTGACTTGCCCAACATTAAATTTCAGCAAATTCCAACTTGTTGACAACTGAGCACTTGACCTTTGGTTGTGGGCATAAGTGTGTTCTCGCTGCTCCACACCACACCCAAGTAATTTTGCGGGTTATTCATTAAAAACTGCTTAGTTGGCATACTAAAAAAAAAAATGAGGCAATTAAGAGGGGGTACCCCCTTCTCTTGCAACTTGTTGACATACAAATTACGCGCATGAAAATCCACATGGAAAATGAGTTAAATAAACAAAATAAGCGATATGAATATATATGTGTGAGTGTGTTCAGGGGGGTTGCTAAATTAAATTTGTGACTTAAGGCAATGCTTTCCAGTGAGTGTATACATATATATAATTAAATGTTTTGCATTAACAGATTGATTAAAAAAAAATAATTTCTTTATTCAAATAACTGCTTATGTTTAACAATGGATATTCTGATTATCAACTTTACAAAATCGAGTACTCTAAGTAGAAACTTATGTCTGCGCTGTTTGGTGTACAAATCAAAACTCAACTTATTCTATGTTTTTGCTTACAAGGAAATCTCGGTACTCGCTCGTTTTTTGTTTATAAAGAAAGTTCTTTGTTCATTGTTCTTTGTTTGCTATATGAACGCGATTAGTTCATAATAATCTTTGGACCTTGATTTTTATGTAGCTTTATCGTCAAGCTGAAATAACTTTCGGATGTGGCATGGGAACAACTCAAATTCTTTCTGCATTGATAAGCGTTGTTTACAGGGAGTGTGCATGCAAGCGTGACATGCATATGGTATGAGTGTAGACATGCAAGATCAGCATGATCTGGATATGTCACTTCCCCGCCCTCTAAAATTCGGCTTGTCCTCAAGCGTTTAACGTGGGGTACATGTGTAAGTTATGAGTACTTTCTGTAGCTGCTTTATCTTCGATTTCATTTGGCATTTCTATTGTCGAGCTTTTTCTATATCTTATTGTTATCTGCTTAGGTATTTTCTTATATTTTAACAGCAAGTAGCTTATTATTATTATAGTCAGTATAGTTACTGATGTTAAACTTATAATTAACAATGTATTATTGGTTTTTGTATGGCTTCGTATTAATTCTTTTGTTCGCAACAATTCTATAGGTTCTGTTTTTGTTACATTATTACTGATATAAATTGTTTGTGTAAAACTTGAAATTACATTTGATATTTGTATATCTTCTAACTGTACATTACAATTTGTTGCTTTTATAATATTGTTTCCAGATATTCTAATTTTCTGTGGTACACAATTTTGTTCAAGGAATGTTTTAGGTAGATTCCAAGTTAGGATTACATTTGGTTCTATAAAATTTATTTCATAATTTTTCCTTGTTTTAGTATATTTGCACTCTACTTGTGTTTGCTTTAATATGCCATTTATACATTTACTTGCTATAATCATATTTTTGTTTGTTGTATAAGTTTTATTTTCGTGTATATAATATTTGTTTCTTATATTTTCGGTTAAAATATTGTTTTCCTCATCAGGATATGGTATTATCGAATATAAATTTTCTTGTATTAAAATTCTTGGTATATGTGACATAATTATAATTTCATTAGATTCTAGTTTTATCCAAGTAGACGTTTTTATATTTAACAGTTTTTCTGAATCAACATTCAATAAATGATCATGCTTTAGTAATTTTGGATTGAAAATTCCTAACCTAGTTAGTTGCATTCCCATTTCAATGTCTTCAATGTATTCAGTAAATTGTTGCAAGTTGAATATTAATAGACTTAATTTTTTATTTTGTTCTTTTGCTTCTGTCATTTGATTCATTATCTCTAAGCCATGGTTCACTGATTCTATTACTTTATTTTAATCTTTACATTTTCTGATTCTAGCCAAATTTTCAATGCAGCACTCATAAATGCTGAATCTTTGTCTGCCTTTATTTCCATTGGTTTTCCCATTTCATTGAATACTTTCAATAATGCTCTCTTTGTTTCTAACCAATCTTTACCATTTACCTCGATTAGAGTTGCGAATTTTGAGTATACATCTATGCATGATAGGAATTGTTTGTTATTAATCATGTAAAAATCTATGACATATTTCTCTCTGGGATTGAAAACTTCTGGTGTTACTTCATAGTTAAATTTTGTATCTCTATGTTCTACTTTTGAAATATTACATACTTCGCATTCATTGATAATATTCTGGATTAGTTTTTGGTGATCTGGGAAATAATATTTTTCTTTAAACATTGCTATTGTTTTCTCTATTCCCGGATGTAAGAGTTTCGTGTGGTCATTTAATATAATTTGTTTTAACTCGGAATAGTTTTGGACATCAATTAATTTCTTTGTGGTTCTCATAGTTTTAATCGGACAATCTCTTTTTATTATCTCTATATACGCTTTTTGGAATGTTGAAAAGTCATTTTCATGTGGAATGTATATGACACTATTTTTACTACATAAGTATTCTTTTATTATTTCCTTCGCCTTTTCTATCGTCATTTCTATATAATTTATTATTATTTTATTTTTACAGTAATAAGTTATTTTCTTGATTTCTTCGCTAGTTCCCTTGATCAACTCAATTTGATGATTGTAATAATTTAATGGTCTTTCAGTGTTCTGGATACAATTTCCATTATCTTCATTTGCACTATGTATTGTTGCTTCCACGCTATCTCGTGTACTTCCCATAAAATTTTCTATAGCATTATTTTCCTCTGTTTTAATTCTTGAGAGTGCATCGGCTACATGATTTTCTTTTCCCGGTATGTATTTAATTTCGTAATCGAATTCATTTAATCTTATTTTCCATCTTTGCAATTTCATATTTGGTTCTTTTATGTTGTTCAACCATATAAGTGGTTTATGATCACTAAGTATTTCAAAATTTCTGCCAAATAAGTATGATCTGAAATTTTTCGTTGCCCAGATTATTGCTAATAACTCTTTCTCTATCGCTGAATACTTTATTTCGTGTTCATTTAAAGTTCTACTAGCATAACATATTGGTTTATGTTCCTGTGACAAAACTGCTCCTAATGCATAATTACTGGCGTCGGTCGTAAGTGAAAATTTCTTGCTGAAATCTGGATATCTTAATATTGGATCGGACATGATGAGTAATTTAAGTTTTTCGAAAGCTTCTATGTATGTGGTTTCTTTTACATTTATTTTTTCTCCTTTCTTTAGTTTTAATGTCATTGGTTTTACTACCTTAGCAAAGTTTGGTATGAATTTCCTATAAAATCCACACAAACCTAAGAATCTTTTAATTTCCTTCGGGGTTTTAGGTATTGGAAATTCTTTTACTGCTTTAATTTTAGTGGGGTTTGGTTTTATTCCCTCTGTCGTTATTATATGTCCTAGAAATTCAGTTTCTTTCTTCATGAATTCACATTTATCTAGTTGTAATTTTAAATTTGCTTCTCTGAGCTTTTTGAAGACTTTTATCAATGACAATACGTGTTCTTCCAATGAAGTGGAATACACAATTATATCATCCATGTATACTAAACAGTTTTTATGTATTAAATCTCCTAGTATATTGTTCATGCAACGTTGAAAAGTTGCTGGTGCATTTTTCAAACCGAATGGCATTCGAGTATATTCATAATGACCAGTTTTTGTAGAGAATGCTGTTTTGGCAATTGATTGTTCGTCCATTTGAATCTGATGGAATCCTTTAGCTAAATCTATTGTTGTAAAATATTGGCATCTTCCTAACTTATCTAGTATCTCTTCCATTACAGGTATTGGATATCTATCGCTAATTGTCTTTTCGTTAAGACTGCGATAATCCACTACTATTCTATACTTTTTCTGACCTGATGCGTCTACTTTTTTCGGTACTATCCATATAGGTGAACAGTATGGTGAATTTGATTGCCTAATGATACCTTGTTGCATCATTTCTTTCATCTGCTTGTTAACTTCTTCATCGTAACTTTGTGGATATCTATAGGGTTTCCTATAGCAAGGGTTTTCGTCTTTTGTATTGATAACATGTTTTACCGTATTTGTGAAAGTCAAATTATCACTCTCTCTATACTGTATATCGTCGAATTCAAACAAGATCTTTTTTAATGCATTTTTCTCTTCCTGGTTTAGATGTTCTAAGCGATATTGATTTCCCTCATTTAATTCATTTTCTAATGCATACATTATATGTTCGTCTTTTATTTCTGATGGTTCTTCATCGTTAGTTTCTTCTTGATTTTCTTTATTTTCATTATTCTCTTTTCTTATGTGATTTTCTTTATCTTTAGTATCGTATTTAAAATAAAATGTATAGCCACTTAACTCAACAAACTCTTCCTCGTAGTTGATCATGCAATTACAATCCTTAAGGAACGTTCGGCCTAAGAGGATATCAAAATTTTCTGAGAAATCATGTATGTAAAATTTCTGATCAGTCGGACAAAGTTTACTTGGTGCTAGTGAAATGCTTGTTTTTAGATTGGCTTTCCCACTTATAGTTTGGCAAGTTGTATTTTCTGTTGTTGTATTATAATTTAAGAAGTTTGTTTTCATTATATTAATTGATGATCCTGTGTCTATCAAGCATCGTAATTTTATATTATTCATAATTATGTTTATGAATGGGGTTCTATGTTTCTGTCCGAGGCTACTTGATGAAAATTTTCATTCCATTCCATTCTAGACTGCCCACTATTGCTTGGTCTTAGTCTTTTTACTGGTTGGCTTGGTGGTCTACCGATATTTTGATTATTTTGGCTTGCTTGATAATTAATGGGATTTTGCATTCTACCATGGTTAAGTTTTTGTTGAAACTCGTTATATAAGTGATCGTTATTTGATTGTTGATTCCTGTAGTTATAATTCTGTTGATTTCTTGGATAGTGATTATAACTTGAATTATAATTTGGTTGGGGTCTTGGATTTTGGTAGCTATTATAATTTTGCTGGGGTCTTGAATAATTCTTATTATTGTTTCTATTGTATTGTGGGTTTATATTTCTTGGTTTTTCTGATATACGATCTTCGTATAAACCTAGTTCTTGTGATACTGCCTTAAGTTTCTCAATTGATGATATGTCGCTTCTAGATAATTGCATATATAACCTGTCTGGTAATCTTTTGTGTATCACATCTCTTACTGTGTTACTTAATGCTTTAGAGTATAATTTTGTATTATCATTATTGTTCTCTATTACTAACTTATTTAGTATTATAAAGGATTTTTGCTCGAGTTCCTCGAGAAACTTACGGATGCTTCCTCCGAAAAATGTGTTATAAACTCTTCTCAATAGCTCCTCGAATGGTGTCTGGGTCTTGAATGCTGTGATTAATACGGCTCGAAGTGCTGGCCAATCTCCTGGTAAATAGCGAAGTGAAGTCCTTAACGCTTCTCCGTGTATTTGCATCTGTATTGCTCCATAGATTATATGTAATTGTCTTTCATCTGCTGTACGGAATAACTCTTTGATGTAGTCAATCCTTCCAATGAACGCACCTAGTTCATCAGTTTCTCCTCCGAAACTGGGTACTTGACGGATTTGTCCAAGCGCTTGACTCAATGCTCCTTCTTGCAATGAGGCCATGATTTTAGTTTTTTCTTCTTTTTACACACAAAAAAAAATATATAAAAAAAATTTGTTCTCCACAAAAAAAAATATTTATTCACACAAAAAAAAATTCTCAAAATAAAAAAAAATATATTGTTCAAAAAAAATATTCTCCTCCTTCGTTGTTTCGCGGTGTTTTTACTTCCAATTAAAAGGTTTCACGGATCGCGGGGTCCTTTAGCGGATATTTAAGAATTTTACGCGTAACACTAGTACGTTATTCACGACGTTACACAATGTAATTTTCTTTTTGTATCCTACCGGCTGCGCCAATTAAATGTTTTGCATTAACAGATTGATTAAAAAAAAATAATTTCTTTATTCAAATAACTGCTTATGTTTAACAATGGATATTCTGATTATCAACTTTACAAAATCGAGTACTCTAAGTAGAAACTTATGTCTGCGCTGTTTGGTGTACAAATCAAAACTCAACTTATTCTATGTTTTTGCTTACAAGGAAATCTCGGTACTCGCTCGTTTTTTGTTTATAAAGAAAGTTCTTTGTTCATTGTTCTTTGTTTGCTATATGAACGCGATTAGTTCATAATAATCTTTGGACCTTGATTTTTATGTAGCTTTATCGTCAAGCTGAAATAACTTTCGGATGTGGCATGGGAACAACTCAAATTCTTTCTGCATTGATAAGCGTTGTTTACAGGGAGTGTGCATGCAAGCGTGACATGCATATGGTATGAGTGTAGACATGCAAGATCAGCATGATCTGGATATGTCACTATATATATATGTACATATATATATATATATATGTATATATATATATAAATATTTAAATATCTCATTCTAAATTATTCGGGCTTAACAAAAGAATGAAAGATGCGTGTATGGAATATGCCATACTTTTTATTAAGTAATAATTCAAGGGACTGAGAATATATATATATATATATATGAAATTTTTGTTTCACTGTGCGTTCTGTTTGCCAATTTTGTGCTGTTTGTTTTCACACACAGCCAATTTATAAGCACATAATTTCCTCTTGCTCGAGGCGGTTGTGGAAAATAGAATAAACATTTTGCAAATGAAACTGTTTATTTAATGAGTTAATAGGCGGAAAAAACATACCAACAGCTTAACTCAATTATAAAAGTAATTCGAGCAGCACTAATGAGAGTCTTTCAAGCGCAATTCATAGATGTAAGCACTTAAACATTGCCTATTGTGATCAACCGGTAGTTACATAAAATATAATATATAATTAAATGCAAAATAATCCAAATTTGTTTTGGCTGCAATAAATCCTTAAATTCAAATGGTTTATATGTTTTAGTATCGAGTCGATTTAATGCAAACAATTTTCCAAAAATAGGCCAACGACTCTCAGCTACAGCCAGAAAATGGTCGTTTAATTGGACAATTGAACTGTAGCAAAGCCTATTAACTCGCTATTCATATACCAATGGATATCGTACATCTGTAGCTTTATATTGACACGGTGGAAAATATATAGGAAACGCCATATTAAGCCTGCTGGAAAAAAAAACACCGACATTTTCAGCTTTTATCATTTACATGCATATCCTCAATATGCTCGTAAACAGGAAAAATTCATGAAACACGTTAGTTTGGTTGTATTTTCGCTAAGCTCTTAAGCGCCTTTTTATTTGTATATTGTATTTTATTTTTGATATTGCTTATATTAAAAAAAAACCACAATATAAGTCTAACCATGCAATCGTTAAATACATAAATTCACGTTATTTTGCAAATATTTTAAGCTGATTTCCGCATGGAAATGAATCATTTCACAGCAAGATAAGCGCATTCGTGTGATTTTTTTTAAGTTATCAACTGATAACTAGGAAAATATTTATCATATTTATAAATGTTGCAATATCATTTGTGTGGCTTATGCGTTGGCCACAAAATGTTGCTCAATTGATTGGTTGCGCTTTTCAAGGAGTTAAAAATGGATTTATATATAATAGACAAACTACAAAAAAAAGAACTTAAATTTCAATTTTTTTAAAATGTTACTGTTACATATCTGGGAAAATTCTATTGCATAAAAAATGAAGCTCTTAACCTACATATAAATAAATTGCGACAATTAATGCATGCATAAATCAAATTGACGCGATTATAAAAATACACCAAAACTGTAATAAAAACAGGTAACCGCTATAGGACAACAGTATTTGACTAGGTATATACCCTGCAATTTGTCATCGGCGCTCGCATTTCACTGAATATATATTTAGATATAGATATTTGTCAGCAAGCAGTCAACTGGATATATATGGATATTTATTGCGTCACATTGAACATTGTATATATGTAAAATACCCATTTTAATGCACACATGATACAATGAAAAATGATGCACCTAATTGATAAAAGCAGGCGGGACACCAATGCCAGTTGTCAGGTCATAGAGCACAACAAATAAAAACAATAATTGTGTCACATATTGCATATTACCTTTAAAAATAATGGCAGATAACTGTAAAACGAGAATGCCAAAAAAATATTATATGCTATGCATATGCCCAAGTTTTTTGTTAGTTAGATGGAAAAATGTTTCCTACAATTCACGATGACTGGTGGCAGGCAAAAATTGTCGAATAAAAACCAAATATAAATCATGGCATATTTTTGGGAGCAGTCAAGTGTCTCGTGTGGCACTTGTATTTGACTTTTGCTGGTAAAAAATATATATATATATATTTATATATATTTATTAAATGTATAGGTCTCTATGTATATATTTGTGTTAGCCTTACATTGATGGACGCTCTTTTTGATTTGATGATTGTGTCAATTTGGAATGCCGTAAAAAATATTTTTGTTCGATTTTATTGATTGTCATGTGCAGACGTATTTATACTGCGGTCAAGGGAACTTTTTTTTTGGGCCACAAAACTCATCAAAACAATCAATGGATATTTATTGATTGATTGTAAGATTTGTGTGACACACGAGCAGAACAAAGTGGAAACAATGTAACAACTAGATTAAAAAAGTTATAGAAATTTTATAAAGTTTAAATAAGAATTGTTAGCAGCATATACTGTATTGGTATTAAATTACAAATATAATAAAAAGTTTATTAGGCCCATAAATGGGATATTAAATTGCTTATACGTAATTTAATTAACTCCATTATTTGAGTGCGCAAACAATTTGCGATAATTGATTTTCCGAGCATCGATTAAAATTGCTTTTAATTTTGATAACTAGCTTGAATGGACACATTTGCATCAATAAACATCAATCAATTATGAAATTAGAATTGACTGGCAACTTTAAGCTTTGTGTTACGTATGTCGATCCCATAGCAATCCAACAACGGACTTCATCTTTAATTAAAATAAAAATCAATGAGTTCGATTTCAAATAATACTTCCAGTAAACGTAAGATGTCACTTCCTCTTCTGTTCGTTTAAAACGCATTTCCGGAATGCATATTTCAGATACAACAAGTGAGAACGTTGCACTTGGACGTAACCGGCTGTGGAATACTCTGATATCTACGTTGTGCCAGCAAAGTACCTATGGTATGTCGGGACTGTCCCTAAAATTTTTGAAAATTTAGGAGGGTGTACCAGAAATCAACTTTCCACGTTTGACGACTCCAGCTCTAACATTGTGGGAGATATAGATTATGGAATTTTTGGGAGCGGGAGAGGAAGCTGCCAGTGGCCCGAAATCCTGATAGTTGTGTCGATCTTTAAATGGAGTTACCAGTAATATAGTCACTCTAGGTGACTCTTGATGACTCTAGCTCAGAAACTATGAACAAAAGGGGCGGCGGGATTTGCGTTACCCGGAATTTTATATGTGCGCGAAGGATGTCATCCGCAACCTATATTTCAGGACTGTTGACTTTAGTTTTAAAATGTGAAAGATATGTAGATACAGATTTATGATTAATGATTTTTTCGATTTACAGTTTCCAATAACCAATAAGAATTCGCAGTTTCAAGCGTCTAGTTTTAGGGATGTTGAATAAAGTGTCGTTCATACAGAGGGACAGACGGGTTTTATAAAATAAATGTACTCGAATATTTTCGGTATCAGGATATAAAAAGATCAGAACCAGCAAACCAGAAATCATCTGAAATGCATATTGGCCAGCTGAGCTTTTGGACCACAATTGATAGCCAGATGTGTTGTCTGCTGCTGCCATGCCATAGGAAAATTGTAAATTAGTATGTGAAATTGCAGTTTCAGCGCAGCCAAATAGTTTGCCCTTTGGCAAGCCAAACCGGAAACGAAAGCTGGTCAGACAGCTGGGCAGTAACTGGATCTGGAACTGGAACTGGAACTGGAGAGTGGGAGTGGGGGTTGGACACGGTCTGTTTGGATAGCAGCTGCAGATACATGACAATGGTCAGAACGAAATCGACCGCAACACAACCAAAAAACCAAAAGCAAAACGCAAACTCCAATTGCAACTAATTTCTATTTTATGGCCTTGCTCTGCACTTAAATTGACCAAAAAAACAAAAAACTTTTGTTTGCGCTGTTTGCCACATTGACCGCGTAGCTGAGTTCCTGATACGCTTTCAATTTCCTTGCGAGGTCAGCACACAACAGCCATGACGGAAAAATAATATGTATATCAAACGGATTTGTTGTGTATGTGTGTGTTTCTCATGTTGAACATTTATGTTATTCTGAGCATTCGATTGAACCGCAGGATATTGTCATATTTCAAAGCTAACTTTGTTTACATCAAACACACATTCACATATCAATGTTGCTGCTCGTCGGTTTATTAAACATTCACAATTCCAAATTACATTTCATATAAATTTAATTTGAAATTCAATTTTATATTTCTGCTGGTCGTACAAGCATTTTAACGCGACGCACTTTAATTGGGAAAGAATTAGCAGCGAGCATCCCATAAGAAACGTCAAATACCCTGTAGAGGAAAAGAAGAAAGGCGTTAAGAATTTGATAGGTGTTGCAAAGAGTCAGTTACTTACATCCATTCACAGTTTGATAAATACCAACTGCCAGCATCAGTTAGTAAATCACAACTGTCTTTATTATTACGATCATATATGCTAAATTTCTTATTATTGATCATATGTGACATATCCTGATCACTGCCACTGTATCCACTTAAACTCAGTCGGTATTGATCGCTTTCGCCCTTAATAGTAAATTGTTGATATCTCGCAGATCTGATTCTCCCAATAACGCTTGTCACTTCTATATAGAGTTCATGGGGCTTGGCGCTCGTCAAGCGATGGATATTCTCCAATCCCAAAAAGTAGTCGCCATGAAAGGAACCAAAGCCGTCACGGTATGCGGCAAAATCCTTGCCGCTATCTTCACTGCCATTAATTCGCTGCTTGATAACTGTCCATCCAGGGCCTGCTGTCTCCGAGTCACATAAAGCATCAAAGGAATAATTAGAGCCAGTGATTCTATGAACACCCGGACTATCTCCAAAGGAAGAGCAACCACTTGCTATGGGCTTCCTACTTAAGGTCTCGCCTTTGATTATCATCAGACTTATTAATAAAGTAAGGACAATGCAATTTAATTTCATCTTGTTCTGCTATGGTCAACTAATCACAATAGAAACAGATGTAAACTGAATGTACAGAGTCGGACTCCCGGCATTTTATAGGATTGGTCAGAGAAACAGTCACAGGTCTGAGGCTGTTAGAAACACATCGAACGATGCTATTCACAAGTACCACTGATAACAAGCTGCGTCAATGACTTTAGCGGACCCTGATTGGATTCGGTATAATTTCTAGATTCTGCTTAATTTTGGTAAGTTCACGGCAATATATGATAGACAGGTCAATTTATTTATTTAGAAATATATAATTATCTTCAACTGAGTAGCTGATTTTAGAAACGATTGAACTTAGTTCCCCATATGTATGTATAAATGCTAAGCTTCAATTCTTAAAGTGGACGATCTGAGAGAGAGTAGATAATTATATGGAAATAATTTAAATTTCACCTACTACAGATGAAAATATCTAAATATGTTTATAAATTTCAGTTTGAAGATGGATTTGTTGATCATCATTTGAAATGTATATTCTAATAACGACAAAATGAGGCAGATGGATGAAACTTCGACAAAATAAAGTACATATTATATTATAGTTTGTATGTAAAGAGTGTGTTGACAGCAAATTAGTTGCAGTCATTAATTTGATGTACATTTGGAGCCCTGCGTGGCTCAATATAAATAATGTACTCTTAGTTGCATTTAAACATGCTAATTATGTTAAATGTAGTTTCAGCAGCAGCTGCCAGCATTAAGAGCGCTCTCATAGTACCGCGCTCTCTTCTGCAGCGCCTCTCTCTCTCTCTCTCTTTACACAAAGCGCTCGCTGATCCGCCGGCTGCTGCAGCTAGTGAGTTTACACTACTCTAGCAGTTGATATTTGATAGTTGATAGTGCTAGTTGGTTCGCATAACTCTTACTTATAAATAAAGCAATCGAAAAGCTGATAGCGTCAACATTTGGTGACCCCGACGTGATTATAGTTTATTAACAAATATAAAATATTAGTCATAAGATTAAAAACATTACTTGAACAGCCGAATGTGCATGAAACAGACAAAAAGACCTTTGCAGTAAAAATCCTCTACGCAATCGTCGATTAGTGTGTGTCGCTGCTTCGCTTAAACTTTCGTGAACTTTTTTCGTGGAAGCAGCTGCGCGATTGAGTACATAGAAACCGTTATTTCTCAGTGCATTTTGTTGTTGTCGGAGCGTTAAGCCTAAATATGAACACAGTCGCGTCTGCTGATAGTGTGCCTGCACAAATTTCGTATTATAAGCGAAAAGTTAAAGAAATTTATAACATGCTAAAACGGTTGGACATTTCTTGTTCGGAGTCTGAGATCAATTCGTTTGATGATGAGTTGCTTAAGGAAAAGTTGTACTTAGTGTATAAAATTGAGAAATCATTCATCCTTGAGCATGAGACACTCGAGGCACTATTTTGTGTTCACCTATGTTCAAACTGGTTCAGAAAATGGAGTTTTTTTTTAATAAATGTAAAACATGATCACTTTACATTTCTTTCTTTTATGCGTATTTCAATTAATAAGTTGGTACAGTATTAGCGTATCGTTAGCTTAATTATTTATGTGCGTTTTAATTTTGTATGCAAAAGCGCGACCGTGCCGGACGAGATAAGACGAGAGATTGAAGATCAAGTTATGACAAGTTAACAGACAATTTTATCTATGCAATTTGATAAAGTTACATGTGCAAGGCCATATCGTCGACACTCCGACACATGGACGGTTGACAGTTGATGATGAGAAGCGCTTGGTGTCTGAGGCTCATATCAAAGACACCGACAAATTGCTGGAACTGAAACGGGAGATTGTGAAGTGGCATCCCCAACCGAACCAGAAATCACCAAGGATGGTGTGACGTTGGCAAAAGCTATTGAGCTGAAGAGCATGTCGCGTCTGGTGAAGACCCCAGAGGAGAGTGGCATTGGCAAGTAGTCAGCGATTTCGCGAACAATGTGGAACGCGAAGGCGTCATCTCCGTCAAGGCAACTGCTTTCGGTTGCAATCGCAAGTCCACATTGTTCGATTTGGATATCGCTCGGGTAGTCATTGTGTTCGGTGATGATGCATATATGGTCAAGCTGGAGATGAAGGCGGATCGGGAGCAGGAAAAAAAGCAGCTGGAATCAACAATTTTTGAGCTGCATGCCAGACAAGCGGGTCAAGAGTAGCTGCAGCGCATCAATACGAAGCTACGGCAAAGGCAACTCGATGTGGAGCAAGCGCACTAACTAGAACTGGTCTTGCTTCAATCCCGGATGGCCGAACAACATGCCAGCGAGCGGCAGCATCTACAGCAGATAGCCATCCAGAGTGCAGAGTTGGTGCAGCTGCAACAGCAGGCGGTAAAATTTGATCTGACGCAGCAGCTAATCGAGAGCTACGGCGAGAGTGAGCACGAATCGAAGATCCAGCTGCTGGAGTAACAGCATTGCCGCCAAAATTTGGAGGCGGCAGTGAACACCGCAAGGCATCACCATTACCACTGTGTTGATCAGTCGGTGGTCGTTTTTGATGAGTGGTGAGCACTTGTCTGTCAAACTGTGGCCACTGTTATTTATCCACTGTAAGTTGCAATTTCAGAAAATCCTGGCGATGTAGATGTATTGATTCTGGCCAATTTTGTGATTGGCGGATGTCCAACAACAATTCTGGAACCGGACCTAACGAGCCTGGAATACAACTTTTTGGATGATTGGCAGCGAGTCTTCCTGTTGCAGCATTTAAAAGGCGTTGGCGAGAGGAGTGTTTCACAGTCCTGTAACATCATGCAAAATGAGCTCTCCGAATCAATCTCTGCAGACGGAGGTGGCGTTGCGCAAGTGGCTCATTAAAGAATTTCATGAGCGTAACCTGCACTCAGGCCCTCGTGCACTACTCGCCAATTTATGCCTCCAATATTGGCCTATTGGCGGCTTGAAAACTGTGTTTCCGAGCTAAGCCACAGCTAATCGAGCTTATTATGGGCAATTTGCCAACAAAGCTGATTGAAGCAGCCCGTCCATTTGAAGTGACTGCAGTTGGGAGCCTCTTTTTTTACAAATCTGTTGTTTGCACCAGGTCACCAGTCAAATGCTACATTTCGGTCTTCGTCTGCTTCGTTACCAACGCTGTTCACCTGGAACTGATTCAGTACTTAACAACAGCATCATTTCTTGTCGCTCTGAGGAGATTCATCTCGATACGTGGCAAGCCTAGTCAGAGTTGGTCAGGCAATGCTACAAACTTCGTGGGAGCCAAAAATGAGCTAAAGGAGTGGAGAAGTCTTGTCTTGAGCGCCGCGCATGCTACTGCTGTTCATCAATTCTGCCTAGCTGACAACATTGACTAGCGCTTCATTCCCACTCGCTCTCCACACTTTGGCGGACTTTGGGAAGCAGCGGTGAAAACCGCCAAGCATAATTTTTATCGCTGTATTGGCCAGTCGCTGGTCAACTTTGAGGAGTTGCGAACACTTGTGTGCCAAATAGCAGCCATCATTAATTCTCGCCCTTTAGTTTAAATTTCAGGGAATCCTGGTGACATAGACGTTTCGACTCCGGCTCACTTCTTGATTGGCGGTGCTCCAGCAAAAATTGTAGAGCCAGATCTAACAAAGTTGAATTATGATCGTTTGGATGGTTGGCAGCGAGTGACCCACCTACAGCAAATCTTTTGGGCACGGTGGCGAGCTCGTTCTATTCAAGTGGATGACGTAGTTCTCGTTAAGGACGAGAATCTGCCTCCCATGAGCTGACCACTCGCCAGAGTGCTTGCTGTAATTTCAGGCAGAGATGACATTGCTTGAGTTGCTGACTTGAAGACACCGAAAGGAGTTATTAGAAGAGCCGTCAACCAGATATGTCTGCTGCCTATTAAAGGGAGCTTTTCAACAGGGGGAGTATGTTGGCAGCTGCAGCAAATTAGTTGCAGTCATCAATTTGATGTACATTTGGAGCTCTGCGTGGCTTAACATAAATAGACCATTCTTAGTTGCATTTACACATGCAAATTATGTTAAGTGTAGTTTCAGCAGCAGCCAGCGTTGACAGCGCTCTAATAGTACCGCGCTCTCTTGTGCTCTCTCTCTCTCTCTTTACAAAGGGCGCTCGCTGATCCGCCGGCTGCTGTAGCTAGTGAGTTTACACTACTCTAGCAGTTGATAATTGATAGTTAATAGTTGGTTCGCATTACTCGAGCGATGCTAATTAAAAGTTCTGTCGTTGTTGAAAAGACGAAGCATTGGGCTGCTAGTCTTAATAAACTTGATAGTTTGTTACTCTTGTTGTGGTTGAAAAGACTAAGCTGTGGCTTCCAGTCAAATAATTCAAAATACTGTTGTGAATAATAAACTTTATAACGTTGTGAAAATAACTTGTGTATTTACTTATAAATAAAGGTATCAGAATGCTGAGTCATATTTTCTTATATCATTTATATATTTTTTTTAACAAGATTCATTAACATTAACAATTTTTAAATGTTAACCGAATATAATCCATATTTTGGTGAAAAACATAACCTCAATAATAAGAAATTCCGCCAACACAAATAAAATAACAGTAATAATTGGATTCTCAGTAATAACAGAACTTCAATTAATAATAAAAGTTTCGTCCTTTATTATAATTATGGTTTGCATAATTTAATATTTTATCTGTGCAAATTGTTTGTTTAATTTAAGCTGTATATGATTTATAATAATATTATATAAAAATAGCAACACTTCGATATTTAATTATTATACAAACCAAAAATAAGCTTGTGATTTCTATTCTGACTGCAGATAAATACATGAAAAAAAAACCCGAAACCACCAGACATTTACCATCCCATCCCATTCCGACCCGCACCTTTAAAATTTAAACCTTTCCTCCCGAACACTCCCCTATTTGTTGTTAAATTTTACAATTAGTTCTTAGAAAGTGTCATCATATTTAACACATTTGACTACCTTTAGATGGCGTATAAAAAAAAAATATAGTAACGGTCGAAGTATTAGAGTTAGTTATAGAACTATAATTTTCAACAGCAGCTAGAAGAATCCGACATTTAAAGATTCTCTCTTTTGTTCAATTTAATTCAATTGAGATTGAATTATCAAGAAAGAAACTTCGAACAATAAAATAAGATATGTTGCCTCAATACAGCTCCATATATTTACGGACCATTCTAGAAGTTGGTGGTGGGTATCAACTCTTCTTATTTAAATATGTATTTATGTTTACAACTTTCTGTTTACAGTTTTCAATTGCTTGTGTTTGCATTTCACTTTATTACATTTAATTATTCTGCACTGTTGGGTAAGAAACCGTCAAATCCTTTTATGCATTTATTTCTGATTGACAATTCTGAAGTCAAGCTTAAAATGCCAAGTAAACATAAATAATCCAATTAATGAAAAGCAAGCAAATATTCTCTAAGAATTCATCAAACATTTTCCAATGGATGAAAATCCTTTTAGTTGTTATTAAATAAATCAAAATTATAAACATGCTGTGTGTAAGAGCAAGGTATGAGCTGGACATTCATAATAAGGAAAACAGTTTTCCCTTACAAAATAACTGACTGATGGGTGACCATCGCCCAGCCTAAAATCTGAATTTTCAACTGTAGCTTCCACTTTGCACAGTATTTTAAAACTTCGTCACGCACAATAAGCAAAAAAGGGCCAAAGTTTATATGGAAGCCACTAAACTACAATCCTCATCTTGCTCCTTTGGCAGTCCTCAGTAGGCAATAAAAGTAGCAGCTTATCTTTATAAGCGTCGGACTTAAAAACCAAAAGACGTGAGTTGAATCTTCAATTCAGTCTGCAACAGGCAAGAAAAGCAAGGTATTTTAAATTAATGTGTAAAAATAGTAGTAAATTTTTGAGTAAATTAAATTCATAACACTGAAATATAACCAATCTTTGCCAAATCATTTTCTTATTTATAATTGATTTACAAATTTCATTCCACAATTGGTCAATTTAATCGAATTTTGGTCATAAATTGGTCGAAATACTGCATTCAAATTTAAATACACAATTGTGGTCTAAACTATGTTTTTTTGTTCTAGAAAACAAACAATTCAATTATAAATAAGAAGCACAATAGAGATCATTAGATCTCTCTGGTGCACATCTAACAAACCTAATGGAGTCCCATCTTCATTAATTAGCCACTGAAGTGACTTTAAAGTGTGGTCGAACATATTTTGCCACTTGCTGTCCGCATTTCTTAGCTGTTTCTACTTCTGACCGCGCAGTGGGTCAGTAAATGAGGCGCTTAAGTGGATGACGCAAAGCTGTTACTGCAACCACTCGTCGTATAATTAATTTTAAATGCGAGTCACTAACTACACACACACACACACACACACACACACATACACTTGTGTCTCGCTTACGTCACATATTCAGTTGTTGTGTGCATTTTCTGTTGTAGTTATTTTTGTTCGCTGACAGTTTTGTCAGATTGCGTTTTTTTTTACAATATATTACAAGGACATACATATTGTTTAATTACAGTGACAACTTTGAAATTAATTAAAAAAAAAACTTCTGCTTTTAAATATATATTTTGAACTGAGTAATTAACTGCACATGTTATTATTAGCAATTATTGGTAAATGCATTTCGCTTATCAATTAGTAAAATAATAATATAATTTTGACTGACAAATTACATTTAAAGTAATTTACTATGTACATTATAAAATTTGTAATCTGACTGGTGTTTTCTCAGTTTTTGTTAGCAAAGTACCAACTTTATTAAAATTATTTTATAAAATTATCTCTAAAAACATGAAAGATATTTGCGACCTCATTCTGTTCTCTGTAAAGGCTCCAGTGAGGATAGCCTATAGTCTCAATCCAACCTAAATATATAACAATTGTATATCTTATAAAGATATAATCTTTTGATTCATTTGATTCATTAAGTAGCCCAAAAAAAAAAAAAAAAAACAATAAAATTAAACACATATTTAATACCAACTGCACTAACATAAATGATACGAGAAATACTTAAGTACTTTTGTGTGAAAGGGAAAGTCGCTGGGAAAATGTTTTATGCCCGTTCCACACGCAATGGAAATTGCAAGTCAGCCAAAACGAACAAGAAAAGCACTTTTTGTGCTGCCCACTGACGGAAAAACTTGACAAGATGCCAAAAACAGCGAGCAATGTTGTGGCCACAACTAAAAGGCGCCTACGAGGGGCGTAACGGTAGGTGTGGCAACTGTTGCCGAGGGTGGATTGTGAGGTGTTGTTTAGATAAACTGACATGATTTAAATAGCAGAAAAACTTTGCAAACACTGACAAGCCACCTGACGCAAATGCAAAAACTAAAAAAAAAATAACAAAACGAAAATAAAAATAAAAATGGAGGCAACAACAACAACAAAAAAGGACACTCATATGTGTAGTTGTGGTATTTTTCAACATGGCAACTGTCATCTTGCGTTTGTCATGTGCTCCTGCATTGTGACATTGCTGTGCCGACTATGTTCCTGTTCCACTCTTATCAAGTTGCCGTTGTTGATTGAATAAACAGGGCCCAAACTGTGAGCCTGTGAGCGGATGAGTGTGAGTGTTTTGCTCTTTGTTTATTTTCGTTTATTTGTGTGTGAGTGTGAGTGTATGAGTGTGTGAGTGTATTCGTGGCTACGTCTGTTCCTGGGTCTGTGCCAGTACAGTGAAAACTTTTTTGACATGGCATCAGAGTGGGGACTAGTCAGACCATGCCACATTTTGTGCGTACCACATGGGCTGGAGTACAAAAATAATATTTACATGCCAACCAAAATTGCCAGAAAGCCTTTGCCTTGGCCAAGTCAAGCAGGCTGAGAGCCAAAAACAAATGAAAAATGGCCAAAATTGTTGAAAATTTCAATGGAGTCTGTTTATAAATCATTGAGAATTGCCTTCATGGACAGTAATGTGTCAGCGAAGTCATCAGAAACAACAAAGTGTTATTCGTTAAATTCAATTTGAACGTGAAAAACCTTTTAATTTAATATTAAAATTCAGCCCTGAGCTAAAAATGATTGCATATTAAATGTTGGCATAACAATCAACCTTCAAATGAAATATGTTCGTGTGGAGCTTAATCCAGAATAAATTTGCAAATTGTTCCTTACAAGTTAAAAATTCTGTTCACTGTTATATTTTTTTTGTATCTCAATATTTCTGCTAATTTGAATTAAAGATCAAAGTTTTCGGTGATTTATAGTTTAGGGACTTTGCTGTTATGGTTCAGGTTATGGGTTTATGCTTTCCATATTATTCATTTCGATGCCGTTACCCTTGTTGAACACACAGCTAAAACAAGGAATGCCCAAACCAGATTCGTGTCCAGTCACCTTCCAGCTGCCATTTCATTATCCTGGCTACCTTTTATGACACTTTTTCTTAGGCCGGGGGACTAATGATGACAAATGTATTAAAAGCAAAAATAGCAGACGGCCATTTTGTTGCGAGACCTGTGTTCCGAGTTCAAAGGTCAGACGGTCAGACGGTCAAAATAGTCGCATATGTTGGTCGCAACAGTGTCCAGTGCCCAGTGTCCAGCGTTGCTCGTACAGCTCTGCTCGTCCGCTGGTCCAAATTGAAGACATTCAGTGTGCTTTGCTCATTCTGTCTGCATGCAAATGACTTTATTTGAATTTTAAATGTGTAAATTGCGCTCGTGTTGCTCGATTTCTCCGGCTCGCACTCTACGGTTTACGACCTGGCCGTTTGTCACTGATAACGGCCCAGGTGGAGGCCGACGCGTCGGCCAGACACAGCCAAATGAAAATTGCACTGGCATGGCAATGGAACAATGGCCCGCAATGACAACAACGTGGCCAACAATGGCAACGCTCCACATCTACATCCACCATCCACCATTCACATTCGTATCCACGTCCACCTTCACCTGGCAAGGAGATATAATCATTTCCGTTGCCGGCCCCACGTACGTTCGTCTTTTATCTCTTTCAAATTTTCGTTATTGTTATGCGTTTTAAAAGGTTTCCTTGATAAAGGAGCTGCGAAATATGGGAGACGAAAGCAAAAAAAAGAAATAAAACTGTTGACTCACCTGGTAATTTCCGGCGACTACCTTTTTTCGCCGTCAATTCCGCACAATGCGTATACGTAACGCGTGTAATTTGTTATGGCTCGAACTTCCATCTTCATCTCCTCCAACACCACCACGTCCGTCACCTTAGAACTCTTCGCCTCCTGCTCTGCGCCTATCTGCATTTGACAGCATTTTAATTAATTTCAAATAAGTTAAGCACGCTCAACGCAAATTTCAACTATTCGCGAGAAGCTTTTTGTTGTGGATTTCCTTTTGGGCAAATCCATTAACACGCTGCCGCACATTAAACTTGGCAACACGCAACCAAAAACTTAACCCATAATTTTCTACAATTTTTCCGGGCCTTTCAATGGCAATCGAATAATATATTCCGCTTGAAGTACAAAAAAATCACTAAAAAATGAACTTTCAAATGCACTTTAGCTGAGTCCATAAACAAATTTAATAAATATTGTCTTAGCTTTGATCCATTTAAATTTGCCTTTTTCCCTATTGCCGAATCTAATCCTTGGCAATAAATCCTTCGATACACATGCACAAATAATTCCTTTCTGGTTTTAAAATTAATACCATTTATTTTATTCTATGGAATTGGAATCATAACTCTCTAGATTAACCCTGAAGCGTTAAAGTTTTTGCAATATTTGAATGTGGCGAGAAGAATCAGTTGCATATTGAACTTGTTTTCAAAGTTTTGACAATTGCAATATTTGGCTCAATGAAAGTTGGCTATCTTCACCAGAGACTGAAAGTTTTGCCAACTATTAGCCAAATCGCTTCAGCAAAGCGCCAATAAGCCGAATAACTTGTAGCTGCTGCTGCCGCCGCTGCTGCTGTCGCTGTCGCTGCTTCCGCCCACTTAGAGGACTCTGTGAAGAATTACGACACATTGCTGAATTTATGATCCATCGAAAGGATATCCACAAGACGTCTGAAGGGAGTACGGAAGGAAGTGTAAAACCGCTCAGGCGCTGAAATTGTGTGCGTGTAAGCATATTGGCTGCCTTCATGGATATTTACGGCTATGCCGTACCCTGGTGTGTCATTGATGTACGACTGCCGTATGCAAAAAGGTAACCGTGAGCCGAAAGGACTGTGGGTTGCTCCGATGCTAAATGTCGTAGCAGGCGGCAGACATGAAAAATGGCAAATTAACTGAAATTAATGGCTGGCCATGTGCAAATTTATTAAAATTGATACGCAGAGCTCGGCGAGCCGGCTTTCTAACTTCATTTATGGGGATTTACGCGATGCTCTAATCAAATAACCAACCTGGCAACGTGTGTGCGCTTTCTTGGCCAAAAACATATAACAACTTACGTATCAATCAAAAGTCAAATCGATACGACTTAGTTGAACTCAAGACGCAGCCACAATTCGACTGCCGATTGAGTTCGTCCAGCTTATATATATTATGCAGCTTATGTTATCAATATGGGCATTAAGTTCGACTGCTCCCCCCTCCACCATCCACCTCCGCCCCCTTCTTCATATTGATCGGGCGTTGAAGTTTCGTTTCAGCGCTGCCCTACCGCATTTTATTTATTTATGTCTTCAATTTGCTTGTAAGTAATTAAGCCGAGTTTGTCTGGATTAGTAGCGAACACTGAAATTGCCAAATGCCCGTCAAAACGGCTGAGTGACAGCTGTAAGTGTGGGCAAAAATTGAAGGCCTTAACTTGGCACACAGTACGGAATTGACAAGAATATAAAACAAGAAAGTAGAGCTATCTTAGACATGGCGAAGATTACATACCCTTCTCGAGCCTGGTCACAACTAAATTTTGGTCCGCGCGTTGTAATTTTATATTGTACGTTTTAAATAAATTTTATTTAAAATCTTTCTATTTTACGAACGGCAAATGTGGCACTTGCAACTTGCAACTAATGGGCTAGTTATTAATGCATCATCTTCATTTTCATTTTGCAGACCATTTTACAGTTTGGCCAAGCTACTTATAAAATAGCAAGCAATTATTATAGAAAACTACTTATTGATACTTATGCTTTTGGCCATTTAATTGAACTGCTCTAATGAACAGGGCGCATTTTAAGAACGTGAATGGAATTCCAAAGCAGGAAGGAAGATGGATACTCGTCATATAAGGTTAGTTTTTATTTTTTATTAACACTCGAATTTCCAGGCGAATACACTAATATTCTCAGCTTTATTCGTTATTAAAAAAAAAAATTTTAAAAATACCTCCTAGTAATTGTAAAACTCATAATACAATCAATTTAAAACTCGACTGAAAAAGTAGCAGAATAATTGACAGCAGCAGATAGCACATCTATATTTAACACCCTCTCTAGATCGGAGCATGTGTCTTGGGATTTTTCACAGTTATTTCAGTAGTGGAACTACTGACAAATGGCACCGAGTATGCTCTGCGTATTGGGCCCTTTCCAGCCTCCCGAGGCAATAATGCAGCTTTAAGTGTTTTTGTTTGATACTCCTTGTCCAAGTGGTAATACTGCCAATTGTCCGAAATGCGAACGGGTATCTCAACACCGTGCACCAAAAATGGTTTGCCTGTTCGCCGCTGGAAGGCCTGCACCATTTCCTCCAGTTGTTTCTCAATTTGGGGAAGTTTGTTGGCTATGAAGTTCCGCTCCCGCTCCTCCCGCAGCAGTGCACCGCCCCGATTGCGATAGCGATTGCCATCTTTCGACTGATCCTTTAGTTCCGTTATGCGCGTCCAGAGTTTGACATGTTTGCCATACAGCTCTAAGATTTCCTGGTTGGTCTCGTAGTAGTCCTTGAGATCGGCTAGTTCCTTTTCCAGCTGAACCAACAGCTCGTCGCTGCTGCAATCATTTTTAGCATCTTGTTCAGGTGGAACTTGTTGCGTCATAAAGCACCATTGCTTGATATCAACGCGTACGTGATCGATGAGGACTGAGAGATTCTCAGTACGTAAGTTCTTACATCGTTTCAGAGCTTGAGTTAGCAACTTGTAGTTGTGCTCCGAATTATCCGGCAACTTGCACAATTCCTTCATCTCTAAGTCGTCTATAAGTCCCACCTCCGATAGGCTCTTCGACATGCTGATGATTTTAGCTCGCATCTTGTCCAAGGTTTTCTCCCATTCTCTTTTTGCATTATCCTTGTCATTCAGCCGCTGCAGCTCCACAGTTAGGTGGATTATTAGCTGTTCAAGTTTCATGTGTTCTTCTGTCCGTGCCGTATTCACGGGATCATCAGCCGGCACGCGGAGATGTGTTTTAAGTTTCTCGCTCTTGCTGAGCAGTTCCTGAATATCGCGTTTAAAGTTATTCTGCTTCTGCTCCCATATTGTGCACAGGTCATTCAAGTTTTCCCCATTTAACTCATCCATACTAATGGATACGATATATTTTTTTAAATCGAAAAAAATGTGAAAAAATATTGTTATGTTGTGTGATCAAACAAAAATAAATGGTCACTACACTGGAAATATAACTATTGTCACGGCCGACTCAGTTGAATAATAGAACCACAAAAAAACTAATGACGCTTCCATATGCTATTAAAGTTAATTGACTAGAAATGATTTAATCCTGGTTTTGTACAATTTTCATATTTAAAATACTTACTCATGCACGTATACTTTTATCTGATTGAATCCATATGCACCAATGTTTTCATACACCTCAATTGGCTTTTAGTTTATTGCACAACAAAACTATAAAAAATAGAACAAAAAAAATCGCTGGCAGGTGTCAAGTGGCACAAAATTAAACGTGAGTTTAATGTTAAGGTAATACAAAAAAAATATTAGATCAAGTGACAAAACAATAACTGCAAAAATAATCAAGAGTGGAGAGCATATAAAATGCACACACACAAATTATTTAATTCAATTGATGCAACCGCTGTATTTGGCAGCCGAGTGGATTACTATCCACAGGAGCTGCTTTTTTCAGCAGCTGCTGTGCTGGGTTGCAAGCCCGATAGTGACGTCTATGATGGACGCACATCAAACCCCCCTCAGAGTTGTTCGGCCACCAGCTTGTGGCAGTGATTTAAACGTGCACAGTGCAAAAAGAAATCAATCGCAGGCAGAAAAAATTCAATCGAATCGCAACCACGAGCGTAATTAATGTTGAATAAAGTTCCGTCTAATCCTTTTATCAGTGTTGCAAGCGCTGCAAGCGGGCCAAAGTCTAGTTGAGATACTTGTGTGTGTGTATGTGTGTGTGTGCGCGCTGTTGGAAAAACTGCTCACTTGAAAAATGCTCTTTTATTTAAATGAATTTTTTAAATTTCGATTTAATTGAAGTCGCAGAAACAGACATATCAACCGTTGTTAGAATGTGCAGACAGCATACAGAGAAATATGAAATTGGATTAAAATATATTTCAGGTTCGGTTTTATTTTAGAAATATGTCATTTTACACATTTCAAGCTACTTGACATAGTACTGTCAACCAGAGGTACAGTAATTTTTGGAAAATTAGCACAGCTTTGACATTCGTATTATCACGTAATACGCTCGAATAGAAGCCGCTGTGTACAAAAAAGTAATTGGAACCGGTGCAGTCGAAAGTAACCTAAAGCGCTATACTCTGTGTAATGTGTAATGTCTGGGAAAACTAACATTGAATTATTTGTGGACAACAAAAACATCTGATGACTATAAAACTGAAGATTTCGACTTAAAAATTAGTTTGCCATTTATTTTACACGATTTTACATGAGCAAAAGAAAATACGTTTTAGGTAGGCTCCACATAGAAAAGGAGCAGTGTATTCAGTCCCCTTTTGCAGGACATGCAAACGTAAAGAAAATGGAAAACCAATTGTAACGTTATACATTTTGTTTTATTCTCTTTTTGTGGTTTAAAATTAAGTGTTTAGGTTTTTTTTTTACCGAGTCACCCACATTGTTGAGCTGTTCTTGTTGTTGTTGTTGTTTGTTGGATGTTGCTTGTATCTGCACTCCACTCTCCACAACGTTGCGCATTTAGCGTTAATGAACTTCCGCTGTCAAACGAAATGCTTACCATGCAAATCGTGGCATATCGAATAATTGAAGCCAAAACCCCAACCCCAACCACAGTCCCAGCATTGTTATTATCATTTCCATTTTGGGTTTTCACTGTCACACACTCTTTTTCCATTTCTTTCGTATTTTGCTTGTGCGCTTGTTGCTGTTCAAATTTCGCTTTGGAATCGCACATGTTTCACATCCGTTAACGCCATTTTCTTCGCGTGCGCCCCAAAGTAGGCAACAGTTTTTTTTTTGCTCACGCTCAGAGCAAATTGCGCACATTTAAATGCAAAAACCGTCGACGGTTGCGTTTATAGGCGGCTAGGTGTCCATGATTGCTATGCCAGGCAGATGGCACTCTCCCCCCTCAGGGTTATTTACAGTTGCGCGTGAGCTTTCATTTTCTGTCTTCCGCGTATGTTGGAGCCATCTTTTTTTCATTCCTCGCTGGATTTATTTGCCCAAGATTTATGTCGCATGCAGGCAGAGTGGCACACAGCCACCTTTACAACTCTGTGTGGGTATATATATATATATACATATATATATTTTTAGGTGTATGTTATGAATATGCATGTGTTCATTATGCTGGATTATAGTTATATCAGCGGAAATGGTGCACAGCTTTGACTGTGCCATGAATACCATTTGAATATTCGCAATTTATTTAGAAGCACACTGTGTAGACAACTCCGTACACATCCACTCTGAACTTTGAAGAGCCTCTTGTCACAGCGTCAGTACTTAGAAATTAAGCTACATCAGAAGCGAAAGAGAAGTAAGGAAAAACTAAAGCAAGCCGTCATTTTGATTCCATTTGTTAGATTTTTAAAGGACAGTTCATTTCTTCTTTTCCAACGCATACCAAATGTATGCGTCTGTTTCCATTTACTGTTTAATTATTTAACATTTATAGGTGTAATTTAATTCAATTCAATAACAGCGGAATGCATAAGCGAAAAATATGTATTATTAATTACAATAAATTCATTCAATTGTATTTGCAAAAGAGCTCGGAATCGATTCCCATTAACAATACTTGGATTCCATAATTTGGCATTCTCTGAATATCTTCTTTAAATTCCAATTTTGAAATTTTTTAAACAAAAATGTTGAATTGTGCATGGGGGCATTTTCAATTAAAATACCACATAATAAAAATGATAACAATCTTATGGTACTGGTAATGGCTTTATGAAAAAACTGTGAAAATGTGTGGAAAACTTTTGCAATATGTTGCCCGCATCATCAGCACAATGTGACAAATGTGAAAATTTAAATAGTTCCAAATGTGAAGTACAATTTAAAAATGTTTGGCAATTGCTCGTAGATTTAAGCGAATTGTAAATTTACGGCAAACTGCACTCACATTATTGCAATCATTGATGCGACTGGACACTGGGGGCCAGTACGCTAGGGTTCATTTGGCAGCTTAGTACCGTTTTTGCATTTCCGCTTTGTCCGCTTTGACCATCGATTTAATCTGTGCGTGCGGCCAACACAACATTGCCATCGCAGCAACAATTATGCCGTACGTACAAATTCCCGGCGAATTGCTCATCCAAAGGCCCGAGGCCAGTGGAACCACAAACGCTCAATTGCAGCCATGGATGCAGAAATTCCGAATGCATTCGCTGCGTTTACTTGGCACAATGAAAGTGCCGCTCGGGTGACATCCATTGCCAATTGTATGGCCATTCCAACGTCCACTTCCACATTCCCATTGCTGATCCCCAAACGCTAAGAGCAACCGCGTCGATGACTATGATGGCGATAACAATACGACAATTGGCGCTGTGATTAACTGCATCGTCGTTGCCCATTTTTTGGTTTTTGGCTTTTAATTTGAAACAGCAGCGCACTAATTTGTTAGAGTTCTTGTTGAGGTCGAACCTCAGACAAGATAACCAATGAATAAAGGATTACTTTAGCGACTACCCAATGGAAACCCGATATTCCAACTTTAAATACAGTGCTGAAACGCCTGTGTTTGTCTATAGGTTTAGAATGCCACTCTGGCATTTAATCTGTTAATTTTCTAATTGCCTGCACAACATGCATGGAATACACATTATGCCCAGCATCAAATCCAATAAAGTGTCTAAGCCAGCCCTACTTCGATTGACAACCAAAGTTCCAACAGATGCAATAGATGGAACTGACAGTAAGTGGAAGCAAATATTCAGAGACACATCTTGTGTGGGGCAAGCACTCACACGCATTTAATCAACGAGGCGAGGCTCAATGAAGGCAAACAGTTTCTGTTTATGGATGTCTCCTCAGCAGCCATGTTGCACGATTACAGGACTCTGTATTTATTATGCGTGCATTCGGGTGTAAAAGTATAAAAGTTCTTTGCTCAGCAGTGTAATCACGAATTAATATGCCAGCAGGCACACCAAAGAGGCCTTCTCTTAAACACACACACACAGGGTTCATAAATATCTCTGCAGTTCGCTGTTATAATCATAAAACTAGCTTCCATAGTACAGACATTCATCATGTTAGTCGTAAATGCGATCCTAACACAGGAATCTTCATAACTCAGGTATGTTTATCCTTTGCCGCTATATATTTGTGGGTTATCTTCTAATAACCTACTTTAACTAACTTCTTAGTTAGTATTAGCTACCCAAACATTAATTTTGCATTTGTTTTAAATCTTTTTAGGTTGTTAAAGTAAATATTTGTAATTAAAATACTACAAAAAACATATCCTGTATTATATATTATTGAACAACTACCTCTGCTCGAGAAACACTAACAATTACATTTGTATGTGTGTACACTAAATTGATTTGTCACAAACACTAATTAATTTTTTTGGCTTACCAATTACCAGTATAACTTTGTTAAAAGAATAACAAATGATAGGGAAAAAACGAGCATGTAATTATAGCTCTAGAACAGAACGGAACTAAATACAAATGAAAACTTTTGAACAATGTTATATGCAAAAGACGAAAACTACAATATGCTGTTTTTGTTTACAAAAATGTGTTTTGTTTTGCTAACTAACAACTAACAACGGAAGAGTTGAAAAAACTTTTCTAAACCTAGCAAACAAATAAACAAACAAAATTATCGTATATTCAAATGGGGCAAAATCAAGGGAATGGTAAAAGTGAGATTGCGGTATACTTGATAGGAAGAGTTGTTCGATTTAATCGAATGTGTTTTGAATAATAATAATTAAATCAAGCTAATAATAAAAGGGAGTCTGCAGTTTACTTAATATGAAGAGTTGTTAAATTTAATTGAATGTGTATTGGATAGTAAAAATGCACACAGCACATGGGATGCATTGAAATAAATAGAATTTGAATATCTACATCTTGCGCAAACTATACCCAATACTTATAATTTTTAAACCTTGGGTAGTCTTTCATTAATTTATATTTTTAAAGTTAATTTAAATTCAGAATAATTGATAAGATCCAAACAAGGAGCTTATAGCTGAAATATAAAACGAACAAGAATAATATTTGTTCATAACAAAAAAGCAGTTTCGCTTATCCAAAGTTAAGCTACAAGCCAAGCTACAAGCCAATAACTGGCAACAGTTTATATGAGTTGAGAAATCCAAGTAAAAAAATAAAGTACCAACAAGTAAACTATAAACCCACTTAAAAAGCAAGCATCATGCAAGACGAACTACAAGCACCCACAGTAGTAGTAAGTATAAAAACTAACACGCCGTACAGCAAAACAGCAACAATCAGCAACAAAAGCAACAAATAACAAGAGCAACAAAAGCAACAAATAACACCAAAAGCAACAAATAGCAACATGCTGTCTGTTTGCCGGTCCGTCTCTCTGTTATATAAAAAGCAAAATAATTGGCGTGTCAGACATTTTGTTACGCCCAATTTAAGTGCTTCCGCCTTTGCATGGCAGTGAAGCAGCTCGTCTACCCATCCACATGCAGCGGAAGACAAGTGCCAAGTGCACTCCATGGACGAGACGAAACCAGATCCCGGATCCTGGCAAGTCACACCAAAGTTGTTAGGGGAATTTAATTTTAGCGAGATGGATTTAAATGCAGCGTTAAATGCATACATCAAATGTGAAGTAGAAGTTAAAAAATGTTTGCAGTGTGTCAATTAAATTAAATATTACGAAGCATAAGTTATTTAATAAATATGATATATTTATTAGTAGTAAATCAATTTGCATCATTCATCTAAAATGTCACGCTTATGGAAAAGCTACACTTGTAATTGAAAATTAATTAATTTGCGACTTGTTGATGTTTTAATTGGAATATGCTGATTAAATATTCCAATGATGCTGCCTTATTTACATATATTTATTGGCAAGTCATTCATTAAAATGTATGTATTTTTTTGTGTTATTAATCAAGTGCGTTCAGTAGGCATATTGACATTGTAGCCGATTATTTTTATTTTTTGCACCACACTAAATTAATATACATCCGTCCGGTTAAAAGCGATATAATTAATTTCCATAACAAAATTGGCGCTAATTAAACGCCAAAACGGCGAAATGAATGAATCGTAATTAATTGAACCATTACACATTTGACTGGAAACAATAAATTCAATTTAAATTAATTAAAAGAAGAAAAAAAATAATTTTATAATATATCGGGTGACGATTTACATGATTTTCCTGGATATTTGCTTAAAATCTATAATATTTGCTTAATAGTGGCTAAAAAATTACATAGGAATATAAGCAGGAATATATCGAAAAAAAGGTTATAAAAAACAATAAAAAAAATCCCAATATTTATCTGCTTCTTACAGAATAAAAATAAAATTGTATACAAAATTTAATTCGCTTATATATGTTAACATAAAAATTATACTTTATCAAATGCACAATTTTTAGAATATTTAATCTAAATTTTCATACACAGTTATTTGACTTTTTTAATGTATTAACAAGCATATAAAAAGGAATTTGAAATTCCAGCACCATTTTTGGTGTTCGGACAACAAACCGTTTGCAAGATTGCATGTAACGCCACCATTTAGCAGTCAAGCCATATAATTACCAATACACACATATGTATACAAAATTATATATATGAATATACTAATATGTATACAATAAGTTACATACACAAATGTTGCTACAACTCTGCACACTTCCGCTTAAAACCTTTGACTTCCGCTTTGTATGCAACAAGCAAAAGAAATCGACGGGGCAACAAATGTTCAAAATTTTGCCATCGCATGTGACACGCATATGCAAATTTCCATACAATTTTTATTTTATATTTTTGCGTTAAAAAATAAAAAAAAAATAAGAAAGGAAAGAAAGGAAGATGATGTCGATATGTGAGCATTTGAAAGTATGCCGCCCATATTGAATCTGTACGTATCACATTATCGCCCGCCAGCTATAAAAAGCAATCAATTTTTAATTTACGCTTAATAAAGAATGCAGCAGAGGCAATTTATGTGGTGATCTATATAATAGAGACAACCAGCCAGCGAGCCAGCTGGCAATGTCCGTCCATGTCAATAATGCAACGTCGAAAGTTAGCCTGCGCTTAAATGACAGCAACCAAAATCTGGTTATGTTGCAATCAATCATGACTGGTGCCAGAGTGTCAGTTCCAGGCTCACACCAATCCAGCCGGTGATGCATCGTCAGCGGTAATTGGAAATAGGTGGTGTTGCCATTGTGTGGTCAGCGCCAGCTCGTGCCACACCGCTGTATTGTGGTTGCAAGTTGCAAGCTGCAAAACTGCCAAAGTTTCGCATGACATGCTGCGTTGAGCTCTCATTTATGTTGATGACTTTATTGGCGTATGAATTGTATTTAAATAATGGGCATTCACTAAATAGCCAATGACCGTTTCACACCTCAAAGATAATAAATAAATAAAATTTGAAATTTGTATAGATATAAATAATTAAATTATATATAAATAATTAAAGCTTTCCTCTTTTCAATTCATATATTTAGACATATTATTTTTTAGGAAGCTGGCATTTAAATTACCTGTTGCAAGGGATTTACAATGTCAGAGTTGGTGGGTTTCTACAATCCAGTCACAGCTTTAGCAAATTATGCCCCATAAATTATTTGGCTTCGGCTGAGTGGGTCATTGAAAAATTCCATTACCGTTAATGTCTCGCCTGTCGCCGAGAATGTCACAAACATGAAATTTAATAATTCTAATTTGTTAAATTTATGAACTTTATTACTTGTTTAATAGACATAAATGCTGTGCGGCTGATGCCAGTGCGCCACAAGGTTCGCATTGTTCTAAATTCATCGTTCCAGAACCAAGAACTACCCTGCACCACAGCACCACAACACCACAATGCCTTAGCAACAGCAGGCGACCAAATAGGTACATCCGTGCGTGGAGCAAATGTTGAGACTTGGACCACGGCATTCCTGTTCACTAACATTAATGTTCACATAATAATAATAATAATAAATTCTAAACCTTAATTTTAAACAATAAACAAGGTAAATATCAAATTATGTTAAACTTAAATTTTAAGCACAACAATAAACAAGTTAATTGTCAATGTATGTTCCAATTAATCTATATTTCTGTATTTACATAGCAACGAATTATGAAAAGTATCTGTAAATTAATCGCATAACAAATAAACAATTAAAGAACTTTAAAAATATTTTCAATTTTCACCAAGAGTATTTAAGCTTCGGCTTCAAAATTATAAGTACATTTTTTCACACATTTTTTTGGGTCGCATTTCATGACGTTCGCCGCAGTGGGGATATATATAAATATATATATATACATTTTTTGTTTTGTAACGCGACTTTGCGGCACACTTGGAGCTTGGGAGAGTCCGTAGTTGACTACGTGCGGAAATGTCTCTAAATTGTGTGTAAAAATTTTAGCTCCTCGTTATTTGTTTGGTTTTCCCTTTGTGCTGCGCTGCCGACACCATATGGCCCCTGCAGATAAGGCTAAGTAATTGATGGACACTGTGAGAGTCGAATGCAAACTAAAATGCTTTTCTATTTTATAATACATAAATATATACATATGTATGCAATATTAAAGCAAAGGTGGGATGCCAAGACAATATTTTTAATCATACTTTTTTATGGCGTTTAAATTTAGTGAGCTGATTTTAAGACTTTTGTGGCCACAAAATTACGACCAATCGTTAATATAAGGAGCAACTGAGATTTGTGTTGGGTTTATTCGGTTGTAGTTTCGCTCAGAATTAGGCTATCAAATTGAGACATGTTCCTTGACTACATTTTGCGGTTTACTCAAACGGCACAGTTTTGATGATGCAACGGGGGCGAGGACTGCTCAACTGCTCAGATTCATGTACTGTAACATGCCGACTTTGTTTGCTTAAAACTTATCAAGGCCATTGCAAGAGAATGGGCCAAAAGGGGTCCACAGTACACAGAACAGTGAAACGCTTAAAGCTGCATTCATCTGGCTCATCTCAGTGGATATAGTCAACTTTTATAGCATCTGTCGATTTTGTGTGCTCTCTGCACACAGTCCAGACCCAACTGCAGTCTCTGTCTCTGTATATGTGTACATGTGTGTGTGTGGCTGTGTGTGTGTGTATTCTCTTAGGATGAGGTTTGCTGGTCATTTCACTTGATTGGGCAATTTGCAACTGGGCTTTGTCTAAGCGACTACAAGCTGATAGCTAAATTAACTGGCACACATCGCATTTTGTGTTTTTGGTTTTGGCTTGTGCCCCAGCCCAATACTCATAAGAAATCAGGAAAGTGAAGCTGAAAACACTATTTGAAGATTGGCCATGCACCATTAGGGCTTTTGTATGTTTTCGATAGATGTCAAGGATTCCAACAACATACACTGGTAAGGGGCCAAATATTATTTGCTAACTTAAAAATGTATAAGACTATACAATTTTTATTATATGTAGATTATTATATACAATAATCCCTATCGAACCTTGTCCTCGTGTGGCATAAATTTTATAATTTGACAGGCCCCTCCATAACAAGATTTGTTGCCCATCTGATCACAGCTTGGCAAATGATTAATCAGCTCAGTGAATCAGATTATTTTATAAATTAAATATACTGGTCTATATATTTAATATTAAAGCCACAAAAGTTTTCGGCAAAACCATAAATTCCAACTGGGTTCTGTAAGTGCGCAAAGTAAATGGAATATACATATACCCATATATATACATATGTATGTATGTATATAAGGACTATCCATGGTTATGCAGAGGCTCAACTAAAAGCTGTCAACAAGGGCAAAATACAATAAATATACGCTGCTTATGATTAATGATTTACGCAAACAAGTAAAAAAACAATGTGCAGTAGGAGAAAAGTACCTAAACTGTGAGAGCAGCTTGTGCGCCTAAAAGCAGGCAACATTCAACGTCAACATACAAGGGCTGTGGGGCTGCGGCTTTCAGTTTGTTTGGCTTTACAGGCAGCGTAGCGTGTATTAAGGGAATTAAAATGTTATTATATAAAATAAAAGTGAGGGCCAGGACAAGAGAGCTGCGACGAATCGCAAGAGGCATTTTTGCTGGGGTGCCAAGTGGCTGGCATTGGGGCTAGCCACTGATCCTGGATAACGATGCGATAATCACACCCAGCACGGGCTTAACAGTCAACATACATGACTGACGGACAGACAGACGAACAGTCAGTTGGACAGACTGACAGACAGGCAGGCAGGCAGGTAGGTAGGTGACTTGTACATAATTCTCAATTTTTACTTTTCTCGTCCTTTGCGATGAACTTAATTTTACGCTTTTGCATTCTCTGTTAACGTAAATAACCAGGGGTCACAGTGGCAAGTTCGTCCCCCATGCGACAGAACCAAATGGAATTTCAGAAATGTACTTGCTTAAATGGTAAGCCACCCAACAACCTTTGGAGCTGATCCAATTTTAATAAGTTTGCCTGCTGCCTGGCAGCCACTCAGAGCATTAAAGCGTATACCTTTACGTACTCAATTTAAATTTAATACGCAAACATTCAATTTGAGCATAAAATTGATCGATTCCGAATACACGCATGTGACTTGGATCCCAGCATAAGGTCAAGTCAATTTAAGTGACCATTGAGTGTACAAATAAGGATGAAAAACTGACCATTATGCGTACGAGTGCTAAGCAGCAAATATTGCAGTTACCAGATGGATGCGAAAGCCAACACTTAACCCAAATAAACAAGTAAGAATGCTGTAGTGAAGTGAGCTCGACTACGATATACCCTGAGCCCAGCTGCTTAATGTACTCTAGTTTTGTTGCCAAGTTTCCCTTTACAAGTTTTGTGGAGAATTGCACTCATTTTTTATAACAATAACTTGAATGTTTCTTATCCGATATTAACGAAATTCTTTTTGGGTCGTAGATGTTTTTCTCTGACTGCTGCACTTACACATTTTCACAAAACCAATTTACCCTTTTTTCTCATTTTCAATAGGTTTATGGCACAAATGTGTTTTGCATGTTATTTCTAAATTTTTCACAATAGCATTCATTGGCAATTGGCTTACTCTTAAGCTCTACGTAAACACTGATAATTTCATAAGTCATCGAAATACTGCAGCGATTGGCAAAATAAGACGCTTACAGATTTAGATAAGTGACACAAGCAAAGTTTTTAATTTAAATTTAGACAGAACGAAAATGCATTTACAAATATTTAACTTTAACTAATAGACCAATTATGTCTCAGGTGCCATAGAAGTGATACATATTTTAAGTTAATTTTTTATATAATTCTTAATTTCTTTAGTTAATGATTTTGCATCACCCACTAAGCCATGGTGCGCAGAAACATAAACAGCTGATAGGAAAACTTTAAGATCTGTGTAAAAAAAAAATTAATTGATACTGAAAGTTGGTCAACCTTATCTCTACTTACCGACATAAAGGTGACCATAGAAACGGACATGAATTTGTAGGCACGCAGCTCCTGAGTCTCACAGGATCGCATTATGAAGAAGAGCATCATCTTTCTATAGTTCAAATCGCCCTCGTACCAATTGTTGTAGAAGGCAGCCGGCAATAATTGGTTGCTCTGCAATAAAATGCTCGATGATGTATTTGTCATCGATTTGAAATTGAGTAGAACTTACCGCAGAAGTTATCTGATCGCCACAGTAGCAGATGAATAATGTAAGCAACAAAAAGGCTACTAGCCCCACAGAGTATTTAACGACATTGAACAGACTGAACATCACCATGGCGTAGGCCATCAAGCAGATGGCAATCGTAGATGTACAAAAATTGATCAGGATCACAAAATTAAATGTGCGATTTACATTCCTGGTAATGCTCAACAATCGGATGTGATACGCAATCAGCGACTTAAGCTGATCATTCGCACCTGGTTGTCTAGCATCCAAGGACGCCAGGCCACTGGCAAGGGCATCAAAATGGAGCTGGATTTGTGTAACGAAAACGCAGAGCAAGAACTGACTAAGCGTCATGAAAACGACTGCCATGATTGAGGATACCACCTGGCACAAGTACGCTGCCACATAGCTTACAATTGACTCCGGATTGGTCAGCAACTGCCAGGGATACCAGGTATTGCTCTGGAACTTGTACCTGACGTGCTCGGACTCCAACAGCAGCTCGTACACTATCACTATAATTGGCAGTGTATTGTAAAAGATATAAGCGAAAGTGAAGTAAATCGCTGTATGTCTCATTAGGCGTGTCGACTTCTCATAATAGTAATCAATGCGAGATTCTCGTGCCTGTCTGGAGTAGAGATGTTGCAGCTCGGACAGAATGGACTCAATGTCGGTGCGATGTTGCAGGAGCATCCACATATTAGATATACCAAACAGAAAAATGCCCATTACACTGCAGGTTTCCGATAACTGTCCCACGATGCCACCCGGCTGCTCCACCGACCAGTCGACCCAGAACGGATAGATGATCATGCCCGCCATTTGATAAATCATATTCAGTGCGCTAAAGTAAAACCATAGACGCTGCAGCGGAGTCTGTTCGTCACATGTCCACTGTTGTCCACTCCACACGAAGCACTGCATCCCGACCAACCGGCAGCCAACATCCGTATAATGCATGAAGTCTTGCAGTTCCATAGTGCTCCACTTTGAATGTTGGTCACCTAACATTGGACTGGCTTTTATAGAAGCGCTGAACGGCGGCATTTTATGACTAATCAAAGGGCACGTTAAACAATTTTCTTTGCGCAATTTGGTCGAGCTCCCAAGTTATATAAATGAAAATATTTAATAAGCTCCTGGGAATATGCATCTGATCAATTAGGTTTAGTATTCAAAGCCATTACATTAAAGTTAATAAATGGCTAAATGCAACCACAGCTGCCTGCCGTAAACGGTTCTCACAAAATACCCTTTTCTATTTTTTTTATTATCAATTTTCTTCTTACGTTTTTTTTTTTTGCGCAACTTGTCCCATTTTCGTGAACTTTTAGTCAAGGCTGCAAACACTTTAAATATTAATATAAAAAGCCGAAACCGAAGTACTTTTAAATATTTAATATTTCTATTTGCTCTTTGGTAAGTGTTCAAGTTTCATCTCTCGTAAAAAATTGCAAAAGTTCTGAGAGCTCTGCGCAGATTTATCACCGATGTTGCTTTTTGCGGTGGCTAAAGTCAGGCATTTGGCATAATAGGAATGTAACTGGTCGTCATCATTTTGGCCCGGAAAAAGGTGGCCTTCTAGTGTGTACACACTGTGAGTCCCTTAAGTGGATCTGCACTTGTGCAACATTTACCGCTAAGCAAGTGCTGCCCTTAACCTTTTTCAAAATTGATAAAATCTATAGAGCATATGCAAAAAATAACAACAACAAGTAAGATGCTGTAGTCGAGTTGGCTCGACTACGATATACCCTTACCCAGTTGTTAAATATATTCTAGTTTTCTTGGCCAATTTCCCTTTAAGATGATTTGCACTCAAATGCCCGAACTGAATGGCTATCCGATCTAAATCGATATATCCAATCTAAGTCGGCAATTGATCAATATTATGCCTATGCATAGTATTTATAAATTAGTAGCCTCTGCCTCTTAAATTATGAAATTTATTGCTATCGGAAATCGAAATGTATCGACAATTCAGAAACTGAGGCAGTTATCGATAAAATAAACTTGATCTGCGCCTGGTACACGAGATCTTATATTCCAAATTTGAAGTCTCTAGCTCTTATAGTCTCTGGGATCCGCGTGTTCATACAGACGGACGGACGGGCTATCAAGAATATATATACCTTATGGGGTCGGAGATGCTTCCTTCTGCCTGTTACATACATTTGCACAAAAGCATTATACCCTTATTACCCATTATTAATGGGTTAAGGGTATAAAATCGAGCAGAAAACCTTTACAGGTAAAATTATTTATCTGAGTTCAACTAACTAACTAATGAACAAAATGAAAATAGTTCTTGGCATTGATGATTTAATTAAGCAGCTATTTTGATGGGATTTTTTGTTTTGTATAAAAATGTGGCAAGTGTGAGTGGCAAGCTTAGCACTGTTTCTATTCAAGTGAACAGGTGTGTTTTTTTGAAAGCATGTTGTGCGTTTGTGTGTTTTCTTTCCGGGATTGAAAGCACTGAGCAGCTTGTGACAAGCAAATAACGAAGACAGTCGTTTGTTTATTTCTTTTATATTTGTGTCAACCTCATAATATGATGCCTTTAAGCCGGCTATCAGTCTTTCATATATTTAGCTCGCTCCTGTTGCCAGCAGCGCTGTCTGGCATCATTGTACGTCTATTTCTTTGAATGTGCATGTGTGTGTGTGTTTGTGTGCACTCCAATTCCGCCGGAAGCTTTGCGGCAAACAGAGAGTTTTCGGCTCGTACTTACCGCTTGATGCCTTGTTTATTTCTTTGTTTATGGCCATTCTTGTTTTTATGGTCGCCTTCTTTCTTGTTGTGTCCCTCCGGAACTTTCTGATTGTCGCTTTTATATTTATGTGGTTTGTACGGTCGCGCCTCATATGGCAAGTCTATGTATACATATACTCAATTGAAGGCGAAGGGAGGTGGGGAGTGGGTCCATGTCTATGAATGTTCCTCAGCTTGGCCCCCTTTGCTTTATGGCTCGGTTATTGTGCTTCTTTATCCTTGTGAATTCGTTAGCGTTTATTGTTTGTTTGTTTTTTTTTTCGCGTCACCTTTTCCCGTTGGTTGTGGTAATTAAACTTTGATTGTTTTTAAATTGTTTTTATTGATTGGCACATTTCACTTAGATTTCAACAGAACGCGTCCTTCTCCTCAGGCAAAAGTCTAATCGACATTTTCACTGAAAATCCAGTTGGCATATTTCAGTTGCAATCATTTTTGCTGTCATTCAAACTGATAATTGAGCTAACCAGTTTTCACAAAAACATCAAATATTTTGATGAAATTCGAATTGGACTATTAAATTGAAAACAAAAGCAGAATACCTAACAAAATTACAAAGCAATTCATTAAATATTTACAACTATTATTGCCAGTAAAATTGCATTATTTTTGCCAAAATGCAACTGCTCGTTAAAATTAAACGCTTCAAATGTAATTTAGTCAGTTGGAATGTTTATTATTTTCATAAATTGTAATTGTACACACTTATAATAATATGAAAGTTTTTTTTGTAGATATGTATATGTAAAGCAATTATTATAGAAGTACTTCCGGTCCGACAGCTTTTAGAAAATATATTCAATTGACTTTTAGTGGCAGCTGCAATTTTCACATTATCTGCAAATGAAACGATGCTTTCAGCTACTTGGAACGCCATTTGGCCAACAATTTGGGCTCAGCGTGTGCATGTTCAAGTCGAAGACAAACAAAGTACAGAAAACTTGGCAACGGCCACAATGTTTTCTTGGCTGCCAAATAGACTTGCCCCATAGATAGATGTTGAATGTGGCACGTACACAACGCCAATTGTCAGGACTCAACTCAAATTCAAACTCAAACTCAAACTCAACTCGAGCGGCAGCTGCGCGAAATAGACAATCTGAATTATAACCGAGTAGAGGCAGTCGGCATAATGGCGATTGAAGGAGATTGAAGGCGATTGAAGGCGTGGGGGAGTGTAAATAATAGTTTTGGCTGGCAGCGTGTCCGCCTGGAATTTATGGACACTGTTTGGCCAAGTGGCCCTTCGCTGGTACTCACTTTGAATACTTGGCAGCTGGATACCAACGGTAGCGGCATCCATCTTGGCCACTGACAACTGTAAAGAACTGTGGGTCCAACTGTTGGATTTATCGATCCGAGCCTTTTAAACTAATTAGGCTTTGGGCCACATCCAAACGCACCCATGGCTAACATATGCTGCTAATTTACGGAAAGTGTTCAAGAATTAACGTGCTTGTTTTGTCGGTCGCAGCATAAATAAATCCAAAATCCTTAGATTGGGGCACGCTGAGCTGGCCGACCAGTAAACTTATGACCCGTCCCAGACCTGGGTCAGCAGCTATAAATTCAATCCAAACTAAATTTCAAGCGGCAACTTTTGTTCAACGCGTTGTTTACAACATTGCTCTTCTTTGCTACCAGTCTCTGCAGCCCTATCTCTTTTCCTCAATATACACAAGTAGTCGGCTGGGAAAATTTATGTGCATCGCCAATGAAAATTAAACGTTTCAACAGTTTACGAGAAGCACAGCTGCTTCTACATCCAACTTGGCCACTATTCTGAACTGCATCTACAAAAATAGTGTGAAAAATAGTTTTTGCTGACGCTAGAGCAAAATTAAATTAAGATTAATTCACCCATTATACAATGAAATTTATTTGTTTTGTTAGATACTATTTGCATTAGAGTAACATTTTAGTCGAATCACAGACACTTTATTTTTAACTGGTAGCATTTTTCTATTTATCGGGTTTTTTTCGAGTAGCAGCCAGATATATTCCCATTTAATTTTTACAGTCTTGAGGCACTAAAATGACGAATCAATAAATCGGCTGTCAATCCATCATTTTAAGGACTACTTAAGTTGTTCACAGAAATCCTTCTGATGCTGACGAATTGGAAAATTCAAAGCCAAAATCGCTCATGCAGTCAAGATATAAGGACTTTTTATGGTAAGGAAATTGTGCCGAGTAACAACGTCTTATGCGTTTCTCGTCCCAACAAAAACTTTCCAAGCCGATGATTTCGAGATGGTTCCATAATGCTTCAATGATATCCAATAATAATCGTCTTCACAAACCCAATGCAATACGGCTTTAACAAAGAAAAAACAAGATAGAACGTTGCAGTCGGACGTAACCGACAGCGAAATACTATTATACCTTAATTTGTGTACAGCTAAGAAATACTTGAATTGCGGCGGATATGGGCGTATATCGGTTTTGGGGGCGGGAGTGGGCGTGCCCCAATTTGAGTTCGTTCTTAAACTTCTAAGTTTTGTAACTGTAGCTCTTAAATTGCGGGAGATACAGGCATTTATCGGTTTTTGTGGGAGGGAGTGGGCGTGGTCCAAAATTTTTTTTTCCACATTTATGAAGGTTGTTACTAGCAATATACCTTTAAAATTTGGTGACTTAAGTTTTCAAATTGCGTGAGATATATGGGCTTATTGATTTACACCAACAGGTGTATCGGTTTAGGTAGGTGGAGTGGGCGTGGCCAGCCAATTTTTGTATCGATCTCTGGGGGAGTTACCAATTACGGCCGATATGCGCATTTTAAATTTCTAGGGACAAAGTTCCTGGGGGCGGCGGATGTGGGCGTGGTCCAAAGATTGGTATGCCAATCTGGTATGATCTTTCAAGGACCTCGCCAACAATCTACCAACCAAAATTGGTGACTGTATTCATTAAATTGTAAGAGATATGGGGATTTATCGATTTCCTAAAATCGAACTTAGCGATTTTCTAGCTCCCTAGTCGATGTAGGTCCAAATCTTTGAAACTTTAACTTTTGAGTGTACTTTCCAGTATATGTTCCAAGTTTCAAGTCTCTATTTCTAAGGGTGTCGGAGGAACGCGCCTTCATACAGACGGACAGACGGACAGACAGCATGACGGACATTGCACAAAACCAATATACTGTTATACCATTTTGGTATAAAAGTATAAAAAAATGTATTTAATAGTTTTGTCATCGCTGAATGGGCTGCAGTAAAATTTGTCACAAAAGGCATTGTTTTTTAATTATTATGCTTGGAGCTATGCAATATTATTGAGCAATTCTTGTCTTTAAACTGAAGCGCAAAAGTATGCACATATTTAAGTCTTTTTATATAAATTACTCTCACTCATTACCAAGAAAAGAGACGAGCAGAGAGTGCATATGAACAACAACAGTCAGCCCAGCAACCAGTTAACAAATCAGTTAACTCATTGATTCATTTTCAATAAACAATAAAGACTCTTTTAATGCCTGGCTGTGAGCACAGCGAAACAACGATGAATGAGTGTTTGTAAAATGAGTAAATATATAACGAGCAGAAAGAGAGAATTTTGCTTTAATATGATTCACCAGTTATCGCTTTATAAATAGAAAACTACTCTCCGAGAATTTAAGACTTGTAATTGCCGACTGTTGCTTCAGTTTTGCTCAGAGTTTCAGCTGTTGAACACTTTTCGCGCTCGCTAATAAAAAGTAATAAATACAAACATAAATATTTATATATATATAAAAATTACATTAAATAAATTATTAATATATAAAATTTGTTTTGTGTCGTTAGACCTATTTCAAAAGAGTGCTTAATTATGGCATGGCGTGTGTTTTGGTGACCGGTTCAGAATTATTATCGCTAATAATATTATTACATTATATTTATGACTCTTATCGTTCTTTTTGCTAACTTTAACACGATTTTCTTGTGAATATAGGTGTTTTTTATGGATTTAAATACATATAAAATATAAATATATTTCTTTTTATTGCAGCTTCACAAAATCTATAAAAAAAAAAATAAAACATGATTGATATTTTAAGGTGGAGTTCCCTTCCTGAGATTAATCAAACTTATTTAAGCAAATCTTCAAAAGTCATTGTTGACTTTGCCCAGCACTATGAGCGACTGGAGAGATTGCCGCAAAAGGACAAGGACATATTTTGGAAAGGGTATATCGATGCAATTAAATCGAACACCAATCTAAGCAGTATTGTATTCAAATATAATCCAAACAAGTCGTATAATGAACATGAGCATATATTCACTATGCTTAGACGTGCAATTCAAAATAAAGACAGTATTATTATGAAAGGTAAGTTTTCTTTTTATTATTTAACGGTACATTCTTATTTATACTTATAAATATGATGAAGAATTATGAATTTTATTTATAGGGTACTCCGTTGATAGCTTCCAAGAGTTCGGAAATCTGACGCATCTTTATTTAAATATGAAAATGGATTCACTGAAGTTGATTGAATACTGCAAGTCAAATCCTAACTTGATCAGTTTAAAACTTACGAATAACGAAATAGACGGCAAGTTGAGTGACATTGTGCCATATTGTAATAATTTGGAAACACTTGCATTTAAGGTCAAGAGTGACTTTGACAATTCAGAATACACACGGTTAGCTCAGTTGCCAAAATTACGTGAGTTACGTATTGAGGGAGAACACAAATCTGGTTCTCTAAACACACTAATCACTGCATTGGCAATCAAAGAACCAAAAATTCTTTCCATATTTGCGATAGATGAAGCGTCCATTGATTTTGAGGAGATTGCAGAAGTCTTAAAAATACATTCCCTAGACGAATGCGAATTCAGTGGAATCACAGGCAGTCACTCAATAATTTTTAGACCAAGAAATGAAAAATTGATTTTGTGGTTTCAAACCGATACTGATATTATCGACTTGACTGAACTCGCAAGTTTGCTGGATTTCTTTTCCTTACTTATTGTTGGAACTCCCAGGAGCGGCACTTTAAGGACATTGTTTAAGAATATTTCTTCGCAAACATCGCCGAAGTTAGGAGATTTGGAATTTGCGACATTTGAAAGTTTTAACAAAGATGTGGAACTTAATCAATCTAATCATAGTACTGAATTTTCGAATTCATACAACAAAATTGCTATCCTAAATAATGAAGAGGTAATTGAGATTCTAAAAATTACATCACTATGGTCTGTAGATTTCCAAATTGGAGATGCACAACCTATTGAATATCCATCACCAATGGCAAATATCGAAGACTTAAAGATAAGAAAGAACCAAGGAGGATCTTTGAAAAATCTTTTCAAAGCATTTGCAATGCAAGATTCTTTAAAGCTTTCAATGCTGACCATCAGCGGATTCCCTCTTGAATCCGAAGAGATTTTGGAAATTGCACAAATTAAATCACTAAATCGCTTGGAATGCGGATTTTCGGATTTGAAAAGCGTTCATCTCTTGACACAACTGACACAACTGGACGTGCTTTGCATAACCTCTGATCATCCACTTAAGGACATTTCTGAAACAGTTCTAACGCTATTTAATGGTTTCAATGGAGATATCAGTATTTGTTATGGCGAAAACCGCATAAATATTAATAAATACTTAAGAACGCTAACCTTAACAATGTCGAACAATATAAATTCTTCAGTATTCGATCCACTCTCAAATTTGCGCAATTTGCCGAATCTTTTCATATACGGAAGACATGGGCTCAACTCAATGGTGCCACTGCTGGAAGCATTTGCCTCTAAACAATCTACGGTTCTTCAAGAGCTATCTTTTGAAATGGATCCCTTAAGTTATGAAGAAGCTTCGCATATAGCTCAAATAAAAACCTTAAGGCTTTTAGACTGTGGATTCTCTGATCCCAAAAGCATTAATCTCTTGCGATATTTGCCCAAGCTTGAATCATTAATAATAAATTCAGTGCATGATCTACAAGAAATTGTGGCAGGCGTTTTGAACGTTCTAACGGAATGTGCAAATGAAGTAACGGTAATTCGAGTTGGACGACAGATCACTTTCAATAAGATCCTTGGAAAACTTACAATTTCGAACATTTCCTACGACAACGAAGTCTTTGATGCCGAGGAATATGCTCTGCTTGCTGAATTATCACATTTGAATACTTTGCACATAATTGGAAACCACAAAAGTGGATCATTCAAATATCTATTCCAGGCACTTGCTGCAAAGAAATGCCAAACTCTACAGGAATTAATCGTAGAAGCCGAAAGCAATCGAGAAAAAATAACTATTAATTTGGAAGAAACTGCAGAAGTAGTCAAAATATCGACCCTTAAAAAACTCAAGTGTGGCTTTTCAGATGAAAAATGCTTTGATTGCTTAGAGCAACTAACAGACCTTCAAGAGTTTGTTATAACAGCAAATCCAGATGGTTCTGTAGTACACCTACTCCAAAAGCTAGCTTCGTTGAAACTTCAATCCTTGTCTCTAGAAGGCAAAACACTTACATCTGAAGAAACTGTCCAAGTTGCAAGTGTTAATTCATTGAGAAAGCTCGCACTTGGATTTGTCGATGGAGAAAATATTGAATTTATAGCCGGATTGAATAAACTTGAAGAACTGACCATAAGACTAAATGACGATGTCTCAGTTTTACCTCTTTTGCAAACATTGGCTTCTTCAACAACACTGCAATACTTAAACATAGAAAATGGTCCGGTATATTATGAGGAGACAATGGCTATTGCAGGAATTAAAACTTTAAGGCGCTTGCATTGCGAATTCAAAAACCTATATTATATAGAACTTTTAGACCAACTACCCGAACTGAAAGAACTCGCCATTACATTCGAGCATAGGGATAATGAAAGAATTGATACCTTAGCTCAATTTAAAAAGCTAACTGATCTTAAAATTAAAACATCAACAATCGGGTGCTTGCCACAGCTCTTCAAAAAGTTATCATTAAGATTGCAACCGACTCTGGAAAGCGTGGTAATAAAAAATAACGACTGCACTTCAGAAGAGATGAAACAAATTGGAAAATTGAATTTACTTCGAAGACTTCAGTGTGGCATATTGGATGAAGAAAACTTATCATATTTAATGCAATTAAAAAAACTAGAAGTCCTGGAAATAACATCGAATCATAGTTTGGAAGGCATTTCCAAGTACCTGTTAATGATTTTACAAGAGTGTTGCAAACTAAAATCTATTGGGTTGCATAATTGCACTCGATTTGTAAGCAACGAGCTCTTCAGTGATATTTTGAGGATTCTTAGAGAAGTAAGAAACACCAATGAACAACCTCCTTTACTGTTACGTATCCCATACTTTGGAGGCTTGACGCCAGAGCAAGTGAGTATATATAAGAAATATTTAGTTACCTAATTTTATTTTACATTTTATATTTCAGATAGCTATTGCTGATGACAAATATTTGATAATATCTAGACTTACCGAAAATTCATAGATTTGCTAGCTTACATGTGATTCAAGAAAATTAAGAAATAGTTTTTTAATTAAGGTATTTTTGCATTTGTATATTTTGTTTATTTTGATTGACATAAATGCCTGACTAAATCTAATTACATAATAAGTCTTTGAGCATTTACTAAGTTTTAACGAGCAAAAATGGAACTGTCGCCATACACCTTTCACCTCTCCACACAGAAGACATCAATCCCCTCCAACTAAGGCAAGTCTCCAGTTTTTCGGTGCTTTGTGCGAAATGAATTCAATTAAACTAATTCAACGGATAAAAAGAGCCGAACAATTGGCGCTGGCAAAATGACGAATCAATAAATCGGCTGTCAATCCATCATTTTAAGGACTACTTAAGTTGTTCACAGAAATCCTTCTGATGCTGACGAATTGGAAAATTCAAAGCCAAAATCGCTCATGCAGTCAAGATATAAGGACTTTTTATGGTAAGGAAATTGTGCCGAGTAACAACGTCTTATGCGTTTCTCGTCCCAACAAAAACTTTCCAAGCCGATGATTTCGAGATGGTTCCATAATGGTTCAATGATATCCAATAATAATCGTCTTCACAAACCCAATGCAATACGGCTTTAACAAAAAAAAAACAAGATAGAACGTTGCAGTCGGACGTAACCGACAGCGAAATACTATTGTACCTTAATTTGTGTACAGTTAAGAAATACTTGAATTGCGGCAGATACAGGCATTTATCGATTTCTGTGGGCGGGAGTGGGCGTGGTCCAAAATTTGTTTTCCACATTTATGAAGGTTGTTACTAGCAATATACCTTTAAAATTTGGTGACTTAAGTTTTCAAATTGCGTGAGATATATGGGTTTATCGATTTACACCAACAGGTTTATCGGGTTAGGCAGGTGGAGTGAGCGTGGCCATCCAATTTTTGTATCGATCTTTGGGGGAGTTACCAGTAACATACCTGCAAAATTTTTCGACTCTAGCTTGCAAATTACGGCAGATTTGCGCATTTTAAATTTGAAGGGACGAAGTTCCTGAGGGCGGCGTATGTGGGCGTGGTCCAAAGATTGGTATGCCAATCTTTGGAGGAGGTTACCAGCAAATTACCTTCCAAGTTTGGTTACTCTATCTTTAAAATGTTCGGAGATATACGGAGTTATCGATTTACAATCGAAATTGTCGATTATAGGCGCAGATGTGGGCGTGGCACCACCAATTGTTATCGGTTCTTAAAGGCGACTACCAGTAATATACCTACCAAATTTGACGTTCCCTACTCAAAAACTGCGGAAGATATAGCCATTTGTAAATTGTAGAGGCGGGGGTGATGGGGGCGTCGGGGGTGTGCGTGGCACATGCCGATATTTTAAGGACCTCGCCAACAATCTACCAACCAAAATTGGTGACTGTATTCATTAAATTGTAAGAGATTTGGGGACTTATTGTAGCATATAACCTTGTATTGGACGAGCTGATGTTCATGTAGCTTACAAGAAGTGTTGCATGTGCTGGTTCCGGCTGTATGATCGGTAGATGGTCGGGGTTCATTATAGGTTCTTGTGCTACTTGCTCGCTGTGCTTAATACTAATTAAAAAAAAATATCACGTGCTGTTATCGTTCGACCTATATTACCTGGAAGAGGGAAGAGAGGAAAAAGGAATTGCACCAGTCTCATAAATAGAAGATGGAGGCGACACTCCTTGGTTGTCGTCGTTTAAGCTGGGCTGATGTAGTTGCCACAGCAGATGCCCACCCTACCAAGATCATCAGGCACCTAGGCATAAACAATTTTGATGATCCCTAAAATAACGACTACTTAATTCATCATCTATTCAGCGCGCGTTGCATGACTCCCAAGAAAAAAATTTAATTATTCATTTTAACAATAATCTAATGACACAAGTATATTTAGTTGCATTTTGGTTTGGGGATAATTAATTTTAGTCTTATAATATGTACTTTTTTCCTAGGGATTATATAATATAAGGGTTCTAGTAGAAAAATTAATATGGACGCTTTCTATAGCTACGATAATTAATAATATTTTTTTTCTTCTTAATTATGGGAATTTTTAATTTATATATATATGGGTAGGTTTAATACTTTATTGAATAGTTTATTGGATATTGTTAGATGTTAATGAGTTTCAACATTAAAACGTATTTTCTTCAGCTTGCTCGAACTTCACTCGTCGCACAGCTCACTCGACTTCCTCTCTCAGAGGTTCATACGCAACTCCCTTGTCGTCGTCACGTCATCGTCGTTGTCGTCGTCGTCGTCTCTCTTCCTCGATCGGATTCGCCGTCTTGCGAATTCGCTCTCGTTGTTCTTCGTCGTCTCGGCATCGTTGTTGTCTAGGGATCGTCGTTGTTACTCTTCTTCATGTGCGTCGTTGTTGTTGGCGTTGGTCTCAGGAACCACAAACCAATCCCACATTCGGCCATACTGACTATGCATTCGCCTCGAATGCATCTTCGTCCTCATCATCTTCAGGCGTCGACCAGGGCTTTAGATATTCGGCACTCGTTGACGAATTCTCCGGACCCTCAGAGCTACCGACTTTTGTGACATCATAGGCGTTGTTGTGATTTACCTTGACAATCTCGTAGGGGCCCAAAAACTTTGGCTTCAGTTTGAGTCCACTCCCGAATTGTGTTCTTTTGATCGCGACTAAGTCTCCAACGTTGTATTTTCTAGCTGTCTTGCGTCGTAAATTGTATGTCTTCTTCTTTTCGGCTTGTAGTTTCAATATCTTCTCTTTTTTTCGTAGATCATCTCGGGCTTCGTTGAGTTGATGGTCATCCTTTAAGCTCATCTTGACTCCAACTAATAATTCACACGGTGTGGTGGGCATGGCACGTGCCCTGTTCTTCTCGCGGGTACGCTGTAATTCGTGACTCAGCTCGAGCATTAGCTCCTCGGTGGATTTCTTTTTCATTTTGTGCTGGCATAGCGTTTGCAGCTGCTCATCGTATTTCTGTTGCAGGGCGGCAATTTGAACGTGTGCAAGCTCCAGCTGATCCTCGGTGCGATGCAAATCGTTGGCCTGCTTATCGCAAAAAACACGCAATCGCTGCACCTCGTCGCGCAGTACATTCACCTCGATTTTGGTGGCTTTGATCTTCATCTGGCAATTCTCATTCTGGAGCGAGGCTTCGCGTTCCACACGGTCCAACATTTCGCGACGACGCTTCTGCTCCTCGGCCAAACGCTCCTCGGCACGCAACTCCGACTCTCTGTACTGCTCCTCCAGCATGTGATAGCGCTCCTGCAGTACCGCATATTCAGTCTCGGTGCGCGTCGTGCGATCCTCGGCTATGTTTTGCGTATCTTCTTTTGGTGTCACTTCAATGTACTTTTTTATAGAGCACATATTTGTTTCTTCTTTGACGTCTTTTTTGCAATTTTGTGAAATATGTCCGAATTGCTCACACTTAAAACATTTTTTTCCTTTGTGTTTGTTTTCACAATTGCTTGAAAAATGTCCGTTTTCACCACAATTGAAACAATAGTTTGTTTTCTTTCCAATCTGAACGGCTTGCATATTTTCCTTTTTATTGAATTTCTCGCTCCTCTTCGTACTTGCACTCATTTTTTCGTAGTCTTTCAATTTGTTTTTAAAATCACTCAAGTTTTTTGCTCCGTATAGAATAGATTTATTTGCTGAAAGTTGGTCAATCCCATCGATCACATATTGCATTAGTGCATCGTCTTCAACTTTTCCACGAGATGCAAAATCTTTCATTCGGTAGTAATACTCGTAAACAGTTTCATTACTACGGTGTTTGCTTTCACTCAATTGCGTGTGTATTTGTTTGCTTGACACTTGCGATTTAAATTCACTCAATAAGGCCTTTTTCAACGTTTGCCACGAATTCAAATGTTTCTCGCTCAACACAAACAACTTTGCAATTCCTCTAAGTGATTTTTTAGCGAAAATGAGTTTTTGAATCTCACTCCAACACATGAGCAACGCTTGTTCTTCGAATTCCGTTATCCAGACTTCTACAGCAATTTCATCGGTACCGTCGAAAATTCTGATGCATTCTTCTACGTCACGAAAACTCATAGCAAATCGCGGTAACTGTACTTCGTTCGCAATTTCTTGTTTGCTATTATGCACTTCGTCCGTTACTCGACGTGCTGTATTCTTTGTCTCTCGCTTATGAGCGAAACTTCTTCCCGTTGCGTTTTCTTCATTCTCGTTGCCTTCGTCATTGCCGCTGCCGTCGTCATTTTCGCTGCTTTCGTTATCGTCGCTGCCTTCGTCTTCATCGCCGATTTCTTCTTCGTCGGTATGTTGCAGCATTTGTCCCGCTTTTAAATTACTAAAAATACATATGTAACGGCATATTTTCAGCTTTGTAAGTGATGCCCAATATGCAGCAAATTGATACAAGGTCATGGTCCGACAATTTTGCTTGTATGTATTCTAGTTTTGCAACATATTTCCCGTTATTTTCGTCATAGTTGAATCCTCTAAACTCGCGCAATCGATTTCTATTCGCTCTGTCTCCTTCTGACTCGAATATAAATTGGTGTAATGCACATATGCTCGATCTCTTTCCAGAACGCAGTTTTTGTGCAATTAAATCATTTAAATTTGGCATCTTTACGTCACTTAATTTCTTTCGTCGATTTAAATTAACTTCTTCGTCGTTTTAATGTGCACTATTTTCGTCAATTTAATGCACACTCCCTCGTCGATTTTGCACCAAAATTTGTTTTAGATTTAATCCACTTCTTCGTCGTTTAAATGCGCACTATTTTCGTCGATTTTGCACCAAAAAATTTTTCAATTGTCTTTTCTGGTTTTATTTCTTCATATCATCCCGGACGAGCCCCCAAAATATGGGTAGGTTTAATACTTTATTGAATAGTTTATTGGATATTGTTAGATGTTAATGAGTTTCAACATTAAAACGTATTTTCTTCAGCTTGCTCGAACTTCACTCGTCGCACAGCTCACTCGACTTCCTCTCTCAGAGGTTCATACGCAACTCCCTTGTCGTCGTCACGTCATCGTCGTTGTCGTCGTCGACGTCTCTCTTCCTCGATCGGCTCGGATCGGATCGCCGTCTTGCGAATTCGCTCTCGTTGTTCTTCGTCGTCTCGGCATCGTTGTTGTCTAGGGATCGTCGTTGTTACTCTTCTTCATGTGCGTCGTTGTTGTTGGCGTTGGTCTCAGGAACCACAAACCAATCCCACATTCGGCCATACTGACTATGCATTCGCCTCGAATGCATCTTCGTCCTCATCATCTTCAGGCGTCGACAAGGGCTTTAGATATTCGGCACTCGTTGACGAATTCTTCGGACCCTCAGAGCTACCGACTTTTGTGACATCATAGGCGTTGTTGTGATTTACCTTGACAATCTCGTAGGGGCCCAAAAACTTTGGCTTCAGTTTGAGTCCACTCCCGAATTGTGTTCTTTTGATCGCGACTAAGTCTCCAACGTTGTATTTTCTAGCTGTCTTGCGTCGTAAATTGTATGTCTTCTTCTTTTCGGCTTGTAGTTTCAATATCTTCTCTTTTTTTCGTAGATCATCTCGGGCTTCGTTGAGTTGATGGTCATCCTTTAAGCTCATCTTGACTCCAACTAATAATTCACACGGTGTGGTGGGCATGGCACGTGCCCTGTTCTTCTCGCGGGTACGCTGTAATTCGTGACTCAGCTCGAGCATTAGCTCCTCGGTGGATTTCTTTTTCATTTTGTGCTGGCATAGCGTTTGCAGCTGCTCATCGTATTTCTGTTGCAGGGCGGCAATTTGAACGTGTGCAAGCTCCAGCTGATCCTCGGTGCGATGCAAATCGTTGGCCTGCTTATCGCAAAAAACACGCAATCGCTGCACCTCGTCGCGCAGTACATTCACCTCGATTTTGGTGGCTTTGATCTTCATCTGGCAATTCTCATTCTGGAGCGAGGCTTCGCGTTCCACACGGTCCAACATTTCGCGATGACGCTTCTGCTCCTCGGCCAAACGCTCCTCGGCACGCAACTCCGACTCTCTGTACTGCTCCTCCAGCATGTGATAGCGCTCCTGCAGTACCGCATATTCAGTCTCGGTGCGCGTCGTGCGATCCTCGGCTATGTTTTGCGTATCTTCTTTTGGTGTCACTTCAATGTACTTTTTTATAGAGCACATATTTGTTTCTTCTTTGACGTCTTTTTTACAATTTTGTGAAATATGTCCGAATTGCTCACACTTAAAACATTTTTTTCCTTTGTGTTTGTTTTCACAATTGCTTGAAAAATGTCCGTTTTCACCACAATTGAAACAATAGTTTGTTTTCTTTCCAATCTGAACGGCTTGCATATTTTCCTTTTTATTGAATTTCTCGCTCCTCTTCGTACTTGCACTCATTTTTTCGTAGTCTTTCAATTTGTTTTTAAAATCACTCAAGTTTTTTGCTCCGTACAGAATAGATTTATTTGCTGAAAGTTGGTCAATCCCGTCGATCACATATTGCATTAGTGCATCGTCTTCAACTTTTCCACGAGATGCAAAATCTTTCATTCGGTAGTAATACTCGTAAACAGTTTCATTACTACGGCGTTTGCTTTCACTCAATTGCGTGTGTATTTGTTTGCTTGACACTTGCGATTTAAATTCACTCAATAAGGCCTTTTTCAACGTTTGCCACGAATTCAAATGTTTCTCGCTCAACACAAACAACTTTGCAATTCCTCTAAGTGATTTTTTAGCGAAAATGAGTTTTTGAATCTCACTCCAACACATGAGCAACGCTTGTTCTTCGAATTCCGTTATCCAGACTTCTACAGCAATTTCATCGGTACCGTCGAAAACTCTGATGCATTCTTCTACGTCACGCACTTCGTCCGTTACTCGACGTGTTGTATTCTTTGTCTCTCGCTTATGAGCGAAACTTCTTCCCGTTGCGTTTTCTTCATTCTCGTTGCCTTCGTCATTGCCGCTGCCGTCGTCATTTTCGCTGCTTTCGTTATCGTCGCTGCCTTCGTCTTCATCGCCGATTTCTTCTTCGTCGGTATGTTGCAGCATTTGTCCCGCTTTTAAATTACTAAAAATACATATGTAACGGCATATTTTCAGCTTTGTAAGTGATGCCCAATATGCAGCAAATTGATACAAGGTCATGGTCCGACAATTTTGCTTGTATGTATTCTAGTTTTGCAACATATTTCCCGTTATTTTCGTCATAGTTGAATCCTCTAAACTCGCGCAATCGATTTCTATTCGCTCTGTCTCCTTCTGACTCGAATATAAATTGGTGTAATGCACATATGCTCGATCTCTTTCCAGAACGCAGTTTTTGTGCAATTAAATCATTTAAATTTGGCATCTTTACGTCACTTAATTTCTTTCGTCGATTTAAATTAACTTCTTCGTCGTTTTAATGTGCACTATTTTCGTCAATTTAATGCACACTCCCTCGTCGATTTTGCACCAAAATTTGTTTTAGATTTAATCCACTTCTTCGTCGTTTAAATGCGCACTATTTTCGTCGATTTTGCACCAAAAAATTTTTCAATTGTCTTTTCTGGTTTTATTTCTTCATATCATCCCGGACGAGCCCCCAAAATATGGGTAGGTTTAATACTTTATTGAATAGTTTATTGGATATTGTTAGATGTTAATGAGTTTCAACATTAAAACGTATTTTCTTCAGCTTGCTCGAACTTCACTCGTCGCACAGCTCACTCGACTTCCTCTCTCAGAGGTTCATACGCAACTCCCTTGTCGTCGTCACGTCATCGTCGTTGTCGTCGTCGTCGTCTCTCTTCCTCGATCGGATTCGCCGTCTTGCGAATTCGCTCTCGTTGTTCTTCGTCGTCTCGGCATCGTTGTTGTCTAGGGATCGTCGTTGTTACTCTTCTTCATGTTCGTCGTTGTTGTTGGCGTTGGTCTCAGGAACCACAAACCAATCCCACATACAGTGACGACAAGCTTATTTTGGACGGTGTCTAGCAAAAATTTTAAGGTACTATAAAGTTTAAACAAGGAAAAAGACACAAAATGTTAAAATGCCAATTTGTTTAATGGTATATCACATTTGAAAAAGGAACTTTAGTTTTTATAAAAACATTAATTAATTAATTAAAATTAGTCAAAAACTGAAAACATATCCAAAGTACATTTCCAAGCTTAATTTGGACAGTCTTAAAAAAAGTTACATATTTGGCGTATAAAAACTTACGAGGGTGGTTGAGTACCTGACCTTGACGCCAGATGGCGCCACTATTGCAATATGACGTGACTATCGTATAGTACATAAACCTAAACAGCCACAGTGAAAATTTCAGTCAAATCGGACTTTTAGTTTTGTTTTCACCACGTGTCAAAGCAGTCGTGTCCACGCATTTTAGAAAAATGGAAAAAGAGCAATATCGGTCGGTGATTCGATTCTTCTTTTTGGAGGGGAAATCACGCAGTGAAATCAAAGAACGCTTGGATACTGTGTACGGTGACTCTGCTCCTTCGATGACCACCGTCAAAAATTGGTTTAGTGAGTTTCAACGTGGTCGCACGTCCGTTTTTGATGAGCCACGACCAGGTGGCCCGAAAACAGCAACCACGGAGGATAAAGTGAAGAAAATACATGATCTGGTATTGTCAGACCGCCGGTTGAAGGTGCGCGAGTTAGCTGAGACAGTAGGCATCTCAACAGAACGAGTGTTTCATGTCCTACATGAAATATTGGGTATGAGGAAGCTATCGGCGCGATGGGTGCCGCGTTTGCTCACACCAGACAATAAGCGCAACCGCGTGACCACTTCGGAGCATGGTTTGACGCTGTTAAAGCGTAATCCGAAGGAATTTTTGCGTCGATTCGTGACTGTTGACGAAACATGGATTCACTGGTACACACCAGAGACCAAAGAACAGTCGAAACAGTGGACTTCACCTGGCGAATCTGCCCCGAAGAAGGCGAAAACTGTTCCATCGGCCGGAAAGGTGATGGCCACGGTTTTCTGGGATTCGAAAGGTATTATCCTCATAGATTACCTAGAGAAGGGAAGAACGATTACAGGGCTCTACTATGCCGAACTATTGGGAAGATTTGACGCCGAGTTGAAGAAGAAACGGCCCCATTTGGTGAAGAAGAAAGTGCTCTTCCACCATGATAACGCTCCCGCTCACACCTCCGGCGTCGCCCAGGCCAAATTGGTCGAATTACGCTACGAACTGCTGCCCCATCCACCTTATTCTCCGGATTTGGCCCCTTGCGACTTTTTCTTGTTCCCAAATTTGAAAAAGTCAATCGCTGGGCAGAAATTTCGGTCGAACGAGGAGGTTATTGCCACTACGGAGACGTATTTTGCGGATCTACAGAAATCATATTTTTTAGAGGGGATAAAAAAGTTGGAGCATCGCTGGAATAAATGTGTAGAGCTGAAAGGGGATTATATTGAAAAATAAAAAATAATTTTTCCAAAAATTTTCGTTTTTCTAATGTAGGTCAGGTACTCATCAAACCACCCTCGTAAATAAGGATGTTAATACTTAGTATGATATCCTTTAGCCTTAACAACTTCGCTTAACCTATTTTTCATGGAAGATACCAGCTTCCGGGTAGTTTCTGGGCTGATCTTGTTCCACTCCTCCAGCAGAGCAGTCTTGAGATCCTGTTTGCTGGATATCTTGTATTTCCGGATGTTATTTTCCAGCAGAGCCCACAAATTTTCAATAACATTTAAGTCTGGAGACTGGGCCGGTGGAATTATCACGTGGGGGCAGTTCCAGATAAGCCAGGACTGTACTATTCCGGACTTATGCTTGGGGTCGTTGTCCTGATCAATCCGGAAAGTACTTCGGTTTCCAGCCTCTCGGCACTTTGGAGTAAATTTTCCTTTTGTATATCGAAGTACACTTCCTGTCCATTGTTGTTTCAATTATCACCAAATTTCCAACACCGGCTGCCGAGATAGATACCCATAGCAAAACATTTCTTCCGCCGTGCTTGACTGTTGCCTTTAAGTTTTTGGGACTCAGCTCAGTATTGGAGAGTCGACACATATAATTCCATCCGTCCTGGCTAAAAAATGTTGAATTTGTACTCATATTCAAATATGACTGTGTTCCAGAACTCCAAATCCTTGTCCAAGTGGATTTTGACGAACGTCATCATAGACCCTATATTTTTGCTTTTTCAAAATTCTTTTTCCATTGTTCTCGGGCATTAAAGTCATGGTTGTGCAGAACTTGGAGCACAGTTTCCACACTGAACTTTTTCCTTATTTCATCCTGCACCTATTAAGTCAGTTTTGGAGCCGATATCTTAAGATTTCCCCTTGAAATCTTGATGATCCTGCTCGGTGAAAATCGGGTTTGGTGCCATTCCGCCCTTGTCCTCTGTCCGATTTTCGTAGACGAAACTCCAAATGATGTAGAATACAGTTGAGGAGTTTAGATTGACCATTTTAGCTATTTGGCGATATGAATATCCAATTTTTAAGTGTTCCAGGACGAGTTCCCGTTGCTCAATGGTAGTCCGTTTGCCCATAGTCCTTGTTGGCTTGTTGCACCCGAGGTGCAGGATATATCTAATCTGACTACGAAGGATTGGTCTATTTATACCGAAAAAATTCAACTTTAGGTAGAAAAATCCGGGTTTTATGGCACCCAGGTGTCCATAATGTAACCGTCCAAAATAACCTTTCATCCTAAATAGCGGTCCTTTTTTACATAACCCGACCTAACGGGTGGGGAAATCCCAGTTTATTAGGGTCATATATTCATTTCGGTGGTCAATACATGTATGTATACTGCCATGGGTCTTTGCAATTTTTGAAAAATAATGTATAATTATTTTATGGCAGGCAATACAAATTTTTGCTAGACACCGTCCAAAATAAGCTTGTCGTCACTGTATATATACATTTTTTTTTTTTTTTTTTTGTTATTTATAGATTCATTTGCCATACTAAGCTATTTACTTATATATACTAGAATATAATTGTATTTACTTAAATTTACTTTACTTTAGTTTATATTTCAATTCGAAGAACAACAAAAAAAAAAATGAAATCACAAGAATATTTCCACCATAAGTAGTAATAAGGCATGTAAAATTTATTAAGTCATTTACGTATATAAATTAATAATTTAATTTTATTTTTCAATTATTATTTATTTATGAATATAGAAATATAATATTTCAATATTAGGAGTGTTTATATATTTATTTATTCCTTTTTTTTATATTCATAATTCATAATTTATATTTTATTTTTATACGTATTTTCTTTTTCGTTGGTATGTTGGACTTATGCAAAATTTATTTGGGAGTAAAATTGTTTAAGTATTTTTATTTGCATACCTCTACAGAGAATTCGATATTAAAGTTGTAGCATACTTCTAGCCTGAGCTTTAACTTTAATAAGCTGCACAAAAGCTCACTCATTTTAATGCGCCGAACATTAAGGGAACCAATTTCCGCTCAACATAGCGGTGACCTAAATTGAGTGAGTTTTAATTTTTTTTTCTTTATTTCTCTCGACAAAAATTGAGAGTTTTGCACGTGCACTTTTACATGGCTTCCAATCTTAACTCATTTTAATATCAAATTCTCGCTTCTCACCAAAAATGCGGGGCATTTGCTGGCTTAATGAGTGGGTTTGAGGTGTATATATTAAAATATTATTTACATATTATTTGGCGAGATTATTATGTCCATGATTTTTCTTTTAACTTAATTTACTTTGGATTTTATTTTTACGCTTTATTTGATTTCTATGTTTTATGCATTCTTTTTTTTTATTTTTAATTAATTTTTCTTTTTTATGTCTTATGCAAAAAAAAATTTTGCACGCCAGATTATTGCTTGTGATTTCACTTTAACTTAATTTATATATTTATAATTGGCACATAATTTTTTTCCATTATTAACAACAAAAAAAATCTAAAGAACCATATTTAATTTAATTATCCACTATTGTTGAATTGTAGGGTATGAGGTTTAAAGTTAAGCCTTCGTCTCCTCCAGTCCAATATACTGCTGCGGGGTCGGTGCCGTGGTGCCAAAATGAATGTGGTACAGGCAACTCCAAAAGCCAGATCAGTCGTCAGTGGCTTAACTCTCCCGACCGAATTTCCACAATCCTACGCGTTCCGCCGCAGGTCCAGGTTCGGGGCGGCTCAGAATTCATAATTTATTTTTATTTTTATTTGATTTTCTGGCCGACTATAAAATCAATTTGAATTGTTTTATAAATTTATTTGTTTCTTGGGCTCAGTTTTTTTTTTTTTGATTTTCACGAAATAATTTTCACATGAGATTAATTTGTAATAAAAATTTTCTCCTTTTTGTTTGGGTAATCATAGCCTAGCTCACCACGAATGTTCTTTTGGTGGCTATTATTAATTAGTCGGTTTATGGCTATTACAATTGTTAATCAAAAAAAAATGTTCTCGGGTAGAGTTAAGAAAAATTCTTTTCTTCCGCGCACAAGTGTCCATCTTGAATTTTGTGTTTGGTTTTCTTTAAAAAAAAATGTTACGCTGGCGAGACCAACATCTTCGCGGGCAGCACTCGAGCAAAAACCTCACGGCACAACTATCCTCTTCGGCAGACTCTTCTCGACTCTCCTCATGGCAAAACCATTATCTTCGGCAGACCGAACTCCAGAGAGTCTCCACCAGAACTTATGGATCGTCTTTCCCGAGAAGGGCTTGAGATTGTAGCTTTTAATCTCATAGATGGCGTAATCAACAGCTCGGCTTAGTATGAAAACCAAAGCATACTTTCATGGCATGCCAAGCAAGCGCACTACATTATCGATTTGCTAAAATCGAATTTATCGATTTTTTAGCTCCCTAGTGGACGTAGGTCCAAACCCTAGACAATTTAACTTTTGAGGGTACTTTCCAGTACACGTTCCAAGTTTCAAGTCTCTATCCCTACGGACAGAGAGCATGACGGATATTGCACAAAACCAATATACTTTTATACCATTTTGGTATAATATTATAAAAAAATGTATTTAATAGTTTTGTCATCGCTGAATGCGCTGCAGTAAAATTTGTCACAAAAGGCATTGTTTTTTAATTATTTTGCTTGGAGCTATGCAATATTATTGCGCAATTCTTGTCTTTAAACTGAAGCGCAAAAGTATGCACATATTTAAGTCTTTTTATATAAATTACTCTCACTCATTACCAAGAAAAGAGACGAGCAGAGAGTGCATATGAACAACAACAGTCAGCCCAGCAACCAGTTAACAAATCAGCTAACTCATTGAATAATTTTCAATAAACAATAAAGACTCTTTTAATGCCTGGCTGTGAGCACAGCGAAACAACGATGAATGAGTGTTTGTAAAATGAGTAAATATATAACGAGCAGAAAGAGAGAACTTTGCTTTAATATGATTCACCAGTTATCGCTTTATAAATAGAAAACTACTCCCCGAGAATTTAAGACTTGTAATTGCCGACTGTTGCTTCAGTTTTGCTCAGAGTTTCAGCTGTTGAACACTTTTCGCGCTCGCTAACAAAAAGTAATAAATACAAACATAAATATTTATATATACAGTGTCTGGGAGCTTATTTGGGACAGTGCCTACCAAAAAAAATTAAAGTGCTATAAAGTTTAAAAAAGGAAACAAATTCAAAATGTTTAAGTGCCAATTTGTTTAATGTTATATCACATGTGAAAAACAAACTTTAGTTTTTATGAAAATATTAATTAATTAATTAAAATTAGTCAAAAACTGAAAACATATCCAAAATACGTATAGGAGCTTAGTTGGGACAGTCTTAAGAAAAGTTAAATATTTGGCGAATAAAAGCTTAAATAAGGATGTTAATATTTAGTATGATTTCATTTAGCCATAACAACTTCGTTTAATCTATTATTCATGGAAGATACCATATTTTCTGGACTGATCCTGCTCCACTCCTCCAGCAGAGCATTTTTGAGATCTTGTTTGCTGGATATGTTGTGAATCCGGATGTTATTTTCCAACTGAGCCCAAAAAGTTCAATAACATTTAATGGATACTGGGCCGGTGGAATTATCATGTGGGGGCAGTTCCATCTAAGCCAGGACTGTACTATTCCGGACTTATGCTTGGGGTCGTTTTCCTGGTAGAACCGGAAAGTACGTGGGATTCCCAGTTTCTCGGCACTTTGGAGTAAATTTTCTTTTAGTATATTGAAGTATCCATTCCTGTCCATTGTTGTTTCAATAATCACAAAATTTCCGCCACCAGCTGCCGAGATACATGCCCATACCATTACACTTTCTCCGCCGTGCTTGACTGTTGCCTTTAAGTGTTTGGGATCCAGCTCAGTATTGAGTTGTCGCCACACATAATTCCATCCGTCCGGGTCAAAAATGTTGAATTTGTACTCATATTCAAATATGACTGTGTTCCAGAACTCCAAATCCTTGTATAATTAGATTTTGGCGAACCTCATCCTACAGCCTCTATTTTTTGCGCTTGTAAATTGCATTTTCCGTTGTACTTGGGCCTTCAAGTTATAGTTGCGAAGAACTTGGAGACCTAATCCGCTTTTTAAGTCTTCCAGGATGATTTTCCGTTGATCAATGGTAGTCCTTTTGCCCATAGTCCTTGTTGACTTATTGCACCCGAGATGCAGATTATAACTAAACTGACTTAGAAGAATTGGTCTATTTATACCGAAAATATTCAACTTTAGGTAAAAAATCCGGGTTTTATGGCACCCAGGTGTCCATAACGTAACTGTCCAAAATAAGCTCCTGCCATTAAAACAGGTACTTTTTACATAGCCCTACATATCAGGTGGAAAAACCGCAGTGTATAAGGTTCATATATTAATTTTGGTGGTTAATGAATGTACCTGCCATGGGTCTTTTTCTTTAGAAAATATTGAATAATGAGTTTATGGTAGGCAATTAAAATTTTTGCTAGACACTGTCCCAAATTAGCTCCCAGACACTGTATGTATATAAAAATTAATTCATACTGCTGTGGCACTTAGTGATTAAATTAAATAAATTATTAATATATAAAATTTGTTTTGTGTCGTTAGACCTATTTCAAAAGAGTGCTCAATTATGGCATGACGTGTTTTTTGGTGACCGGTTCAGAATTATTATCGCTAATATTAATAATAATAGATTAACTGTAAATATTATTACATTATATTTATGACTCTTATCGTTTTTTTTTTTAACTTTAACACGATTTTCTTGTGAATATACGTGTTTTTTATGGATTTAAATACATATAAAATATAAATATATATCTTTTTACTGCAGCTTCACAAAATCTATAAAAAAAAAAATAAAACATGACCGATATTTTAAGGTGGAGCTCCCATCCTGAGATTAATCAAACTTATTTAAGCAAATCTTCAAAAGTCATTGTTGACTTTGCCCAGCACTATGAGCGACTGGAGAGATTGTCGCAAGAGGACAAGGACATATTTTGGAAAGGGTATATCGATGCACTTAAATCGAACACCAATCTAAGCAGTATTGTATTCAAATATAATCCAAACAAGTCGTATTATGAACATGAGGATATATTCACTATGCTTGGACGTGCAATTCAAAATAAAGACAGTATTATTATGAAAGGTAAGTTTTCTTTTTATTATTTAACGATACATACTTATATAGACTTATAAATATGATTAATAATTATGAATTTTATTTATAGGGTACTCCGTTGATAGCTTCCAAGACGTCGGAAATCTGACGCATCTTTATTTAAATATGAAAATGGATTCACTGAAGTTGATTGAATACTGCAAGTCAAATCCTAACTTGATTAGTTTAAAACTTACGAATAACGAAATAGACGGCAAGTTGAGTGACATTGTGCCATATTGTAATAATTTGGAAACACTTGCATTTAAGGTCAAGAGTGACTTTGACAATTCAGAATACACACGGTTAGCTCAGTTGCCAAAATTACGTGAGTTACGTATTGATGGAGAACACAAATCTGGTTCTCTAAACACACTGATCACTGCATTGGCAATCAAAGAACCAAAAATTCTTTCCAAATTTGCGATAGATGAAGCGTCCATTGATTTTGAGGAGATTGCAGAAGTCTTAAAAATACATTCCCTAGACGAATGCAGATTCAGTGGAATCACAGGCAGTCACTCAATAATTGTTAACCCAAGATATGCAAAATTGATCTTGTGGTTTCAAACCGATACTGATATTATCGACTTGACTGAACTCGCAAGTTTGCTGGATTTCCATTCCTTATATATTGTTGGAACTCCCAGGAGCGGCACTTTAAGGACATTATTTAAGAATATTTCTTCGCAAACATCGCCGAAGTTAGAAGTGTTGGAATTTGCGACATTTGAAAGTTTTAACAAAGATATGGAATTTAACCAATTTAATCATAGTACAGAATTTTTGAATTCATTCAACAAAATTGCTATCCTAAATAATGAAGAGGTAATTGAGATTCTAAAAATTACATCACTAAGATATGTAGATTTCCAAATTGGAGATGCACAACCTATTGAATGTCCATCACCAATGGCAAATATCAAAGACTTAATGATAAGAAAGAACCAAGTAGGATCTTTGAAAAATCTTTTCAAAGCATTTGCAATGCAAGATTCTTTAAAGCTTTCAATGCTGACCATCAGCGGATTCCCTCTTGAATCCGAAGAGATTTTGGAAATTGCACAAATTAAATCACTAAATCGCTTGGAATGCGGATTTTCGGATTTGAAAAGCGTTCATCTCTTGACACAACTGACACAACTGAACGTGCTTTGCATAAGCTCTGATCATCCACTTAAGGACATTTCTGAAACAGTTCTAACGCTATTTAATGGTTTTAATGGAGATATATATATTTGTTATGGCGAAGACCGCATAGAAATTTATAAAGACTTAAGTGTTCTAACCTTAACAATGTCGAACAATATAAATTCTTCAGTATTCGATCCACTCTCAAATTTGCGCAATTTGGAGTTGCTTCGCATATATGGAAGACATGGGCTCAACTCAATGGTGCCACTGCTTGAAGCATTTGCCTCTAAACAATCTACGGTTCTTCAAGGGCTAATTTTTGAAATGGATCCCTTAAGTTATGAAGAAGCTTCGCATATAGCTCAAATAAAAACCTTAACGTTTTTAGAGTGTGGATTCTCTGATCCCAAAAGCATTAATCTCTTGCGATATTTGCCCAAGCTTGAATCATTAAGAATAAATTCAGTGCATGATCTGCAAGAAATTGGGGCAGGCGTTTTGAACGTTCTAACGGAATGTGCAAATAAAGTAAAAGTAATTCGAGGTGGACGACAGATCATTTTCAATAAAACCCTTGGAAAACTAACAATTTCGAACATTTCCTACGGCAGCGAAGTCTTTGATGCCGAGGAATATGCTCTGTTTGCTGAATTATCACATTTGAATACTTTGCACATATTTGGAGAACACAAAAGTGGGTCATTCAAATATCTATTCCAGGCACTCGCTGCAAAGAAATGCCCAACTCTACAGGAATTAATCGTAGAAGCCGAAAGCAATCGAGAAAAAATAACTATTAATTTGGAAGAAACTGCAGAAGTAGTCAAAATATCGACCCTTAAAAAACTCAAGTGTGGCTTTTCAGATGAAAAATGCTTTGATTGCTTAGAGCAAATAACAGACTTTCAAGAGTTTGTTATAACAGCAAATCCAGATGGTTCTCTAGTACACCTACTCCAAAAGCTAGCTTCGTTGAAACTTCAATCCTTGTCTCTAGAAGCCAGAACACTTACATCTGAAGAAACTGCCCAAGTTGCAAGTGTTGATTCATTGAGAAAGCTCGCACTTGGATTTGTCGAAGGAGAAAATGTTGAATTAATAGCCGGATTGAATAAACTTGAAGAACTGACCATAAGACTAAATGACGATGTCTCAGTTTTACCTCTTTTGCAATCATTGGCTACTTCAACAACACTGCAATACTTGAACATAGAAAATGGTCCGGTATATTATGAGGAGACAATGGCTATTGCAGGAATTAAAACTTTAAGGCGCTTGCATTGCGAATTCAATAACCTAGATAACATAGAACTTTTAGACCAACTACCCGAACTGAAAGAACTCGCCATTACATTCGATAGTGATAGGGATAATGAAAGAATTGATACCTTAGCTCAATTTAAAAAGCTAACTGATCTTAAAATAACAACATCAACAATCGGGTGCTTGCCACAGCTCTTCAAAAAGTTATCATTAAGATTGCAACCGACTCTGGAAAGCGTGGTAATAAAAAAGAACGACTGCACTTCAGAAGAGATGAAACAAATTGGAAAATTGAATTTACTTCGAAGACTTCAGTGTGGAATAGTGCATGATGAAAACTTAACATATTTAATGCAATTAAAAAAACTAGAAGTGCTGGAAATAACGTCGTATCATAGTTTGGAAGACATTTCCAAATACCTGTTAATGATTTTACAAGAGTGTTGCAAACTAAAATCTATTGGGTTGCATAAATGCACTCGATTTGTAAGCAACGAGCTCTTCAGTGATATTTTGAGGATTCTTAGAGAAGTAAGAAACCCCAATGAACAACCTCCTTTACTGTTACGTATCCCAGAATTTGAAGGCTTGACGCCGGAGCAAGTGAGTATATATAAGAAATACTTAGTTACCTAATTTTATTTTACATTTTATATTTCAGTTGGCTATTGCTGATGACAAATATTTGATAATATCTAGTCTTACCGAAAATTCATAGATTTGTTAGCTTACATGTGATTCAAGAAAATTAAGAAATAGTTTTTTAATTAAGGTTTTTTGCATTTGTATATTTTGTTTATTTTGATTGACATAAATGCCTGACTAAATCTAATTACATAATAAGTCTTTGAGCATTTGCTAAGTTTTAACGAGCAAAAATGGAACTGTCGCCATGCACCTTTCACCTCTCCACACAGAAGACCTCAATCCCCTCCAACTAAGGCAAGTCTCCAGTTTTTCGGTGCTTTGTGCGAAATGAATTCAATTAAACTAATTCAACGGATAAAAAGAGCCGAAAAACAATTGGCGCTGGCAAAAGCAAGAGCCAAAGCCAAAATTGTTGACAAGGAAAAGGGGAAAGTGGGAGACGACCAAACTAATTTGCGCACCTTTAGAATCGTTGGTAATAAATTTAGGGTTAATTAGGTAATGAAAGTACGTAACTGATGGCGCTTGCAACGCTTTTAAGCTGTCTGTACTTAAAATTTAGCCGACATCGTTTTAAATCAATTTTTATGCAGATCAAAAGAAATAAATATACTTGTAGCGAATATACCCCTTCTGCCAACATCTGAAATCTAACGAGCATGTAAATCTCGCACCAGCACACTGGTAAACAGACACACACACACACACACCCAGACAGAAATATACACACACGTCACAGCTTGGATATATATATATGTATGTATATGTATATATAGGAGACAAGTCGAGGCATAAATCACAATTTCTTAGCCATTAAGACGAAACCGCAAAGATTTGCGGCACTTCCAAAGTTGATGATGAAGCGAAAACGTCAGGACTTTAGTCCCCAACCACCAGGGGCCTTGGATTCGAATATGCCGGAGTACGTGTACGACTGCGGCATTGAGGCCAAAAGAATGCAAAACGCCAAACACTGCCACAAACTGAAAAGTTTCACTTTAAACATTATTAACGTTAACACTATAATAATCTCATATTAAACCAAAATACAAAATGTGTTCCCAACATCACTTAAAAAACTCAAAATTATTTTAATCTACATTGAAACCAAATATTTTTACTGATTATTGCAAAGATCTTATTTAAACTGAAAGATAAGTATTATTTTCATTATCACTAACTAACCAACTTGATTTATAACTATCTCTACTAACAACCTGTCTCTAGAATCCGCTAAATATTCCAGGCTCACATCAGTTTTAATTATAAGAATATCTATTTATTTGAGGAATTACATTTTTTTTCAGTGTAAGGAGCAAAGACATAGCTCAACAATTTCTTGCTTGTTGCTAACAGGACAAGTGCCGTCACGACATTTTGAAGAAGCCAAGAACAATTTTTGGCACTCGCGGCCTTAGATACATTTGTGTAAGCGACCGCAGCTGAGGAGTATAATAATGCTCCGGGTGGTGCTTCCCATGCAAGTATATATGTATGTCAAAATACATGCATACATATATATATATGTATATATTTCTTTGATTATATTTGTGCATTTGTAGTACATATGTGGCAATCTCCTCACGATATGGGCGTCTTGGTTAGTTGGTAATGTGCGGCAAATGTTTTAAATCAAATGCCGAATTAGCTACTTTACGAGCCACTGAAGCTTTTGGCAGCATATCCGCTGTATCTTAAAGTGTGGCATGGCATTTTCTTGGTATGTGGCAGCTTTAATTTTGCTTTCACTTTACCAAATAGCCGCAAATAAATTCCGGCTACATTCTTTGGAAGCGTGAGGCAAGAGGCAACCAGTAAATTACATTTGCTCGACGCTCTTCCGACCCGCTAACAAATTGCTTGTGTTGGTCGAGTATCTGAGTTGGTGGCCTAAAAGTAGGCAGGCAGCAGTTGCTGCAGTAGGCTCCGTAGCTAGCTACCTGCTATTTTCTTCACTTTATTTCACACTTGGCCCCAAACCGAACACACACAAGGTGTGTCCATTTTATCTTGTTGCCCCCAAAAGCTGTAACATCGAGTGAAAAACTTTTCTCAGCTGCTTTTGCTTTTAGTTTGCCTACTTAGTCACTTACCAGCGACCCAGTTACACTTTCTAGCACTTTATGCCACCTGGACATGATTGTGGGTGTATGTATGTGTGTGTGTGTGTGTGTGTGTGTGTGTGAAGTAATTCAACTATTACGGCTGCATTTGTTGCTGCCAGCCTGACAACAAGATAAATTAGGCAAAAGTAGTTTCAACGACTAGGCGGCCCCAAAAACTATGCAATCCTCGGAGACAACAAAATATTGTTCTTCTGTAAAATGACACAGTTTTTCTTGTCGTCAAATTTTTTTTTTTTTTTGTGTTAACAATTTGGAAATACTTTAAGCGATTCAAACTAAGCTTCAACAGGCACACATATTTCTTAAATAATACTTAAAAAATAAAAGATATTCAACTTAAATATTCATTTCAAGAATTATGTGTCAACATAATATTTTTAGTTGCATAACTGATAAGGATTCAATTCATATTTAACTTTAAAATATGTGTACACACTTATGGTTTCATAAGACCCACAAAACTATAATCAAATGCTGTCAGAATACTTTGGCCAACTTTGCTGGCCATAACTTTCTGCTTATAGCCAAGTGTTTACTCACGCATTCAAAACGGCTTCCGGTGCAATTTAATTTTATTTGAAGTGATTTTACCGTGACTCGAGTTTCTGGTTCACTTTTGTGAATTGGCTCAAACAGTTTTACTGCATTTGAATATTATTTTACTTTGTTAATATACGTGTGGGATAAGGTTTATTTAATTCCACGTTTATTATTATAATTAGAGTTTATTAATATTATTGTTGGGTCTTACTAAATAGTAAATATGTATTCACTACACTTATAAGATTTCACAATTTTGACGAATTGTGTGCGTACTACATGTTCGTCCTTGGAAAATAAGCAGTACAGCTCTGCCGTCTTCCTGGATATCCAGCAAGCATTTGATCGCGTATTGCATGATGGCCTGCTTTTTAAGCTTAAGTCCCTTCAACCATCGGCGCAGTATCTACTGCTCAAGTCTTACCTGCTTGGCCGTTCTTTTATGGTAGAAGTTAGGGGCGAGTGATCAAACATCCGCCGTATTGGTGCGGGTGTACCGCAGGGTAATGTCCTTGGACCTGCCTTGTACACATTGTACACCGCGGACTTGCCGATTCCAGTAGCCAGAAACACGCAGATGACACAGTGTTCCTTGCTAACTTCACCTCTGCTTTGAGAGCAGCTGCGGTTACGCAAAGATTCCTGGATAGCTTTAGTACTTGGGCCAACCGGTGGAACATCTGCTTCAATGGGAGCAAATCGCAGCACTGCACGCTTGCACTCAGGAATGGTAACTGTCCAACTGTCAGACTCAACTGAGGTATGACCTCAGGAGAACCATGTTCGCTACCTGGGTATGTATCTGGACAGGAAACTTACCTGGCGCAAACACATCCAGATCACGGCAGCAGTGTGTAGATCCAAAAGATAAAAACTCAACTGTTTGCTAAAGCCATCAAGCAAACTCAGCTTGAGCAACAAGCTGATGGTGTACAGGAGCATACGAGTCGGTATAACGACCGGTTGCATAACTATGTTAACCCATTGGCCTGCACACTTGGGAATAACACCACTCGCAGGAGGTTGAAGCGCCTCCAAACCAGCGACCTCTGGACTGTTGGCCGTTAGATAAATGTTATATACAATGTTATGTATTATTAGTTAAAACCATTTCTATGTGTATGTTATAGATCTTAAATTCACTGTTCACTTATACTGTATCAAATCAATGTTTTATAGCCTTTAAATAGGTTGATTAATGTTTAAATATAATTGCCTCATATAATTGCCTCTGTTCTCTCTCAGTGTTCCGTCTCTCAGTAAGGGTGACAACTTCGAGTTTCCTTTTGTTCCGTGTCTTTTCCCATTCCTACATACGTTTTCGTATCGATTTTTTACTCACTATTTGAGTTGTGCTTTACAATCGCTGAGCGTTTCATAATTTTGTTGTCATTCTTGACCTCATAAATTATTTGCTTTATAAGCGACATTCTCTCAGATTTATAGTTGCCTCCTTTTGTTGAAGATAGAATAAGCAAAGTAAAGGTCAAGTTACAAACCAAACTAAGAAATCGTAATATGAAATTTTTCTAAACAAATATTTAAGCATCTTGCAAGAGTATTTAAAATTCGATCAGCTCTAGTTCTAGATTCGTATTACTGTTCAATTTGTGTTCAATTGTACAAATTAAGTAAACACTTAAAGCCTTTTATATTCAAATGCTTACGTTTAATTTACAGTTACGTCTTGAAAAGACTTTTACGTAATGAATTATTTATTTAGATATTCGGAACGTGACAAAATGCAGCCCAAGTCAAAAGAGTATTTTGTTGTTTGAACGCATTTAGCAAGTTGTGCGTTTTCAGTTGCCACTTGAGGCAACTGCAGGGCGAAGCTTATTATCCATTTAATAATAGCACAGTTTGCTGTTACTTGCTGTGCCACTTTGTTGCACAGGTAGGAATAATTTTCAGAAATTATATATGACCACTTAAGTTGTCATTAACGTTAACGACCTGGCAACAAAATATAAGAAATCAAAATAAAGACGAAAGAGAGCCAGAAGAAAACTAGGCATGTTGAGGGCATTATGAAATGCTTAACAGCCTGGCTAAGTGGCCAGCCAGGCAGCTTGTGAATTTTTCGGCGGCCTCCAGTCGGCAGATTTGGTATTGCTTGAAGTGCTTGGGTAATCCAAAATTAATGGCCTGTCAGTCATGGCAACCACGCCACAGCCAACACAGCCAACACTGCCACGTGTTTGGCTTTTTGGGGCCTGTGTTGGCCTGCTGCAATTTCGCCTCATTTCGGTTGCAGCTTGGCCACTTACAACTGCAAGTTCTGCTACATCCTGTCTTTGTGTAAATTTCCGCTTCCTTTTTGGAAAGTGTTCGCTGGCTGCCAGAATCCAACCAGTCCGTGCCGAGACCTGCAGTCGCTTAATCGAAAACGTATGAATGTAACACAGGCCGAGGACCTGGCCCAAATGTCGATGTGGAGTCGGGCCGGCAGCACCACCCAAAAGCCGCAACACTCACTGCACTTAAGCCCTTTTCATATTGCGCTTGCTATTTTCATGTTCGCCCACTAGGCGCGGACTTGAAGCGGGGCAGCCGCCGTCAAGTTATTACAAACACCAAAAAAAAAATATTTTCACTCAAGTAGCTGCCACCATTTTGCTCAATTTATTTCAACATGAAGCTCTTTTTAATTTTGCACAAAATTTCGGTGCAATATTTTGGAATGTGTGGTCTTTTTGTGGTGCTCTTTTCAATTTTACTCCTCAAATAAAGCCCTTTCGAGAAAGCAAAAATATTTACAGTGCCAACAATTTATTTTCTCCATTTTCAAGTTTTTAATTGAAAACAGCTTCGATATCGTATATCTACCAAGTATTACTAAATATAATTTTAATAACAATTCAACTGCCGATTTTCTTAAATAATTTTATTTTTTAGATATATATAAAATGCATATAAAATAAATATACATATGTACATATAACGAATGTTCAGTAACTGAAAAGCAATAAATCTTCCATCTGAGTCCGACAATTAATTAATAAATAAAATTGTTAAGTGATGCGTATAGTGTCAAGCATTTTTTAGATATCATCTCACAAACTTTTTATAATTTTTTACTCATTTTTATATCATTTAATTGTCAGTGTATATGGATATCACCTTTGCAGACAGTATGTGTCCATATTTCATACGCAAAAATAGAATATAAATTTCGAAATTAAAAATTCACGTTATGTCATATTTTCATTGAATTCATAATTGATATTTTTATTCATTGATAAACTGCATATGTGTAACATTTTTTTGCACAAAAATTTAAGATTCGTTTGAATTTTTCATCCATATTATTAAAGCCATTTATTTTTTTGAATATCAGTTGTTATTCGTTTGCAAAATGGTCCAATTGCATCGGCTGAAAAACGAGGAAATACAATTTCTTTAAATTTTTTTCAATGGATATGCATGATATAATAATCGAAATGGATTCTTGAAATAATTGATTAGCAATACGAATTAAGACATTGAAAATTCTCATGCATCATGTTGTATTCATATCAAAAATTACTTCAATTTACTTATACATTGAATTTTGTAAATATCGATTGAATAAATATTTTTAGGTAAAGCAATCGTGTGCATTTTGGCATTTAAAAAATGAGTAAAATTTAGGCCATTTTATTATATTCAATTGGACTGTGTATAAAACTGTAAATGCATATCTATTTCTGATGACAGCAGAAAAAATATATAAAATGTATTGCAATATTGTTTCTATTGGTTTTTACTAGTAAAAATAAATCAAATAAATGACACTTTTCCCAATAACTCCCCATCCGTCTGAATGTCAATTTCTATGCTAAATTGTATTTCAGGTTTAAAGCAATTTTTGATAAGACTTAGAAAATATTAATTGGCTCTCAATATCCGACGTTTTTCATATAACTCTAACAACATTTGGATTTCGATCAAAATCTAACTACTAGATAGAAAAATGTAGCTCGAATTTGACATCAGCCACTATTTAGATTGGAGAACGTATCGAATTTATTTTTCACTAAATTAAATTTATTGCACATAGGTATATGGAGTATTTATATAAAGTGTATAAACGGTATATAGTGTTATACGAAGGTAAAAATTCAGCATACTTGCCTCGTCCAATAATATTTACTGATAAGTGGTGATGAAATGACGTTTCTCGAAATGACAAATTAGATTAAATGTTAACCGCTTATGTAACTTAAAAATGCATTAAATAAATGATAATTTTACACTTCTAGGAATTAATCAAATACCTGTCAAGTCCCAGCACCACGAAAATGATGTGCAAACTTATTAAAGAATTGTCAAGTTGATGTTGGTAGCTTGTCATAATTAATTTTCGACTTATCACTCACATTTCCCAGTGGTGCCCAGTGAACTCGAATAAAAGGTAACCATCTTTGTCACTTAAGTGCCATTAAGTAGCACCGAGTGGAGGAGCGTTGAATAAGGTGTTTATCATATTCCGTTAGCTTTACACTTTGCTTATCCGTAAATCAAATGTAATGAGATACAGTAGCAGTTACAAGCGGAATTTTACGGCCTTCATTGTTGCCTGGAGAATCAAGTTGTGGACGCTTGGGGCGTGGTCGAAAAAAAAATTATGAGACGTTTGCGAAACGAGTGACCCATAAAATATCACGTATACGCAGCACAGAAGGCAGAAGGCAGCCAGAGCACAGATACACACACACACAAGAGCACACGTAGATAGATGCGTTTTTATGATTTGTGGCATAATGCCAGCCATCCAAGCAGCATCTGATTGTAAATCTATGCGGGTTGCCCCATCTCTAGGCCGTTTGCCTGCGGTTATTGCCGCTGCGGGGTCAGCGCTTCTGGCTTAGCAGCCAGCAGCCAGCAACCAGCAACCAGCAGCTAGCAGCTTACAGCAGCAGCAGCTGTCACTTTCATCTTTAAACTTTAATAACTAAAGCAAAAGTTTTTTGAGCCGAGTTTTTTTTGGTCAGAGATTTCCCGGCCAAATGGCCCGCACGTCTTGGTGACTGTGTTTTGCTGGTTTTGCTGCCGTTGTTCCTCCAGCTAATCCCCAGTACGTGTCCAGCTAGCGAAACGTTTTCGTAAATATTTATTTATTATTTACTCCTACCGATTGCTCACCTTGTTACGCCAATAGCAAAAAAAAAGTTTACTTGACATTCCTGGCAGCAGCAGCAGCGGGTTTTTGGGGCTCACTTATGATACGTGCCGTTCCTTCTAGGTACACAACTAAAAGCTGTCAAACATGCCGTATACTTAATATTAATTACATATACAACTAAGCCAACCGAGCGATGCAAACGCCATTTCTATTGCCACTTACTAAGTGACCTTTGGCCACACAAAATCCGGCAAACTTTCAAGAGCAGAAATGTCGTTTCTATTTGTAAGTGATAAACATCTTGAGAATTATCCGTGTGCTGCACTGAAAACATTTTATGTGGTGCTCGCTTCATGCAATTGCCTAACTAATTATATTATTAAGTCGTTAACTAAATTACTTTAAGCGGACTCGCTTGACTAATGCTCTAATCGCCTTACACACGAACAATACGCAACAATATGAGGAAATGAGTCAAAGTTCGGGTGATTGATGGTCGATGTGCTGGATACACATGAGAGGCTACTCTTAAAGCTACTCAAACTACAATGCTGATATGTACTTATTTAGACTACACTGAAAGCAACTCTGAATCCTTTGAACTCTTCAAATATATCTGATTACGCGCTTTAATTGGATTTGGCCAACACCTGCCCCAAGTTGCGTTTTTTTTTAATTAAGATAAAATTATTCACACATTCGAATTTATTCACGGAAATCGTCGCATAAAAATTAATAAACTGTTGTTAACTTGAATAACAATTATTTAAACAAATTGCTCATAAAATGCATTTGTGCATGTGTATTTTAAGACGAGATAATACATTTATATATATATATTATATATTTTTGACAAGTCAATGCCTCATAATGATGTCATCTAATGACATTTATCTAGATTCTAGAACATTTTCATTTGTAAATGAAAATGTATATTTTTGGTTTTCTCGTTTTTTCTCTATCAATTGTCTGACATAAAAAAGAAAGAACTTTTTATTCTTTTAAAAAAATGCGTCAAGTGGTTAAGCGTAGGAGTCATTTAAATTGCATAGCTCATCTAATGTCGGATGACGTTAATCAATTTAGCAATTCTTTTCATATATATATATATATATAGTGTTACACTTGAGATCAGCCACAAAGAGTCCATTTCTGGCATGTTTTTGATGTAATCGCTCGCACTGCACCAAATAACAACTGGTGATATCATCATCATCAACATCGTCACTTAAATAGAAATAAATCGCACTTTAACTTAAAATGGGCATTTCTATGCTTCGCCAGAAGTTACTCATTTTGAGATGGAGTCATAGATTTAAAAAGAAACCATAAAAAAATGCAGGCCAGATCATGTGTTAGAGCTAGCTCAAAACCATAAAAACCATACCTATGTATTATTAAATCATTTTTCCATGTAACAGAGACGAAACCTCTGGTGATTAGTGGGCTCAACTATATTATGATTGTACAATTATAGGTATATTCTGACTTTATACAAATAAATGTTTGCATCATTTCACGCATCGGCGCGCTGTAAAATAGGAGAATCATATATATATGTATATATATTTATATAAATAGTGTAATTTGTGTGTTAACAGAATTTAAATGCTTTGCTAGGCATTTTTTTTATATTATTAATTTGTTTTTTGGCAGCATTTTCTAAGTAAATCATATCTTTCTACCCACATGTATGTAACATATATAATTGCTTTGTGGTTTCTTAGAAACATTCTAATTTCACATAAAATATTCGACTATATTTTTATCTGTGTTTATTTTTTTGGTATTTTACAACACATGTTTCTTTGGTTGAGTTAATCTTGTTGTTTTTGCGGTTTTTAAAAGCGCAGCAATTAAAAAGGAGGTAACATAAGGGAAATTAAAAATATTTCAAAGTACAGTTGAAGTCAACAAGTATCATAATTATTGTTAATTGATATTTCAAAATTGCTTTACTTATATTCAAATACTCATATAATTGTGTATTAATTTAATAATTAAACTAGGTCAAATTAATTACTCTGTAAGCTGAAGTTCATATAGTATTTTTTTCAGTGCAAAACACTTTCACTTGTAGTCACCTACGCAATATAAGCGTATGGAACACCCATCCACTTGCAATTAACACTAAAATTAATTCATATTAATTAAGGTTCATGCCCCTTTCCTCCCCTACAAATAAGAACACACTTAACGCTTGGGGCTGTTGGCCAACATGCTGTTGACTAGAAGGGGCGGCCAAACCAAAAGTAAACGCATTTAACCTCAACGCAATCAACATAGCAAAGCGGCAAATACTCGTATAATAAATAACAACAACAAATAGCCAAAGTCCTGGCCAGACACAACGGCACTCATTAATAAAGAGCCACAACGAAAATTGTGGCGCAGCAGGATACGAGTGCCGCAACCACAACCAGTACAACAAAAATAAAAGCAGCAACAACAAGAGGAAAAAAATACCACACGATGAAACGAAGAAAATATTAATCACGTTTCATATGTTGTAGAAATTAGCAACATCTCTTTGGGCCATGCTCCAATTTGCTAATAATTATGAGTTCTTATTACATAAAGGCATTTCGGCAGGCTTTTCATATGTTCCGCATACATTTGTTTTGAATATTTTGGATAATGGTTGGGCGTGAGCAATAAAACAACATTTAGCTGGAAGCTACAAAATAAATTAGCAACAATTAAACATGATAAAAATAGCAAACGGCTTTCATTATAAAGCCAACATTTTTGGGTAAAAGTTGGACGAAAACTTTTTCAAAATATATAAATAAATGTGAAGATAAAAAGTAACTAAATAACTCCTTTTGCAATAACTATCTTAGTTAATTTTTTTTACATTGTAATCCTAATAGATAAATAATTAATTGATTATATTATATTTTTGTTACGTATACAAACAGTTTTGAGTGTAAGATAAATTTTGTATATAACTTAAGTAGTTTAATTTAAGACTTTATAGTCATTTAAAAATTTAACAATAAAACTATAATATATTTAATAGTTTCAGGGTATATAGGCAGACGGATATGATCAACAATATATATACTGTTTTCTTCTGCCTTTTGCATACATTTCCACAACTTTATCATACACTTTCATTGCATATTCCATTGGTTAAGGCGTATCTCAAAAAGGATGTGCATTTCGCAACATTAAGCGCCCAAAAGACATACGTTTTTCTTCTTTTTCGTAAAAGAAAGTTTTTGTATTTGTTTGGCTGCTGTTGCCGCAGCTGGTGTCATCAAATAGTTGAGGCTGATATCAAGTTGACGTTAAGTTTCATCTAAAGTCAAGGCAGCAAATGCGTCTTGTCGTCAAGTGAACACAGAAATTTTGGGAGAGGTGTGAATAACAAGCAAATATTCTCAGCCATCAGAAATAAAAAGCAAACTTCAAATGAGAAAATAAAAATGCAAAAGTTAAAACCAAAACTGTTTGCATATTGCACACTTTTTGTCTGCTTGTCAAATCAGATAAATGGCTTCAAGAAATGCCAAGTTTAATGAGATTCGTGTGCAATACACTTATTCTGCTCCATTTCTCAAAGAAAATATTTATTATACTATGATACCGAAGGTAAAATAGTTTATAGTGTTTATGCAATGTCTGTCATGCTGTTTGTCGGTCTGTATGAACGCAAGTTTCTTCGACACCCTTAGAGATAGAGACTTGGAACATATACATGAAAGTACCCTCCAAATTTTAAATGTCAAGGTTGGTTGATACAGTCACCAATTTTGGTTGGTAGGTTGGTACGATTGATCTAGAGGCCAAGCTATGATTAAAATTACCTTGCTTTTGAAAATACGTTGAGATTTGACGAAGTTGTGGCATTTAAAGGTTCGACCTATGCCCATATGCCCATTTTCGGACTATAATTTTGACTTATGTTCCGATCCAAAATCACTTATTCAAATTTAAATGTACGATTGATCTAGAGGCCAAACTATGATTAAAATGCCCTACGTTGAGTTTTGACGAAGTTATGGCATTTTGAAGGTCCGACCTATGTCCATATGCCCAATTTAGGACTATAATTTTCACTTATGTTCCGACCGAATATCACGTTTTCAACTTTAAATGTACTATTGATCTAAAGTCCAAACTATGATTAAAACGCCCTTGCTTTTGAAAATGCGTTGAGTTTTTACGAAGTTATGGCATTTTGAAGGTTCGACCTATGCCAACATGCAGACTTCTTAGAAAACTTAAATGCGCTTATGTTCCATAATTTGTAAGCTAGAGTCCCCAAATTTGCAACGAATGTTACTGTTAACTCCCCTAACAGATACAGTTGCCAAACTTCGAAAAAGGGTTACTATTTTATATCTACCTCAATCTGAAAGTCAAACATGGACAATATTTCTTGGCTGCACACAAATTATGGTATCATAGTATTTCGCGGTCGGTTACGTCTGACTGCAACGTTCTCTCTTGTTATAATATGAGTCAGAGCACACAATAGCATATTGTGTCGCCTTAGATTGGAAAGATTTTGTCTCGCAGGAAAATATGTTTTAAACTTAGTGGGTATAGAAACCAACAACCCGACAAAAATTCTCACATTCGTGCTGGAATTAGGGTTAATGGATTAAACATAAGTTTTAAAAGCAAATATTGAGTCTGATACCTTTTTAATATAAACATAATAATATGAATGTAATGCATTAATTTCGAAGCCCGTATAAATAAAGGCATGCATTTTCCGCATATAAGTAAATTTGCGGTCTACTTTGAGCCAGTTACTTAACTGACTTTTCTAAAAGATTTCGCCGACTTGTAAAAAATCATTTGTAAGATGCTTAAACGTGCCAACTTGTAACCTTTCGAAATTCATTGATACGCCCTCTAAGAAGGATACAACCACAGAATCCCAAAAACTTGAAGGCGTGAATTTCAATCAGACCGTCTAATGCGTGCCACTTTACCGCAACAACGCCCACAAACAAATTGCCTGTGAAATGCCGTGAGATACGCACAACCACTCTCACTCCCCCTTCCTCTCTCTATCTCTTTCGAGAAACCCCCTCTCTCTCTATATATATATATCTGTGTCTCTGCCTGCTTATCTCCGCAGGTGTTGGCAACTATACAACTCTTGATTGGGCGTATTTATGCACAGATGCTAAAATTACATTAATATTAATATTTAGCTTGCGGCAGCTAGTGACATCAATATGCTAGTTAGTTCCCAGAGCTAATCAAATATTCCACAACTAGGCGCTGACTCGACAACAGGGCAAACTGAAATATATAATTTAAGGCCGAACTACAAATGCAGGTACACATATTAATAGATAGTAGATAGTAGTTTGTTGTTGCTGAGTATCTCTAATACTCTACAGTACATATAAATAGATACGCCTTTCAAATACCATTAAATAGTTACAAAAAAAAAAAAAGGAAAGGTTTCCAAGCCACACTTACACTTAAAAGATATTTTTGAAAACATAAGTAATGAAAAAACTATGAATATCCTTTTATTTTCTTTCCTTTCTTGCTTACGAAAACTATAAATATAAATAGAAACAGATATCTTATTGCAATTTCATAATAAATTTGAAATAACTGCACCGTTTTGATAAAGGCAAAGAGTGCTAACAGAGGCAACCTTCTCGGTCTGCACTCGTTGCCAGTTGAAATAATTTTACGCACAAGAGCACACTCACAATCCCCTCATCCTTGCCCCTCTTCATCTTCCTTCCATTCAGATTTCGAGAAATGTTTGGGCCAAACAGAAACGTCATGAATCAAAAGCCTTGCTACCCGCAGTGGTAAGAAATTTTTGAAGACGTTGCCACAACAGACCCAAAATCACATTGCTGCTAAAAAAAACACTGTGGGAAGTGAAAGGAAAAGGCAACGGAAAGGAACCAAAAGACGAAAAGAGGGGGAAAACGAAGGAAAGTGGAGTGCAGCAGCAGCAGCGTCGCTAAGAAAAAGTAGACGTTGTGCTGTAAAAAATTACTTATCTGCGCTCAAAATGATTTATTGGCCCAAATGGCAAGCAAATAGCATTAAAAGTGTGGTCGGGGACTGGCCGAAAGGTTGCCGCATAAATAACCCCAAAAACGAGTCGCTTGAAAATTCGAAAATAAAAAGCTACAGGCATCCGATGGGGGCGTATCCAACTGCTTGTGCACATCTCCTAAAGGTAAACTATGCAAACACTCAGCCAACTGTTTTTCCTCCACCTAAAAGCCAAATTGAATGCCTCGCTGCGAGCGGAATCGCGAACAGACCAAATAGAAAACAAACCTGTAACAAAAAATTATAAAAGCCACAGTTTTTTTCTTCTTCACTAAATCTCAAACTAGCGGAAATATAAAAAGAAAAATTAGTCGAGTGAGCTCGAATATGATATATTATTTATAAAGTTTGCCACACCCAAATGTGAGCAGGTGTGGAAGAGCACTCATCTCTTATGGCAGGCACAGGCACTGAAAGTTAAAACAAAATTTGGGCAGCACATGTTTTTATGCACAAACCCGAACTGAAATCACCGGCTGGCGATAATCGGTTATGTAAATAATACATATGTAGGTGAAGATAACGGGGCGCTGAAGAATACACACAAAAAAATTTAGGCACACAGAAAATGAAATCAATATGAGAATACGTTTTGGACTGTATATATTGGATATTTCTTGCACGATATTGAAGAAATTTGAGTTGATTGACATTAATTATAAGCGTCTGCCTTAAAAATTGTGGCTTTATTGTTATCGGAAATCGATATGTATCGATATTTAATAAAAGAAAGAAAACATTGATACAACAACAAATAAGCCGACATTATTCCTTGTTAAACAATTCTTTTTACCAAAATATTCGAACTATTAACGCTCAAACATCATTGCCTAAAACAAAAATCGAATTAGTGTTTACTTTTTTGGACCAAACCTAAATATTTCGAGTTATCCGCAATATACATGCAGCTCCCTTTGGAGCTATATAGTAATAAATAGTATAGTAAATAAATATATTTTGTACATTTTGAACTTGTCACTGGCCAGTTTTACGCTTAGCTTGTGTTCAATCAACCGAATTCGTTAGTTCGTTAAAAAATAATAGTTTGCATTTGAATAGCAAACGCAAACAAGCCAAAATGTTGTTGCCAAATGCTTGACTTTGAAATACCTGCACCACAATATAACATAATATTACAAAATGATATTAATGGATAAAATATTTAGGTATTTTAAGTTATGTAATATAAATACTTATCATACCTTTAACTGAATCAATAATATTATGTTTATTAAACTCATATCAATATAGCCAATTGACAAAGTGGTAGTACTCGTGTAGTATCGATAATAATTTGACATATTGAAAACTGCACATGAAACATTATTGAAATCAACAAATGTTCTAAAAGATAACAGTGATATGGAAAAAAAAATAAAAACAAAATTTGAAATTCTAAATTGTCACGACGATTCGTAGGTGAATAAAAAAAATATAAAAAATCAGTTTTGATATGATGCTGAAAGATATGATATGCCAATAAAATCACGTAGCAGAAGTTCACTTCAAAGTATCTTGTGTCCCTCTAAAGAAAATTTTAAATGCATATTTTAATGCGCTTTGGATTTTTCGATAAAAATATTCAAAAGGTTTATTTATAGATTGTAATCGAATTGCTAAATAAGAAACGAAAATAATATAATAATAAATATAATTGCAAATTAAAGCCAATTTATTTTAAATTTAACCAACTATGCAAATTCAATTAAAACAACCTACCTCATTATTTATGACATAAAACAAGGATAAAGTTATTAGCTGCATATTTCCATATAAACCATATACATCAAGAACGCAAATGCATTTTCATTTCACGCATAGCCATAAAAATGTTCACACAAAAGTTACGCTGCATAAAAATGTAATTAAATGAAAAATAATTCGTTATTCAAAGAGAAGAAGTTGTTATTGGCAATATGAAAAAGTTCAAAAATCATAGCAGCAACAGACAACCAAATAAAATACTATAAGAAAACACTCCAGTCAAGACTAAGAGATGCCCTGTAACCACTAATAAATAACTCTCTTGAGTATTTTTTATGTTTATTACATGATTTTGTTGATGGCATATTTGATGCAATATTGAGTAAGCATTGCATACTGATGAAGTAGATATATTTTTTATGCATTGCCCATGATTTCTACCGTCTGAGTGGGTGCAGGGTATTAGAAGAATACAGCAATATGTAACCAGATTCGCTTTAAATGTATATTTGCAATTTTAATGAAATGAAATGCATGTGGGCTCAGACCCAACGGTGTAAATGTAAATGGGCCGCCAGACACGCACCACCAGCAGCCCCACAATCCCACAGCCCCACAGCCCCCAACCCGATCAGCTCTACATGCCTCTAAGGGTTTTTTCAGTATACCTGCCTTTTACATATATATTCATACATATATTTGTATGTGAGTGGGTGTGTGTTTAAATGCAAATTACATTTCATTTCATTATGGCATGCGGCATTTTCACGTTGGGCATGAAATAAGAATGCAAAAACTGCTGCATGTGAAACGAGTTTAAAATGGCGGCAGTTACCGTTAGCAAGCACTGCGAAAAAAGCCTTGAGGCACGCATTAGACTCAGGCATAGTCACAGTGAAAGCCCGAATCAACACCGAAGTCACAGTCGGAGTCGGGAGTAGCTAACGTTGTGGCTGCCAGTTGAACTCACTCACACACACCTACAACCACACACACACACACACACACACACACACACCTACACCCACATTCTTGCTGAGAACAACAGCTATGAACATTCGCGCTAATGCGCTCTGAATGCTCGAGCATTTCACATACCCTTAAAGTGCATAGCGCCCCAATGGGTATATCAAACTTGATCAAAACTTTACTTTTCGAATAATTTCGATAGCCCTTAAGCTAAATATATAAATTGCAACTATAATTTCCGGAATAGTTTTCGAAATCGATAAAATTTTGGTGCATAAATTTGCAGTGAAGTGAGTTTAATTACAATTGTTTAGTTCATTAAAAAAAAAAAGAAGTATAATCTACAAAGTATTATTTGGTAAATCAGCAGTTAGTGCAACATTCCCGTTTGTTTTTCCGAAACTTATATGCACATACATATACATATGCATATAAATAACGGTAAGCAAGTGTTGCGCATCGCAATGGATGAAAGGGAGCTGTCCTTACTGCTAATATGCACCCCAGTGTCTGTCTGCGTCTACTGCTTTCTATCCCTTTGCCATGTCACCGACTCCCGTCTCCCCAAAGGCAGGTTTGCCTCCTCCTCCGCAGCAACTGCACAGGTGCGTTGCATTTATTTTTATTTTTTCTACCCTCGGATGTTGCTTTGCATTGGAAATTAAATTACGTTTAAGATTTAAAGTGCACTGCACAAATTTCCCATTTACCGTGTTCTACTAAATATAATAGACAATAATCTAATTTGCTGCGAAGAAGTAGAAGAAACTGTGCCAAGCTTCTAGGGGAAGTGACTTCCCCAAATTGAATTGAGGAAAAGTAAACGAGAGTTGCGTTCAACTAAATGTCACAAATTTAAACGTTTAAGTTAAATACTGTAAATTCATATAGACTACGTAATCAATGATCTAGGTGCACAATAAATATTGGCTAAAGTTGCCAAAAGACTAAAAAATAATCTGCAAATTATTTTAAATTTAAACTTTTCCCAAGCGGAGAACATTCATAGCCATAGTACACTGAACCGAATTGGCATGCATGCCAAAAAAAAAGAAAGAAAAACATTTTAAAACAAGTAAGAACGCTGTAGTCGAGTGAGCTCGACTACCATATACCCTGAACCAAGCTTTAAATGCATTATAGGTTTATCGTTTTTGGGGGCTGGAGTGGGCGTGGCCCGATCTTAGTAATATACCTTCTAAGTTTGGTAACTGTAGCTCTTGAATTGCGGGAGATACAGGCATTTATCGTTTTTTGTGGGCGGGAGTGGGCGTGGCCCAAAATATTTTGGAGTTCGATCTTAGTAATATACCTTCAAAGTTTGGTAACTGTAGCTCTTAAATTGAGGGAGATACAGGCATTTTTCGTTTTTTGTGGGCGGGAGTGGGCGTGGTCCAAAATTTTTTTTCCACATTTATGAAGGGTGTTACTAGTAATATACCTTTAAAATTTGGTGACTTAAGTTTTTAAATTGCGCGAGATATATGGGTTTATCGATTTACACCAACAGGTGTATCGGTTTAGGTAGGTGGAGTGGGCGTGGCCATCCAATTTTTTTATCGATCTTTGGGGGAGTTACCAGTAACATACCTGCAAAATTTTGCGACTCTAGCTTGCAAATTACGGCAGATATGCGCATTTTAAATTTCTAGGGATGAAGTTCCTGGGGGCGGCGGATGTGGGCGTGGTCCAAAAATTGGTATGCCAATCTTTGGAGGAGGTTACCAGCAAATTGCCTTCCAAGTTTGGTTACTCTATCTTTAAAATGTTCGGAGATATAGGGAGTTATCGATTTACAATCGGAATTGTCGATTATAGGCGCAGGTGTGGGCGTGGCACCACAAATTTGTTATCGGTTCTTAAAGGCGACTACCAGTAATATACCTACCAAATTTGACGTTCCCTACTCAAAAACTGCGGAAGATATAGCCACTTGAAAATTTTAGGGGCGGGGGTGATGGGGGCGTCGGAGGTGGGCGTGGCACATGCCGATCTTTCAAGGACCTCGCCAACAACCTACCAACCAAAATTGGTGACTGTATCCATTAAATTGTGAGAGATATGTGGAATTTACTGCTATCGAAAATCTAAATGTATCGATAATTCAGAAACTGAGGCAGTTATCGATAAAATAACGCAAACTTGATCTGCGCCTGGTATACGAGATCTTATATTCCAAATTTGAAGTCTCTAGCTCTTATAGTCTCTGAGATCCGTTGTTTCATACAGACGGACAGACGGACAGACAGACGGACAGGGCTAGATCGACTCGGCTATTGATCCTGATCAAGAATATATATACTTTATGGGGTCGGAGATGCTTCCTTCTGCCTGTTACATACATTTGCACAAAACCATTAAACCCTTTTTACCCATTTTTAATGGGTTCAGGGTATAACAAACAACTTTCATAGTGTAAAATTACGTATACGCACCGTGTTGTTGCTGTTTTGTTAGCTAATTTAGTATCGCACGCATTCGACACCGCTTCCCCGCGCGCCCCCCTCTGTATTCGACATTCCGGTGCCAATCCCTCTTGAAAGTATGGCCCATAAAGTTTTGCAGAAACTGGTAACCAAAGAGCATGCAGTGCATATTTCGTTAGGAAATCCTTGTAAGCCACAAAGACTTGAAAATTTGTGCGGAGCCACAAATTTCATGGGAATAAAATTGCAACGAAATAAAGTTACACACACACACACACACAGGCACTGGCACAAAGTAAAAAAAAAAAACAAAAATAACAAGGAAAAATAAACAACTTCAGGAACAAGAAACAACATCAAAAGAACACCAAAAATGCAATCGAAGTAAAAAGCACTCGAAAAATCATCGACAAAAAACCAAAAAAGCGACCGGGCACTCAATAATAGACTGTGCCAGCCATTGGGATTGGATGAATGGCAGTTGAATGGGGGCCAGAGGCAGCCTGGTTGCAACACTGGAAATGCAACCAATCGATTTGCCATTGCGTACTAGTTTCCAATTAAAAGTTTACTAATTATTTCTAAACTTTTGTGCAGCGATCAATGAGCATTGAGCATGCAAGCCGGCAACTACCAGCCCAGAACTCCAACGAGGACAGCCGGCAAATCCTGCCGCAAATTGGTTACGATTGCACAAGTGTGCGTGGGTGCGTACTTTACGATAAGTGTGTGTCGACCAACGAAGGGCTTAGAGCCAGGACGCAGTCAGTCGGCCATTTGGCTGATGAGACGCCATGTTCACGACATGGTCAACAACATCGCCTGCCCGTAATTGACTATGCGTTGACTTTTGTTAATTTGGATGCGTTATGGTCCGAGGCATGTGTTTGCCAGTGCCGCCATTTTGTTGGCACACCCACACACTTATACACACACATGTAGATGGACATGGACATACACATGGCCACACAAACAAATCAAATCGCTTGCATTTGGTTGAGTCACTCAAAGCACAAATCGATTGCCGTGTCATCCCAATTGGGACAATGAGTGCGTTACAGTTGTACTGTGTGCACTGGTTTATTGGCATTAACAGCAATTGCATTTCTTCCATGACCATGTTGATTGTAATCATTGGCTTTGACCGACCAATGCAGATTACTTTTTCCGCCTAATGAGTTTGACAGGAATCCTTCCGCCAACTGATTAACACCGAATTCCAGACGAGCTGAAGTGCTGCCTTCAATTTGGTCTTCAAATCAAAGAATATTTTTTACTATTTAATTCAGTTAATCGATCATATCCAGCTTGATGGTAGAGCACACACATCATTTTCCGATTGCATTGTTAAGTAATGGTGAAGCACTTTGGGATGCATTTCACTGGCAAAATAAACAGCACAAGAGTCGCATGACAAATAGCTCGGCGGCAAATAATACAAGGACTGCGTCAAGTATCTGATAGATGTCAACAAAAAACCCCATATCGCAACGCAATTGAAAATGCGCCAGCACTTTACCAGCGACCAATATTTGTTATTACAGTCCTCACGAAGGGGGGGGTGGTGGGCAAGTGGGTAGGGTAGGGTGTGGTAGGTATCCAGGAAGGTTGTATAACTGGCGGCACATTTGTCGTCGATTTGTTGGCGTCATTATGCCACGACATCTGCGGTGGCATGGTGTTAAGCTGAAGGGGGGTATTCCACGCGGGGGCGGATAAGGTTCATGTGCCCCATGTTGACGCACTTAACATTAGCAATTTGCAAGCGCTGCTTTACGTTCTGCCACAATACGCGTCGTATATACGCAATGTGCGGCAAACAATGTTCAACTAGCATATTTACACAACCCCCCTTCCTCCTTCCCTTGTTTATTGTCTTGCCCTATTTGCGTTTGCGTTGGTCTCTTAATTATTTTTAGCCAACGGCATTTTGTGCATTTTTCGGCCAGTTCCATGCAACACCTGCTGCAAACACGAGTTTTTCAAATTGTTGCAAAACATTCGATTGCGTTTAATTAATAATATTGTTTAGCCATTGCGCAATCAATTTTCATATTTGCAATTATTTTAATTAAACTGATTTGACTTGCACAAATGAATTGGGCAAATTACCAACTTTTCATTAAGTATATCAATATTTGCCAATAGACTATTGCAAAAAGCATTTACAATTTGTAAATATGCGTTTGTGACGACAAAATTAATACTTTACAAATTAATCACATTCGATTATATAACAACTGTTTTGCTTTAGGCGATTAAAAAATAGTTACGTGAATTCAATTTATATATGTATGTAAATAGAGAGTTATGTAACCTGAACCAGTTAAAATTAAGTAAGAAGAGCATAATGAAGATGTCTGTCCGTCTATCTGAAATACTAAAAGAGGCAATTTAAAATTGATACAATTGATTATAAATATACCAGACAATCTGTAGCAAGTTCATCAAGATACAATCTTTGTTAACCAAATCGTGTTTGCGAATTGAACAAACTGCTTTACTATTTACATACCTACCTGGGTGCATGCGTGATAATCGAAGCGAACAGAAATATGTGAATTTGCATTCTGTGTATTTTGTATTCTGTGTATGTGCAGCTCATCGAAATCAATGAATGCACACGAACACCAGAAGCTGTACCTTAATCGACTATATATATGTACATATATACAACAGCTGCGGACAGGGTATCTCCAAGCCGTGCACGCATAACTACACCAATTCCAATTGTTAGCCTACAGTTTGTTATTCGATTACCAACAGTCGTGACAATTTAGAATTTCAAATTTTGTTTTGAATAACATTTTTTTCAAAGGATCGCTGTTAGCTTATTGAACACGTATTGATTTGCACAATATAGTTATATTTATTTTATGGCTGAAGTGCAGTTTTCAATATGACAAATTGTGCCCAAACATATACCAGTTCTACCTTTTTTCCAATATGGCTATACCGGCTCTACCCTTTTTCCAATATGGCTACATTTATTTATTGGTTATCTTCAAAACGATTACAGATTTGACAAATTCAATAATTATCATTTCAGTTAAAATAACTACCATAATATACAAGTTTCAATTCAAATTCAATAATTAACATTTCAGTTAAAATAACTACCACAATATACAAGTTAGTGGATTTAATTACAGTTAGCTGTGGTACAGGTATTTCAAAGTCAAGCATTTGGGCTTGTTTTCGTTGGCCATTGAACTGTAAACTATTATATTTTAACGAACTAACGAATTCGGTTGATTGAACACAAGCAAAGCGTAAAACTGGCCAGTGACAAATGCAACAAGTAAAAAATATTTTTATTTACTATCCATGCAGAGCTACGTCCACATTGCGGATAACTTCAAATATTTGAGTTTCATCTAAAAACACAGACAACAAAATTGGAAAAACGAAAAAATTCTGTATGCAGAATTTTCATATTTTTTTATGCACCAATAGAACGCAAATTGGTCAGTGCGAATATTTGATAAGTTTAAATATTAAATTCGACTCATTAAACTACTCAAAATGATGTAAAATATAACAATTTTGACTTTTTTTGTTGGTCAAATAGAACACTTGTTTTATTTTACTTAAATAGGATTTGTTGGAGCGAAATTTCCCCGCGTCAAGGAATGCCTGGATAAGAAAAGTAATACTGAGTCCCACCAGCGTTATTTACTCAATCAGCGTTTATTCAAGACTGTTACTTTACAGTATGAGTAGCCATTAATGAGAGACTTAACATAAGTATCGATGCACGATTGCATTGAATGTTAAATAACATAATTTTCAACAGAATTATATATACTAGCTATTTTTTCCATAATTCATTCATTCTTGTAAGATACTTTGCAATTAAATACAATCGAAAATTATAACATTTTTATTTTTTTAATTTTAATTTTTTGAACATTTTTCTGTGCCCTTTAAAATTGTAAATAAATAAATATGAAAACTAAAGCTGCAGTTGTCAACTCATATTCAACAATTTATGTGCACTTTGACTCCAAATTAGATGTCTACAAAGAATGTAATCTTAAACGGGGTTTATTCTTTTGTACAGATTAAGAAATACAACTGCAGGGTATTTTCGAATTAAATTTTTAAATTGCAGCAATCACTGTTGGTTCCATGGCTGTTTTGCTGTCAGTTTCCATTTGCGCCTTGCTTAGACATGTTTGCAACTGAAGCGCACTGCGTGCGCCAAATAAAGGGATTGGGTAATGTCAGCCCGCAAAACTTTGTAGCACGTGATTGCCGGGACTATAAACAATAACAATAACAATGGCAAACATGCACGCACAGTGGCTCTGAAATGTGTTCATTCACGTGCCCGCTTTATGACATTTTATTGGCAGCATTTTATTCGAAACGCGTGAGTCGCAAGAAAACGTTTTTTCTTTTGTTTTTTTTTTTTTGTTTTATTTTTTGGCTTGGTGCTTTGCGTTTATTATGCATAGTATGAAAAAAAACAAGCATGGAGCAGATTGATGAGTCAGTCATAGAATAATAAAGCATAGAATACGTGCATTAGTTTATTGAGCAATCCATTTCGATTTAAGTTTGCCTGGGCCAATTTCTAAAGCTTAATGTGTAGACATCCATTTGAGCATTAGCTCACATTTATTACACTGAAAAATAAGGCATGCTTTAAAGTTGGCATTTAAATTCGGTTGCAGCTTTTTTTATTTTTAAGCATGTCGAAAAGTTTGTTGCCTGCTCTTGTCGTTGTGTGCGGTTGTGTGCAAACAAACGACAATGCAACACGTCAACACGACTGTTGGTTGCAGTTTTGCGCCTGTGCACTAAACAAATTTTATTTGCTCACACATTGAGGAAAAGTTTTCCCATTGCCAGTGGCTATGGCTGCCATTGGGGCAATGGAAATGCAGCTGCAGCAGCAGCATGTTTGCGATTTTCATCTTGTACAAGTTTATTCAGTGCCCGCTTTTCCCTTCAGCCAGTCCCTGTTTGCAACGTCATTTTGCCTCGTAGTCGAACGGAACTGCAGAAATATGAAGCTCCTTCTCCTTCTCCAGAAATACTACTACTACTACTGCTACCAGCTACTGTCTGAACGCATTCGAGCTCGCCCAAGTCAAGTAGTCAAACTGTCAAAGTGCATGTCGATATATTCTTTAGCTGCCTTCTAGTTTGCTGCCTTACTATAATGATTTCAGTTGTCAGATGTTGTTGCCCCGTTTGACGGGGCGAATGCGCAATTTTCCAGCCTGATTGAAATAAATCGTCTATTTTCTTGTTTGCCTGCGAGGGCTTCTGTTTATATTTATGTTTATGTTCACGTTTGTGTTCATGTTTGTGTTCATGTTTGTACTTATGTTTGTGTACGTGGGTGTCTGCCTGGATCACATTTGGCATGACCCGCTTTTTATTTATATATGCAATTTTGCCATTTTTTCACAGGTGAACCAATCGACTGTTTTGTGCATTTATTGCACAATTGTTCCGCTCTATCGCTTAAGGAGAGCACCTAAAATGGGCCTCGAACATAAAATGTGTCATCGATTTTTAAATTTGTATATTCAAGTTTGTGTTTATACTGAAAGTATATGCACAAAATAAATAAATAAATAAATTTTTATTTAATACACTCCTACAGAGATAAGCTCTTAATTAACCTCTCTTTATATCAATTAACTCTTTTATATAAAATGCGTGTGTTTTTTTTTATTAAATTAAAGTTATTTTTTTCAATCACATTCAAGAGTGAATTCAATTTAGACGGCTTTAAATAATTAAATAGCTGAACGGTACAAAAACTGAAGAAAAAAAAACATGAATAGAAAATGGAAAGCAAAAAAAGGGAATCTGCAAAATCAAACAAAGTAATCAATCAGGTCGCAAGTTGGCACTTTGATCATTGGACCCAACATTGCTGCCTTAAGGTTTGCCGCTTGACTTTTTACCAATTTTCTTCTCTTTTGTTGTTGTTGTTGTTGTTGTTTTTTTGCTGTCTGCCTGGTCCTTGACCATTACGCATAAGGGGATATCCGTCGCAAGCCGGTGTAAGTGTCTTTGAGCTGCAACTTAATTCTTGTGCTGTGGAAACCTCAGTACTGATTAATTGCCGCCTCTTAACGCCGTGGCTTAACACTCAAGGGTCGTCGGCTGAGAGGCTTTATTCACTTCACTCACAGCAACAACAACAACAGCAGCAGCAACAGCAGCAACAACAACAGCAAATTCCCCTCTAGCCAAAAGGTCGAATTAATAACGAGTTTTACTTTCAGCATCCCTCGACACAGTTTTTCAGCCAGGGTCAACGTTGCTCTGCATTTTGGTAATGCTCAGCACATTCAAAATGCATTGAGTTGCATTTTTAATTAATTGAAATAAAGCAGACGCACTCGGAACCGGCCCCCGGCTGCCCTTTTGAAGGCTAAAGCCACTTTGAATTGAGGTTAAAGCATTTTACGGGCGAATTTCATGTTGTTGATTTATTAAAAATGTACAGCTTTTTCGGAATTTAAGTAAAATTATTTATTTAAAAAAAATGCACGACACTCTCATGGAATTTGTTCTGTTCTAAATTCTGATTCTAATTAAACATTGTAGAATAAAGGTGTGAATTTTTAGTGAGAATATTTACCTCTGCGATAATATATATTCATGCTCTGTATTTATGGCCGAGCCGATATAGATAAGAAATAAATAAAATTCAAGAGAATGCTAACGTATTATAATTCGATATAAGTTAAACCAATTTTACTATCAGATATTTATTTTGCAAATCATCTTTTTTCAGAGAGAGATTTAATCAACCTCATGTTCTTGTAGATTTAAAAAATTTGGCATTAAATTTCCTATATTATTCCACTTTCACTTTTGAAACAATAATTTCCTACTAATTGCTTTCCACAATAATCCTCTTCTCTTTTAACACAAATATTTCAGCATTCCAAGTTCTATTGCTTTTGCTTTATGGTTCCTGAATATTTGTGCTACATTTAAAATTGCCACAAATTTGTTAAATATTTAAAGCAGTTGCATAAGCCTAGGCATTTAAATCTTTCCACTGTGCTGTCGAGAACTAATTGACTAATGAGTCACATTTGCAAACAATGCTTAAGCTATTTTCTAATTTCCGAAAGTTTAGCAGTTTTTAGCACATTTACTTCAATTAGAAAATGGGCTTTAAAATGATGCACAGAGTGTGGCAACATGACTAAATTGCTACAAAGTACATGATATAGATACAATTGTGTTTGCTTGCGCTTGTGTTGTGTAATTACACAAATGCATTTATGTTGCACAGAGACCGAAACACATTCACACACACACACACATTTACAAAGTTGCAGACGTTTTGTATTTGTGCAGCCATTCAGAACAGAACAAAACATGTACACAGAGGCATATACAAAAATAAGCACATACAGCAAAGGGTAAACAAAATATGTATGTATGCGAGCATTTTAGATACACTCGGGCAAACACACCATACTCTCACACACACACACACACACACACACACATATACTTATATGTATATATAATCAGTGGCATTTTCATTTGGCTGCATCAGCACAAAAGCGAACCGGCTCAGACTTAATTAAAATTTCATTGTATGTGGTTCACCTTTTACTTTTTGTTCCCATTCGCATCCTGATTTTACCCTTCGCCAGTTTAGCAATTGTTTTTGTGTTAATGCGTTTGGTCCTTGTCATATTGTTTGCCGCGACCCTCGAGACACAGACAATGGCCACTTGTTAGCCTTGTGTTTTTTATGCCACCACTTTCTTTGCCAGTCTCAAAATTAGCAATTGCTTTTTCTCTTCGTAATTAGCGCCAACTGCACAAAAGTATGCTACAAAAATGCACACAGATACACACCCACACAGCCACACACACCCACACATTTAAATGGCAAAGACACACCCTTTCTAGATAATTGGAGCTTTTCGGGCCACAGAAATAGTCCGGGGCCACTAATTTGCAAAAATTGCTGAAATAATTGGCCAGCATGATGTATTTCATTTTAAATTAAATGTTCTGCACCCGCAAACTGGCCAAAAAGCCGCATTGCCACACCACCACCAGGACCACCAGGACCACAGCTCGACTGCAATTGGCAGCACTTTTAGTCACGAGTTTTACTCAGTTTTCTCCAACGGATGAGATCAGGAAATCATTCCGCATAATGCACTTCATTCGTGTTCGTGTTTGGAATAATTACTTGCATTATTTTTTGCGAATTTAGTTAACTTTCGACTTCCTTGATTTCTTGATACATTTTTTACATAGTAATAATAAATATAAGATAGTATTTTCTCTCTAACGTTTCATTGTTCCGAAGTGTATTTCGAGTTCGTTTCATTTATTTTCCGCTACATAGACACATTTTTTGCTGACTTTCTGCTGTGTATACAATTTATTGACTGTACATAATTTAGCTAATTAGTTACATTTACATATGTGCAAATATAAAAAAAACATTTGCGAACCATTTTTATGCATATTAAGTATACGTATGTGAGAATGCTTTAAAGCCTTGCGTCACTTTAATCAACGGAAGAAAGGAAAAATCTGGGAACACAGACATTTTCCGTCATAAAATCAATAATAAATACAATAATGCATATAGGAATATTAATGATGTTGAAGCTCACGCCTGTGTGGAATTTGATGCGGCTGAGTCTGTGCTCTTTGCCGGGGGTCATCACGCCCAGGCGACGACGAGAAGATATAGACATACATATTAAGCGAAGGCATATTTATGGGTCAGCTGATTTGTGCGAAATTTTTGTATTCTCTTTTGCATTAACAGCATCTCTGTCATCATTTATCATCGTTTGCCTGCATATGTTGGCCTTCAAGTGGATATAAAGCATACCAGATACGGATACGTGTCTGTGCTTAACGATGGAGTAGATAACTTCATGATGGAGCATAAGAGCTTGAATCAATTTCAATATTTTCTTATGACAATTAAATATAATATATTTCCATAATCATAATTTATTGGATATATTGATTCGCATATTTGTCATGGATATAATTCATACTTATATTAAACAGAAAACAGAAAAAATATGTATTCTTAATAACGTAAGCGTATGAAAGAATTATGAATATATAAAATAAATAAATAATATTAAGAAGTATACTATTCCATGAGTTAACATTTAAACGAGAGCATTCAAAACATACCTTTCAAAACTCATTATTTATACTTATTATTGCCAAAATTCAAGCTATTGAATATTATTATCAAATAATACGATTGCAATTTGCTACAATTAATGACTCCTTTGAAATATAAGCTTGATTGCAGCTCATTTGAATCCATTCAACGAATTTTACAAACCATTGCTCAATATTGTGCCTCTAAGTGGGTTTTCAAAATCAACTTCAAATTGGCAACCGACATGCGAACAACTTCAGTTAGCAGAGCCGTATCTATTTACAAATTAAGTGGAGTCTGAGTGTGTGTGTGTGTGTGTGTGTGCTTGTGTGTGTGAGTGTTTATGTTTGAGGTTGTGTTTGTGTTTGTGCTCGAGTTTGTATTTGTTTTGCTGCCAGTGTATGCAAATGGGAGAATTTCACTGGCAACTGCAACACGCATAATATTAGCAAATTTACCGCATAACTATATGATTTGTTTCGCTGATGGTGCATCGAATAAACTGGTTTCAATTGCATAATTGCGCTTTTCAAATGTACGCACATCTTTTTGTCAGTTCTCAGCGTTTTTGGTTATTGCGCCAAATGGATATGTCAATCACTGTTTTTGCTGAATGAACCCATTGCCAGGGTGCCAAATGTATGACGCATCACTGTCACTTGTAGCATTTGATAAATGTGCGTTTGAAATTCGATTTGTTTGGTGCATAACACAATGATAATAACCAAATTATCTGATCGCACACGAATTGAACAAAGTGAAGCCCAAATGACAACTGAATTCGATTACTAATTAGAAGCCATTAACATTTGCCTTTCAACCATTATCAGCATAATGGCTTGCGCTATTAACTGTCAACTTTATCAGTAGGGTTTTATATATTTATAATTTTTAATAAATTACCTCGTCATAAAGATATATAGTGAGGTCACATTAAGTCACATTTAATTAATTATAGTAATAGGCCTCTGTTAATATAGATAACAGGCCACGACTGTCAGATAACATCTGTAACCTAACATGCACATATGTGCTTAACATTGGCATCAATGTGTGATCACCAAAAAAGGAAGAAGAAGAGTTAATCGTGGTGAATAAAGAATTCAGGCAGACATATTTTGCAAAGAAAGATAATTTAGTTTTGACTGCTACATTAATTAGACATTTAAATAGAACAAGAACAGAGTCCGTCTGAAGACATGTAAATTTAGATAGCAAATATCCTTTACAAATGATATAATGTATGTTAAATGTATGTTAAATTCCGATATTGAGCATTTTTGGTCCAAGCAAATACTCACGCACAAATTTGGTTACTTTGGTTCACCTTAAACACAAAAACTTTTCATATAAGTACTCATCTTTCGACCAAACGCCTCCCTACCATCTGCATTATATAAACTTAATTAATACTAGATAGTAATAAAAAAGTACTAAGTAAAAGGTATTAGTAGTGTGTCCAACAAATCTAATTATAAACACATTTATAAATTATATATTCCTATACGAAATAAACGCTGATTATAATAATTGTTGAGGAGAATGTTTTCAAAGCAATTCAGATTATATAGCACTAAAATAGTTGCTATTTCACACATTCTTATTCACAGCTTGAATTACCAAAAATTTAAAACTGATTTTATTAAAAAAGTGCACTTTTTATTTGGATTAGTTTGTATTATTCAGACAAATCTTTTGGCAGCTTATTCCTTGCCAAGTATTTGGCATCAATATGTAAATTTTCATCTAAAAAATTTCTAAAAGACTTCACCTGCTATTTGTGCATACTTCAGTTGCCCTAAATTGCCTGTTCAGCTCTGGCATTTTTTCATACAAACGTATACTCGTATCCGTATCCGTATCCGCTTCCGTTCCTTTTTCATTCTTTCGGCTTTGACTCTTGCGTGTGCATCCCAAAAGTGGGTAAGTCTCCATTTTACGGCCGGCGCCTCGTAGCTGTCAAAGATAGAAACCCAGTCCCAAACTTGACACGCACCTTTTGCACTCACATCGAAGTGTCGATAAAGTCGGCGGCGGCACATCCCAGAATGAAAAGGAAGGAAAAAAACTGAACTATTGACAACTGTGCAATTTGTGTGTGAGATGAGGAATATTTTTTTGGGAATTAAATTGTGTTGCAAACTTGGGAGCTAAGCGAATTGAACCTATTTTTTTTTTTTGAAAAGGGAGCCAAAGACCTTTTTGCAGCTCATGGAATTAAAGTGCTGGCTTTTGTGGTCAAATTAAGATATAGGTGGCATAAACCCATATCAAAATCGGACATATGCTGGCCAAGTGGGATTCAGACATTGCAATTGCCAACGTTATTTAGTTTGTACATAATATATAATACATTGTATATACATATATACTGTATATTTACATGCATATACATAAATACAATTATATACATTTTTGTCCATTAGTCTTGAATGGCTAATCAAATGCGATTAGTGAACTAATTAATTAACTCTTTGTAATGCCAGCGACCCTTTTGATGCCAGCAGGGTCTGGCCTTGCTACTTAAGTTAAAACTTGGAGCTGTAAGCCAAGGCCTAAGATGGCTACAACAACAAAACAATTGGCTGGCATTCTCGTCTAATTCTAAACACAATCTCCATAGTTACTGGCCTCCAAAAAACTTGCGGGTGGCCAAAAGTTTAAATTGAAGTGCTCGGCATTCTGGCCGTTTGAAGAGTATGAGCAAACTTTTCGAATTACCCGCGCAGTTCTCTAAATGGTTTTGAATGCCCGACCATTTTTGCTTTTTGTTCTCGCATACCAATCCAATTTTCATTTCGGACCTGCCAAACTTGACTCCGAACTAAACTAAGAAAAATGAAATGCACAACAACAAATAACAAAGCATCGAAACCCGAGATGCCTGAATAGAAAACATAGCCTGGTTGCTGGTCACTTTTTTGTTTTCTGTGTGGCTTGCTGGCCACAGATTTATTTTGAATTGCACAATATTTTTGGTAAGCGTTGAACGAATTTTTGATTTCAAAATTCTAATAAAATTTTGCATGTGCTCATTACGATTCCAAAACCAATAAATAGGTTTTCTATTTCTAAAATTGCTTACACTCAGAAAATAATTAATTTTAGAAAATTGCCATGGGTTCAAAAAGCATATTTTAAAAAATAAAGGTTGGAGATTTTAATAAAACCAACGATTGGCTTTCCGAATTCCAGGGTACGTTTTTCTAAAATATAGAAATCACTTGTCTTATTTCCAGACAATTATTGCTTTTTATATTAATTTTAAATATTTTTTATTGCTTATTAAATTCAAAAACAAAAATTGTCTGCAACCAATTGCAACTTTCACTATTTCGATAAGTATTTAATAATTTTACATATATACACATTGTATATATTGAATAGTGCCTTTTATTTAATCTAACAGGCCAAATCTTTTACCTCAGTTGAATAAATATTCCCATTTGTATTTTACCCATACCGAACTCCAATCAAAATAATAACAATTTCTTTCAGCATTTAAAAGATATGTTTATTCATTAAATTTAAGCCGTCAATATGCCTAGAGTTGTATCAAAACTTAAGAAGCAGCTCGACGAATTGGAAATAAATATGGAAAAGAAGTTGCAGAAAGCGAAGGACAATGAACAGAAAAAAATCAAGCTCCAAGCAGCTGTGTATCTATTGCCCCGTGTACCCGGAAAATGCCCAGTTGGCAGATGCAAAGACGTAGTTTTCCCAACCAACATGATGATGCATGTGCTGCACAAGCATATGCATTCAGCCACCAATACAAGCTCGGAGATGTATGAGCATAAGCCAGCGGTAATATGCTTTGATCCAATGTCTTGTGAATATGGCGTTAATATGTGCTTGGCCACATTCTTGTTTGGTGGGGTGGAGGGGAAACCACAAACGCAGCCGGGCTTGACCTATTTGAGTCCACATAATTCGGCGCTATTCAGTGACAATCGAAAGTACGACAATTATGTGCCCATTATGATGATGGCCTGTCGCAGCACATGGTATGCCCACCTCAAGGATAAAATATTGGAGCGCGAACTGATCTCGATGAATGGCAACAAGGCTGGCATCTATGTTTTCTGGCTGGTTGCCCCAAAAACAACCCGCAAACTGTACTATTCGCTGACCGTCTACGATCGCTATTATCTAAACTCGCGTAGTGTTATCCGCCAGGTGCGTGACTACGTCGGTAACCAGAATCCCAGCGATTTTATGCCCATGGAGCAGAACTACCTGTTGTTGCGCGACTCGGAAGTCAATGAGCTTATGTTGGGCCCAAATCCGAAGGAGAAGCAGCTTAGACTCGGCATACTTATGGAACTCATTATATACGAGAATCCCACAGAGACGCCCGTGCAGCGGATCGGCAAAAAGAAGCTGCAAGAGGCACTAGAGCAGCTACCCGAGGATTACATAAGAAAATATGTTCCGGTATCGGGGGACTTATAAAAGATCGGTGCAAACGAACAAACTGTCATTAGCCAGTAGACTACCTTCAAACGCAACGGTATTTGAATTCAGCCACAATTAAATTTTGTACTTTAAAATCTTACAGTAATTAAAATTAATCAAAGATTACCTGAAGGAACTTAATTGAAACTCCAATTTGTCACTTGGTCCTAAATTTTATCTATACTTATGCTTAATTGTATCTCCATTTATCTAATATGTATCTGGTTAACAATAATTAATTACAGCCATTAGCTGACTTGGTAAAATTATCACCTATTCCCCGACGAACATCAATAATCGCATATGTAATGCCTGGGGCTAATCGTTGTACAAGTTAATGAACGAATCCACGAGGCATGCAACAGGCTTCACAACTGGCAACTAGCAACAGCAAATGGCACCGTTTCGGTCATTTATTTGACTCTTATTTAATTTTCATTACAAATTTGAGGCCGCACGTGATGTGCATACCGTACCAATTTCATTTTCATTTCCATTTCCATTCGCGTAGATGAAACTCAGATAATGTCAAGCCCTGCTCCCTTCACCCTCCCCCCGCTAAACTTGCCGCATTTGTATGCGCCATTAACACACGAAATACAATACAAAAATTAGTTCAAGCTCTGACAGCACAGACCGAGAGGGTTGGAGATTAGGGGTGGTAGAAGATAGGCGAATTAAAAGAGAGAGAGAGAGAGATAGAGGGAGAGAGAGAGAGTGAAAAACAATCAGGATATTATATTGCCTTCAGCTGGCTGCTTTGTGGCTACTGCTGCTTCTGTTGTCTGCTATTTTCCTGGTCGCCATTTAATTAAGCACTTAATTATTTAATGCGCTGATTGTGCAATATTTCAAACGTATCCTTTGCTCCTCGACTTAATGACAACTCATCCAATTGCATTGGCTTATCGCCCTATGCGTTTCGAGTGTGTGTGTGTGTATGTGTATGGGAGTCGAGTGTGTGCTGAGGTGTCATAATTACCACATGCAGGTGGAATTTAATCAACCAACCGCAACGTTGAACACTGCTCAAGTCAAACCCAGCTGGGCATTAGTAATTAATGGCGATTTTCCACTAGGTTGCATTTAGTCGAATTATCATGGCATTTGCATTAGCATTGACAGTTGATTAACGTAATTCTTGTTATCTCAAAGGGCCATTAAACCAATATATATGAACTCACTTCAGTCTAAATTAAAGTTAATTTTGCTTTATATTATTAAAAATTGCAGGATTTTAAGTATTAAACTTTCAACTTCCCAATCCAATTCCTATTTTAAAATACCAAAATACACATATGTGTAAGGCATTTGCTGCACATGCTGCCACGCCTCTCTTGCCCGTCTTTCAACTGTTTTAATATAATTTTATTATTACCAGTAATTTTTCTAGACTGTTGGCCTTCATTACCATATGGTGGCAATAATTAAACTTAATGAAATTGCCAACATTTGTTGGCATCACTATGAAGCACTTCTATTATTCCTCAGCTTGAAGCTAACTGGTTGGATTTCATTGGTGGTCTACTTTTTTTTGCATTTGTCAAGTACGAGGGTCGCCTGAACAGTCAGCGACCAGTTAATAAAACTGATTATATGTTAAGTGATAAATTTAGTTAATTAAAGCAAGTATAGTTTGCTAAAAAAAAAAAAAATAAAAACTTATTAAAAAACGTTTCTTATGTTATTGTGTACTTCAAAAATCGAGCGGAATTTTCGATCATGTTTTTGCCTCTGCACCAATCCTACATTCAAAGTGAAAAACGTGATTCTAATTTGGAAACCCTGGGAGTATTATCTACTTATGGGCATTGGTAAAAATTTTCCAATGACAACTTTGTCAAAACTCATGCCATTTTCAAAAGCAAAGCTTTTTGATCATTGTCCGATTTTCATGATTCGATTCTGAAAAGCAAGGGCTTCCCGTTCATGTTCCTGTTATGCAACAGAGAATTCGCCCTATTAATATTTGCATTAAAACGGCATTCAACCAACCCCCCCTCTGCCTATTCTTCCAGGCAGCACTTGAAACAACACATTCGCCTTCGGCGTAGTCAGTTGACAATGACAACATGTGCAATGGGCGGACGAGGAGCCGGGAAGTCGAGTTGGTTGGCAATGATGCGTATGAGCATTTTTATGTGAGCGCCACTGAGTATCTATATTTAAAAAGGCTCAAGCGGCACTTAACTTGAGTTCAGCCCATTGCCCACATTGCAGCACAGTGGGTAAAATCAATGAAAAAGCTTAGCTTATTTGTGTACTCTTGCAAAGAGTATTATATTTGTATTATGAACTATGTAACATATGAAATGTGAGACATATCCAACCCCATAACGACATTATATTAACGACTCACCAATCATGATCAATGCTTTTGTCTGTTTCTTTAACAACTCTCAGCTGTAACGCGTCAATAAGGAAAGGAGGGGCGATGTAAACAACTTCAAAATTTATTCAAAATTACTAATCCAAAATAACTATTAATAATGCGTCACATTGTTGAGAATATAAAACTATTGTTTATATAAAGAAAATATATATTTTAATTGCTCTTATATTGAAAAAAATAAATATATAATCTAATAAATATAAAACATCAGTCCTTATTCTCACTCATTCAATTGTTATCGATCGATTTCGATATCAATGTTATTTACAATTGTTATTTTACAGTCTTATTACTACGTCACTAGTAGCCTGTTACCTACATTACTAGTGGCTGGCTACAAAGTTTGCTTGAGAGGCGCATTTAAATGAAATTTAAATAGTATTTCACTAAGACAGGCCCATTGTTAAAGTAGGTCACATTTACGTAGCATACTTCTCTGCGCCGTTATTGGTTGACAAAGTTTATACGCTTAATCGCATAAATAAAGCTTACGGCTATTAAGTGTCGAGATGAACAACGCTCATGAAGATCTAGCACATTCTAATCAAGGCTTTTCATTATTAAATATTAAATCTCTGCCTTGCCTTAAATTATTGTACTCTATATTCTTGAAGGGCTCTCAGTAGTTAATAATAGATAACTTTACTTTTGTGCAAGTTGCAGATTTAAAAAAAATGGTCTTATTGTTTAAAAATCTAAAGCGAGACTATAACGAAGGTGGCAAGTATCAATATTAAAAGTACTTATTTAACTATATTTTAAAAAGAAACCACACATAACTACAACTCCAATATTAGATAATATTATTTTTCTTCTCCGATACCGAAGATATCAGAAAAATCGATAAGATTGATAATAGCAAGTCGATATATACATATATGTACGTCCGCACCCGCCGCCCCCAGGAACTTTGGTTCTAGAAATCTGAAATGGGACATTGCAAAAACCCAATAAAAAATCCATTTAATGTTGGCATAATTCAAATCGCAAATCGAATCATATTAAAATGTTAAAAGCGAGAAATGTCAGTTTATAAAATAAATATCGCATATTTAAATAAACTACATATTAATAAATCGAAAAATGTCAGTTTATAAAATAAATATCGCATATTTTAATAAACATACACATAAATTAAGCATACAAATAAATGTTGTTATGTTTATGGCAGCAAACCAAAATTTAAGAGGAAATCATTTGAAGATAGAATTAATTTCAGTGCCTTGCTTTTTTCAATAATTATATTTGCATAATCAATTGGGTTATAGAACTCGAGAGAGAACACATCTGGGTATTGGTTGCAGATGCTGAATACATTGAGACTGAACTTTTGGAAACAACTGCCTTTAATGTGGCAGAGCGACTCAAGTTTGTTTAAGATGCGTGTATCTTATGATACATCCGTGGGTGGACGTGGGGAGAGTGTGGAGGGGCGTGACAGGTTGAAGGTCTCAAATGTGTTGTTCGGCGTTGGGCTGATGTCAATTATCTCTGCATACATTGCTGTTCTGTTGAAACGTGGCGATGTGGAAAACTGTGACGGTGCGTCATTGGCAAACAACAAGAAAATCCCTTTTGCCAACACAAGCGCCGCACACTGTAATTAAATGACACTCAGCAGAACTGCGCTCAATTGGGATGGACCCACTCGCTCCAAAGCAGTCTGTGGCCAATGGAAATGCGCAAACAATGATGGGCAAACTCGATGCGCCCTCAAAGCTGACCCAATTAGCAATCTGGCTGGGAGAAAAGCCTGCGCTGTTTCCTTTAGCTTTTGCTTTGGCATCGCACCATCGATGGTGATGATGATGGCGCTTAGCACTAGTTGGGTTGCCACGTTTGGCAGACACGTTAATTAAATTATCACGTGTCAATTAATGCAGCTCCCAGGGCAACTGGCAACTAACGGTAGTCACATTTTTCCCCAGCTCACAGTGCGTATGAGTGATTTTAATACTTCTACTTCTGCTTCGGATCCTGCTCCTGCTCCTGCTCCTGCTCCTGCTGTTGCTGCTGCTTTGGCTGTTGCTGTTCCACCACTGTCTGCCAACTATCAACTGTCATAATTTTTCGCTGCCTTCCTGCCAGCTAAATTGCTGGCTCTTGATAACTTTGTCTTGCGAATTTATTTTTCCCGCCAGCGACCAAAAACTGTCACTCAAAAATTCTCGTTTGACTCTGCGTCAAAGTTGCCGCTTGTGGCATTGTTAGATTCCGCACTGCCCCCTCGGCACCCTGGCAGCCAACTAAAAAGTGTCGTTTATATTCTCTAGGGACAACGCCCGTTTAAAGTTTTTCAATTAAACGTTGAAATTTTGCGCTGCTCAGGTTTAATTAAACTCAGCTCGCGGCCAAGAAGCGCTAACTGCCAGCGAACCTAGAATTTTGTTTAGATTTATGCTCAATTTGATTGGCAAAATGCCGGCGGCGCACACGAAATCATTTTGTGTGCTTAGGTTAATGAAGGTGAACCAGGAAACTCCCCCGCCGTAAAGGTCTCACCACCTACAGCATTAAGCCACAAAGAAAATGTGGCCCTTAACTGTATATGCAAATAATCGCACAACTTATTTAGATTATACCTGAAGTTGGTTAAGTCTAATGCCAATTTCCAGAAACAGCTTAAAGTAGCCTTTGTTTCAGATTCTAAATTTTAAGCTTAAATGCGGATTATGCTGTTAACTTTAAAAATATCTGTAGTTACAGACTATCAGTATAAATTTATGTATACCTTTATATCGGCATGTACATATATCCTCAACGAATTAAATCGATACCTGACAGATTTTAAAATGGAATTATCTTTAATGCGACCCAATTTAAACACTCGTAAATATATTCATTTAAAGTAAAATCAAGATAAGATTCGCAATAAAATGCGTAAATAAAATCTCAACAATCATTTTATTTAAAAGACTTTGGGTCTTGGTACAAAATGCTTTTTCCAATTGCCTTTTTGGAACATATGCCAGCCAATTCAATTAATTTGGTTCAATTTGTGCGCCCCGTCAAACTCAGATCCTTTAAAAGAAAAGAATCCTATTTATCGCATCGATAGGCAAAGCTTTGAATGCTGTGCAAATTTTATATATATATATTAAATAACCAATGCAATAACATTTTGCCAAAAACATATTTCATGCCTAGCAAAAAGCTTAAAAGCCGACAAGCAGCTAGCTGTTTTTGTTGTTGTTGCCACCTTAAAAGGATAACCACAAAACCGCAAAATTTGTGTTGCATTTGCCAGCTTGGCAACATTACAAACGCTCAGCTTATGTCTGAAAACATACTTATGTGTAGATGTATGTGTATGTGTATATGTATGTGTGTATGTATATCTATAAAGCAGTCGATTTTAATGGCACACTTTTGGGCGCTGCGCCAACCACCTGTTCTGGCTGTGAGGGTTTCCGCGTGCAGGAGCAGGAGCAGGGTGGTGCAGGGTGGCGGGCAAATTCACATTCTCGAAAATGAGTCTCAGGTGTGAAACATCAACGGCACGTTATTGTCGCCATTGCAGTTGTTCATAATGGTCTGGCCGTAAGCCCCAGCGAAATGGTCAGGAACATGGGGCGCCACAATTATCCTGCAACGCTTTGGCCGCGGCATGCATAAACATTAACAAGCCGTGTTTATCGCATCGCAGCATGCGGCGGTTGCAATTTTTATTTTTATATACACACACATACATATATACATATATATATTTTTATTTAATTTTTATTTTATTTTTTTTTTTTTGGTTACTTGCTAGGTTCGTTTTTATTTTCACTTGAGTTTTTACGTGCGGTCTCGTTATGCCCGTAATTATGTGCACCGGAAATGCTTAGAGCCGAAAGAAAAGTATGCCGCAATAACTTTAACGGGCAGCGTGGCACTTAAAATACATTGAAATAAAAGTGGTATGCCACACAAATGCCGACACACAACACACGCGCTGATCCTTTAAGTAACCAATGCGGATACTCGATTTTTATTGTTTGTCATTTGTTTTGGTTTTTCTGCACTCATTTCTTTTTTGCCTTTGTTTGTTTGTTTGTTTGTTATTTTTGAAGTTACAAGTTACAAGCTTCTGCGCTTCGGCGCTCCCCAGCTGGCAGTAAAATTCAGGCAACAAATATGGAAAAAGAAAAGCTGAGCATTGCGTACAAGCTGCTTGGGGATTACTCCGCCAATTGGGCTGACATTGCAGCACGAAGTCTCAGCATTTTTTACCCACTTAGACGAAATTAGCTTCTGTGTGTTCGTCTGTCTGTCCCTCTGTCTTTCTGGCTGCCTGATTGTCTGAATGTCTTTCGATGGAGGCTCACATTTTGTGTGTTTAATGCAAGAATTTCATAGCATTTTTATATATATTTATGCAGAGAACGGTAAGCTCAATTAAATCTTCGTTTTACAACCAACTCAACCATGTATTGAGATTGTATTCTGTGAACCTAAGTCTAGTTTATATCTATCTGCTTGCTTTTGGTATTGTATACACACCCCAAATCCATTGTTTCTTCAATTTACCAAGATTTGAAATGTATCCCTTTTTTATTTCAACAGGTTTGTGGTTGGAAAGGTTACAATAATTGAATCGGCTTGGGTTGAGATAAAGAATCTAAAATTATTTACATATAGATTGAATCAGAGACTACTGAGATATGAGATGTATGAGTTGTGTTTAATCAACAGCATTATAGAGATATAACTCTATAGTCTCTTATTAAACACAATTTCATGATACACTCTGCTTACATTTTTGACAGAATTAAGTATCACAAAAGTCTAAAAAATAACCATAAGATACTTTATAAAATATAAAATTATAACAAAAATACTATTTATCGTATAAGAAACTAACTAGAATGTGTAATCCCGGTTCCATTATACCCATTGAAGTAGTTTTAAAGTACACACTATATGGAAAATGTAATGAATTAAAAAATTGTATACATCCATAATGTTGTTAACACCAAACCAATTTTTATAAAATATAAAACTGCTAAAAAAGATATATTTAAAGACAAAAAGATTTTAGTTTTACAACTTAAAGTTTGCGTAGAATTCCATTACTATTCATTTTACTATTTTACATATATTTTTGTTTGTTTGTTTCCTCTAAGTTTGTTTTTTCTAGTCGTACATTAAAATAATATTCGAAAATGTTTACCTGAAACTTTGTCTGCTGAAAAGTGGCTTGCTTTCCTGGATAAATATAATATTAATAATAATAATAAAAGAACATTTAAAAAAGTAAGGTATAGATACAGCTATGATTAAGTTGATCTCATGATCCCTGATCCCCTGAAAGCATTTTTAAAGAAAGTACTCATTGCTCTTTGGGAGTAAGCTTTGCTTTTAGAATGTGGCATTTGCATTTGCATTTTGTGGCAAAGTGCAATGTTGCCGTTAATGGATGCTTTAAAAATGCATAGCTCAGCTATGCACACAACACATGTGTTTCGCATTTTGCCAAAACACACACACATTTTGTGTGGGCTTGACAGGAATTGTGAGAGAAACTTCACTCCAACCGGCACGACCAAGGACGAAATTTAATAAACGGAAACCATAAATGCCTGCAAAACTGGAGGGGAAACTAAGAGAACAACACAAATAGGAAAACAACCCCGAGCTACACTCCAACCATTGGGGAGCATTTGGCTTTTCTATTTTGTTGAATGCCTGAAAAGCTCAAATCATGAGATACAAAAATTGAATCCAATTGCAGAAACATTTGCTTCCCACCAGTGTATTTCGAATCATAGCTGGGGTGGTCATCTAATCAAACGGATGGCAAATGGAAACTTATTGCATTGTCTGTTGGCTGTTGGCAGTTGGCATTTTGGCATTTTCAAAGCCGTTAAGCTCTCAAGTGGCATCACAATAGTCACTTCGGTGCCTTCGCTCTGTTGGCCAGTGGAGCCCTCAATGAACTTCAGCAATTGAGTTTTGTTCTTTGTCTGCCAAGCTTAATATTCATAATTTATTTGGTTTTGTGCCTTATAGATAGACCCGTATTGTTTTTGGTCATTGAGTGCTCGGATCCATCGGACCCATCCACAGCGAAGTGTAATAACATTTTAAATACATTTAATGCTCGTAAATATTCCACCTGACTTTCCACGCCGTGTTTCGTTATTTTATTTGCTGTCAACGTTTCTTACATAATTTATCATTAATCATTTTCGCGGCCAGGAAAATGACCTGGCCAATGCTGCGAGCTTTTCCGATTTTTTCTTTGCTGTTTGACATAATTCCCTGACTATTTTTTTTTTTGCCATGCTTGTCTGTTATTTTTTAATGCATTTTAAATCGGGAACATTGACCAATTGTCAAGATGTGAATTAATGAGTATCTCCTTGATTTATGAATACTGCCGTCGCTCTACACATTTTCAGTTTTCATTTCGCTTTTCATTTGCCGTTTTTGAAATGTTTAATGGAACTAGTAATACATTAATCAAACCTGCGTGGACCAAACAGAAATTGGCAAACTGTTTACGAATTCTGAAACACAGCAAAGAAAATCTAAAACTATAGACATTGGATCGGTTACGATTTAAGTACTTTCTAAATTTAAACTCAGATAGCATTAAAATTAAGTTACACAAATTTGTAGCTTATTGAAATATGCATAACAGGGGGTAAGAAACACCATTTATATTAATTTAGCTATACTTTTAGGATATAGTTAAACCAGACCTTTAACAACGACGTGGCAATTCTTAGTTTTTTTAAATAAATCTCAAAACAAGTTGTACTTTATACTTATTCAATGTAGTATAAATGGATAAAATTTAAGGCCGGACGTTTTATCTTGTGTTTTAATAAATAAAATGTATAAAAATGTAATTTAAATGTATTATAAATATATAATCAATACACAGTATCTAATATCAAGGTGCTGCAGAATACAAACAGCTGGATTCAGGGTATACCCGAGTCGAGCTCTCTCAACTATAGCACTCTTACTTGTAAGTTTCTGTGTATCATTTTAGAGCAACCTTATAATCAATCTCCTTGGTGCAAATTCTATCAATCAACTTGCAGTGTGCTATTCTATATGTATAAGTCCAAGGCTCGAGGACACAAAACTAATTAACACAACGTTTGAATGCCCATAGCTATCATCAATTGTTGGAGCGACTAAAGCATCCTTTGGCGCCTGCGGCTCTGCTAATTCTTGTCTAATTTGCGATCCACCTGTCCACATATAAATTAGCCACGGGCGTGGGTGAGGAAGTAACCATGAATGCAATTAAAAATCCTTTTGCCAACATAAAAATACCATTAAATCTTAGCCGATTATCCTATTGGGCTTTGTGTGAGTGTTTTGTTAGTTTGAATCTATGTATGTGCGTATGTGTGTGTGTCTGTGTGTGTGGGTGTGGGTGTGTGTAGATGATGTCTCTGCTGTGTATGCTAAAATATCCCAAGTATGGTGTCGTAATGTGAGTACACAGATGTTTGGATAAATACTGAGGCTAGGGGACTGGGTCTAATACACCCAAAGTGCTTCTTGGGCCAAGGATATGAACATTTATCAGTTTTGTCCATTTTATTGCTGTTGTTGTTGTTGTTATTGCAGTTTTTACATAGCTTTGTGGTTGGATCTAAACAGACGTCGCCTCCTTATGGCCATAATGATTATTTTGTGGATTATTCGTTGGTACTTTTCTCAGTATGTGCTTTGCTTATGTTTATTGGCATTGTTAATATTTGTTTTCGTAGCATTGTTGGTTGGAGCTTGTTGAGCTTTGCCTCTCTCACACACACACACACACACGCATACACATTATATATATACTTAAACACACACACCCACACACTCATTTAGTTTTATCGAGATGGGTTCGTATTGCTGCATTAAAGTTGTGGGCCCAAACAGTCTTAAAGCCTTGTGTAGCAGCTGTTCGCATTTTATTTAAACCGCAAACACTTTGCTAAGGCGACGAAAACTCAAACATTGCCAGTTCATAAAACTTGCTCCCCACTTTTGCCTCTTTCAAAATAGGCAACGCAATTCGTTAGCTGACTTTATGAGATACAAATCATTAACTTGTCTTGTACGCATTTGCATTTCCCAGAAAAGTGTTCATTTTTGTACCCTATTCTGTCCGAAAAAGGTAAGCAAAATAAGTGCAAAATTAGAGCTTTAACAACATTTTTCCGCGAACCAAGAGCAATCATATTTTCATAATTTGATTATTTATTTGAGTGTGCTTGACTTGTAGATACCCTAGTTACACACATACAAGCTGTAACTAGGGTATATGCAAGTCAAGCACACTCAAAACAAAAATAATCACAACGTTTATTGATTTTATGGAATACAAATATCAAATGAATAACAAATTCTTGGAAGCTGTCTCAGCGAAAAAAATGTACAAAATTTCACAGATTTAAATCAGAATATTTCAAATATTTGAATGAATGGAAATGTACTTTCATCTTTTAACAGGTGTAATTAATTAAGGAATATCTCAAAACGACTATAAAACTTATTTTATTTTATTCATTTTGAATTTGTAGCATTATTCAGAATATGTTGACGATAGATGTAAATATAACTTTAAATTGATAGATTAAATTTGGAGCAGTCAAAATACAAGCAACATTTTTCTTTCTTTTTTTATTTCATGTTTCAGTTGAATTTAAATTGAAGATAAATACAAAAGAACTTAAATTAAAATTTAAAATTAATGAAATATTAATATAAGGAATACAATAAATAAAACTGGGGTTTTAAAATGTAAAAGATACATTTTCAATATGTCTGTTGCTGACATTTTTCTTAAACAGCGATACATTTTTAATCCCGACAGGATTGAAAACAATAAATAAAAACTCTTGAATTGCAAAAGACATATTTGAATTATCAACAGATTATATACCATATATAATTCAAGCATTACGGGATCGCCTATAATTTGTAAGCTTTCCAGTGGCTTTTCCAAACTTGACTCTACACTCCGCTGGTGGTCATCTAAAGTGTGTGGCATGCTGCTTAGCAGTCATAGCAATTGCTGTATAATTACAATTTCAGTTCGCTTTGCAGCAGTGCCATTTTATGTTGCTATGGTAACAGCCACAATTTTCTTTGCTATTTCATTAAACTGCCCTTTGGTTTGCCGCATACACACGTACATACATACATGTGCATCTGAATGTAAGTAATATAACTCCACATGCCGCATGCCACACAGTTACATATATAAGCCACATTCTGCTGCAGTTGCAGACAGCAAACTATTAAAGGCCACTTCAGAGCAAAACCGCATGCCGGCGCATTCCCCGCTCCCCCCGTCAAACTGTTGTCTATCTTTTGGGGCTGACTGTTTGCCTCTCTGTCTGTCTGTCTGTCTTCATGTCCACTGGCTCCTCTGCTATTCGTCTGATTACTTAAAATTTCTGGTACTTGCGCGGTCGACGTGTGTGCCACACCTGCCACTGCCGCCAGAATCAGGCTAGTATCGCCGTTACGGAGCAAGAGAGAGATTCAGAGGGAAACAATGGCCAACTGGCGAACTACGTAATTTAATGTTTTATTCCTACACGGGAGTTGGCCGCACTACCGTATACGTAATAACAGTCGGCACACGTCGAGCACGCGATGCCAACGTGCTGCGGCCTTTCAACCTGATGACGTTAATGGCAACGCCAAAGCCAACACCAACAACAAGTCTGGCCAACAGCGCTGAGCACGTGATTTAGATCGTGATGCAACCTGCATTCAAAATGGCTTAAACAGACAGCAAAACAATCGAATAACAAGCAAAATTACAAGAGCAATACCCAATGCCCATAAATAGTGCATCAACAAATGTAAGACAGGAAACTATCTATTTAAAATCAGTGACCTTTCAACTTGATAAGTTATTTGTTTGTTCTACATGCGACTTGATTTGATTAAGAAAACTATGCGACTGTCACGCAACCATCTCGGACAGTGTAGGAAAAGTTTTCGGCAGAAGACAAAAGTCAAAGTCCAAATTGGAGTTTTGTCGTCATCGTTTCTCGAAGTGTTTCTACACCTGCCGTGCACAATTAGTGTAATTAGTGCTACATTGTTGTTGTTGTTGTTGTTGCTGTTGCTATTGTTGCTATTGTTGCTGCCGCAGGCAGTAGTTGCTTTTGCTTTTGTTGCTGCTCTCGACATACCACATAGCATGCAAAGCCCTTTTCATGTTCCATATGCACAAGTAACAAACCACCGACGCAATCAGCCGTTCATTTGTATTATTATACCCTGTAACAGTTAAATTTGTTAAATACGCTGGAATTACAAGTTTAATGTAAGCCATATATTTATATATGGCTGTAAACAAAATAAGAATTACACCCCTTTCATTTCATTTTATGCTTTTCAAAAAGAGAATTTGGACCTAAGAGTCATTCGAAGTTCAGTCTTACATAACAAGGTTGATAACATTTTATATTTAAAAATTTATAAATATTAATATATGGTTAGCTAATAAATTTATAAATAAAAACATTTCTGAATTTATGAATATATGTTTTTAATAAACTCTTTCTTTCAATTCAATTTAGGTAATTTAATAAATCCAGTCTTAGGTTACAAATTACATTAAAACGTATGTTTATATTTATATAACTATTTATAAAATTTTAATTTTAAATTAATATAATTTCTAAATTTCGGAACAATTTAAAAGTACATTTTTTTATTGGCTCTAATTCTTTGAACAATTTATAAAATACAATTCTCGATACATTTTTACGAATTACAGAAAGAAAAAACTCCAAATAGAGTTTGTACATTTTAGAAATATGAATATAATAATATATCGTATTCCAAAAAAGTAGACGTCAATTAAAATATGAATTTGGTATTATTGATAATAAATGCAAGCGAATTCAAATAAGAAATTTATCAAAATATTTAGTATAGTTATTATTAGAAACAGAAATTACTGGTGTTTGAAAATAAAAGTTGTTCAGGTAAATTTTATAAATACTATCTATCTATAGTTCAAGATTCGCTTAAATTTTCTATATATGTAGCACTATTTACAGGGTATCACAATGTCGAGCCCACTCAACAAACGCACGCTTGACTTATTTGTTTTTATTGTCGTCGCGTGTTGTCATCATCATTGTTGTTGTTCGGGTTGTTTGGGTTGTTCTGGTTGTTCTGGTTGCTGTTTTCGCTTGTTATTGTTGATTTAACTTGTGACATCGAATCACAGCCAAACCACGAAGTTTGCCCTGAATTTGACCCTGGTAGGTAAGGGATTGGGTTAAGTTATGCATTAAATTTGCAAAAATCAAATATGCAGCTTGTCGCACAATCGGAATACTTAATTACATCGTCCATTTATTTCGTGATTTTTTCAGACAGTCGATTTGCATTTGGCCACATTTTCTCACATCTCTTAGCCACTCAATTCCTTGACACCATCGAAATTATTATGCTGATGGAATTGACGTTTAATAGACCGTAAGTTTATGGTAGGGTTACATAATCCAAATATTTAACATAATAGTCACTACTTTCAACACAAGTTTTTGGAGCCAATTAACACACTTGACTTGTCTTAAAAGTACGCAAAAAAGAAGACAGAAATTGGCAGATGGATTGGCATTTGCTGCATTACAATTTCAATGAAAACCGAAGAAACTAAAAACAAATCCAAAGGATTCGCACTCTCAATTTACGTACCGAACGGATTTAGCGAAATTCGTCTTTTGAACGGCGCAATTTTCTGTGTTGCCTGAAACGAGAAGGTGATGAGGACGAACTGCATCCGCTGGATCTAATTAGAAGCACAAAAGCGGCTTCTGCAATGGCAATGGCAATGAGGCGCTGTGATGGGCCTGGTCCGCATCTAAGCGCATTAAGTATGCGCCTCGTGCGCCAATTAAGTTGAGTCTGCGTCAGCGTTGCCTGCCGCGTGGTTAGCTTCACTTTTTTTCATCAGGCCACCTTACAAAGCAATTAACCTTTTCGCATCGCAGCTCGCTTAGCGTTTGCAAATCTCTTAATCAGTCTGGACCTGAGGTGTGGCACGGAATTGAACGTACAGAGCAACGAGAAGCACAAGTAAACTGAAATAAGAATTGATTTTAATATTACATTACACACTTAATTTTATACGTACAATTCAATGACAAATTATTATTATTGTGCTATATTCTGACATTAACTTTCCAACAAATGCAATGCAGAAGTAAAACAAGTACTTAAGAGGCAGATAACTATAGAGATAATCAGCAAGAATGTCAGTTAGTTGTGCCCGATTAGGAAATGACCTGTACAACTAACATACAATAAAAGTAAGCTTTTAATATTAAAATAAGAAGGCTATGAAGTTGAGTAGTAGGAGAAAGAGGCAACTCAGACCAGATAAATGAAAAATATTATTAATCGAAAATAACAACTGTTAGTTCGTCTGTAAAACCTGGAAAATTATAACATTTTTCATGCAGTTCTGAAATACCCAGCGCAGAACAAGTTTATTTAAATCTGTTTCGCTAATATCGTTATATATAGATACAATAAAATATTTACGATTGTGTTGCAAGCAGGTGATTCCAATTCGGGATTTTTATCCCTTCATTGTGAGTTTTGGCAAGCCGGCAGCCTGACGAAATTTACCGCGTTTTATGCCTGGCCAAATTTATAACAAATTTATTAAGCAAATACAACGCGCATTACAACAAATAAAATGGATGGCGTGATCGAGGACATGTGGACGCCATACAAGCGTCTGTATGAGATTTTCCAGTCGGCCATTAGGAATCCCAATGAGGTGAACACCGATTTGGTGCAATGCCTCAAGAAACACAAACAGAACTTTACCAATTTGCTGCGCAATCCGCCCAAAAGCGAGAAGAGTCGTGCCCAGCTAGCGGCGGCATCAATGGAGGGTGTTATGCTCGGCGGTCAGTCGCGCAAGATGGTACTCTCCCAGGAGCTAATCAATGAGGCCATCATATTGTCGGATATGTATGATCTGGATGAGATAATTGCGCTGGAGCTGCTTTCCTCGGCACAACGTCAACAGATTCATCATCCGGGCTTGCCTCGTGGCCTTGTCGCAGTTCTTCTCTATTATGATGGACGCAAGGCAATTTCTTCGACACTGCGCGACATGTTTCAAGTAATGAGCGGCGTCTCCTGGAGTTCCGAACTGCCCAAGGAGATGACCTTGGTGACCGACAACTATGTGCAGAATCTGGTTGAGGATTCGAATATACTTGGCCGCATTCTGGAGCTGCTCGCCGAAATGGACACGGACAAGGAGATCAAGTTGTTGACCAAAAATCGTGCCTTTGGCTCGAAGCTTCATCAGAATCAGGTTTTGGCAATTTATGAGAGCACACGGAAAGCACTCGCCATGTCGCTGTTCAATTGGTCCGCCCAGCGTGGACTACCTAAAAATATTGCTATACGCCTGCTAAAGCAATTGGCCAACAATACACAAGGGAACACCAACGAGGTCACTCTGATTATGCTGATGGCACTGCTCTATGGCTATGATACGTCCGTACTGCTCCTTGCCGAGTGCGACAATCAGCACATTTTGCGTCTGCCCATTTTGAGTGATCCGGAGTATGCCAAGTGCTTCCATGAGGCCATTTATGCCCAGACAATTTGGCAGACGCCACAAATGGATGTCATCATTAAATACAGCTTCGGTATGACATTGGCGGGTTTGAGGCAGGCGCCCATAGATTTTCAGACAAACGCTGGTGCCATCATCAATTGCGATGAGCAGCTCATCGATGAGGCGCTCGCCGGCAATGTGTTCACCTTCTTCCTGCACGAGCTGCTGGAGACAAATGTCGTCTACGAGAGTGAATTCATTTACCGTCGCTTGCATCAGCTAATTACGGATTTCATTGACTTTATGCACGCCAAGGTATCGGAACTGCGTGGCCGATCGGATGAGACGGCCCGTGCAATGCAGAGTTTTCAGAGTGCCGGACTCGAATCGCCGCCAAATCTGAATGACAATTATGAGCTACTGATGCTGTGCGTGGCCAAGTTATATGGCGATAAGCGGGTCACCGTCACCCTTTGCGACGAGTATTGGGGACCCACAATTGCCACAGCGAACACATCGAAAAACAATGCAAACTGCAAAACAAGCACTTCGCGTTCGATCTCCTTGTTCAAATTCATCCGTTTGGCCAGTGATCTGTTGCCACAAATTTTGATTACGCCGTATTTGAAGATGATTGAGGGATTGACGCGCACAGAATTTGCGGCCAGATCCGCCTTTAATCTGCTCAAGGACTCGCAGAATTTTTCGTCCACCTATACGGTCAGCTGGGATCACTTTTTTACGGCCCTCACTTCTTATTTCGCGAATATGCGCAGCGACCAGCAATCGATAGGAGGCTCAATCTATCGCAGCCGGGCAATGCCGCGCAATATAGCGCCAAGTGAGGCAGAGATAATGATTGCTGTGCTGGGCATTGTGCAGGCCGTTGCCGATAATGATGAAATCTCACGGATTTTCATCTGTGAGCACATCAGTTGGCAGACGCCCCAGTTGCTGTTGGGCCTGCTTTCGTGCACCACATCGGTGGCGCTCAAGGGTCAAATCCTGTTAACATTAACCGCCCTCAGCAAATCGAAAGAAACGGCTCGCTCGATTTGGTTCCATCTGGAGGAGTCACAAGTGATACCCACAATGACAAACAAATTGTCAGCATACGCATCGTTCAGTTTGGCGGAGGAGATCGTACAGAACGAGTGTCGCCTGGAGACATATGAGTTAAGTCTTGGCGTCCTTCATCTGCTTAACACACTGATGACCACCTACATGCCACATCAATTGGGCGCCGGACAACGCAAAGGGGGCTATGATCCGTATTTGCATTTTGTTATCGATACGATATTTTTAAAGTTCTACAATCGGGCGTATAAGGATCCCGTGGAGCGTTGGGAAGTGGGCGCCAAATGTATGCAACTATTTTATTTTCTGCTTACCACATATCGACCAAGAGCGGCCGATTTTGATAAGGTACGCGATGACTATCCGCATCCGGGCTATCATTTAATGCTGCAACTACAGACCAAATCGGATATGTTACGTCTGGTGTTACGCATCATTGAGGAGGTACAGGAGCAGCTCGACGATTACAATCAGTGCAAATCGGTGCTCGAGGAATGCGCCCTGTATGCGCTCCTGCTGATCGAGGTGGCCGTCGCCAAACAGAATGCGTTCTTTGAGGCGTCAAATGGTAGTATTTTATTGAGGGGCTTGAATCGTATGCTGCTCGATTTCAATCCTCGAAGTCGTAAGCCGGATTATGTGCACAACATCATCAAGTTTGTCACGTACTACTCTTGGCTGCCACGTCACGCATTGGCCGCCATCAAAATCTTGATCGGTTTCTCCGCCCAGCCCGATGTCGTTGTCCAAATCCTCAATATGTATGCACCGAACAGCACCGAGAAATTGGAGATACGTCGCCGATTTATTGAATGCCTGAATATCGATCAGCTCCGTCTGAAAGATGAGCAACGGCAACAATTTGAGGCGCTCGATCGCTTTGCCAATGCCTATCATACGGATGCCGCCACCGATGATTCCGGCGATTCCGGCGATTCCGATACGGATATTAGTTCAGTTGACATTTCGGTTTCAGAGATGGAAATCGAAGTGAATGATGCCAAAAATGGTCAGCCCATGAGCATTGAATTGCAAATTAAGGAGGCAATTGTGCACCTGTTCGAAGTCAATATCAATCAGCCGTTGCCCAATTTTGTCACCTTTCTCCTTGGCCTCGATGTGATGCGTGATTTTATGTACAACGAGCAGATTCAGCTCAATGTCAATTGCTCCTGCATCGATTCGCTGGTCATGATCCTAGAGTGTCATCTGGAGCGTCAGAGTGATAAATATTGCGAGCATACGGCCCACATTGTGGAGAGGATTTACCGTTTGTTCTATGGCTTCTGCGCTAGTTCCCAGTTATCGGAGACAATATTGCGCTACTTTCGTTTGACGTGCAATGATTTTCTGTTGCGCCATTTGGGCGCCATGCCCTTCCGCAACAATCATAAGAATCACATGATGCACGCGACCAGCCACCTGATGAACTGTGTCTCCATCGAGATCAAATTGGCGGCAGCTCATGGGCAAATGACACGTTATACCCTGCTGTGCGATATTTTGCTCACTATAAATACGGATGTGCTGCACAATGGACACAGTGTGCCCCAGGAGCTGAGCCTGCTAATGTCGGCGGCCGGTAATCAATTTGGACAGGATGTGATGCCCCGTCGCCAAATGATGCAGACAACGGCACCCCAAATGCATGCGAATCGTTTGCTTGACTGCCTCACATTAGAGACGCAATCGTTGACACAGCCGGAGCTGGAGTTCTTTGATGAACGTTTGGTGTCCACCTTGCTGACGGAATGTACGGCAAATGCGCCACTGCATCTTCATGGTACTGGCATCATAAATATCAATACGCTGCACTACATACTGATGGATGAACTGCAACTGGTGCAGAGCTCCATTGCCAATGGTCAGCGCAAGGCTGTCATCGATGAGATCTCCACCCTTATCCAGTATGCGATCAATTTGAATGGGATTCGAATGAAACAGATCGCCATATACGCCTTCATGAAGGCCTGGGGTAATCTTGTCCAGCTGCTGTTTAGCGCTATGCCCGATATAGTGCTACCGGTTTCTGTGCGCAAACATCATATTATCGATATCATTGAGAAGATTATGGAGAAGGTGCCGCCAACGCAGCCGTTGGTCAAGCTCTCCATACAGGTGACGGACACGGTGTTGGTGCTGCTCTCGAATTTGCGTGAGTGCTACTATCAATTGGAGGATCAGCGTTCCCTCGACGAGCATGGCAATATTATATTTTTAAATGATACGACGCCCGGTGTGGATGCCACAAACGCTACAAATCAACAGCAACAACAGCAACAGGCCAAGAACAGTGGCGCAAACAGTGCGACGCGTGTCATCAGCGGCAGCGTCAGCAGCAACAACTGCAAGATCAGCAATCTACGCTTCATCCTCCAGCGCCTCATCGTCTGGATAATGACCTGTGAGGTCAAGTCACAGCAGCTGAGCATCAATCTCTATACCTCGCTGCTCTACTGTCTCCGGATTGTGAAACGTGTGCGCAGCGACGAACAGATCGAGTACAATGAAACGTTAGGATCGCGCTCGGATAGCCGTACGGCACTTGGGAATCTGCAGGCGGATGAAGTGAAGCACAAGGAAATGGCCGCGGAGATAATCAGTGAGTTTGGTGAGAAACTGATTGATACGATCTGTCACGATGTGACGACGGGACATGCGATGTGTTGCATGCTGGCCCTATCCTGCCTGGACATAATATCGGAGCTACGGGCGGTTAATTCCCTATGCGATATAATCGCATCGCGTGGCTATCTCAAGCAGATACTTTACAGTCTGGCCCAATCGGATGTGGAGCTAAAGGATGTGCTCAAACCGATGCCGGATAGCCTTCGGCCCCTATTTATGTACGAATCCGTCATGGCATTCCTAATGCAAATGTCGCAAACATATTTGGGCGGCACTAAACTTCTCGCTGAGGGTGCACTCGGTGTCCTCTCCAATATGCGCGTCTATGATATGCAACCGGACTTGAAGGCCAGCCAGGAGCGCAATGAACAGGATGATTTTATGCCCTCGGTTGATGCACGCTTCCTTTCGGTCATGTTGCCAGCTCTGTCATTTTGTGATAGCATCATTGATTCACTTGGCGCACGCAATACATCCGCGTCGACGCAGTTGCTCAATTTTCTCTTTTCGCACATTGATATGATTGAGGAATTGTTGCGAGCGGCGACACCGATCATGGATTTGGGACATCTGCAGCAGCTGGCGGCGATCACAAATATATTTGCCCGGATCACATGCGATGATCAGGAAATTGTGGAGGATTGTGACACCCCTTCGCCGGAGATGACCGATCGGTTGAGCGGGCTGCGTCAATTGATGATTGTTGTCCTTGGCCGCTTTACCGTTAACGAGGCGACAATTCGTTGCATCCAGCAACAGGGGCGCCACAAGCAGCAAGATCCCACCGATCTAACCGAGGTGGATAAGTGGCAGCATATCAAATACATTCTGCAGATTGCCGCCAGTCTGTCCATCTATTGTCGAGCAGGCGTCACCAGCCATGTGCGACATGACATCACATCCAAATATCTATTAACGACCATGATCAACGATGTGACTCCCCTTTCGGGCAAAACGGACTCAAAGAAACTGTCCGCAATCATGATGGTCATATTGAATCAGCTCAAGGGCTCCATTGCCTACTATTTGTCACAGAGGGCAATTGTCGACAATATTGTCCAGCAGCGCGCCTCTCTGCCCAACATTACATTTGAACCAAGCGGCAAGAAAAACTATTTGAAATTAAGCCAGCGTCACAATGATAAACGCAGAGAACTAGATATGTCCGTTTTCATTGCGGAACAGAGTCTATATCTGCTCTGGATCCATGTGGATTTCTATTTTTGTAATGCGGTCATCTATTCCCAGGATAATCGTAGTCAAATCAACGAAACCTGTTTGGATCCAAACAACATGTCCGTTCTGAATGCTTCACAAGATGAGATCGTCCAGTTGAAGCAGATGCTCATCTCCACATTCAACGAACTGTTCTGTTCTCAATTAATCGCTGCCAGCGAAGAAAATACGACCAAATGCAAGAACTTTAATGCCGTCCTACTGCGGCGCATCAAGGCGCTTGTTCAATTTGCCCCACAGACTACCTAACGTATTAGAAAAAAAAAAACATACTAATGCATCTATTTTTTATATTGTTGTAAAACTTGCATAGATCTAGGTTTTTTTTGTTTGGTTTATATAACATGGTCGTTAACTTTAAAATCCGTATAATTTGGCTAGTAAGATTTTGTCTCAGCTGATTATTATTATTATTATGTTTCAAATTAAAAATAAATACAATTAATAAAGGAATAATAACGAGTAAAAAAAAAAAAAAAAAATAAAAAAGACCTGATACATTTAAGTGTGTGCATAACTTATTAAATACAAATTTGGCAATTAAACTAGAGTAATATTTTTGACAGCTGCGTGTTGGTCGAGCTCTTTCGAGTACTGCATTCTTACTTATTTTGCAGTTAATTTTGAGGGATGCCATGAACGTGGCAATAGACTTTCCTTTGTGTTGACCTGCCTCAATTATTGTGTAATTATTTATTTATTTAATAAATACGGGAAATTTACAATTAGTTTTTATGGCTTTACTTATGGCTATGAATTTACTTAACTTAATCTGAGTTTTATTTGTATTTAAAAAAATAAATAAATAAAAACAATTAATACCATAGATTAATAATAAGAAAATAAATTTAAAGTTACATATACACACAATATACATTTTTGATGAAAGTAATTATTGACGCTATCAACTTTTTGATAGCTTTATTTATAAATAAATACACAAAGTTATTTCCACAACGTTATAAAGTTTATTCACAAGCGTATTCAATATGTTTAATTTTATTAAGACTAGAAGCCCAATGCTCGGTCTTTCAACAACGACAGAATAAATCAATACGCTCGGGTTAAGCGAGCCAACTATCAATAATCAACTGATTAGAGTTATGTGTAAACCAATTAGATGAAGCAGCCAGCTGATCAGCGAGCGCCCTTTGTAGAGAGAGAGAGAGAGCACTGCACAAAGAGCGTGCTGTACAATAAGAGCACTGTTAACGCTGGCTGCTGCAGCTCAAACTGCAATTAACATTATTTGGATATGTTAAATAGACTATTTATATTGAGCCGCCCAGGGCTCTAAATTCAAGAATGTAAACAATTCATTAACAACTTCTTGGCTGCTGCCTCCAGCAGTAATTATGTTAATTGCATATACATACATATGCCAAATATGATTGCAAAACCATTTGCGATAATAACAGGAAAATCTGTCGAATGTGTTGCCATTCATTCCTAGCTTAAAATGCGGTCAAATGAAATCGGTATCAACAAAGATGGTCATTTCATTTTTGTTGCAATTCATTTAAGCTTGTTTTGGCAGGCGATTGTCCCCCGATTACCGTCTGGATGCCATGGCAGCAGTATTATCCCAGATGATAACTTGGTAGACGGGTGGGGAGAAAGGCATTGTTGGCTCTGTCAAAGACAAAGTCAATTGCAATTAGAACAATCAAAAATGAAAACATTTTACTAAATCTAGGTGGGCCACTCAAGCAAATCACCAATTGGCCATATTGCAATGCCAGAAGCCCTTGGCCTGAATTGCGAAAGTTATTTTACCTTAGCACCGAGATGCCATTTAACAAATTGGCCAACATTTAGTCACAGCACCTGTGAAACAAAAATATTTGTGTATGAATTTAATGACACACAGGTCCGAACTTATGCTCCTTTCAAAAAATATCACTTCGAAATATTAGCTTATTTCCATTCAGATTCAAATTCAAATTCATACATACATATACACCGTTCAAAACCCATCGAGAGACACTGTATGTATATCTGTATGTATATCTATGTATATATGTATGTTGTGCATTTTATGCACAAACATACCTTTATACTTTTTACGTTGAGCATTTCTCACTATACACAGTTAAATACAAATTGTATGTGTGTAACATTTTTTAAAACTTCACCTGCAATACAATTCCAGTTATCAATCAATTGAATGGTTGCATAGTGACCAATATTTCGTTTTTCTATTTTACCATTTGCAATAATTCAGATATCCATATGAATTGCATTGCTTGATAACTGCACGAAATCGATAGTAATCGGATTTCACTTTTTTTTACATTCGCATGAATAATATTTATCGAAATTGTAAGCAGAAGAATATTGAGGCAAAGTAAAACGATATAATTTTGTTCTTCTCTTTGCTCCTTTTTACACAGTGCATGTGTCCGACCATAAAAAAATGTGAGAAAACACGGAATCTCCATGAATTTTGAATTTAATTGATTTGCATTACAATTAAAAATCGAACTTACAAATCAAAGCTTATTTCGATCAGTGTCTACCAAAAAATTTAAAGTGCTATAAAGTTTAAAAAAGGAAAAAACACAAAATGTTTAAATGCCAATTTGTTTCATATTAGGGGTCTGCGCGATCTGGTAGCAATATACCCGCTTCTTTCGCACACATTCATAACCCATTAGAAACGGCGTGTGTCTATTCGTTGCTCGACACGCGAACCCTGCAAAAACCTGATGCACTTTTTTGTCGATTTGACGCCTCTATGTATTGACTGCTTAGTGATGCAATGTAACAATTTGGAAACTCCTTTTTAGTTTATCTTAAGTTTTGCATTGTTCCTTCATTCGTATGTCAAAAGAAAACGCACATAGTGTAATTATTACAAGGTGGTCAAAATTTTGCTAATCGTCGGTCAGCTGTTGTGGAGATCGAGCGGTGTGGTGTCACGTAAAAAAGAATTGATCCAGCTGTTTTATCTGTTCAGTTAACTGTGTGACTTTGTAAGTGCAGTAAAAAAAAAATTTCTTGTAACTATTTTTTTTTTATTATTGTTTTTTAGCAAATACAATAATATAGCGAGCAATCTCTTAAGCGCTTCTTCAAAAGTTCAAATTGCTTATTATTTCAGTTCATTCAATGGCACATCGAAAACTAAATATATTTTTGTTTACGCAGATTTTTAAAAGCGAAACCAAAGAATACCGAAATGAACGGCAATTGCTTTGATGACGACAGTGGAAGTGAAAAGTCTTTCGTTTCAGCAACTGAATGGGAAAGGAAACCCATAAAAAGTTGCCCCCTTCTGCCGCATGTACTGTCGTCATTGGACCAGAAACTCAAGCGAATAATAGTTATTCAGCAAACGGACCAATCCTATCATAAGGCTCTGAGCGACATATGCGACCAGACAATCATATCGGTGCTGATCGAGCCCTTTTTTTATGGGCGTCATTGTAATGCATCTGTTATGGTTATTGCCACGGCAAATAACACCTATGTTTTTGATCTAAAAGCTCTAGGTACGATTTTTCGAGAGCTGGCCAAGTTGCTGGAGGCGGGGAGTCCACGAAAGATAATGCACTACAGTCATCGAATATGCGACTTATTGTTGCATCAGCATAAGCTAAGAATCAATGGAATTGTCGATACTTTTGTGGCTTGGTGCGTGGCTCGACAGGATAAAAGTCATTGCACGTTGCAGGAGGCCATATCGCTTACCTTTGACCTGCACCCTTCTGAGCTCACCTGTGATGAGATAAACAGTGTAAGAGTTATATAACATTCAAAATACTATTCTTATTATTGCATACTATTATTTTAGGTCAGCGAATCGGTGCGCAACTTTGCCGCACGTCCCTTGTCCAGGGGTCAGTTGCAGTACCTGGGCAAGATTGTCATATTACAGCATAAATTGCATGACACTCTATTTTATGAAAATATTTGTAGCGGATTGCAACAGATGTCTGTGAATTTCAGCTGCGAGTATAGCAAACAAAGCAAATCTGATGAAGTGGCTATGGAAATGGCACCAACTAGCAAAGCTGGCTTCGACTGCATCGATTCGTCTTACAAAATAGCGGCTACAATTAACTAGTCATTCTCATCATTATAAGATAAACTCGGAAAATATTGAAAAATCATATTATTCTGAGGTGAACCTTAAAATTAATTTATAGACACGATCTGTATTTTTTACAACGAAGCACAACAAGTAAGAGCAGCTTTCTTAGGCACGATAACTTAATTTCATTCCATTTATTATTTTAGTGTCGAGTTTGCAATCCATTGGCCTCCAGCCATAAAAATTGTTTAATCAAACAAAAAAGCGCAATTTCGCTATACATAACATTTCGTTTCACGTACAAAAACATACATATTTCGAACTCCAAATAAAACAAGATGGAACGTTGCAGGCGGACGTAACCGACAGCGAAATACTATTATACCATAAATTGTGTGCAGTCAAGAAATACAGTCCAAGTTTTCCTTTTTGAATCGGAACGCATTCTGTTAATTCTATACTAATAAATATGTATATGATTTGCATATAAGTGAGCGTGGCTTTTAAAGACGGTGAGCAGAATTACACGGGAATTAAATTCCGGAGATACGGGCTTTTTGAAATTTTAGGGGCGGGAGTGGGCGTGGCCCAAAAAATGTTGGAGTTCGATCTTAGTAATATACCTTCTAAGTTTGGTAACTGTAGCTCTTAAATTGCGGGATACAGGCATTTAACGTTTTTTGTGGGCGGGAGTGGGCCTGGTCCAAAATTTTTTTATGAAGGGTGTTACTAGCAATATACCTTTAAAATTTGGTGACCTATGTGTGGGTGTGGGCGTGGCACCACAAATTTGTTATCTGTTCTTAAAGGCGAATACCAGTAATATACCTACCAAATTTGACGTTCCCTACTCAAAAACTGCGGAAGATATAGCCATTTGAAAATTTTAGGGGCGGGGGTTCTGGGGGCGCCGGAGGTGGGCGTGGCACATGCCGATCTTTCAAGGACCTCGCCAACAACCTACCAACCAAAATAGGCGACTGTATTCATTATTTTATCGATTTTCTAGCTCCCTAGTAGACGTAGGTCCAAACCCAAGACACTTTAACTTTTGAGGGTACTTTCCAGTATACGTTCCAAGTTTCAAGTCTCTATCTCTATCTCTAAGGGTGTCGGAGGAACACGCGTTCATACAGACGGACAGCATGACGGACATTGCACAAAACCAATATACTATTATACCTTTTTGGTATAATAGTATAAATATTGATGCCAGCAGATTAACTTCGGTCTGGGAGGGATATGTAATCTTTGGAGTGTCTAAGTTAGCCGTTCTTCCTTGTTATATACTTATTGTGCTTTTTGTAAATAAGTTTATATTTTTACTGCAACAATACCACTAAGCAAACAACACGTGGAGACTTAATATCGCCTAAAAAATGGTTGAATAAGGTAGATCAGATTGCTTGCTTCTATCCTACATCTTTCAACCGATTTTTTCTATGGCAGACAAGTTTAAGAAACTAATAAAATAAAAATTCGAAAATATATTTAAAGTTCCTGAAGTTATGTGTAATTTCTTTGATTCTTTGCTTCTATGTGATTGTGTATAGAACAGACAAGTTTTCAAACATGTCATCATACATTATTTAAAATTTTGTTTATTATTTTATTAGCGAGTCCGACAATTGCAACTGCTGAATTTCAAGTAAATTGGCGAGTAAATGGTTTTTACCGATAGTGCGATATATCGATAGCAAAACGCATACAAGCCAGTAATTGCATCACTATTACGAACAACTGCGACCGGCCCGCACGTGTAGTGAATCTTCACTTTCAATTACCAATTAAGTTTTAGCTCATAAAGACGCCCCAGTTTGCATTTAAAAATATATAAAAATGGTGAGTGCATGCTAATGTGAAAACATATTCTAAGACAAAGGAAAAACATGCGCTGCACAAAATAAATGAAACTAGGCTTCTCGAAGTTTCGCAATACACTGATAACTGTTGTGTAACTCTGCCCCCAGCATTGATTGTGGCGGGGCAACATTTAGCACTGATTGCATGTGAATCTTAGTTTAATCTTTTAATTTATAATTATGTGTAGGCTGCTGCTATTAAGAGGATCATCCCTATGCTGGATCGCATTCTGGTGCAACGCGCTGAGGCGCTAACCAAAACGAAAGGCGGCATCGTTCTGCCGGAGAAATCGGTGGGCAAAGTTCTGGAGGGCACTGTTATTGCAGTTGGCCCCGGCAACCGCAATGTCGTAAGTATTTCATAATTATTTCCGATGATTGCAACATTTTATATTATATATATTCCCTTAGACCACCGGCAATCATATTCCAATTGGTGTAAAGGAGGGCGATCGCGTTCTGCTGCCTGAATTCGGTGGCACCAAGGTCCAATTGGACAGTGATGATAAGAAGGAGATGTTCCTTTTCCGCGAGTCGGATATCTTGGCCAAATTGGAATAATCGGCTAACAAGCAATTCTATGAATTCTATGTTTTCTATTTAGTATGTTAAGCCCATTCAATAAAAGTTCAATGCAATGTTATTGTTTGCATGACCAAAAAATAAAAGTTGGATCATTGGTTAATATATAAAACTATATATATGTATGAATGTAAATTGAATAAACAACACTTAAACTAATCCAGCTTTAGATTACTCAGTCCGTACACTTGATTAAAGGCCGATCTTCGTTTGATATCCCGCATTCCCTCGACTGCTGCACGTTCCCTGGAAATATTCACCAAGGCCTCAAACGAGCGTGGCTCCCAAATGGCCAAATCCGACAGCATTTTTCTATAACACACAAGTTCTTCAAATAATTGAACAATAAACAGAGAGCACAACTAACTTGTTCAGCTGAATATCGGAGCGGGCGAGACCCTCCTTGAATGTGTCTAAGGCGACTCCATATTGTTGGCAACCGGCTTCGACGCGGGTCGTCCACAGCTGGGCCATGTCCAGTTTCTTGAGCTTGCGACCCTTAGTTGCATATGCGAGGGCACGATGCACGCTGCGTATGGCAAATGAGTAAACATTGCGGGTGCGACTGCGATAATGCTACAATATACAATTATCAGCCGGGTTAGAAATGAAAAACAACGCATTGCTTTTGGGGCACTTACCGCAGCGAGCTTAAAAATTCGTCGCTTGCGCCAGAATTCATCTGGGCCTCGAGCACGAACCAACAGTGGTATGTTTAGAAATACCATGACAAGCTCTATTCAACAATATGGACAGAAATTCTTACAATTTTAATTAACAATTTAGCAATTTACATAACCTGCAGAGCACACAGCTTATGGAAATTGTTGTTATGCACGCGCAGCTGACTATCGGCTGTTTGTACATCGCACACGCAATTATCGATATAAAAATGAGCTGATGATGATAGTCAAGACTTTAGAAGGTTACGCCCCATACACCAAATCAACAAAGTACATGACGTCATATATGCCCATATTTTCTAATTTTATGGCTAAGGATAGTGCCTAAAAAGATGAAACTATGCATATTTCACAAATATTTGCATTTTTAATGGTTGTATGAATAAAATAGTTGATAATATTTATAAAATATTTGTAGGTAGCGAATATGTTTTGACGTTAACTAGAACAGTTATGTTGTGAATGTAATGTACGCGTAACCTTGTAGTTGGCTAAACTAATGGAATTTATGTACACAGCGCCTGCAGCCGGTTTTACACTATTTTTATTTACGTTTCTGCAAATGCTGTAAAAAAGGAAAACATTCGATGTGATTTCTGCAACACCGCGCACAAGAAGGTCTGTGATTTATTAACAATGTGCGCAAACAATCCACGGCAAGGAACGTCATCAGCAGCACCCGGCGCCCAGCCAAAACTCTGCTCCGAGGGACGCGTCAGTTTGTATTGTTTCCTGGCCACGGCGAGTCTGGTGCTGCTGCCCTCAGTTCCACAGATCTATTATGGAATTGTGCCAAATGTTTGGGGTGCTATCCTCTGGGGCCCGGTGCTCTATTATGCGTTAATCAACATGATCATACGCTTTGTGCTCAGGAACAGCAGTTATCAGGTGCCGAATGACTCACCTTACTTACAATTAATTTGTTGTTTAACTTGTTGCTTTTTATCTACAAGGTTGCCATACGCGCCTCGTTTCTGGGATTTACGATGGCGGTGAGCGTTCTAGTCATTTGTTTTGCGCCCACACCATGGCAGCAGTTTGGCGTTTACGGCTGCTTTATGTCGATCTTTCATTACTCGGAGTTTCTGGTCATTGCGTGGGCAAATCCACGCAGCCTATCCCTGGACTCCTTCATGCTAAATCATTCGGTACACTATGGCCTGGCTGCGGCAGCCAGTTGGACAGAATTTGTCCTAGAGCTCTATTTTCTGCCCGATTTCAAGCGTTACGGCCACATTTGGCTACTGGGCGTGCTGTTGTGCGCCAGTGGCGAAGTGGTTCGCAAGGTGGCCATCGTTACGGCGGGTCGCAGCTTTACGCATTTGGTGCGTATATACACAACTGGACAGTAAAATAGCTGTAAAAACAATAACAATACCCTGATTCGTACCAGTCCTATTGAACCTATGTGAAGTTTATCCCCGACCTCGAGTAGTTGGTGACTTAAAAGGATAATTTTTAGCGGATAACACTGCCGATGAATTTTCTTGAATCCTACGCGATTTTTAATGTTTTTTCTGACCTAAAAGCATTTATTGAATTTCTGAGTCTAATTGAAGTAGCTAGGCCATTTTTAATTTCCTCCTTGATCTTAGAGCTTATGCTCGCTCTTCTATCATCAGTTCTGTAGTGATGTCCTTGAAACATTTAATATTTTTTGGTAGCTCAGAAAGGCCTTTATTATATTATATGAATTATATGAATATAATTAAATGTTACATGTTGCAAGCTGTCCAGGTCAATATAGACATTTAACAAAGAAACGTGCAAAAATATTTGACTACGCTATCTAAAGATAGAGACTTTCGATTCTGATTAGGAAACAATGTCGGCATACTGGCAAATGAATGTATTGTGTTTTGGACATGATATTCAGATCCTTAAATCTTACAGCTTGCCAACTGTCCAGCTCAATATGGACTTTTAACAAAGAAATGTGCCAAAAAATTTGACTGTACGGTATCTAAAGCTAGAGACTTTCGATTCTGATTAGGAAACAATGTCGCCATACTGACAAATTAAAATATATTGTGTTCCGGACATGGCATGTTATCGTCGTCACACCTATTTTACTGTCCAAGAATATGAATATGCAATGAATCATATGCTTAATTATTGTTAATTAATTTGAACAGGTGCAGGATGAAAAGCATTCGGACCACAAGCTAATTACCACTGGCATATACGCTTACAGCCGCCATCCGTCGTATGTGGGCTGGTTCTACTGGTCCGTTGGCACACAGCTGGTGCTGATGAATCCGCTGTGCATCTGCATTTATACGCTAGTCAGCTGGCTATTCTTTCACGATCGCATATACATGGAGGAGTACTCGCTGCTGAATTTCTTTCAGTCCGACTATGTGCGCTATCAGAAGCGAGTGCCAACGGGGCTGCCATTCATCAAAGGCTATCTGATTGAGTAGCGGTCAGTTCGGGATCACAAATGTCATCCACACAAATGCAAATGAAAGTAAACAACAAAATTTAGCTTTAGGTTTTCCACAGTCTTTTCGACTTTTGTATGGCCAACCATTAAAAATGTTCATATTTGCACACAAAACAACATTTTTTAAAAGGATTTAAAGTATTTAAAAAAAAAAAAACAAATAAATTGAGTTTCTTCATGTTGGTTTTGTTTGTTTTTTAATTATATGCGTTTTCAATGTAGTTGAAAAGTGAATAACATTTGTTTTAAATGATTACAAAAACCAACTCATTGTTGTCTGGTTGTTATCTAAGTAAATATGTTTTGTCAACTGATTCATTTTATTAACACATCCAATGATGACACTATTGAGTCATCGGGTAGCGCAACAAATGTAAAAAATAAACAACGTTAAAGACTTGCATCCAGCGAATCTAAACTGTTGTTGGCTTAACAAAATCAGTTGACACATTTATATTACAAGACAAAGGTGAAGTTAATTTACAGTAGTAGTAAAAATGAAACCTAAGAAATTGGTCATAAAAATAAATAATTGCCACTGTACGACTTGTTATCAATTATTATTTTTGGAAGAGGTCATTTCTAGGTCAAATTAACGCAGAGAACTCTCAATCGTCACTTAGAAAACTATGGAAAAAAAATATAGAATTCGGCTTTTTAGATTGTGTTTGCTTGTGGGTTTTGTTTTTGTTCATTTTGTATTTTTATATTTTATTATCAATTTAAATTCGAATATTGCTCTAACTTTGTATTTATATATGTATGTAAACCACAAGGCCGTGCATAACTCACATGTTCGTTGTCAACTGAGTATATAGAGTGTGTGTGTGTGTGTGTGTGCAAGTGTGTGTATGAGTGAGTAGATTGTGTGTATGTACAAATAATTATTTATTAGCGTAACAAATTTGTCTTAGTCACTCTTTGAACTTATTTGCAGCAGCTGCAGCAAATGCTTAATGCGTCTTACAGGTTTCTGGGTGCTGTGTTGTGTTTTGTAGTGTAGTGTATATATGGAAGGGTGTGTGTGTCTCTGTTTCCATCCATGATGATTATTGATCAACAAACTGCGGATCACCGCTATACGTGCAACCGGGATTCTTGATGATATGACCGGCCGCATAGTTGCCACAGCGTATGCAAACATCTAGCGACTTGCCCTGCACAAACTGCGACAGGAAACCGCCAACGAATGCATCCCCAGCGCCATTGGTATCCACAATTTCATGCACCGCCAAACGTTTGACTGGGAACTCCTGGACCGGAGCATCGTGCTGGATAAGCAGCACGGGATCACAGCCCTGCGTGAGTATCGCAATGCGTGGTCGCGCCGAATTCAATTTTTTCAGTGCAACCAGACGCCTGCCAATCTCACGCAGATCCTCATCGGCGGCCCAGCCTTGCGCCGTGGCAAAAGCCTTCGCCTCAGCCTCATTGCCGAATATGATATCCACATAGGGCATAACTTCCAGCAGCGGTTGCATGAATACTTGCGATATAAATGGTGCGCTGAGGTTCATTAGGAACGGTCGCTGCTTGGCATGGGCGGTGGCGGCCACTCGCATTATGCTGGGCGGATTCACGGTCAAGAAGAAGCCCTGCATGCAAAGATCAAAGAACAATTAATTCAACATCTCTCTACTCACTCTCTCTCTCGATATCGATCTCATCTTACACTCTCATCCAGAAATTCTAGTCACATCCATTGGTTCTACTCACCGATATATAGTAGTAGAGGGCATTGTCGATCATCGACTTGTTGGCCGGCTGCTCCAGATGATCGATGGTGAATTTATTGGCTGCCGCCAAATTGGCGCACAGTGAACGATGAGTGCCAGTGATAAGGACCGCACACGTGCCAGTGGGCGTCTCTTCACTGACCTGATAATGCGCATTGACGCCGGCATCGCGTGCCTTTTCCCTTAAGATCTTCGCATATTTATCATTGCCGACGCATCCAAAGAAAACTGCCACATTCGGTTGTCCCAATATCCATTGAGCGATGCGCAACGAATTCTGCACGGAGCCACCAGCCAAATATTCCGCCTGAAAGCCATCGACGAGCTCATGATAAATGGGCATGTGTCGTTCCTCGGCCAGAATGGCGTCGTCCTCATTCATGCCATAGCGTTGCAGGAATTCCATAGGTACCGTTGCCGATATATCCAGCAGTGGATTGCCGCATCCCACTAGGATGCCTTCTCTGCAATCAAAGCGAGAATCAAAACGATTAGCACGGAAAATCCGACAATCTACAGATTCCCTTCTACACACAAACTGGCTTTGCTCGATTTGCTCTGGCTGTCGCACATCTTCTTAGCTCGAGAGTCTGTTGCCCAATTAACAAATCGTAAACGCGGTGAAATGCTAAACACAATCAGTTGCTGATGAACCGCAGCGATAGCCCTTAAACTCAAAAATAACAAAAAATAGCAAACAGCAACTGCTTTATATGCTGAATGCTATAAATATATATCAATTAAATAATTATGACATATAACAATAAGTACGTTGCACATTTCAATAAATAACATTTATAATACTTGATATGTGAATGCGCATTGATAATCTAATCCAAGTGCTGATAACAACTAATGATAGCATTGTAAGCCAGGCAACATAATTTTGTTGGCCAATTTTAAGTGAGCTTGTTTACGCTGAGTGGTTGCTTATTAACAGGAATGTTTTCTTATCAGCACTTGGCATTCCAATAGCAACAATATTATTGGGCAGTTCATTCATGCCGCCACCGTGTGGATCAAAAGTTTAAAACACAAACACAGACTCACAAACACACACACACAACCAAACACACTCGGAAACACTCTGCCAGAGACTATCACACGATTTTCACATGCGCCTGTAAATTTGAGCAATTATATTCACGAAGCATGAGGAGCACGTGGACATTAATAAACGACGAGATGCTTGTTGGTTGCTTGGTTGCCATTTACTCAACTTACTGCAGTTTGGTTGTCATTGTTGTTGCTGCTGTTGTTGTCTTGGATGTGTGCTGTCTGCTTATGTAAACATAAACACTTTGCTAGTGCGACGAAAACTGAAGCTTATGAATTGACTGGATGTTGCTGTTTAACCTATGACTTAGTTTAATTAGACCTATTATGAGCTATTTTTAGCTTAGTTTTGTCAGTTGCGGGTGCTGCTTGGCCCCAAAAGATTTTGGGCGCAAAATGACACAAAAGTCGAACACTAAAAAAAGCACTAAAATTTGCCTCATTATGTGGTTGACGATAGTTTTATATTGCACCGTCTCCACCGTACATTGAAAATATTTCATTTATAAATGCAATAAGTTCATTATTCATTTAATACATATAAATATTTAAATTCAATTCAATACATTATTAAACACAAACATATGAGTAATATTTAATAATTATTTTTATTTTGTTTATATTATTTTTGTGTGTTCCTATAACAATTAGCTTTCGTACGACATTGTTGACATACAGCTGATATCGAAAAATCGAAACTCTTAGACATGAAGTTGGCCGCAACGCAACACGGCTCTCTTTCTTTCCGGTTGTCAAAAAGGTACGAAGGCATATTAATTTTGAGCTGAAGCCGCTTTGGCGAATTTAATACACAATTATGAGCGACATCATAGCTAAAAGTAATTTTTTTATTATCGTTTGCAGTGCAGTGCAGCCTCAACCTAACAGATATGGCCGACGTTGATGTGTAAGTGGAATATAATGCATTCAATAATTTTGAAACAAAACAGTTTTTTCATTGATGATATTAATTGGTCCGTGTTTATGAATTTTACATTGATTAGAAATCTTCCAATTACTGAGTAACCTGTGTTAAAAGCAATACAAATTAGAAACTCTGTCATGATTTATGCGAAATTCTTAAATAATTTATTTAAACCCTCCCTTGCTCCGTAGAGATGTGCCCTCCGCAGCGCCCGCAATTGGCGGCGCCATGGACATAAACACCGCGCTGCAGGAAGTGCTGAAGAAGTCGCTGATCGCCGATGGACTTGTCCATGGCATCCACCAGGCCTGCAAGGCTCTGGACAAGTAAGTAAAAAATGCAAATAAATTAATTTTGTTTTACCATGATGAAATTAATTGGTCCGTGTTTATGAATTTACATTGATTAGAAACCTTCCAATTACTGAGTTTTCAGTTTAAGTTAAATTCACGCGATTTGCAACAAACAAATACCTTACTAAAAGCACTTCTTTTGTTTTAGGCGTCAAGCTGTCCTGTGCATTCTGGCCGAATCCTTTGATGAACCCAACTACAAGAAACTGATCACTGCCCTGTGCAATGAGCATCAGATTCCACTGATTCGCGTCGATTCGCACAAGAAATTGGGTGAATGGTCGGGTCTGTGCAAGATCGACAAGGAGGGCAAGCCACGCAAGGTGTGCGGCTGCTCTGTGGTCGTCATCAAGGACTTCGGTGAGGAGACGCCCGCGTTGGATGTAGTTAAGGACCATCTCAGACAGAACAGCTAAACATGTTGTTGCCGTTCTTCCCCGTCTGCTGAATGAGAGACTACCTGGCAAAATTTTTTATTGCTAAATAAAAATAAAAAAATCGTACGAAAATGTAACGACAATTTTTTGGAATGTTCTTTAGTGTTATAAATGAATTGCTATAAAATAAGAATTAAATTTAGACAGCCTTAACATTGCAGCCGTCCTTGTGTCTGGGCCAATCCTTCAGCTGGCACTCGCTGCAACGCGAATTGTGAAATTTATTATAAATACGAATTTGCCGTTTTAACGCTCATCAAAATATTACCGTGAACAATAATGCATCTGCTTGCAGTTGCCGCATTTCTTTTTGGCCACCTTGTAGCAAGCTGCGCATTTGTAGATCTTTTCCTCCTTCTGCTCATCGGCATCGACATCTTTTCCCTTTTCTTTCTCTGGTTCCTTGTTTTCTGGCATCGGCACATCTAAATCGGCCATGACTTGCTCCAATTCACACAAGAGATCCGTGCCGTAGGCGCTGCTCAGTTTGGTGGCCAGTGCGCGAATCTCTTCCCGGTCATTGTTTAGGAAGATGGCATCCTGGCTCTGTGCCACTTGATAGTATCCCCCCTTGCGTTCCACCTCTTTGATGAGACCATCTCTTATATGAGGTAAATCCTCCAAGATTAGATTCTGAGTCTTGTTGTTGACCTCATTTCCACCGATTGTCATTCGACTGATGAAATGCTTTAGCTCAATCATCACTGGCAACTGGTCCAACAGTGTCTCGTGCATCATTCCCAGCAACTGTAATAAAAAAAGTGCAGATTAAATAATCCCCAACTCTCGGATTAGTTATTACCTTGGATAATTGCTTGCAGCGCGCCTCATTCAGGGGATAGTTTTCGAGTGTCTGCTGATTGAGGAGCAACTGGCGCACACAAAACCAGGCTTGAGCTTCTGTTTTTAAGATCTTTGCCGCATCCTCGACGTTCGTCCATTTCTCATCGATGAATTTCTGTAATCCTTTATTGGAATTGCGCTGCCACGGACGAAAGCAGAGCACATCGACCATCAGCCAGGGTATGTCGTGGGTGACCACCATGCGACGAGCTGCACCTAAGTGGAACAGGGACACATTGTCGGCCAGGTAGCTCAGTATGGAGACACAGCGTAGTCCAATCTTATAGATGAGATCACGCTTCTGGCGCTCCAGTTCGGTAAGCACTGCCTCGTCCATATCGACCTTGGTCTCGTTCTCGTTATAGCCCATGCCAACCAAACCAATGACCTGGGCAACGGCCTGGGCACAATAATCGATCAAATCCAGCACCGAATCCTGCATCGATTCACAGCCACTGGGATGGTAGAGGCATAGATCCAACAGCGCCACCACAGCCGCCTCATGGTACATCACCGTGTAAATGAGAAAGGTGGCCTGCGGATTCGGGTCAATCTCCAGCAGATGGGGCAGCACATTACACTTCCACAGATTTACACAGAGCGCCTCACTTATGAGCACGGAGAGCTTGTCTCGAGAAATTAGAAACTCCTTGGCATCCTCCGAACGATGCTCGGCCGCCTCGAGAGCCGCCTGCTGGCTCAACTTAATGATCATCTCGTGCACCTCCAGCCACTTGCTGTTGCCCACTTCGCGCACTTGGAAACACCTAATGCTCTCCACGAACAAATACATCTCCTCAGGATACACAAAGTTAACCATTTTATTTAATGTATTTTCTCTTTTCTTTTGTGTATTCGGAATAAAATTCTCGGCAGCTTGCGAGTGGAGAATGTTATCTAAATAAACTTTGGGTTGCTATGGAAATATTCGGGTTGCTAAGTTCCTGCTCGAAATGGTGGTAATAAATTGATTGCTACGATTTATTTTCAACTTTGTTTTTATTTTAGAATCTATTTTGTACTAAAATCAAGTTGGAGTCAATTGAATCAGTGACCTTAGCAGGTACTCGAATAGGTTTAGTTTCAAAATTTTTAAACATGTACTTGAAATTTCATTTAGAATAATGTTATTTATTACAATAATTTTTTCAAATTGTTTACAAACATATTCGTATAATTGCACAGATTGAAAATGTATTGAAATATAACAGATAACAAATTTACCATCAATTTCTACATTGTTCACTTGTCGGACAGATTGTTCCGAGGAGGATTTGAGTTGCAAGCATGATGAGAAATCAAAATAATGCCGTTGACCAATCAATCGGTATATCATCAATCATCAATCATTTAGGAAATCGCCCAATTCTTGCCCGGCGAGATAATCACACATTCTAGTTAGGATTGGAAATGTAGTCTCTCCACTCCTCTCTCTTTTTTCACATGCAGTCAGCTTAACGATACAACTTCACTTGCTGCTTCAACTCATTCTCGCTGATACGCTCCTTGAGATTCAATTCGTCCTCCTGTCGCCGCAGTAGATCAAATATGGCCGTCAACTGTTCCCGTTCGATGCGTCGCTCCTCCTCTATTTGACTGGGTGACAAGTTCTTGGCGAGCTTGTGCTGATAGCGCTTGGCCTTGAATTTACCCATTAGGTTGCTATAGTTGAGTGTCCTTGCTGGTCCCGGTTCCGTATCGCTGTCGCTCAACGGTTCCTGCTCCTCTTCATAGGCTTCATCGTCATCGATTTCGCGTTGCAGTCGCGCCTGCATCTGTGCCTTCAGTTCGGGATCGTCTTCCAAGCGCACCTCGTCAGCGCCGATTCCTTCGTCCTCCTGTTCCTGTACCGCATTCGGTAAAGTATATGAGTGTGATTATTCGGGGTGGGGTGGGGTGTGGTGGGGTGTGGTGGGATGATTTTCAATTGCCTACTTACCGCATCGTCCTTCAAAAAGTTGGCAAAATAGAGCGATATTAAAATGCATAACAGCAGCGTCGACAGCGCTACCACGTAGTAGCCGGATGGATCAAACCACATGCCAATCATCGGATGACTTAACCGAATGACCGAATTTATGTGAATATGTCTCCCCTACTTATTTTCGCAAATATTTTGCGACTTTTGTTTTGATGGCCTCAAACGCAACCTCGGCGGAGTGTGACCAGCTTTGATAAGTCAAAACAAATCAAACAATAATATACTGTTAAAATACTCAAGCAAAAGCTTAGTACGCAGCTACAAAAATACTCTGGCAAACAAGAAACACCATACTAAACTTTCCAGTCGCTCGCAAAGACTAACAGACTTTATCAAGAAGTCAATCAATTCAGAGTCCTCCATTGCTATTTCAAACTTCTCGAGTCGGATATAATTTGTGATAGGGCATCTTAACTTATTGTTATTAATTCTTGCTAATTCAAAACGAAAACATCCTTGTTTTAAAAACAGGCTTAAAAAGATAGTTAATGAAAACATCCAAAGAATTTTCCCCTAAAAGAAACAAGAATTAAATTAATAATGATCGCTTCACCTTAGAAAAAGCAATTATAATTATAAAAAAAAATTTTAGTATCAATTATATTTATTTATATTTATTAAGATTGTATGTTAACAAAAAAAAAAGATAATAAACAAAACTCGTTCATTTGTAATGGTAATGTTTGCATTACAAAATAAAATGTGAACTTTAATATTAAATATGTTAGCAAACTGAAGTAAGTCGTTTATGTACATAAGGAATATTCTAATCTGAAATTACAATAAATATGTATATGCATTGAATCATGTTAGCTCTGCTATAGTTGCGTGAAAATAATATTAATTTATTGGCTCGACGTGCGCTTTAAATATTGTTCTGGATTATGGATGAAAGCTTCCAGAAATGCAATACCCTTTGGTAAAAATTGAATTTTCTCATCGAAATGATATATCGGCGGCTCCAGAATGTCTTTGAACGATATCTCCCGAACATTACCGATTTCAATACGAAAGTGGGTTCTCTCTATTCGCAGATATGCCTCATCCTCCTCTTTGATTGATCTGCGCACGGTCTTCTTAACAACAGTGCGATTTGGTTCCCTAAAAATGAAAAATATAGAAAAGATAACGTTAGATGAGGGAATTGATGAAATCAAGAAATATTTATACCTTATTAGACGGGCCTGTGCCGTGCTCAGCACCGTGTGCATAGTATTGCACATCCCTCCTATTTCCATACAAATACTATCTATCTGCTGTAGAAATAAGACAAAAGCTTCCACATTATTGCCATCCAACAAGTTGTCCAGGTTTAATGGCAGCTTAAGCCTCAACTGTAAATCCATCAAATGTTCATAGGTGCTCCATTGCGCTGCATATTAAAAAGTTGCAGTTTTAAGTGAGGTTTACTTTTTATGTAATTTAAATCGTTGAAATACCTTTGGGAATAAGGGTCGCAGTGTCCAATTGAATGCTGCCCACACATATTTCCGTCTCCAAGGGATCAAGCGGTTTGTAGTTAACAACGATTCGAATTGTGGTTATTTTACGATGTGAGAATATATATATGTGCTGGCGTTGAAGCTTATAATCAAATATCCAGTTGGGCAGCTGGGCACGCAATGAGGCGTCCAGGCGTTTAACAAACGTTTCCAATCGGCTTGGCTTGCAAACGCTTTTCCTGTACCTAAAGCATAACAGAGAAGGAATATTGTGTTAATAAAAGCTATATGTTTCTTTCGTAATGCCATCCTGTGTCATCTACTCACTCTTGCCACTTGGTGTTGAACATCTCCAGCATTTGTGGCAGATTTAAGCGATTTGGTATGTCGTTTATTGCATTGGATGTTTCATTCACATGATTGGCCGAATCATCGCCTGCATGTGAATAACGTTCGAGTTTCTTGAGCTCCCAATAACGATGAACATCTGAAAGCCGCTGACGTTTACGCAAACGCTCCAGTCGCTCAAATTCCACGTCCAGCTCACGCCAATCGGGCAATTCAAATGAGTCGCCTGAACTGATGCGCACCACCGGATCGATAGAGCGCCTGCAATGCTTACACTTTTTGCATGCGTCCACAGCTCCGGCGACAGCTGGCGGATTTAGTTGCTCGAGGCAAGCTTCGGCTTCGGCTTCGGCTTCGCCATCTGATTCCAATTCAATGCTTTTGCCATGGCCAGCCCTATCTTCATCGTCATCATTCTCCTCGTCCAGCAAGGTGGAGACCAAACTGAGTTGTGTCTTCTCAATCTCACAATCATTCGTCTCTCCGTCGTCAGGCAATTCAGCAGCGTTAAAGATACAGGTATCGCCACTCAGATTAATGAAATTTTTGTGTGCTGTGGCATAGCTTTTAAAGTTGTGCTCATTTGAGTTGCGACTATCGCCGGAGGCATCGGTGGGCTGCTCAACAGAGCGCTTGGCCAGTTCCCGCTGTGCGATAAAATGGTTGGACACATCGGATATGGTAATGGGATTATCCTCATAGCAAACTGCATGCTTGTCATCGGGCTGCAGATGAGTGATGCCCGTCTCGAAATGGCTGCGAGCCTGTCGCGTCATCTGTGCCCTGACCATCTGCACGGTGCCATCCAGTTGCTCCGGTTCACCCCATGGCGAGTTTTGGTTTATGCTTTTGGAGAGAATTGGAATGCGAGATCTGTTTCTGGCAGCGGGCGTTAACTGTTCCTCCTTTTGTCTGCTTGATATGTCCAGTTTCAATTGTGATCTAATCCAAGAAGTAAATGATGAACTTAAATTAAAATAGTTGGCTAATTTAAAGAAGATAATTAACTTACGTATTTTCATCTTCCATTTGCACCGATTGCGTGTTGCGTTTCTTGGGTTGCGGCAAATTTGGGGTCAAGTGTATCGGCAAACGTTTGACATTGAGTGAAGTCGTTCTTTTAGCAGCAGCAGCGATGGGTGTGCCATAGTTGGAAGTATCCATGTCGAGCTCCATATCGACAGCTTGGTATGTGGACCGTGCAGCAGCAGCCGCCTTAGGGGGTGTTGGAGTGTGGTTATCAGATTTGCATTCCTCCTCCAAGTCCTCGTACTCGATCATTGATCGACCCGGGGTGATGGGGAAGTAGTTGTGAGACACCCGCTGTTGCTTCTTATTCATTTTGGGGGTTTCCATAATTGATCTGCTGGGTTTTGGCTTAGGGACATTTATAATGCCTTCAATTGGAGTTGAGGACTTGTCCTTAGTTAGCGTTTGACGCGCTTTGTTGCGCATCTGAGCCAACCATTCGGTTGAATCCGATGGACTTTCATCAGAAGCTTTCTCAACATCTGAGCTCTGGCTCTGGCTTAGCAGCTGCATATCCATGGACTCCAAGAACAGTTGTGTGATTCTCGGCTTACTGCTGCGTTGCTCAGTTCGCCTAGCTGTTGGCATTTCCTCGACAATAGGTTCAACTTTGTGTATGGTGGGTCTTGGCATACAATTGATGTCTTCCTCCATAGATTCCTCCATCTGTACAGGGTAAAATTGATCAGCAGGAGCTGCTTCTAGTCTGAGCGATTTAGCAGCATCACAAATGACCTCCTCCATGAACTCGGCTTCATGTAATGTTTGCCTGGACTTTAACTGGTGCTTCGATTTCAAATTACTGTCCTTATCGCAGCAAATTATGTCTTCCGACAAGAGCAGAGTTTGCCTCTGTCTGGTGATTGGCTTCTCAACTGGCAGAGCTGTCGTTTGGGATTGCAATTCCATTTGAGTTTTGATTGGAGCAACAGGCGCCCTCAAATTACTCTGTGCACAAAACGAGTCTTCCTCAATGGGATCTGCTAGGTGCAAAGTTTTCCGACGAACTGCTGACTTGGACTTTAAGTCCTGTTGTGATTTAAAGATATCCTCATCAACTGATTCATCCATTTGGAACTTAAGACCGACAGCCTTCGACATTGAGTTGACTTCTTTTTGTGCACAAAATGAGTCTTCCTCAATGGGGTCAGCCATGTGGAGGGTTTGTCGACGCCTGTCGTACTGCTGTTCTACTGTGGGAACTGCTGATTTGGACTTTAATTCTTGTGGTTGTTTCAGAACATCCTCATCAACTAATTCATCCATTTGGAATTTATATTTAGAGGCGACTTCTTTTTGTGCACAGAATGCATCTTCCTCTATGGGATCAGCCATGTGCAGGGTTTGTCGACGCCTGTTGTACTGCTGTTCCAGTATAGGAACTGCTAACCTGGACTTTAATTCTTGTGCTGGTTGTAAAACATTATCCTCAACTGATTCATCCATTTGGAATTTATGACACACAGTCTTCGACATTGAGTTGACTTCTTTTTGTGCACAAAATGAGTCTTCCTCAATGGGGTCAGCCATGTGGAGGGTTTGTCGACGCTTGTTGTAATGGTGTTCTACTGTGGGAACTGCCGATTTAGACTTTAATTCTTGTGGTTGTTTCAGAACATCCTCATCAACTGATTCATCCATTTGGAATTTAGAATTGGCAGCCTTCGGCATTGAACTGACCTCTTTTTGTGCACAAAATGAGTCTTCCTCAATGGGGTCAGCCATGTGGAGGGTTTGTCGACGCCTGTTGTACTGGTGTTCCAGTGTAGGAACTGCTGACCTGGACTTTAATTCTTGTGCTGGTTGTAAAACATTATCCTCAACTGATTCATCCATTTGAAATTTATGACAGACAGTCTTCGACATTGAGTTGACTTCTTTTTGTGCACAAAATGAGTCTTCCTCAATGGGATCCGCGAGGTGCAGAGTTTGTCGCCGTTTTGTAGGAGCTGCTGTCTGTAATTTCAACTCTGAGGGTTGTTTGCTAACATCTTCTTCAATGCACTCAGCGAAGCGTAGAGTTTGTCTACGCTTCGTTTTCTGCTGACCCTTTGCACAAGTTTCACTGATTAACTTTAATTGTTGTTGTGGAATGATGGCATCCTCCTCAATGGTCTCGGCCATGTGCATTGTTTGTCTTCGCATGCTTGGATGCGACTCTATTGGGACACCTGTCGGCATAGAACCCTTATGTGCACAGGAGATATCATCTTCAATGGGATCGACCAGCAGTAAGGTCTGTCTACACCTAGTATATTGTTGCAGCTCATGCTGTGGTCTATTAATGTTCTCCTCCACAATGACTTCAGCCAGGTGCATTGTTTGCCTTAGTTGGTTACGATTGGTTTTATTTGAAGCAGCAGTTGCTGTTGGCAAATTGTTGTGCGCGCAAAGAGATTCATCCATGGATTCCACACGGTGCAAGGTTTGTCTTCGTTTGCTACACTGATACTCCACTGAAGCAGTTACCTGCTTTAATTGATATTCCTGACGAGGCTCTACGATATCTTCGTCCATAGCTTCCGCCAAGTGTAAAGTTTGTCGACGTGCCTTGCTGTTCTGCTTCAGTACAGGAATTGCCTGTTGTGCCTTGGATTCAATTTGTGGTTTTACAATATCCTCTGTGATGGGTTCAGCCAAGTGCATCGTTTTCCGTTGCTTGTTGTATTGCGGCTCTCTTGGAGCAGCAGTTGTCTTTGACGAGAAGGAGATTTCCTCAATGGGTTCCACGATCGGCAATGTTTGCTTTTGAAATTCTTTTGGGGCAACAGCTGGCACTGCTTTTATTTCTTCTTCCCAGCCAAAGGAGATATCTTCAATGGGTTCAACCATGTGCAATGTTTGCCTTGGCCTGCTTTGCTGCTCAGCTGGCAGCGCCTCAATAACATCTTCCCCAATTATGATATTATTGCGACTAAATCTTTGATCCGATTTTGTATCTATGGCATCCTTACAGGGGCTTAAAAAATTGTCCTCCTCCATTGCGTCCAAACAATGCAAAGACTTCCTTTGTTTGACAGTTTCCATGGCTGCTGCAACTGCTGCTTCATGTTTTTCCAGATCATCTAATTCCATGGCAGTATTATTGTAAGTTGTCTCACGTCGCGAGGAGCATTTGGAGCTACTTTGCGACTGCGTTTCATCGCCCATTTTGACATGGACCAGGAAATTGGTATTATCCAGCATCAGCTCGTCCGCTTGCGAGAAGCGATAATTGCGTTTAACTGGTTGAACGGTTTTAACAATCGGCTTTGATTCGGTCTTCTGCGGAACAGGCGAGATGATCATGCTATCATTAAAGTTAAGCGTGCCGCGAGGTTTAATGGCTTCTGTCCGAGGAACATCTTCCATCGGCTGCTGCTCTGGATTATGCCAAAATGATCGCTGCTTCGCTGTGCGATCTGTGGCTGGGGTTCTCGGCCCATTGGCATACACCTTTAGGCGCCCAGAGTTCAATGCATCGTTCAGTTCGCGACAGTTGAGCTTCTTACTGATGCCGTACTCTGAAATGACATCCATTGGTATTAACGGCGAGGATAGCGTCGAGTCATCTGTCAAATAATTGAAATAGTCTCTGTTTTTCGCATCAAGCGAATTGTTTATCTCCTGCGTTGGCTGAATTGCCGCAACTGCAGCTGGTTCTGAAAATAAATTGAAGTAAATACCCTATAAAGTTAAGCTACGAACTTATTTGTCTTACCAATATCTTCAAAATCACACGATATATCGTGGTTCTCAAACATCACCGTCTTTTGCTGGACCTCCTTTTCCTTTGGAGTCACACAGCTAATGTCCGTGTAGATTACAGTTGATTTTTGAATATTTTCCAATTCCAGTTGCTTTGGCATCAGCTACAATTGTTCAAAATAAAACATATTTAAATACAAAATTAATTAGCTGTTATTAATTATTCATAAACTACCTCAGCAAACACCATTTTTGGTGGCAAGAGATCTATAGTTTTCTCATGCACTCTCTTATTGTACATGCTGTTCTCGCGCAGCTTTTCCCGCTCCACTTCAAGCAGGGACAAACTGTCCCTGGACGTAAACTCCAAGGAAGCATTCGATGATTCTGTGTGCCTACGATTTCCTTTCAACTCATCCGGCAATAGCGTCACATTGATGCTCGTCTGTAATTTGAATGTGAAATCGTTCAGGGAATTCAGATCATGCAGAGCGTCACACGCTTCACCCGCCGTAATGGCAAGTGGTGCATTCTCCTTGTCCATATCATTATTGGCCACCGAAATGTGTGCTGTACTTTGCAGCACAGATGCTGCTACCGTGCTGTGAGCTTGGCCAGAGCTGTCGGAGCCATTGGTATTATCCGATATTTCATATGAATGGTCATAGTCTCTCGCCTTTTCTGTTGCAACGAATTCTCTGAAAAAAGAACACAGCTTAAATTTAACACATATCAAAAGAATATGATCAATATTTTACCTTATGAATTTTTTGCCACTAAAACTGATGCGACGCTTAATTGATAGCGCAGGATTGGTCTCTTCCTCCGACTGGGTGGACGCTTTTTTTAACTTTGAGATTGGTATTAATTAATTAGGTAACACTTATGATAATTTATTCGTTTACTTACCGAACTTCTTGATTTCCTATTATTCATCTTCTTTTTTCTTTTATTCTAGTAAACAAATTTTCTTCTTTTCTGATTCAAACCATAGACGCCACTAGTGGTGCTGCCAACTTGCCAAAATATGATATCGTATTTTCATGTGAATGCCATTACATTATCACGATATATCGATAAGTCTCAAACGTCTGTTATTTTTAAATGGCTTGCTTATGAACATGATTGTTCTCCATGCTCAGAAGAATATGAATGCTAAATTGAATCAATAAAAACATAAGCGTACGCCTAAAACTTAATTATATTTAAATATCTTAAAAATAAGTTGGTATCTGAGAAAACGAGCCATCTTCTTAAGTATACTACAATAGAATAATTTTAAAATTGAAAAGCTGTTGTGTGGCTTGTTAAATGTATCAATCAGCTGTCGTCATGTTATCGATATTGATTTCAATTGTTTTAAAGAAAATATGCATCAATCGAAATCGATAGTACACCTTCCACATCTCTACCGCCAAGCACATTTTTTTGTGGGCTAACAATTTGAGTTTCATCATAAATCTAAACGTGAAATGTACGACTTGAAAATATTGTTGCCACAATTCGATATTAAACTGCCCACCTGCATGTACGAATTAAGGAATGTCAGCCTATCCGCCGACGCTGCGCCAGGCCCAGCAGTAAGTGTGTTGTTTCCCAGCTGCCGTGGCCCATATTAGAGATGAGCGTAGTGTGAACAAAAAAAGTCACAGTGACTGTTCCCAAAATGTCGATTGCCTATCTATGCTCAATAATAATTTGGATAGCTAGCCTATGTGAAAAAAATAAAATCATGAAAACAATCATATAATTTTCATTTTCATTCACTGTGTATCGAAAAAGGGCCGTAGAATTCAATGCAGTCGGGCAACGGAGAATGAGAGCAACATTTCAAAATCAGTCAATTGTGCACTTGATTTGGACATTTTAGGCCGACAAATACAACATTTGCTAAAGGTTAACTACATATTTCTATACTAAACACAAACTTATAATTCTATTTTTAAATACAAACTGACTAACAAGAGCACATAACACGCACGAAATGCTTTCCATGTTTGTGTTGTTTTGCATATTATTCGCATTCCAAAAGGGCGTATGATCTGTCATGCAGTTTTTATTTTTTGTTATTATTTTTACTGAGTGTTGTCCAGTCCAGTGAGAAGTGCTATTGAAAATTGAGAAGACGTGTTCTTACTGTCATATCAAATTGCAATACCAAAAATGTACATAAAAATCATTGCAAATGATAGATTATATCTCTAATGGTTTCGGGTATTTTTATGTAAAAATACAAATAATAATTATAATGATATTGACGCGCGCCCATCTCTAGTTTGATTGTTATTCTGATGACGTCTTTTTATTAAAAATATTGTAAAATTCTTCTTAATTTCAGAACGAAGAAACAAACGCTGTAGTGGATCGCCAGGAGAAGGTGCTGAAGCAGCTGGAGGAGCTCAAGGCGCAGTTGGGTCAAATACGCAAAAGTTTAGGCGTCCCTGTCTGCGGCAAGACCTTTCAGCATACGACAGCTTATCAGAATGGCGGACTCAAAGAGGTAAGTTCAACTTCAGATATATATATATTCATATATATTTAATTGCTCTTTATATTTGCTGCACCAGGTGCCACTGCATGATGTTGTCGTTAATGGTCATCCCAATTTCATACCCTATGCCCTGTTGGCATTGAAGAACGCCTGGCGCGATCTGTACACCATAGATGTGAAGACCTTCACCCACTCAACGATGGCGGATATTGGGCCAGCGGCGCGCGACTTTGAGGCCAAATTGGCCAAGGTGCCCGTCAACGCGGCGTTGCCCAAGATCAATGTGACGCTCATATGGAAGAATTGTAAGCATACAAGTTGAATATATCTCTGTGTGTTTCACTAAGTTTACTTTACTGCTCTGCAGGCGAACACACTGAAATGATTAGCTCACCCACAATGTATGTGCCCATTTATGGCGAGGTGAATATCATAAGGTACTTGGGACGTGTCGGTCCCGCCGAATATCGCTATGAAAGCTCGCCGCTCTGCAATGAAATTGATATGGTGCTGGACATTTGCTATCAACTGCTGCGCTGCAGCACACACAAAAGCCAGGTGGCCATGGTGCGACTGCTGGACAAGCGGCTGCAGCAGCAACAATATTTTGGTGGCAATCAAATGTCCGTTGCGGACATTGGTGTCTATAGCTCCCTCATACGCATGTCTGCCATTACGGATAAGGATCTTACGCCGGCGCTGCTCGCATGGCGCAAGCGCGCCAAGCTCATAACCCAAATCTAAGAGACAATGAAATGATGAGCAAATAAATCGTTAGCAATATAATCCCAGCAAATGACTAATATTTCGAATGATTATTATTATTATTATAGGATTTCTGCAGTTGATACTTGGATCGATTTAAATATGATATTTAGGAAGTATTCAGAGCAACCCGTTGCCTATTGGGTTAAACGTCTGACAGATTTCTTAACCATACGAACAGTAAAATATAGGAATTACTTTACTTAGAAATATATTTGATGAACGGAAAACGTAGTCAGTTTTCGTTAATTGAAAGAAGTACATGGAGGGTTTTTATGTAATTTTATTTGGCTTATTTATCTTTGCAATTTATTAATATACAATGCGGTTTTCCTTTTCAATATTGCTGTTGGTGTTTTTTTGCACTTACAAATGGCTTAATTGCTACGTTTCATAATTTGCCTTATATACTTGAAATCCGTTGATTGTATCTTTATGTAATTGTTTGTTGTTCTTTATTTTGTTTTTATCGTTTAGTATAGCTTTTGTTAGGATGTCTCTTGCTTTTAGGAGGTTAGATTTCATTAAAAATGTTCATGTGTTGCGGTCCCCCGTTTGAATGAACTGCATGTAGATACAAGTACATATGCATGCGTGTTATTGTATATGTATGTATATATATTTTAAAATAATAATTTATAGCTAATACATATGTATATTGTATATATCTTGTATAATCATTATCAGTTTTGAGTGTTGTTGTTCTTGTTCTTATTTAGTTGCATTTAAAAGGAATCGCAAGCTCCTGAACTGGTTGAAAACATTTGTAGCCAGCCAGCCATATCTCTAGACTATATCTGAGGATTAAAAGCGGGGCTATTTGGGGAAGCGATTCGCGTTTCAGTTTTACAATTGTACATAATTAAACATAGTAGAGAAGAAATCATAATTGTGTTGAGAGAAATGTTTAGCCAGCGATTGACCTTAGGGGGCGTCTCTTCTAGCTCTCTTTTTTCTTTCCACATGTGTTACATCAATTAAATGCTACGCAGACGCCTTGGGCAGGGGGAGCAATGTTGGAGTTTGGAGCGTGTTTAACTGCATTATGTTGTCTCGCCCTTGCCGCTATCATCAGCGGACTCGGCATCATCTGTGGCAGTCGATTTTGACGACAGCAGACCATTGTTGTTCGTGCATTTCTTGTTATTCAGATTATTTTTGCTATTCGCCGCACTGTCGCCACCGCCCTCCTTTGCATCTCCCTCGTCATCACCAGCAGCATCAGCATCATCATCAGCGTCGTCGTCGTCATCATCATCGTCGTCATCATCATCATCCTCATCCGAATCTGTGGGCAAGTCTTCGGTCTCCAAATCGAAATCATCATCATAGAAATTTGTATCCAGACCGGACCCGGCACTCGGCTTAACCGTCGGCTTCAGGCAATAGTCCTCCAGTGTCATTGGCACCACAATACCCTCCCGCTTGGCATCCGCATAGGCGGCCAGAGCTTGCTTACGGATTATGTTCGGATATTCGTTGTCCTTGCCCTGTGTTCAATGTGCACCAAACAATATGAATGAATCATGAATTGATTTGTAAATCAATTGCTTACCTGTGAGTCCCGCCATCGGCGATACATTACAGAGGCATCCACGTTGGCCGGCGAGTATGTATTGGGCTCATTGAGGAGCGATATAACCGAGAGGAGAATGGTTCGCACATTCTGTGTGGGATTCCAGCGTTCGCAGGGCAGCTCACCGCTTTGCGGATCATCGACCGGCGGATGCAGTATCGATATGCATAGATCTCCATTCTCGTACACATTCGGATGCCACACCTTGGTGAGGAAGCGTATTGATGGCGGCGAGTATGGATAGTCGTGTGGAAATTTCATGTGCGCCTTGAAATAGCCACCCTGATATAGTGTTTCTGGCGGCCCAAAAATGGCCACCTCCCATTCAAAGAGATTATCATCGTTCATAAGCTTGACGCGAAATCCCTCAACGGGCTCCTCCTGCAGCGACTTGTATTCCATGGCCAAGGCACGTACGGCCGAACTGCTCGGTGTCGTCGTCGTCGACCCAGTGCCGCTGCCGCCGCCGCCTCCTACGGCTCCGACAGCGCCCATCAATGTTGATGGCGCATTTTGCGATGTCGAGGCAGCGGTGGTCATTTGTTCACCTATCAATTGAAAAGTGTTTCTATGCAGCAGCAACGTATGTATGTATCTGTGTGTGTGTGTGCTTTAAATATGTATCAAGCGTACAGGGTCAATATCTTATATGTAGACGCATACGGAGGGGAAAACACCAACAACAGCAGCAGCAGCAGCGACGACGACGATGGATTCAAGGTGAGCAGCGGCACTCACACACATGAAAATTGTTTTTGCAAATGGAACTTGAAAATTTTGGATAAGCGATTGGGCCAAAATGCGTTGCGTTTGCCAAATGTCGCCTTTTATTATTTGTGTAAAAAGAAGAGAAAACGATAAGTATTATTATTGTTGCTGGTGTTATTGTTTTGAAGCAGACAACAAAATGATTCAGACAAACAAAAATAAGATAAATGAATATGTATGACTTGTCAGAATCGCTCCAAGTGTGTTAGCAGCCTCCTTTATAATATACGTACTTATTTTGGCAAAAAAAAAAATATTTCTTTTTATTTAATTGCGGCTTGCTGGAGATTTGTATTATTATTATTATTTCGTTTGCAAGAATTTCACTTTACACATATTCGCCATAATTAGAGATTCGATACTACTCACTGCATGCAGGGTGACGTTTTGTGCATTGGAATCGATACGGCATGTTAGGTATCGTTCAAGCAATCGATTATTTTATTTAAACGATTTATTGTGAGTGGTAAGTGCCGCTTCCAGTGATATCGATAATTGTGATAAATTGTGCACATCGCTGGTAGAAAAAAGTAGTACATCGCTAGTGTATACACAAGTGCTGGAGCTGCAAGTCGTGCGTGCAGAGGTGTGAAAATTTACGTTAAGAGCCACGAAAACTAACCAATTAATTTAATAAAAAAAATCAACAACAAGCAGACGCGCTGTTAAACTTATCGTGCATGTGGATGATAGATATATCCTCCGCTCAATATGCTACAATGCGACGCGCCATCCATGATTCAACTGTGAAAAGACGGCAACAGTGAAAAAGAGCGAGAAGCAACGAAGCAAAAGCAAAAAAAAAAGTGCATACAGGAGTGGCTGCTGTGTCGAAGCGAGTTTAAAACGAAAAAAAAATATTGAAATTGTCAAATCAAAGCAGGCACACACACAAACACAAGCGATCTTGTCAAATTAAATTAACATTTGAGAAATCCTTACGAACAAAATAATTACTACGTACGAAGAAAATTAAAACAACGCCCCAAAACAAACAACAAAAATTAACTACGAGGAGAACAACAACAACAACGAAAGTTAAATGCATACAGAGACAACAAGAACAACAACAACGCAGTTACATTCCAGTGGAAAGTAGAAGAGAAATATGTTTTTAACCAGCATAAAACAGCATCAAATTCTGAGCGAGCACATTTTTCTGTGAAAAACGAACGCCCAAAAGAAAAGTGTTGCCTACACTCACACGCGCACACATACACGCACGCACGCATACGCATACAAGCAAATAAACACACACACAAACATACATCCATACACATAATGTCCAGCTGGGCTGAACGCGTTCATCGACGTGCCGCCGATTTGGGCAACGTTGTCACATCCTGCGGCCATCCAGCAACAGCGCCAGCCTACCCGTACCGCCTCGAGAAGGTAAAATTTGGTGTGCCTCTCGAGGAGGTCTGCAAACACAACAACAACATTCCGGGACCGTTGCTCGTGCTGATCCTAAAGCTGAACAAGGAGTCACCGAATCGACGCGATGTTTTTCGTGCACCCGGGCATCAGGGGGCCATGAAGAAACTCATCCATTTTCTGCAGGCGGGCAGATTGGTCAATGTGGACAACTATTCGGTGTTCACCATTGCCAGCGTTCTAAAAAAATTCCTTCGCAAAATACCCAACGGCATCTTTGGACGAATGGGCGAAATGGAACTGTTTGCCATCAACGAGCTGCAGAATGAAGCCGAGCAAACGGACCGTTTACACAGGTGAGTCGAGTCAATCAACTATATAATTATATATATATATATAACTATAAATGTATATATATATAAAGTACTATTTTAGCTTGTAGTTTTTAGTTCCCAGGCCTTTTTTTGTTGTTTTGATCTCATCTTAATACAAAATAAAGTAATTTAACATAAGTTAAATTAAGCCAGCGTTTAAAATAGTAACTTATATTGAGCTCTAGCACGCGCTCATCTCTAGTATCGTCTTTGTACTCATCTCATGTGTGTGAGTGTGTGTGTGTATTGTAACTAGCTTGCGGTAAACTTGCTGAACCGGATCTAGATTTGGTTGCAGCTCAAGAATCTTCGCTACACACCACACATACAAACCAAATAAACATACATGTATTTGTGTACGTGTTTTTACATACATATATAGCAGTTGTTGAGTGGGTGGAGGGGGAGGAGCTGGGCCCGGTTAAGAGGTCTGCGAATTTAGTTGAAATTAAGTGAAAAGCGTTGACTGAACTGCGACGTTTGTTGTTGTTGTTGTTGTCTTTGCACTTGTTGACACATTTGTTAGATTTTCACCAATTTTCACTTATACGCCAAACAGCGCTAAGCGACAAAAATGACCAGGCAGTTAGAAAAGGGGCCTGTTGTAAGTACTTCGTTTCCAGCTGTAAATTGAATGTTTTGTTTGCTCGTTTGCTTTGCGTTGTGATTCGCTTTGCTGTTGATTTGTTTTTGTTTTTGTTTTTGTTGCTGCAATCGATTTCTAACCGAACTGAATTGGAGCATAAAGCGTGGGCTAACAAACACAGACGGAGACCCACGCATACTCAATTAAAATAAAACGAAATTGTTGCACTTTTATACAATTTACAATTGTTTTTTTGCAATTTGCAATAACAACAACAACAACAACAGCAGCAGCAGGCAGCATTGTGGGTGAGAGAAGGTAAAGTTGGCTGTGCGTGAAGTGTAGTAAAGTGAAGTGAAGTGAAGTGAAGTGAGCGGCGCCTGCAATTACCCATTCACAATCGCAATCGCAATCGCAATCGATATTATCTTGCGTTGTTTTTTTTTTATATATATTTCTTTATCGGAGCTTCTGCAGTGGCCTTGCCAACTTAATTGTTACTGTTAAATTGGCATTTGACGGTTGTTTGATTGCAGTCGCTTTATATTTGTCTAAATGATCAGCGCTGACTACAACAAATCTCATTTTGTTGTTAATAAACTCTTCTTCTGGGCACACTTTGATGGATGTAGATGTGGATGCGGCAACTGCGTCAGCAGCAGCAGCAGCAGCAACTCTGTTACATTGATGCTAATGTGTGTGTAAACAAATAACGTCAGCAATAAAACATACATCTTAAATTGGCCAGCGAGATACATGCGTAAATTTCGACCGCCAAAATTTTCCATATCCAGCTAAGCAGTTTAGCAGTCCAGCAGTCCAGCACCCAAGCAGCCAAGCAGTCAATTCAAACGTAAATCTCAATTTGGTTACTGTAAACTTAGCGCCCGTTGCCAGCAATAACAGCAATACAATTATATACACATTTATTGTTGTAATTGTTGGTGCTGTGGCTGCTCTGTTACCTTTCTTTTGTTTATTTACATTTTAGGGCAGGCGCTGGCAACAACAACAACCACAACTTCTACAAACACACACACACACACACACATTAAGCAATCGCATTTAGATTTAAACAAATGCGCGAAAATAGCTGCTGAAACTTTTATAAATAGATTCAGAGACGCGCGTTTGAATCTTTATATCAATTAACGTAAACGTAAACCTAAAGACCAAAAGAGCAGCCCAACAGGTCTCCTTATAACAACAACAACAACTACTTTTGCCACCCACTTCCATCAGTTGGCACCTCATTTGTTGTTGTTGTAGCTGCTAAGCATTATTATTATTATTGCGGCAGACGATAGAGGACGTCATTGTTGCACGTTTTTGCAATAGACCAAAATATAAAACGCTATTTATAAATGTGTGTACACTATATATATATATATATATGTATATATATGTGCAATAGACGACCATGTGTTTGTATTATTTGTGTAGTTTTGCTTGCTAAATTACATGCCAGAAAAACAAAACTCTGACGTCGTTGTTACCTGTGAAAGTGTGAATGCAGGTGTTTGTTTGTTTGTTTGTTTGTATGTTTTCTTGTTTGTGTGCGTGCGCATGTCTAACATATTTATGGGAATGAGCTTATCTTCTCACTTCTCTCTAAATGTTGTGGCGTTTCCTGTGGCTCCAACTTGTTGCCTGGCCAAAGCTTTTTTTTGGCTTGCCTTTCTAAGCTTTTCGCTTTTTTCGTCGGACGCCTGTTGCTTTATTCAGGGCAGAAGAGCTTATTTTAGTTTGTTTGGCGATTTGCCTTGAAGAGCTCAACAAATGTTTTTGTTTGCTGCAAAGATTTAAATATGTTATTAAAATATTTATTTATGGGATTTTAATTAGCTAATTGCGGCGCAAGGCTAATTTTTATATATTCATGTATTGTCCATTGTCTCGTCTATTTATATTTGGTCATTTCAAAGATTTATATTCATCGATGTCCCTTTCGGGCTTAGACCCTTTCATATGCCAGCTGCCAGGGCTGTCACATGCCGTGTACATTTGCCAAGTTAATAGGATATTTGCACAATTGCCTCGACTGGCCTGGACTGGCTGGGACAATAGGCACAGCAGGCAGAGAGACGACGATGTCGTCTACCGCTGGTGAATATCAATAAGTGCAAAAAGAAATGCAAAAATTGCCCGCTTTTGTTGTTGTGGTTGTTGTTGTTGTCTAGACAGGCGAAATGGCAACTGAACAGACGGACAGCAGAGACAGAGACGGCTGCCAGAAGTAGTAGTAGTGAGTAAAAGGGGCAGGCAGGGACGCAGATAGGGAAACAGTTTATAACAAAAGCCGCATTGTCCAATGCATTAAGAAGAGACGACATCGACATCGACGTCTTGGATATCTGTCTGTCTGTCTGTCTGTATATCTGTCTGTCTGTTTGGGTCTATTGCAATATCGACTGATGTTCACTTCCTGATTATTACATTATGTAGTCCCTGACTGACTGCAGAGAGAATCGTTTTGTTTTGTTCGATACGATTTTGTTGTCGTTTCTTCTCGTTCTGTGTGCTAAAATCGTTGTCATGGTTGTTTTCTTAAAGGGCTTCGCAAAACGCACCAACAAATTACTGGAAGAAAAAATTAAACAAAATAAACAAAAACAATAAGAAAGAGAAAAATTGCTACCTCAGAGTTTTTACTGGCCACGATGCATAAATAAACTTAAACTGCCGCCATAGTCAGTCAGTCAGTCAGTCACACACACAATATAAACAACATACAATGCCCAACACAACCAATGCCCAAACAAAACCAATAAAAGTAAAATAAGCGAGTGCACAATATAAATATACATTCATATATAACGCATATAAACACACACCACACAGTACAGTGTGTGTGCCACAGTAAAAAAATGTGCGTCAGTAGATCTTCAACCGGGTGAGTCTCGGCCCTGCTTCTGTTTCTGTTGCTGTTGCTGTTGATGTTGCTGTTGCCGTTGCTGTATCTGTATCTTATTCATATTCATATTCATTTTCTTACACTTGTATTCATATTCATATTATTTATCTGTCTCTGTCTCTGTCTCTGTTCCTGCCTCCATTTCCCCATCGCCGTCTCTCTTTCGCACGGTGTCTGGGACGCGGACGCGGACGCTTACAGTGATTGCCCTGAACGCTGAACTCTGGCATAGTCAGTCCAGTCGTCGCAGTCATAACTAAACCATATGCCGGATAAGCACTGTACAACAAAGATATAAACCTTTTGACCCTGCACATCAGGCACAGTTCACACAAGATCACATTGTCTAAAAATAGAGATAATTTTAATTAAAACTATTATGCATTTTCTGAGTGCACAAAAATGTGATTATTGTTCAGCTAAATGATATTTAAATTTTTTTAATTATTAACTGAACAATGCTTATTAAGCTTATAGGGAATACTTAAAATTTGTTGCATAGTGTTTCTATACCCTGCAGGTAGAATGGTTTCATGTTTTCATGTTTATCCATTAATTTTAAATATTGGAAATTTCAATTAATTAATGTTGCTGGACAAATGAACTAATGCAAGTTATCTGTTAATATTCAAGATATTTAAAGATTGAGATTGAATACTACTATTTAAGCTACTGACTGTAGAGAAACAGGGTATCTGCCAGCAAGTAGTGTTCGACAGCACACTTAATTTTTTCTTATGGCTGGATCATGCTAGTATCGTGATGTCTGCACTTAGTACATAAGTACATATTCATATACATATTTAGTTGCACATGTATGTGTGTGTGTGTGTGTATTTATGTATTTGTATGTTGAAACTGCTTTTTATTAGCGTTGAGTTGCGTTTGCTGTTTCACTTGGCTCATTATTATGACGTATTGTCTTCTTACTATATATATATATATAAATATCTTTTATTTTTTTTTTTGTTTGGAGTGCCGTCAACAACAACAACAAAAACAACATAAACAACTATAAAGCAACTTAGGCTGTGGCTGATTCGTGGTTCGCGTTTCGCATCTGTTTGAATCTCTTATTTTTGCTAAATTAACACAAAGGCTTTTGGGGCGTGGAGCTGCGAAGCCGCAATGATGAATATTGATGCAGCTGCAGCTGTGGCTGTGGCTGTGACGCTGCTGCACAGTCTAAAGATATACTTGAAAGATATGGCCACATATTTATAGTGACCACTGCTTAGTAGGCACAAACTGTGTGGCAAGATAAGAAACCACCAAGTTACATTATGATTTCTTTATATCCGACGTCTATATGTCAATATCCAAGTCATGGTTTCCACTTTCTTTGTTCTATTCCTGTGCATTAGCTGTGATTCAATTGATTGCTCAATTAACAAATGGAAAACCATATCAAGAGTTGCAAGAATACGCAAGAATGCACATTACAACTTTATGTTTCACAATTAATGATGTTTGATAATGTTTATGGCTTATGACATGCAATAATTTAGTATTAAAAATTGTGATTAAAACAAACACACTTGAATGCTTCCGATTTCTACAATCTGTCATTTTAAATGTACTTTTCCGACGCTTTCTGCTCTTTACACTTGTAACACTTATCAGCCGGCAAAGCTCGCATCTGAAATCTTTCAAGTGGCACAAGAGTTGTGGGAATAAGAAAACTGGTTTCTCTCTAGGGCACAAAATACGTAACAATGCATATATAATACAAACAAACCTCATCTGTGATAAATACAACAAATACAAAGAAGAAAAATAAAACAGTTACAACAACATTAAAAAAGGCAAATCAAATGCGGCACTTTAAAAGGCTGGCGAGAGAGAAAGATAGTGAGGGAGAGACAAAGAGAGGGAGAGATGAAAAAACATTGTCGTCAACGTCTTCGGCTGACATATTTCATTTTTATGAATGAACAAAAAAAACACAATAATAATAATAATAAATGAATCATCTATAAAGTGTGTGTGACGCAGCGTCAAGACGGCCTTAACAGTAGCGAATAAAATTAACACACACAGACACGCACAACAAATACGCACCGATGGGCATTAAAAATGCGAACATCTATTTAGCATCCGATTCACAGAAATGCCTTTTAAAATAGCCGGTTTCTTGAGTATTATGTAAATATCAAACGCCGTCTGGCAACACGGCGCATGCGTAACGCGTCTCGCCGGACGCCGATTATGTAAGGATAGGCAGCTGTTGTGCGGTCTGCTGTGCGCCCAAATGCGGGTCGGGTCTGGTCTCTAATGCATCCCATTAATAATACACATCAAATCATGTGTGCATAAAATCCACAATTAAAAACAAAAAACGAAACCAAGACGAATTTGAAATACTCTATAGAAAAGTTAAAGTCAGCATTTTTAAATAACAACAAATATACCGAGGCGAAGTTGAAACATATTTAAATAACAATAAATATATAGATTCGAAGTTGGCAATTGATCAATAATATGTGTAAGCATATTATGTATAAATTAGAAGCCTCTGCCTCTTCAATTGTGGAATTTATTGCTATCGGAAATCGAAATGTATCGATAATTCAAAACTGAGGCAGTTATCGATAAAATAAAGCAAACTTGATCTGCGCCTGGTACACGACAGCTTATATTCCAAACTTTAAGTCTTTAGCTTCTATAGTCTCTGAGATCCGCGTGTTCCTACAGACGAACAGACGGACAGGGCTATGTCGACTCGGCTGTTGATCCTGATCAAGAATATATATACTTTATGGGGTCGGAGATGTTTCCTTCTGCCTGTTACATACATTTGCACAAAACCATTATAGACTTTTTTACCAATTTTAAATGGGTTAACGGTATAAAAATGAAGCACACATTTTTAAATAACAACAAATTTATAGAATCGAAGTTGATATACTCTGTATAAAAGTTAAAGCTACAATACGTACATAAATTAGCTGCTGATAATAGCAATCATTTGAAATATTTACATTACAAAAGTTATATCGCAACGAAGTTGAAATACTCTGTAGATAAATAATAATATTGCTGATGATTATAAAATGCGTTATCTCTGTAAAGTTAACGCAAATATTTTGACGTAATATATAGCTGCTGATAATAACAATCATTTGAACTAAGTCATCACGTTTAATTCAAATAATTAAACAGCTGTTAAGCACACAATCATTTAACTGCAGTTTCACTGTTTTCTTTATTGACTTTCACGCATCTGTGTAAAAATTTGTTTTGAAAGCTCGAAATTTTGCTTACTTGGCACTCTTCGAGTCGTAATGTATCTAATGAAACTATTACGTAGTTAGGATACGTCATGGCTGCCCAGTTTGAAACTATTACGTAGTAGAATCACTTCGAACAACGTGGTTTAAAAATGCATTAAAGTTGGAAAATTCTTTATTTAGAATGGGAAATTCTAGATATATCTATTAAAACTATCACGTATCAGAATCATTGTGAATAACGTAGTTGGGATACGTCATTGAATAACCGTAGCAACCGCCATTAATCATCCATTAGGGTTTCATTTTTTCGATTATCGCGATATCAGACGACGACGACGTAAACACTTGTTGTTCCGATGTAGCAATCGTTCAATGTTTTTTTCTTTTTATTATTATTGGTGGTTTCTCGTAATTAATGCAATTAGTAAACGATTTCTACGCATTCCATTTATGAAACAAAACCACAACAAATAATAAATAGTAAAAAAAATTAAAGCAAATGCTACACACTAAAGCATATTAATCATAATTGTTGATCGTCGTTATCAGCATTATATAGTTAATATTTGGTTTTTGGATTTTATGGGTTCGATTTCGAGTTCGAGGCATCTTCATTATCAATGTCCCTACCCGTAAAGAGGTTTGCGTATACCATAGAAGACAAGGCCTTATAATTGTTGATAAGATTAGACTTAGACCATATAGAAATTCATATTACAGCGGCACGTTTTTAATTTTTTTTTTCGGGTCATTGATATCGTTGGGGGCCAGAGCTGGAAAGTTCAACCCATGGGCTGGGCGGGCATTGCTCGAGGTGTGCTGTTTGTATCTCTATATGTGCTTGATTTTGCGTTGTGCAAATACACATATATATATATATATATATATATGAGGAAACAGGTGAACACGCTGATAGTTAAGAGATGGAGTAACTTAACAAAGCCTTGACACAAGATAGAGCACTTCGCTACTAAAAAAAAGCATTATCTAAATGTCGATAAAAACTGTGCGATATAATTACAAAAAAAAAATTATAGTATAAAAAACGGTGTGCAAAGGTAAACAAAAACAGCAAACTGAGTTTGGTCAAGCTTAAAAAAGAATTCAACTAGAAAACATTGCTGTCAAGCTTTTTTTTAACTTTTCAACTTAATATTTATTTTTTTTTAATAAACATTATTTGTTCTTTTTTTAATGTTAACTAATACAAACAAAGCTCGAAGCTTTGCTGAACTAAAAAAGAATAATAACTAAAAATATAAATCATTATTATTATTTAAAAGATTTAAATAAATATATCAATTGCGTGGGTTGAAGCGAATCGAGTAGAAATTCCAATGAAAAATGAATACCCATTAATTTTTCATTGGAATTTCTACTCAATTCTATTTATGCTTATTTGTTGTTTTATTTTCTGATGATTTCTTGACAATTTATATAAACTTTTCACCTTCAACTTATTCTAGCAAGCTTTTTTGTTTGCTATAGATTATATATTGATATATTTCTTCACAATTATGAATAATCAGTTTTATAAAATTAAATTATTTCAGTTCTGATTTTATTGTAAGTGACTTATAAAATTCTTCAAACAAAGCAAATAAAAGAAAAAAAAAACTTAAATGGGGTGATTCAAACAAGATCAGGTGATTTTACCCTTTAAATAAATACAATGACAATGTTGCCGACGCGTTAAGTTTATGGGATTAATACAATATGTAAATAATATTATATGTGGTAAATTTGAAATTATATTTGTTTGATATGTTTATTTTTCTTAAATATATTTAACAATAAAATATTTAATATTTAGACTCTATGACTCAATGGGTAGTCAATACGTGTAGTTAAAATGTTATTTAAAAAGCTGTAATTATTTAATATAACTTTCCTCTTATCATTTCGCTGAACAAGTGCTTATTGCTTAATTTCAAATAGTGTGTCACTACCAAGAATTGATACCATTTCTTTTTGTTATCACCAGCGATTTTATATATTTTTTTAACTAGCATTTCTAACTGCATTTGAGGCACGCCGTTATAATTATTGTTATCAATGCATTTAAAATTTTAACAGGTGTTGTGCTGCTTTTTTGTTTTGTGATACGAAATTGAGTTCGTCTTTTCTTTGCCCCACTCTCTGCCACAATTTACAGCAACAGCTTAATAGGGGGGGCAGACTCTGTTCCGACTTATATACAATATATATTGTAGTATAATTCATTGTCAAGCGACGCTTATAGCCAGAGTGTGTTGTTGTTGTTGTTGATGTTGGTTGAATCTTCAAGTTTTCACTTTTAATTTTATGGGAGCCGCAGATGCGAAGAGCAAAGAGCATTAATTGATTGGCTAGCTGTGATAGTTGCTTAGTTCGCTTCGCTGGTCGCTAGACCCGAGTCTCCAGTCTGGTTGTGTAACGAGAAAATATAGAGAGAGGGAGAGACAGGCAGACACACAGACAGACTGAAAGAGAGACCAGTTTAGAGGTTTGTTAGTTTGCCAGGTTTTCCAAGCAGCGCATGCCAAAATGAAAGTGTGAACAATTCAGGCAGCTGCCTCTTGCCTCTTGCCTCTTGCTCTGACTGTGGCTGTACTTCCAGCTGCCCCTGGCTTTCTTTGATGGCCCTGGCTAGACAATGAGTCAGTGCACTGTGCAATAAATGTATAATGTGTATAAGCACATGAGTAACAATTGTTGTGCCCACAAATTTAACTCTTCATATAATGATAAGACACGATCTTTACACGGCTGGCTACTGTCTTGACTAATGTGTTTGTGTTTCTCTTTTTGCCCTTTGCTCCCTTGCAGATTGTTTGCATCACTGCCCAAGTATACGCAACATCTATTAGTTTTACTCTTTGGCACATTCCGCGTTATCGCCAGCAATGCGGCCCACGCATCCACGGGCATGACTAGCGAAGCCCTGGGCGTCTCTGTAGCGCCCAGTTTCTTTCAATCTTGCGTCAGCGATGGCAAAACCGCTCGCATGGAGGATGTGCTCAAATTTAAGGTGAGTCCTTTGCCCAACTTACGATTGCTATTTGCTATCTGGATATTACAAATCTCTTTCTCAATTGCGCAGGTGTCCACGAAGATCATGCAACACATAATCGATAAGTTTGCCACACACGACATCTTTGGGCGCGACAACTATGAATACTATGCCCGCGTCACGGGACGCATCCTCAAGGTGCAGGACGAATGGATTTGCAGTTTTCAATATCCGCCGCCGCCACGCGGCAAGTTGGCGCAACAAAAATATGCATGTGAGTTTAGAATGCAAAAAATGTGGCAGATATGGGATGAAAGAATGAATGAATTATGAATCATTTTGAAAAACTGTTGCTTGATAATTATTTTATTTGTAATAATTATTTTGCTTGCTCAGGAATATCGAAGTTCCACGAATAGATAAGAATCGCATGACTACAGTTATTTAACTTATGGATTTTTTGTGATTTAGGAATTTTGTTTATTAGAATATGGAAACATTTTAGCAGAAAATGCATTAAAGCATATCAATTGAAAATGTAATAAAATTGAAAACAAATTAAAAGAAACAATTCGGATTCAGTTCATTAAATAAATGAATCAATTAAAAAAAGATATAATATGTAAAAAGTATTTATCCAGTTTTCAAACTTGTGTCAGGCATTTAAATAGTTTGTGTAGTAATTCGAATAATTTGAACTAAATATGGAATTTATGTCGATAGACCTGTTTGTGGCACGCAGCTAACAATTATACTGCATATCAACACATACAACAACTATTCTTTTATCGTTCACTTCAAATTCAATTGAAGCATAATTGAATATTTACAATGATAAGACAAAGTTTATTTCAGCCTTTTTTTTGGTGATATTTTATATCAAAAGTAATTACAACAAAGAAATTTTAATTGCCTAGGAATTAATTTGTTTGATTCACAAATTTCCATATTGGTACATAAAAAAAGGCACATTAAAAGTTGTATGTTAATTATTAAATTAAAAATATAGTGTGTAGACTTTAATCAATTTAATCAACGTATTTAAACTTATATCAAATAACTAATTAAATTTTTTCTCTGCAGTGCAACATTCTTTGGAGGCCGAAAAGACTTGGTTGCAGTGCCAATGCGAGCGTTGGGGCTTACGTGAGTACCGAAACTATCTCGACTCGATCTTAAGAATCTATCTATACATATAAGCTACACTTATTCTATATATATGTGGGGTAAGGTTTATGTGCCTAGTTCCTAAGTCCATTGCTTCAGCAATATGTTTTGGGTTTCTATGCATTTGGGCTTAACATAAACTCTACAACACGCTCTCGCTTCTCTCTGTCTCTCTATCTTTCTCTAACTTTGCACTCTGCTTTAGCCACTTCACAAACAAAAAAATATCTGTCTACATTTTTATGTCTATTTCATTGCGCTCATACAAAACCTATTCCTAAAACATAAACGTCGTCGTGTTGTTGAATGCAGTGGCCCAGGAGGAATCTCGCTCGACGCCCGCTTTGCTGACCAGCTCCAGTTCGGCGCTGGAGAACAGCGTGCTCTCGCTGGGCGTATCGCCGGAGCACTCCTTCATCGAGAGCTGTGCCCGTCTCTCTGTTTCGCTGGAGGGACCCGGCATCTTTGCCATGACCAGCTCACCGCTGCCAGCCAAGCGCAATGGCAGTGGCAACAGCAACGGCAATGGCAATGGCACCGACTATGACTACGATGACTATGCGGACGATGATGAGGATAATGATGAGCTGGCTCATGACTTTGCCGCCGATCTGGAGCTGAGCAGCATTGCGCCAGTAACGCCAGCACATCAGCAGCAACAGCAGCAGCTGCAACAATTGCGCGGCTTGCAGCGCTACAGGCACCGACATCAGCAGCAGCAGCAGCAACAGCAGTTCTCGGGCACAATACACAACTCGCAGGAGGACGACGAGGATGAGGACGACGATGAGGATGATGAGCTGACCACCGTGAAGCGTCGTTATCGCCAAAACAAAAAGAAGCCGCTTTCCAGCAGTCATCATCAGCGACGTCTGCGCGCCGGCACCAAAAGCCTCGATGGAGGCGGTGAGCAGCGACGTGGCAGCAATGCAACAGCCACAATTGCTGCGGACTCAGTTGCAACAACTGCAGCAGCAGCATCAACAACTGCAGCAACAGGCAGCAGCAATGGCGGCAAGCTGAAGCAGCAACATCGCACCTGCAGTCGCTGCAATCGCGGCATACGCCACAGCAGTTCGTGCAGCTCGAATTCGGGCGGTGCTGTTGGCTCCAATGGGGGCGGCGTCGGCGGCGTTGGCGGTGGCAACAATGGAGCCAACTCTGGCGGCATGACCATGGAGGAGCTGCGGGCCGTCAATCGCTATGCGGAGAGCACCAAGAGTCTCTCGTATTTGCCACAGGTGAGGCATAAGTTCTGGCCTGGCTCTAGAATATCCGTTTAAAAAGGCAGAGTACATCCATCCCTTACCCTAACCACACCCCTCCCCTCAATATTTCCCAAAAAAAAAACCCACTTTTGACCCCGTCTCCAGCATTTAGTCAACTTGCTCGAATTTTAAGTTCTGTATTCTTTTTGCAGGTTTGAGCAAGCAAACTGCAAATAATTGCGAATTATTTAATAGTTTTTAAGATATTTCTTGATTTGATGAATTTTACTTTACTTTTGATTTGTATTAAATATTATGATTATTATTATTATTATTATTTTCTCTGTAACTTTTAACATTTAACGCTGTCCATTTGTTCTTTATTTTCTGATTTGTTCAATTACATTTCTTTTTTCGTTTATGTATTTTTTTTTTTAATCATATATAATAATCTCGTTTTGGACAGCTGTCCTCCCCCCTGACACGCTGTATCCCCTCTCTCACTATCTTACTGACTGAAAATTTGATTTATTTATTAATTTTTGGTCTAATCTAAAACGAATTTTTCTTTAATTTATAAAATTGTTCAACGTTTGCGCCTCCTTCTCTAGTTTTGTATCTTGTTCTATATACTATTTATATATATATCTATATGAATATATCTAACTAAAGCTGCGCCTGCAACAACAACAACAACTACTACTACTCACACACATATAAAAATACACACATAAAACAACAACATTTACATTTAAGCGTAATTCTAAGCGTATCTGGCACTAAAATTCCCAGACTAAAACTAAAAAAAAACAACACACACAACTGTACAAAAGATGAACATACACACGCAACAAAAACAAAAACAACAACAACACATGCGTTTTGTTTGTTTTTCACTCATTTATAATTTTAGTTTCGTTTTTTGTATGTAATAACTTTAAATATGTATCCTTAACAATTATTGCTACTCTAAAGGAAGAAAGAAACACAAAAATCAACAAAAATTCATTCCATTCAAAATACATGAACAAAATTGTACTCAATTTCGTTTTACTTGCATATTAAATAAAAAAAAAAAAAATCAAAAAACTATAATTTATTATTTAAAAAATAAAAATCATTTCAAATGTCTTGCGAAAAAATGTAAATATTTATTTTTAAGTTGAGCATAGAGCAAAGATTAAACCAGGAAACAGAATGTTGCAGTTATCATTATTCAACAATACGCATTAAGCACAAAGAATTAAAAGTTAATTACGACAAACAATTGCAAATTCAATCGCACTATTTTTTTTTTAATTTTATATCTTATCTTTTGTATACCTTTTTTTACTTATCATTTAAAAGTACCAAAAAAAAAAAACAACAAAAAACCTGAAATACAAAACACACAAACTGCACAAATAATTTTGTTTTAGTCATTTAGTTAATAGCTTAAGCTATGTTTAAGCCACGTTATTGTTGTATTCCCATTGTTCATTGTTAATTGTTAGTTGTTAATTTGTAGTTTTGATTGTTGTCTTGTCGTAGCCTGAATTAACCCCAACTCTTTTTTTTTGTAGCTTGTGCTCGTATCTATTGTCTCTGTCTTGTTTTATGTCTTTTGATTTTGTAGTTTGCAATACAAATAACACGACAACTAAACTTAAATTCACACACACCTCCCCCACCACCACACACACACACCAACACACACACACACACACACACACCCACACACACATACACACTCATGCGGAAGCGTGGCAATTTCATTGTTTTCTTTTTGTGTTTTATGTTTTATAAAATACTTATGCTAAAGAATTACCAAACCGCTTATCGCAAATTGTTATTTAACTGCAATTTTGCTTGGCAAGTTTTCATTTTAATTTGTTTATAACAATTGGAGTATTCACAGTTAGATAAGCATACATATTACATGACACAATGTTTAGCTTCTTTCAACATTCATTCGAATTCGGCACGTTTATCAATTAGATAAAAAATACTTAAATTTCTTTTCTCATTTAATCTCTTTCAAATTGAGCTTTAACAATGAATACAATTTCTATTTGTTATATTAATGAATTTTACACTTTTTCCGCTGCGCTAATTCTTGCAATATATGTAAATAATTTTATCTACATCATTTGTGTTGTTAACAAGTTTTTGTTTTTTTGTTTTAATTATTTTAATTTTCGTTTATAATTTATAATTTTCAAATATTTATTTTATTAAAAAAAAAAAAAAAAACTGCAAATGTCTTGAAACATTTTTAAATTAAAAAAAAAAAAAAACAAATTAAAAATTGAGCTTTAGAAAATTACCAAAAACAAAAATTACCAATGTAAAATGTCAAAACTCTAATGCGAAATTTTTGAATCCCCGTTTTCCCTCCCAAAAAAAAAAAAAAAAAAACAAAAAAACTACACATCTCAACAACAACAACAACAACAATGACGACACATGACAACAACAACAATACAAAAATCCATGCAAAAAAAAAACAAATATAAATCACACCAATGTGTTAGGTCCATGAACGCCAAACCGCACGCATGCGCACCCGCTCCGAGTGGTTCCTGGGGCCACGGGACGCGGTCGTCTCGCTGCAGCTGCCGGCGGATACGTGCAGCAACTGCTGCTTGGCAGCGGCTGCTGCCGCCGCCGCCGGTTACTTGGGTGGCGGCAGCACGCGCGACATGCGGCAAACTGTTGCCGGCGTCGGTGGAGCTGCTGAAATCGATGCGGAGCGCAGCCAGGCGGCGCTGCTCTATCACTTCTATCGCCGGCAGCAGCGGGAACGTGAACTGGAGCGGGAACAGCAGCTGGACGACATGATGGACACCGAGGATAGCTACAGCTCTAGTCGTCAGCAGCAACAGCAACAACAACAGCATCAACAACAACAACAAAAGCAACACATACATTCCAAGGGTCTGCTGAGGCCGCCGCAGCAACACCAACAACGTCGCCTGCTGCTGGACTCTAATTCGGGTAGTTATAAAGCGGCAGCAGCACTAACCAACAATCACCAACAACAACAACAACAGCAACATAAACAACACACCGCACACGCTGACGCGCTAAAGCCTTACAAAAGACGCAATAAACGCGGCAGCAGCAGCAGCAGCAACGTGTTGCAGCCACAACAGCTGCAGCATGCACAAAGCTTCTATCTACACGAAACGCTCAATAATTCATGCTACTATTCCACACAAAATCTGCCCGCAGCTGCAGCTGCTGCTGCTGTTGGTGTTAGTGTTGTTGTTGAGCGTGTTGGCAACAGCAGCAATAACAAAAACAACAACAACAACAACACTACTGACTCTGACGGCGAGTGCGATTCGCTTGATGGCTGCGTGTTGCACACGTTGCAGGCAAACGAGCTGCAGCAGCACGTGCAGCCAGCTTCTGTGATGTTGCACCATTCCACGCCAATCATGCTGCATCGACAGCTTCATGAGCAGCAGCAGCACCAGCAGCAGCAGCAGCTTCGTCCACGCCTGGACAGCGATGCATCTGCTGCAACGCTTTACCAGTCGTTTGGGACGCAGCGCGGCAACAGAAACAACAACAACAACCACAATAACAATAACAACAATAGTAACTTTAACATTAGCAGAAACAGCAACAACAACAACAACCTTGTCACGATCATTTTTAATGTTTTGGATTTTCTGTTTTAAAAATCATTTAATGTTTTATTGTCATGTTAATCATTTGTTAAATCTTAGCATAATCCTAAGAAAGATAACCAACAAAGAATCAACCAAGTGGCATGTCCTGTGTTGTAGCTTCCACATACCGTTAGCATCATTTGCAGCCCGGTTGCAAGCAATAATATTGAGATGTGTTCAGTGACCTCTGAACTTTGCACCAATTTTCGTTGTTCCCCCTTTTGCGCCCCATCATCAACATGATTTTTGTTAAACACTTATAATTTTCAGTTTGTGCTTATCATGAATCAATTAATTGTATAATAATTTTAACATTATTAAAAATCATTTATCAAATCGCCTGTTTCATGTTTATTTAACTCATTTTTTTTTTGCGAATGACAATTATATTTTTAAAGGTTTAATTATTTTAATTTAACTATTTAACAGATAATTGCCGAACCTTATTTCTTGTAACAAGAATAATTTATGATATACGAATTTTTAAAACCATCGAATCAAAGTGTTTTCTAAGCTAATCCCTAAAAATGCTAACTTATCAGAGGTAACTAAAATTAAAAGTGAAAGTATTCGAATTAATTGAAGTTTAATTAAATCAACAAAATCTTGGAGCAACCAAAAAACGATCAAAGAGTCCAACATTTTTTTAAAGAACATGCATTTGCCAACAGTCGAAATTTACATATAATTTTGATTACTATTTTTAGTTTTATAAATATTATTGAAGTAATTATTTATTTATAATAATTTTATATATTTATAATGTTTTATGTATGTCTGTACAGCAATCGTGCGCTAATGCCCAAAAAAAAATTTAAAAAAATATATATATATTTCAATATTTATTTCGTAATTATTTTTTATTGCTTTTAATGTGTAAACAATTTGATTTTGTTTGTATTCAATAAATACTATTTGCATTTATTTGTAAAATTTGCGTTTATACAAATGTAAGAGCTTTTGTTTGTTTCTTATTTATGTATTTTACATTATAAAACATATATCAACACACACTCACACATCTACACTTTATACACTCACACACACACACACACTCGCATACACATTTTTGTTTTATATATTTCTTGTAATTGTTGTTGTTTTATTTTATGTCTACTAACTAATCAAAAAAACAAAAAAAAACCCACTCACTTTGTTATTTAATGTGTAGCTTTCTGTTGTTTTTATGTATTCGTTTTTGAGTTGTTCTTGTCTGCAAGCAAAATGTGCAACACGCCCACAGCAGCAACTACAACATGAACAACATCAGCAGAACCGAACCAACAACCAAACCAAGCCATCCACAAACATAAATGTTGCAGAAGAGTCCCTCCCTTTCAAACTCAAAAACAAATTATATTTTTTTCGTTTCTCTTCTCTCTCTCCTCCCACGCTACCATCTGATGATATATATATATATATCATATCGAATTAGTTGGCAACATCCGTTTAAGTAACAGCGCCGAGTCCATACAATATGCCACACGTCGACCCAACATCATCAGCAATCCCAACACCAGCATCAATCCAAACAGCAGCAGCAACAACAACAACACACGCCGCCTGCTCATCAATGTGCCACGCCAGTATCCGTTGCGCTCCTCGCTGCGTCGCCATAAGGAGAAACAGATCGGCGGCAGCCAGAGCAACAGCAGCAACAGCATCAGCAACGAGCAGTTGACCGGCAATCCGACAGCGGCAGCAACGGTTGCTACGCCGCTGAACAAGCCGCTGTTGCTGGTGGGTCTGTTGCCGGGTGCGGAGCAGCCACCATCTATGCGCAATTCCATAGCGGATTGCGGCAGTCTTGACTATGACAGCATGGACACCATGGAGCACCAGCTGAGCGTGGAGTGCAGCACATCGTTGAGCTTCAAAGCGCCGCGGCTGTAACAGGAGCAGCAGCAGCAGCAGCAGCAGGAGGCAAGCGACGCAGGCTCAGGCAACATTTCAACAACAGAAATACATACATAATTAAGTAATTATTAAATCGACTAGAGTTTAAATGAATTTTTACCAACGGGCTAAACATCCCTAACACACACACACATACACACACACACACACATCTATATATGTATTTCTATTTATGTGTATAGCAAGAAAAGGCTGATTTTCTTTAGTTAATAACGATACAAATTAACGGATATTGCAACAAATTGCCAAATTTTATTTGAGTAAACTAAAGAAAACACAAAATGCAAAAAAAAAAAAAAAATTGTGTTAAATGAAATTCAATGCATTACTTTTTTGTAAACTTGTTCGAATTTTCGTTTCCAATTTTTAAGTAAAGAATCTCTTTTTATAGTTAAAAAAAAGAAAATAATAATAATAAAACAGAAATTCAAAGCACTTGTAAACATTGTCAACAGATATCTTAGGCTATATGCATTTCTTTTTGAATCTTTTGACCTGAGCATTAACTGAAACTGATTGAAAACTAAACAAAAACAACGACAAACAGATCAAACTAAATAGTTGCATTATTTTACACAAATACTATATGTATATTAATAGATTTCCAAGTTGTCAAGCTACTTTAAAAAACACAAAAGCAAAGACTCGCCCTGCAATCAAAATGAAGAGATATAATCGGAACTCAAACTCAATATTTTTACTACACATAAATTAAATAGTACAAAAAACAATGTCGAAAATATTAAAAAAAAAAAACAATTGAATATACAAAATTAAAATTTACACAATACTTATAAAAAACCATGTACATAGAATTATATATAGCATTTAAGTAATAGTTTCTTGTTTCAAGAAACTCCAAGCAAAGTTGTAATATATTTATAGCTAATGTCTGTGTGTCCAAAAGATATATGTTATATATATATATATATATAATATATTTATATATGTGAGTCTAGATTCTGACGTTTCTAAAATGAGCAAAAGTTTAGTGCGCAGTTCAAGATTGAATTATTTTTAATTTTTTGTGAAATATGTTTTGATTTAATTCGAACTTAAAATAGGTGGTGACTTATCCATCTCGGATAAGTTGCAACGTTTTCCAATTTAACATCGATAAGAGCACAATAATCCATTGCTATAAAAATCGCAAAGATTTTAGATAGATATCTTTCTAAAAAAAATGATTATTAAAAGCCCGTTCGCAAACATTAAAAGTACCAAGAATCAAGACGTAAAAACAGTAAAAAAACAAAACATACTTCACAAAAACAATAAATATAATATTATTTTAAACAACGCTTTAGACAAGTGATCATTTTAGAAACGCTAAAAGTTAGTTCCACATATATATATATATATTAAATAACTAAAACTAGTGCTAGCACAGCTCGAGCAATACGATCGAGGCTAGGCAAGAATACAACCCACAGTAAAGGTGCAGAAGTGAAAACAATTTAATTAGATTAATGAGAACATTAAATTTACATAATTAAGAACCATTCCCAGACTTAAGAACTTGCCCAGTTAATGCCAATTTACTTAATCCTAACTGAACAACATGTCATATATATATTTATATATATTAACACCAAACTCTTTCACTGCCCCGCTCACTATCTCCACATTGCCGAATCTGTACCATTTCCTAGCCTTAACAATCCCCCTAATTTGATGATTTTTCGTGGAATTGTGCGAAAAATCCATCCAAGTTAAAATTCACTCGCTGTGCTACAATTTTTTTTGTGTTTGTTGTTTCAAAACGAAAAAAAAAAACAAACTTGAATTTATGCATACATATATGTAATTAGGTTTAGTTAAGATATAAAAACAATTTTCAATTGGCCATTTCATACATAGTATGAAGTCCAATCTGAAGAGGAGCTCTTTAAACAAAAATGAAGAAAAAAAAGTGAAGAGAGAGAGAAAAACCAAGCAACACCAATTTGTTGATTAGCAAAAGTTTTATTATCAACATAATTTTTATATTGCCCGTTTATGCTAGGCTATAAGCTATATAAATATATAGATATATATATTGTATATGTATAAATCTTACATAGTACGATTTTGAGTGAAGTACATTCATTAGCCCATAAAAATATTATATAAATCTTATGTTTATCGTATTGTATATGATTGATGATGAAAAACAAAAACAAAAAAAAAAGGAATTACCGTATCAAGTGTGCAGCGTCTGTTCCATATGGATGTAATACATCATATATATGTATATTTATTTTTTTGTTGAGTGAATCTGCTGCGAATGCATTTCGAATACATTTTTCAAATATTATACTTTTTAATTTGGCTTCTTTTGTACGTGTATATATTTAAACAAAAATATAAAAATAAATTTGTCATTCTGATTATTTTCTCATTACGAAAAAGTTGCACATAAAACTGTATACAAGATTTTGAAGAATCATAATGTAACTTATTACTGAAAAATAAATAACTAAATTCAAAACATTTGAGACACCCCGACTTATTGCAATCTATTTAAATGCGATACGTTCGAACACATCATTTGGTCAGCTCCTTTTTATATAATTATAGTAAGTACATATTCCTAGTTGTACAAGGCCTTATCCACTATGATGCCGTGCTCGATGAGGAAACTTTCCACATCGGAGGCGAAAAAGTCATCGCTTAAGTCATCAGTTAGCCGCACAAAATTGCCAATCAGCGCCTGTGCCTTGTACACCAAAAGAGCGGGCAATCCCTTGGTGCGAAAGTCACGGCTCATGCCCGCCACGGAGCTGCAGATCTTGGCAAACTTGATGGACGGATATTCGGTGGCCAGCGTGTCCAGGCATTTGTTAAGCGTGGCGCAAGCGGTTTGGCTACGCTCATAGATGTGTATAATGATGGTCGTGTGCTTGTTCTCCTGCTCCACACAGGCGAGAAACTCTTCGTGCGTGCCCAATTGCAGCACCTTGCCGAACTGCTGATGGTGGCCCGTCTGGCGGAGCATTTCGGCCATGCGCTGCTTTTGGTACTGCTGCAGAAAGTCTTCGCTCATCAGCTCAGCAAATTCAGCATCGAGCTCCTCCTGACGCTTGCGTTCCTCATCCTCGGCGGATGTCGCTGTGGTCATCGCCAGTTTTTTAGCCATATCCAAGCGCTGGCGCTCCGTTTCCTCGCGACGCTCCGCCTCCAGTTGCTTGAAACGCTGCCAGTCCTGCACAACGCCCTTAGGCCCGGTATTGGTTGAGCCCTGTTGCTGGCGATAGCCACCCGGTGGCGCCGCATTAGGATCTGTATTAATTGTCAGTCCGGATTTAGCTGCGCCTCCTTTGCCAGAGCCTCGAGCGCCTTCGCAGTCGCCATCGCCATCGCCATCGTCGCCATTGTCTTCGCCTTCACTGCTGCTGCAGTAGTACTCCAATTTCTCGCCCAGTAATTTATCTTCTAGTGTAGCCATAATGCAGTTTAATCACTTTTATTAATTTAATTATAGAAAATGTAGCAAAAAGCAAACAAACTAATGATGAGGGCTACAAAAGAATCGATACCCTGTGCAGCAACAGCTGTTTGTGGCAACGCATTTTGTGAATGGCAAGCAGTAAAAAGTTATCGTTCGCTGTTATCGTTTAATTATTTGTGGTTACCATTCAAAATGTATTTAATATTTTAATTTGTGTGTGATGCGAATAATTTTGAAAATTTTGCGTAAATTGTCAGGCACCTCAAACTGATCAATTATCTGATCCATGCTATTGAAGTCGGCCTTCTCCAGCTCATCGCAGGAGTCTTCATCAGTGCACGCGGGATTCGAGAGCGCCAAGCGCTCGGCAAACGAGACAATGCCGCACCAGGCGCGAAAGTCCAAAGTTCCACAGCCATCCGACTGATAGCCCAAAGTGGTAAGTGTATTTTTCACATTTTGCTCGGTGCCATGAAACTCCAGCACATCCTCTAGTGCCTGCGGCAAACTGCGCCACAACATTGTGCGTTCCTTGTACTCCACGAGCGGAATCTCCTCGTTGCCCAAGGCCAATTCAGTTTCTGGCTCCTCGCAACGGCTCAGATGCTTGAGGAAGACACGCTTGTAGAGCTGCTTGCGCTGCTGCGAGACCCACACATATTTGCTCAGATATGTCCAAGGAGTCATGGCTGCGAGGGTAGAAATTGAAGTTGCAGCTAGACATGCTAAAATGCATATACAAACTCTTGAGCATGGACAGATCCATAGGCACATCGAATCGCGTCGCCGATTTGGAGAACTTTCGCGGCATCTTGTTGCTCGAGCTAACCGTTGTCTTATCCACCTCCTCGGCCGGCTTGTGCACTGTCTTCGGCATGTACTTGATGGCCTCACGCAGTGCTCGATTGAGCTACAGGAAGACAAAAATAGGTATTTTTAAGAATTTAATAATCAGCTCTTTCCTTTCGAAATTATATTAAAATACAATCTCATAGAAGCTCAAAGATTTCGAAAACAGGATAACCTAAAATTATTACCAATGCTTGACGAAGAATCTACTAATAATTTTATTTGCTGTGCTATAGATAATAAATTCTCTTTTAAAATACAAAAATTAAATAATAGATTTAACATAATATAAATTTAAAAAAAAATAAATGCTTAAAAATAAAAATCTGTGGATTGTCACAACGAATTGTACCCACATATCTGCCAAATGTGTTTTCAATTAAATCCACTGTTAGATCCGTTTTGAGCGTCTGAAAGGCCTCGTCGGTTAGGAAACTGCCCTTGAGCAATATGGGTTCCCGCTCAGTCTCGCGCTTATCCTTGGGCAGCAAACCAACAGAATTTGGGATCAGACTGGGTCTGGTGCTGGCATTCAGGGAATCGGGGCCCAAGGTGGCAACCTGAGTCTCTGGATCCTCGCTCAAGTGAAATGTGGTGGTGGCTGAAAGATTTCAACTACAGCTTGTTAAATAAATATTGAAAAAAAATAGGAACAAATGGAATGGATAAATTATTATTTGTGATCCTAATATTCAATAGAATCTTTCTAAATATTTGTAGACTGTCAAATTCTTCTTTAGATAATATTATTTACGCACCCTGTGTAGGTTTTAGTTTCTTGCGCTTTTTGCCCCGTCTCGCATCCTCGTCGCTTATCTCGTGCTCATTGATGCAGGTCTTCGGCGGCTTGGGCTCCAGGTCGATGTGCTGATCACCGCCTGGCGTCAGGCTGGCTGTGGCCAGCGAGGATTTGGGCCGCTGCTCACTGGACGGCTGTCGTCGGGGCTTTTTCTCCTCATTTGCACCCGCGCTTTTGGGTTTCTTGCCCTCCTCGATGCCGCTTTGGGTTAGCTCCGAGCTGGGCTTCCAGTAGAGCGTCTCCTGTGAGTGCGATCGCCGCAGATCCAATATAATCTTCTTGCGCTGAATGTTCTCATGTTTGCCCCACTCGGGCGTAATGCAACGCCTATAAAAGGAGCCCGCACTGTTGCGCGTATGGATACTAGTTACTGTTGGTGTTGGCGTCATGGGTCGGGAATCGGTTTCTGCGTAGCGTCTAAACAGATCCTCTGGTATGTTGTCCGCCTCATGCGGCTGCAGTTGCTCCTCAAGTGACTTGTCTTTTGCTGCCTGCAAGGGACCTTTACCCTCAATGGCTAGCGATGTTTTCAGCTGGTTTATGACATCCTTGACAGCCGGCGGCGCTGGATGGTTGCACAGCACCGAGCAACCTTTGGCAAACGGATTGAACAGCCCACCAAAGGGACGCAGCGACAGTGGCATCGGCATGGCCTCAAATTTCAACGACATGCGCGAGTCATCCGCATGAAGGTTCCTCCGCTGCGAGGCATCCACACGAATTAGTTTAACTTCTGCCAGAGAAATATTATTTTCCATTTACCTTCTTGACATATTTGATATGCCGCTTCGGCGTGGGCACCAATCCGCTCCGTGTTGTGCCGCTCATCGCTGCTCACGACTAACTCTGGCCAAAACTCACAAAAAGCCTTCGGCGTCCAATAAACAACGCAACGCATCGCAACTCGTCGCCATGGCAAATCCCAACCCAAAGTTTGGTCTAGTTGTCTGCTCAAAATGCGTTTATTTTGACGTATATATTTTGTCAGCCAATTTGAGCAAAACTCACAAATTCAATTTGTGGTTCGCCGAGATTGGATTTCAGCTTATTCTAATTAAACTCGGTGCAGAGTGAGTTGTAATATTGACAAGCCCATAGAGTATATATGCATATATAAACATTATTGGTCTGGACGACTAGACGACTAGAGTCTGTCTGTCTGCTCCTATTCCTTTAGTTTTTTTTGTTAACCTTGGTAAAGTCTGATGGAGTTCGATTTATGGAGACGTCTCAGCAATAACGCAAAATTAATAGGACATGACCTAAGCAAGTAGTTGATATAGGCGTTTATAGATCGAAGAAATACTTACTCATGAAAGCAGCTAAGAATGTTTGCTTTTGTGGCATATTTGGAAATAGATATAAGATTTCAATCAATTAATAGAGTGTTTTTTAACTTGTGCAGAGCACAACGGATTCTGTCTTCAAGTCTGTTTAATAATAGATTTGACTATTTAATTTGGGATGTGATCCTTAATAAAGGTAATTTTTATAGTTTATCTTTTAAATTTTTGGTGTCATGATGAGCAATGACATAGTAGCCGTCAACCCAATAAAAATTCTAGCATTCGTGCAAGAGCTTGGGTTGATGGAGGAGCTTTAAGCCCAGAAGGGGGCACAATAGACCTATCAGGTCGCAGTGCACACACCCCTAACCCAATAATAATAATAATAATGATTGATAGAACACCTTATAAGTGCGTCAACTCCAATCCTTAGACGTGGAGTGGAGACCGTTCTAAGTAGACTACGTCTAACGTGATTTTCTTCTGTTCTGTAAATAATAATTTTTAAGTGTTGCTTTTATAAACAAAGTTATTAATTTTTGAGCCAATTTATAGAGTAATTAATTAATTCGGCGTTAGTGAGGAACTTATGTTTTCTTAGCTTAGGAGTATTTTTATTTCTAAATTAAATCTTACCACACCTCGAGAGGTATCATTAAATGCTCTTCTCCATTCGTTTTGAAAACCTCTTTTTGCTTTGTGAAGTTGATGAATTTATCAGTTTTACCGAAGCCCAGTAATTTTACAGGTTTTCACAGCTTAAAAAATTTGTCATATCGCACAGCACATCTAAACTCTTAGAGTTTGATATTACTTTCTGTATCTAAAAATATTTAAATACTTTTTTTTAATACCCAATTCGACCCCATCAAATGATTTTCAATTTCAAATTTAAGAAAATTGTAGAATTTGAAATTCTAACATTTTCGTAAGCACTTTATTAATTAGATAAATCAGTTTGTTTTGTTGTCGCTTAGAACTAAGTTTTAAAAATTGAGGACAGCAGTTGCAAACGCTCCTCAGGCTCCTCCTCAGTACAAGGAGCCGCGATGATGCAAGTGTCTCAAGCGTTGGTCCAGCAACTGGCGCTCAGTGGACAGCGATACCGTTGACGTGGATCGATGTATGGGCGGCAGGACATGACCGGTTGCTGATGGCGCGGTGACCACCGAGGCGGCGGCCAATGTTGTCTCTAAGGGACCCAGTACAGCGCTGTGCCCCACAGCGCGTGAGCGGAGCAAATGATTGCGCATATTGGAGCGGGACCGGCACCGCAGCGAATTGTTGAAAGAAATCTGCAGCGAGAGGTGCTTCTGGGAGAGCTTGGCCAGTTGATCCGGCGACAACTCGATTACCTGCGAGTTGAGCGGATTGCCAGCTGCTGCATTGGCATTCACCATCGCCGCTGCTGTGGCGGCACTGTAACTTGGCAGCGTCCCAGTCGGCGAGGAGCTACCACAATTGCAGGTGATGGACGTCAAGGAAATACTGTCCGCATTGGCATCACTGGCGGCACCAGACGAGGTCTCCACCAGGCTGTAAGCGACAGAGGGCTCCTTGACGCCACCTGCTTCATTGTTGACGTTCTCAAATATCTTGATGACGGGCACAATGGCGGGTCGAAGTATGATGCCCGCCTTGCGGAATTCCTCGAGTGCATCGTCATAGGTGGGCAGGCCGGAGACAATCGTATAGGATGGCAGCGATTCAACCTCATATTCTGGCGGGCAGTGGCGACAGATTTCAATGTTGGCATCGCTATGATTGGCACGATCTGAAAGCAGACAAAGCAGACATTCGTTAGTGATTTAAACGATATATATTAATTATAGATGAACCCAACAGCAATTCCCCGATTTCAACTCTCAACATCCGCTCCGCGAATAGCAATAAAATGTGGTATAACAAACATCAGAGAATTTTGTATGGGCATCGAAATAAAAATACCCTTGCTGATATGAAGTTCAAATTCGATATATGCGTTTATATCGATATATGTGCTTATCGATATATGCGTTTGTGAAATATAGAATAAAATATCGTAAATGACTTATTTCTAAATATCTCAAAACTTAGTTTCAATACACAACTCAATTTCCAAGTAATTCTCAATGTGTACATTTTAAGAGATACTAACGCAAAGTTAATATTAGTTTTTATTACCAAGTTCAGTTAAGTTATTTATTAAAATAATAGTTATTTACTGTTTGGTAAACCCTTTCATATAATTTAAAAATGTTTTACGCTGTTGATTAATTTTTTGTATAACCAGAATTTTTTTCGAATCCCATCGCGATACATAAGAATTAAAATTGTATACATATAAGTATTTATATATTTAAAAAATAAAAAACTACAATCAGAAGTTAGCATTGGAGTTACGTATATTTAGTGGTATTTATTTTGTTGCATATTTTATTGCCACATAGCTTCGCTAGTTGGCCTGATAAAAGGCAGACACATGTGCCCAGCTGTACAACTCGATGGCAAGAGCATAAGAGCAATCCAAATTACCAAATCAATTCCGTAGTACCTTTGGGACGATCCAACTCCCCACCTTTTACACAGCCACTGGAAGCTTTAGTTTTTTGTTTCTTGTTTTCTGTTTGCTGTGGGGGGTTGTGCTGTGCATTAATGAAATTTTTATGTTTAAATGTCGCAACGTTTTGTAGCAAGCTACTAAAACTGCCGCTGGCGGCAATGTGCAAGCTGCGTCCAACCCTTAAAAGTAGGCAACAACATTTTTTATTGCAATTGCCCTGTTGTTTAGGGGGATAATACCCAATGCCCCCTCCCACCACACCCGCTTGAGGTGAGTCAGCACGAAGGTCGCCCCCACTAGTGAGATAGATAGAAACTGTTGATGCGGCAAGCGTTTAGAGACGTGCTACACGATTTCGAAGATTAGCCGCATGCTGCGTGGCTTTAAAAAACACACGAAAATGGCGCACGCTTCGTTTCACACCCTTCTGTGTGTGTGTGTGTGTGTGTGTGTGTGTGTGTGTGGGCAGCGGGTGGAAATTTAAAAGCTGGCGCTGTCGCTGGCGGCTGTAACCGGGAGCGTTTTCACACCCACATGAATGGACGTTCATTTTTTATGCAACGCTTTGTAAGCTCACAAAATTAAATTGATGATCCAACACAGGACAAAATGGAAACTCATTGTCATTTGTGTATGTGCAATGGGGATGGAGTTGGGGAGGGTTGTTTAACCATATGGAGTGCCCATTCAGAGTCGGTTAAGCTGTTCTGTTGTGGCAACAGCTCAGCAGAGCTCAAGCCTTTTTGTGTAATTTTCAATTGACTTTTGTTAATTGCGCTGAAAGGACTTGACTTTTATCTTGATTTAGTGACGGGCTGCTAGCACGTGTCCTTTTTTATTTTTACATATCTATCGTTTCTTTTTCTCTCTCCCTCCCTTTCTCTTTGATCCATCGAATTTTAAGCAGAATTTTTAATACTGGTTGACAGTAGTTGGCATATGTTTAAAACACTGTTCCAAACTAGCCACACTAAAAACATATAGAGCAATATTCTTCCTTGTATTTATTTAATTTATTTTCAAAATAGTGTTTCATATTATTTATATTTGTTGTGCCACCTCTTATCAAAATTAAATTAAAATAACAATAATTTTATGTTCTTGAAAAAGAGAAAAGAAAACTATTGTTTGTACAACTAAATAAATTGATGGCATGTTTGCATTATTTTGTTTGATTCGCAAACACATGAGAATTTAATTTAATTTCTCATTTTTATAAAATGAATAAAACGTCTATATAAAATTGTGGCAGAGTGGCCAACGTGGCCAACGTGGCCAACGTTAAAGCTTTATCAAATATTAAGTTATGAGCTGTGGGGCACGTCACTTAAGAGCTTCATTTGATGAACTGTCTGTCGCCATAAGCCCCCCAGGATATACGCATTTCAATTCCCCAAGCGCAGCTTAGCACCACAATAAAATGAAGTGCAGCAGTAAAAAGAATGAAACGCGCTACATAAAAAAAAAGAAAACACAGAAAATACAAAAAAATGCGAGAGATGAGAGAGGAAAAGACACAAAGTGTAAGTGCGTTGTGCATAAAGTATGCGCCGCAAGTTATAAGCCAAAAATAAAATGGACACCGAACAACCTCACTAGTCAATATGCTAAAGGTCATGGAGACGCGATCCCCAACAAAAAAAAAGACGAAAAAAAAAAATACCAAAAGACAACAAGAACAACCAGAACAACAAACAGCAGGGAGCAGGAAGCAGGGAGCAGGGAGAAGGGAGCAGGCAACAGGGAGCAGGGAGCTAACAACCAGTAGCAAAAAGCATAACCTAAGGCAGGCCAAAGATATTTGGGCGTTCACGAAAAAGTTAAACACACTTTATGTTCGGTGGGGCTAAGCGTTAGTGTTCCTTGCTCCTTGCCCCTCCTTTTGTGTGTGTGTGTGTGTGTGTGGATTTGGGCGCCAAAACCACCGCAAAACCGAAGCAAAAAAGAAAACAAACGACGCAGCTCAACAAAAAAAAAAAACAAAATAAAGAAAATGATGTGCCCAGGACAACATGGCTATGTAGTATATATGCCGATGGCTGGCAGGCGAGTAAGCAAGAATAACAACAGCCACATTGAGGGGATATATGTGGGGAAGCTGTCTCCCTCTCCGCTTCTCTGGTGATGCTTGCCAGGCACGTAAGCAGTTGATGGCTCGTGCTCCCCCATCCCCCCTGCCCTCACCTTACTAAAAGTAAAAACTCCAGAAGCCACAGAGTTTTGGATGCTGCTCGTTGCTTGTCCTTTGTCCTTGGGGTTGGTAAACACGGCACCAAATTGCCGTTTAAATTTCTCCCCAATGTGTGCGCCCGACTGGGGCCAAGGCGGCCTTGAAGCATTATTGTGACTAGTGTTAGTTGCCCACCGGAGCAGCTACTTCGAGAATACCTTGATCTCCGTTTCTCCGTTTTACCTATCCACTGCTCTAAGTTTGTATATTTGAAGTTGTGGCTGTCGAGACAATGTCTGGAGGATTATCCGGTAGGCGTTTACTGCAACCTATACCTCCCTGTGGAGTCTGAACCATGTCAAACGCTTGAGACCACCAAGCTTTATGCGTCTGCCAGGGTTTCGCTTGCAATGTGGCGTGGGCGGGGGCGGGGGCGTGGCACTTCTCTCTTAACTAATTAAACTTGTACAAGGTACATGCAAATATTTTTTGCCAAACTTTCAACAACCTGTTCTGCTCCTAAACATATGCTGTGAGAAAATTGCAATGTTTTTCTTTTGCTGCGCTGCGGCATTGTGGAAACAAGAAAAATGATTATGAACATGTTGGCATGGCCAACAAGACATGCGAAAGGATGGTTTCCTTTCCTTTTTTTTTTTTTGGTTTGGTTCAATTGTTGGGCCTTTTGTATGCGCTGCCAAGAATTTTGGATGTAGCGCTCTGAAAAAGACATAATTCGCTTGAATAAATATGATTTATATCATGTATAATTATTATGAATTACGGATGTGCTACTTTTATTTTTATAAAATAAAATAATTGCGTTAAGGAAATTTTATAGGGTTTACTATTCTAGAATGCTTAAAATAAAAATATGAAAAAATTTCCTTCAATAAGAATTTAGTATATAAACCGATCCAGCTTTCAGACATCACCAGCAAAAAAAAACTGTTAACGAGCGGACAGCTATTGTTCTTTAATATAATTTAGCCCAAGGTTTTATACTTTAAGTTAGTTTTTTATAAAAACGAAAGAATAAAAGCTACAAAGCGATTGAAAAATTAGGATAAAAATTCCAGGAAATTTGTTATCACATTTTTTAGTGCCTTGCTTAAATTTTCATTGCCTTTTCTTTCTAGACTTGCTCAGTTCGCTGACTTGTTGTGTGGCGACATTCCCGTTAGTTTGCGTAGCTCATTTTAACTAACTGCTAAACTATTAGGAAAGTAACCCATCCATCTCAGAGATGTTGGGGCACGCCACCGACGCATGGGGCACGAGAGAATGGGGAATGAAGAAAAATTGCGGTATGTCAGTTAAAGGCACAACAACAATAAAAAGGACAAGAACAGATAGACAGACAGACAGACAGCATAAAGACATTGCCCCAGCAGCGAACACGCGCCAAAAGCATTCAACAACAACATTAACAAAGGGGACAGGAAGCAGAAGCAGCAGCGGCAGCAGCAGCAGCGGTAGAAGCAGCAGCCAGGATGAAAATGTAATAAGTGTGTCTATTTGTTCGCAAATATTTCATTTCCCGTGCCTTTATTTCACTTTTGGCCAGAAGACGCCGCCTGTTTGACGCCCACACAATGCGTTTGTAGCCACTAGAAAAAATGGCCAAAAACCTAACCGAAAAACTTAATTCAACTTTACGATAACAATGACCAAATATTTAGCTTTATGTTTTCTGTCTGCCAACTTCAGGTACAGTTAACTTTTGAAATAATAAGGTTGACATTGCTGATTATATCTCAGCTAATTAAGTATTTATTTACTTAATTATTTATTTGTGCGAATCTATTAAGTGCTGGGATTTGTTATATAACAACTAATTTTGAAATTATCGTTCTTTAACTAATGTGATAATTATTAATTGATAAATAAATATAAATAAAATAATTGTTAGTCTTAATCTTGATTTGCTTTAGTTGTTGTATTTTTATATTTAATTTTAAATAAATAAATAATCATTCTTTGGCGAGTGCGTTAATTATTAACTAAAGACTAATATCTGTTTATCTTAATATTAATACTTTATTTAATTTATTTTGAACATTAAAATGTTTGACAGAGTAATTACAAATTAAAATATGCAATGAATTTATGATTTGTGACACGAACTCCCAGAACTATTGGAATATTTATTGATTGTCTGTTACAAATAGTTTTTTTTTTAGTTGTTCATTTAACATTATTTGAGTCAAATGCCGCATAGGCAGTTAGAGTAATTTATGCAGTGCACAGTGCACATGTTGCCACAGCGTTAAATGTTATTAAAAACAATATAAACAACTTGCCAATGCGGGTGCGAGGAGGGCGTCGTGGGGAGTTGGGCTCGGGTCGGGCTGAATGTTGTTTATGTGCGTGCGGCGGCGTCGATGGCGGCTGCGGCAGCGCAATGAAAAGTGGACCACAAAGTGCCGGAGTTGCCAGGCAGCTCCAACAGCAACAGACTGTTAAGTATTGGGTAGGGGTGTAGTGGGAGAGGGGGCAGGCACTGCTGCGGCTGGTATTGCCGCAATTTTCAAATTGACTTTTGCACATGCTGCCCGGCGTTACGAAATGTGGCCAAACAATGTGAACACAAAGTGTGCTTGATAAAAAAAAGCAAAACACAATAGGCAGGGCTAATATTTATGTATGTATGTGTGTGTGTGCCTGTTCTGTGTGGGGGGCATAACGGTTAACCACGAAGCAACGCAAAAAGTCCAGATAGTCGCAAGCAGTGCGCATAAAAACAAGAAGAAAAATAAAAGCGAAAGATGCACTGGCGGCAAACACTTAAAACGTGCCAATTGTGCGCGTGAGTCGCATAAGTAAAATGTTTTTGGACTGTTTGCCAAATATGCTTTGGCAAAAGTCAAATATCTATCAAAACGGCATTAGCAGCAGCTGCAGCAGCGCCTTTGAATATGTTTACATTTACGTTAGATTATCGCCAAATACTTTGAGTCGTAAACTTCGTTCAGTTTTTTTGCAATATAAAACTTGGTTTTTCTTATAAAACTGCTTAGCTTAGCAGTGCTGCGCAGTCGATCAGTGTACTTAACAGCGCGTCAGTTACAGTGCTGCCACCTTGTTGAAAATGATCAAAATATTTGGTCTGGCAATAATGATCACATTTGTTATTTATATCTGGCAGCACAATTCAGTGAACCAAGTTCACGCGAACATTATAACGTGCGCTCAAAGAACAAAAGATACTCAGAGAGCGATTGAGGGTGAGAGCGAGAGAGCGCGAGAGAGTAAAAGAGGTAGCAAGAGCGTTCAACAAAAAAATCTGCCAGCGGCGTCAGTGGATTTAGTTTTGTTGTAGTGGCTTCAGTGGTGCGCGTTTCGCTCTGCTCTTGAAGCACTAATAATTATATATTTATTTAAAAGAACAAAAAACACAACAAAAAAATAATTAAATAGAAAAGAAGTGTAATTGTTAAGAATAAAACGACAAACAAAATAATTGTTTGTATTATTGACATGCTAAAAATGACAAATGTGCCGTTGCCGAAAATGCTTAAATTCAGCAGCAGCAGCAGCAGCGGCAAAAACAGCGCAGCAGCAGCGAAAAAGACTCGGCATAATGGATTAGCAGCCGTCGCAGCTGCGTCGCTGCGCTGCGCAGTCGACGACACGGACGAATCCGATGAGGATTCTGAATCAGAACTGGATATCGAAGAGGTTCACGATCCCGATGACGATGACGATGATGATGATGATGATGATGACGATGAGGTTGTGCTACAGATCGACAGCGAGGACGAAGCTGAGCTGGAGGCGCAACGCATACGCTTAGATGATATAAAAGCAGCAGCGGCTGCTGCGGCCGCCGCTGCAGAAACGCAGGTCAGTAACGGTAAAGTGACGACGGCGTCGCGCAAGCCGCGTGGGCGTCCGCCGGGCAGCACAAACAAAAACAACAACACAAACAACAACAACAAGAATCAGAACCAGAACCAGCGAAACAAAAACAAACGCAAATACTCAAAGAGCAGCTGCGCCAGCGTCGCTGCCGCTGCTTCCCCAGCTCCCCTTTCCGCCCCCGCTCCCTCATCGATTGTTGCTGCCAAAATACATGCGGATGAGAAAACACATCGTCTGATTTACAGTTGCGTTGAGTGCTCCCTGCTCTATGGCGATGCTCAAGCGCTCGCTCATCACTGGCACAAGGAGCACCAGTCACGGTTGAGGCAAACGTCAGTTAAACTGGAGCCGCCAATAGAGCTGAGCGAGGGCCTCAAACTGAGCGACTTAAAATGCTGTGCGCAACTTTTGTTGTTGAGGCGCAGTGCGGATGAGGATAAGGATCAGGGAGAGCGGGAGCAGCATCAGCTTCTGTGCTCCACTTGCGATGCACAATTTGAGCAAGGCAAGGAGCTGCAGGCGCATCTCAGCGAGCAGCATGGCATCTTCAAGCTGCTGGTGCCCAAGCGGGAGCCCAGCGAACCCATGGTCAGCATACCGTGCGATGTGGCCAGCAGTAAGTTAATGCCAGTGCCGGCTTCGGAGCTGCCAGAGACGCCGCCGCCGGAGAAGGAGACGGCGGATAAAGATGATCTCGCAATGATTAGTGCTATGGTGGCGGAAATAACTGCCGAACGTAGTCCCAAGGTCAATAAGATGGTTATCAAGCTGCCAGTGGGTAAGCGTGGGGGACGCAAGCGCAAGAAGAAGGAGCAGAAACCAAAGCAGGAGCAGGTGCAGGAGCAGGTGCAGGAGCTGGTGCAGTCAAAGCAAGAGCAGCAGGCGAGTCAAAATGCCAAACGCAAGCGAACACGCAAAGCACAAAAACCAATCGAAGAGGAGGAAAAGGAGGAGAAGGAACAGGAGGAGCAGAAAAAGGAGCCGCAGGCGAAGATAGATAAACCAGAGGAGAAGCAGGAAATCAAGGAGGAAACAGAGCAGAGACGCATGCGCAAAGCACGCAACTTTGTGGACTACGTGGTCGATGTGAAAGATGAGGATGATGATGACGATGAAGATAAGGACACGGAGGCCGAGTGCACAACGCCGCACAATAGCTCCACAGATGACAGCATTGCGGATCCACAGATCAAGCGTGAATCCTCCGAGGAATCGCAGCGCAATGCCAATGGCAACGGCAACAGCCGCAGCAGCAGCGGCCAGCACACGTGCAACTTTTGCAGCAAACCCTTTCAGCGTTTCTCCCGGTTGCAGGATCATCTGCGTCTGCACACTGGCGAGAAGCCGCATGTGTGTGGCCAGTGCGGACGGGCGTTCCGCCTGAAGATGCGCATGGTGGAGCACCAAATGCGCCATCGCACCGAGAAGGCATTCAAGTGCGAGCTGTGCGGTCTGCCGCTGGCCACCAAACAGGACATGACGCTGCACATGCGGCACCACAAGAACGATCGCCGCTACAAGTGCGATCGGTGTGGCAAGGGATTCGTGCGCAGCTCTGATCTGGCCATACACGTGCGCGTCCATACCGGCGAGAAACCGTACAGCTGTGACCTGTGCGGCAAGGCGTTCCGTGCCCGCCAGAATCTCATCGTGCATCGGCGCACGCATCTCGGCGACAAGCCCATCCAGTGCGAGATGTGCGACAAGCGTTTCTCCCGCAAAATCGATATGCGTGTCCACATGCGCCGGCACACGGGTGAGTCAATCTCTAGCTACCCTTAAAATGCACAATGTCATTGATTTGGGATTCTCTATTAGGTGAGAAGCCATTTATTTGCACTGCCTGTCAGCGTGGCTACTCCTCCCGAGTCAATTTGCAACGGCATCAGCAGCGGGAACATGGCGGCGATTTAACCGTAGTGCCGCAAACGGAGAAGCCGGCTCCAGCGAAGCCTGCAACCCGTCGTCCGCGTCGCGAGAAGCTGCAGGAGAAGATTGCCGCGCAGGAGAAGCTGCTGAATGAGCTGAAGCGTAGTCTCAGCACGCTCACCGACATCGCCGAGGAGGCAACGCCTGCAGCTGTCGAGGAGGAGAAGCACAACATAACGGAACTGGCCGCGGCGGATGCTGGCGCTGGCACTGTGGCGCAGGTATCGGTTACCGTCTCGATGCACGTGGAGCCGGCGAAGGGGGACGACGATGAGGAGATCACCCCGGAGAAGGAGAATGCGCTGTCGAGCGGCTCGGCAGTGGATGCCGCGTCCGGCAATGGCAAGACGAAGGCCAATCGCAAGATAACCAGCTACTTCACCGTTGTTGGGCAGCAGGCAGAAATCTAAAGACTTATCAGCATCCAATCCAATCCAATCCACAACTCTTACTCATTAGCATTAAGATGCAAACTGTACTTGAAAACTTTCTAGTTTAGTTTGGACACCTCGCGCAGACTTGGAGACGATTTCACTTTCTATATAAGCTTTTCAATTTTTGCAGGGATTAAGTATTCTCCATATGTATACAAAACTTATTTTTACGATGATTGCACACTTTTTAAGAAGCGAGAGCAGAAGATGATGAACCATCCAAGAGAAAACACTTTATTTCGCATTTAATTTAACATTTAACGAACAGAAAAGACTACGTTTTAAAAGCATTAATTGTATGAAAGAAACAACAAAACAAAAAACAAAACAAAAGAGAAAAAAACAAGAGACTGCAAAGAGTTTATAATTATACACATAATATGGACACAGAGTCAAATGATAAAAAAATAATATAAATTGTAAATAATTTTAAGTACGATATGAATTGTAAAAATGCTTGAATTTAACGAAAAAAAAAACACATTCAACTTGAATTGTTGTGAATTTATCTAAATATTGTTCGATAAAAATCATGACATTTCAACTTGAATTAAGAAAAAAAGAAAAGAACAAAAAAACAACAATTATACATTTCCGTATTCGCACAATTAAACAAACAAAAGTCAATTTATAGGAATTAAATTTGATATATGCAATGAATGTTTAGTAATTTGATGAAAAAAATAACATAAAGCAACTGAATTGCCAGTCATGAATTATTTAATTTAAGCAATGTGTAAACTCTTTTAATATTACGCATACTCCAATTCCAAATTAAAGCTTGTTATGTACAAGCATTTATCCATATACATATATAACTTATAAGAAATTGATGCATACCTAAATCATATGAAAACTGCTTGCGATTATTATACATATTCTTATTTTTTTTTAGCAACTCAAGAAGATTTATATATATATTTATATTTTTATATTGATCAATTCTCTCGAATCTTAAGTTAAGGGAAAAGACACAACACGCAAAAAGTCAGCGAACTTTGAACAAAAGTATAATTTGTAATTTAAGACAACGAGCATTTACACACATATAAATATTATACAACATATACAAACAGTCCATTGAAAATACATTGATTATTATTCTTAACAATTTATGCATGCAATTGTTGCTGCCAACCAATCAACCCTTGCCACAACCACACAAATGACAGTGTGCAAATTTTGGGGTGTGTATCTTAGTATCTTGTACCTCTTTAGGCCTTTAGTTTTATTGTGCTTGTAGTCGACCAAGCAGCAGCTGCTGTTGCTGTGGCTGTTGCTTTATTTGCTGTTGCTGCTGTTGTTGCTGCTGTTGCTGTTGTTGCTTCTGCTGCCAGCCCCTTTGTCAATTTCGCAGTTGCAGGCTTCGATTCTGGGATCAGCGAAAGGGGGGTGGGTATGCATATTGCGAGAGAGCAAAACTCAAGGTAATTTGTTATTTCCTAAATGGGGTAGTCTCTGGTCCTTTGTACAGTCGAATATGTGCGGTTAAAAGGGGTGGCACAGCCAAAAAGAGAGAGAGCGAGTAAAAGAGGGAGAGAGAAAAGGATCTGGTTCGGAATCAGCAAACGAATCGGAATCAGAGTCAAGTTCTGTTAAATGAAAAAAACAAAAGCCTTTTTCAAAGTAGAAAATATATTTTTTTTTATTTGTGCCTCAGTGAAAATGAATTAAACTGATCGAAAATATTTTTTTTTGTGCCGTTGCACTTTTCCTAAATCGCTCGAAAAATAACAAATAAAATCCAATAAATGCTTTTCTCAATTTGCTATAAATAATCCATATATATTTGGTCGTATGGAGTATTTATACAGTTCCCAATAGTTTATTCTTCATTCAATTTGAGTGTTTATTTATTGACTTGCGTGCTTTTATTCGCAGTCTTTGCTTTATTATCATCAAAGCTTCGCAACGACAATTTATTTTGCTACATATTCATATATATATATTTATATATATATATATTTTTGTTGTTTTGGATAGAGCATATCGTTTGTAAACAAAAGCGAGCAAGAAACAAAAGCATGAAGTCTACTCTTATTGTATTAAAAATCAGCGAAAACTAAAAAACCTAGCTAAGCAGAAAAAGCAAGAAGAACAAAAAGAAAATGGGGCAACAGCAGAACAAAAACACCAAATTTTGGTTGCTGCATGCACTGGCAATGCAATATTACGCATACGACGTGGTGCTGCCACAACAAATGTCTCCCCTATGTGTGTGTGTGTGAGGCACAATAGCCAAAAAGATAGTAAACGTGACAGCTAACAGGCAGACAAGAGCACAAACACACACACACACACATACACACAGTGGCAAACAGACAGCGATTTTTGTTGTACAAAAATATGCAAATTAAGTGTGGCGAGTTTTGCTGCCATTGTTGTTGCTTCTGTTACTGTTGGTGTAGAAAGCGTAAAATGCGCGCAGCAAAACCCAAACACAATAACAACAAATATGATTTAAAAAAAAATTACTAACGTATACACATTATTTGGCTGACGGCTGTAGAAAGCACGCAAGCCGAAAAAAACGAGTATACGCCCCGTTGTACAGTCAACAAAGGCAACGCCAGCAGCACTGTTGTGTGTGTGTGTGTGTTTGTGTGACTGTGTATGTGTATTGTGTCTGTGCTGATCGCTGCCCAAAGCCGCAGTCTCAGCCACAAACTCAGCCACAGCCGCAGCCCTTTTTTTTGACTGTGTCAGCATTTTCACACTTTTATGCTGTTCCCTTTTAATTGAATTTCGTTTCAGTCTGCGACTTTGTCTGCCTCTTCATTTTTTTTTGCTTTTGCAGCTGTGGTTAATTTTAAAACTAGCCATAAAAGCCACACGCAGCGGCGACGACGGCGACAGCGACAGCGACGGAGACGAAGACGTCGACAACAGCGACGCTTGGCTTTTGTCGCCAATACAATTCACTAGCAAGCAAGTTCTTTCGCTCTCTCACTCTCTCTGTGTCTCTTTGTGCTAATGCGCTCTGGTTCTTTTGTACTCTCTTGTGCTCTCTCTCTCGCTGGCTGACGGCTTGTTTGCTTGCCAAGTCGCGTTGCTCTTCTGCGCGCTCTGCTCGATGTTCTGCCTGCTGCGTGCTGCTGCATTCTTTGTGCGGTCGTTAACATGCGGCGTCGTCAAACTGTGGAACATGTTTGCTTATTGTTGTTGTCTGGTAGCGTCTGCTATTAGTTCTGTGTGCGTGCGAGTGTGTGAGTGTTAATTGCGCGTCGCATTTTGTTTTGTTTTGTTTTGTGTGCGCTCTCGCTCCGTTCGCAATGTGAGCCGCTTGGGCAGCTGTCTAAAAGAGAGCGTCAGCCGTCTGGCGCTTTACAACACTATTGTGCGCGCGCAATGTGTTTTAAAAGTATTTGAATTGGTAACGGTGCGTATGATTTATGTAAAAACGATCAGTCAAAAATTGTTGATTGGTTATTTATAAAGTAAGTGAATTAAAACTCGTACAAGTTGCAGATAATTTTCTAGTATGGATCAATAACAAAATAAAAATGTCGCTTCAGCTTATTTCATTTCACGTGCAACATGTTCTCGCTTTCTGTGTTTCTAGGTAACGCAATTTAAAACCACTGCTGACAGCTCATTCCCATAGCAGAAGCATTGCAATTATTTATCCATAAATCATAAAGTGATTAATAAATAAAAATCGCAGTTCATTTCCGTTGACAGCGAAAAGACAAACAAATAATAAACAGGCGAATAAAAACAAACTGATAAAAAATATGCTCAATATATAAATAAATCATAACTGAAAGACCATCATGCCAGTCCGACTGTGTGTTTAACAAACATTCATAAATTATGAAAAAGTAAACTCCAAAGTCAGCGAAGAGTCAAAAAAAAGCAAATAAAACCGACAGCAACTGCAAAAGTACATAATAAAAAATAAAAAAAAAACTGCAGAGCTTGCAACTAACCGCTGCATGTGCATAATTTATAAAGCTAATTAAACGTGCATTTAACTAATTAAAAATATAGCGCGCTTCAATTATTGAAATATGCTGTAACTGCCCCTCGACCAATTATGATGATGATGGTCTGGCCTGGGCTGGGCTGCAGCAAATCATGCAGATTTACAAATTTTGCAATTAAAATGGAACTGTTTTTTTTCACCATGCAATTTAAATATCCAATGCGCAACGTGGCGGATGCGTAATGCTAATCAAAATGTATATTACGTATACGACAGCGTGATATTTGCATACTGGTGGGGTGTGGCATGGTATGTTTTCAGTGTGTGTGTGTCATGAAAGCAACTAATTTTGGGTATTGTCGATTTTTTGGCTTTTAGCGGACAAATACTAATTGACATTTTGCTATGAACGGCACAACGGGAACAAAGTGCCTGAAAACCATGCAGGGGTTGGTGGTGGGTGGTGGGTGGTGGTGTGGTTAGCTAACAGTAAATGCAATGGAAAAACAGTTTCAATTAAGCAATTAGCACCATTGAAACAAATCCAACACGTTTTGTGGCTTATAAGCTGAAGCATCATGTCGACTTCGGTTAGCCAAGCTGACTGTTTTTGTGTGTGCCACGTTCGCTGTTTAGTTATTGGCCCTGTTACGTGGTATTACCAAACGTAAACTCAATTTTAGTTACTGTTGCTAATTTCGCATTTGCTAAGCGCTCTCATGTTGTGCGTGTTGCCCCCGTTGCCTGCCACGCTGTTTCGGTTGGGTTTTTATTCATTTAGCATATTTTTGCGAATTTTGCGTTTGATTCAATAAAGCAATAAATTTGGGGAAATAACAAATTATTTTAGTATGTTAGTGTGTTGCTGAATATATATGGTATATATATACATGTGCGTATAATTGTTTATATATTTTTATATATATACTTACTATACTATATAAGCCGCTTAAAAGTGTTGCAAGCTGTGAAAAGCGTTTTATTTATATAGAAAAAAAAAGAAAAAAAAATAAATTGACGTCAAAGCAGCTTAGAGCTACTAACACCTCAAAGGGGGTTGCGGGCAAGTAAAAGTCACATTTAATACCCTTATAACAATAATAATGATGGTGTTGATGACGTCGTTGCTTGTGATGATCAACGATAATGTTGCATTGCCATTGCAATTGACGCTTTATTAATAACGTGCAAATTTAATCAATGCCTAATTTAATTAACAATTCGCCGTTTTATTTGCCAACCACTCGAGCTCAATTCAAGTGCGGGAGGATAAAAGACGCAAAAGTTTATCGACCGATTTTTGAGGGGATTTATTTGGCACATGTGCCACACAAGAGTGCTCAAAACAAAAAACTCCCCAAGTGATTTAAATCCGAATATCGCATTTAAAACAGATATTGTGGTATTTGAAAAAAAATACCCGAATAAATATTATATATAATAACAACATATCGACATATCAAGGAAATAAAAAATATAATTTATTAATATAATTCAATTTATTTCTTTTGAGTTGTGATGTTTGCTTGGACTTTACAGTTTAAATATTCATTAAATATTTACTGTTCAAACAGTTAAGCTTAAAAATAACACATAAAACTAACAAAAAGCAGCAGCAGCAATAAAAGCAAAACCAAATCAGTTGATAAAAAAAAGAAAAGAAAAAACAACGATGCGACGCTCGCAGCAAACAACAAAAACAACAAGGGCAACAACAACAACAACAACTGCCACAAAGATAAACAACTCATTAAAATGAAATTAAACAGCCGTGAACCCAAAAATGTCACTCATACGCACTGGTAACATCGGAGACAATGCGTACAATGTTGCGTATAAGTGACGCTGCTATATTTGATATATATATATATATATATATATATATATATATATACCTAATATCTGTATGTACTCCTACTCTATAAGAGGTTCACGGTTTTAAGGTAACTTCAATGAAATTTCTGTGCAACTGATAATTGTTTGTGACGTACTTGCTGATAATGTTAAAATGTTGTCAAATTTACTACAAATTTACACTTTATTGTTATATCTCATATTAAAAGAAGATTATTACTATGTGCTTATTTTACTAAATAAAAAGCGTCAACAGCACTAAACAATCTCGTGACGAAAGCCTCAAAATTGCTGTTATAAAATTTTAGTGAGTATATTTTACTATTTGAAAAATAAAAATTATTATTGGATTCAGGAAATCAAATGATGGTGTTAGAGTATTAATTTTATGGCATATTTAAGTGCATTTTCTCAAAGCATCGATAGCAGTTAATTCAACAAAATATTCAATATTTGCATAACAATACCAACAAATGAGATTCTACAGCTATGTTTATTTCACAACCTAGTAATAAATTTAAATATAACTTGAAATTAAAATAAGATTGAACATCAGAGAAGTGCTAAGTGGACTTCGTGCTATTTATCAGCTTGTGAATTTTTGTTGATGCCAACGCCCAAAATTATTATTTATTTTGTTTTGTCCAACAATGTTTCAGGCTTTCAAGTTGGCAGAAAATATTCAGACATTTGATTGATGATGTATACAGGTAGTGTCGGAGCTAGAGCTCCCTAGAAACTACAACTACTATAATTTTGGAGCAACTTTTCCTAACTAAGAGCTTTAAATCTTAGCTGACTAAATGTGTGTTTGGGCATTTCTCAGTTAACAAAATAAAAAATTGTATGCAAAAAATATAAAAAGAAAATTAAATTATCTCATTAAATATAGATAAAAAGTAGGTAGAGTAAATGTATTTTAAATAAATATTGTTAGCCAAATATTTACACTTATTAAAAATGCTTTGATTTTGAATTTTTAATACATATTATTAATATTATTTAGTATTTTATTTTATTATTATAAATCTTGCTTTCATTTTTCGTGTTTTCATTGCAGCAATTCCTTTGTCGTATTTCCATTTAAACAATATTTTTGGTATATCTTTTGCGATGTATATAGACTTGATAACTATCTAGCCTAATATTGTTTAGTATCTTGTCCATTCAATTGATATCCATCATATGCCACATTCAAACCCCCTTTTGAGACACTTGAGCTTTGAAGCATTGTCTGCATTTGATGGCCTTCATTGGCAAGCGTTGCATCTCGATCAAGGCCCAAATGAAATGCTGGCTAATCTTGGACTTGGCTTTTGCCATAAGCAAATAAACAAACTAACGAACAATTGAGCTCTGGATGGAAGACAATTCTTTTGTCGGCAGTCGAACAAAGCAATTTTAATTAATTAACACAAATCTGCAGTGTAATCGAGCCTCGAACTGGGTAAACAACACTGGAGTTTTCGAATTTTGGAGTTTTGCTGTTTTGGTGTCTTGTTGCTGCTGAAAATGGGCCACTTGACTGAATGAAGCTTTAATTAACTGGAAATGTTATGTTTGCTTTTGGCTGGCAAACAAAAGGCTATCCCAAAGCGTCGAAACAGATGGGAGCCAAATGCATTTTGCTTATCTGCTCCAACTCTGTGCGAGTGTTTGTGGGTGTGTGTATCTGTGTGTGTGTGTATCTGTGTGTGTGTGGGTTTAATCATTGCAGCTTTGAATTTATTAGCTAATTGCCTTATAATTTATAATTAGAACAGAGTCAGACACAAATTATGATGGTAGCCTGAGTGCGCCTGGTAACAACTTCTGTTTCTGTTTTTGTTTCTGTTTTCAGTGCCCACAATTATTTGGCAATTGACAAGATAAATAAACAGATAGAAAGCAAATTTGTTTATTTATCAAGCTGTGAAATATTTGTGAAATATTCTATTCTCCGCACTTTGATATGTATTCAAGTCACAAGACTCGAATCTCGCTGCTTGTGGCTCGCAGTGCAAATAAATAGCGCTAAAATTTCAAATTATTTGAATTAGTTTTGCTGCCGTGTCTAATTCTGAGTCATCATCATCATCATCATCATCAGCTCCATCCATCCCCATGATCATCTTCGTCAGTCACTTTGACGTGTTTGGTTTCTGTTTTAGTTGAATTTGGCTCCTAACTTTTTGTGGCCGCAGACTTTGCTCTGGTATTTTGTTTATTTGTTTGAGTGTCTCTTTTGTTGTTGCCCCAAGAAACCTGCTCTCTTTCCAAAACTGACTGCCACACACCCTTTACAACTGTAGTCGGCTGAATCACTTCTGTGCTATAAATAAACTCAACTGTGTGTACCTTAAATACTTATAAATAGCACATTTAAATGGTAAAGTGATTGTTCGCCTCGTGAATAAGTTGGTTACAGTAAATTGGCAACTGCGTTCTGGGCTTAATTAAAATACTTGCTAACTAAAAATGCTTAACTTAATAAGTTTTAATTACGACCATCTGTATTTAACTTATTAAATTACAAGCTAACAACTTGAAAGGTTTTTGGGGGAGATGATGGAAATTTATTTATGGTCGAGTTAATCCAAAATCGAGCTAAATTTGACTTCAACAAATGTGAATTCAAGTAAAATCATTATATGCATATCAATTAACCACTCTCGATGGATTTATTCATGTCTTGCTAGTTTCTGGCAATAAATTGCATATTATTCAAATGCTGACAGCTTTCACAAATCGATAAAGCATAAATTAAGAATGCAGAATTTTGAATGCAAGACAAATGTGCAACTTGCCAGAGCAAGTTAAGCTAAAAGCTGGCTTATTTGAAAACAACCTGCATAAAGAACAAGTAAGATGCTGTAGTCGAGTTAGCTCGGCTACGATATACCCTTAACCCAGTTGTTAAATATATTCATCTCTTTCTCACACAAGCGCTCACCTATTTATGCATTAAAGAAAATGCTTGCGGCTGCTAATAGAAATGAGATCAATATGAAAGTATATTTTCGACTATAACTTTGGTGTTTCTTGTCCGCTCTTAATGAAATTTTGGCAATTAATCAATAATATGTATAAGCATATTATGTATAAATTAGAAGCCTCTGCCTCCTAAATTGTGGAATTTATTGCTATCGGAAATCGAAATGTATCGATAATTCAGAAACTGACGCAGTTATCGATAAAATAAAGCAAACTTGATCTGCGCCTGGTACACGAGAGCTTATATTGAAATCTCTAGCTCTTATAGTCCCTGAGATCCGCGTGTTCATACAGACGGTCAGACGGACAGATAGACGGACAGGGCTAGATCGACTCGGCTGTTGATCCTGATCAAGAATATATATACTTTATGGGGTCGGAGATGCTTCCTTCTGCCTGTTACATACATTTGCACAAAACCATTATACCCTTTTTACCAATTTTTAATGGGTTAAGGGCATAAAAATCTTCAATCTTCAAGTGGCATCCACATTGCGTATACGTAATTTTGCTATTTAGAATAATCAAGTATTCGCCGAGGCACTCACATGAATTCTTCCACTGTTGAAACTTGTGATAGAGGAAACAGGCGCATATGAAGAATATCACAAAGACGATGAGCAGCGTGAGAATGACACCAATCCAAATATCGCTGACCACATGGAAGTCATCATCGTCGCCGGTGTAAATGCGCGATCCGTGCGCTATGTGAGGGGGCGGGGCACGTGCCGCTGGCAACACATCGCTGAAGAGCAGATCGTCGGCCACATCGGCGACATCGGTGGCTGAGGCGCCGCCACTCAAATTAATCTCGACCTCCTGGCGATCGATGGTGAAGTTGCCCAGCGCCGTGTCCAGACCCAGAGCCAGCTGCTCCAGTTTGTTGATCAATATCGAATAGTTGCCGGGCAGATCAAAGCCATCCAATTGAATTTTCTCGGCACTACTGCTGGTGGCATTGGCCACAGATGTGGTTGCTATGGTCACATTCATGGCCGTGGCATTGATGCTGGGCTCGGTGACAATTGGGACATTCTCGAGGCTTTTATCTTCCAGACCAGCCAGAATGTTGCCCGTCAAATTGAGCGCCTTGAGTAACTCGACCATTTTGTGGAATTGAATAAGGTCACTTGTTGTATGTTTATGTTTTTTGTTATGTTTTTATTTGAATAGTTTTTGTCGTTGTTTGCAAATAGTTTTCCGTAGGTGGTGGCACACGCGTTCTGTGGTTCAGCTCGGAGGCTGTTGCTTCATTTCGCGACTGAAAACCGCCGACGAGTGTAAGTTGCAAATTTGATGTGGCGCTTTTTGTCGACAGCCTCGCTGCGTATTTTTTTTTTTATATATTTTTTATTATTTAGTTAACAGTTTTTTTTTGCTGATTCGTTTCGTATTTTATGTGTGTGTGGATTTTTCACTTTTCAACTAATTGTGTTAACGCGTTTGTGTTAATTCGCCATACGCATCTGCTGCTGTTGTGGCTGCGATTGCGGTTGTATCTTATAGATACGATGTACTCGCATTCCGGTTAGCATTGTGCCTCGGCTGCTCTCGTTGCTTATTTGTTGTACAAATATTGATAGTGGCTATTAAACTCCTTGGTGGATTTATCTTAGCAATAAACGTTTCTAAATAAAGTATTGGACTCGGTATTCGTATCTCTCCCGCTCGTATCTCTATGTTGCTCACTCACACAACTGCAATCACAAAATCTATAAAAACATATATACACAAATATGTGACTTTATTGATTTGCAAAGTTGATTTTTCAACGCTATAAAATGGTGCGGAATCGTGTTACTTAGTTTAGATCGTGCCTGTGCTTTGCTCTGTTTCATTTACAGTCCTCTCCCCCATGAGTGCATCGTAAAAAGCTCTCCTGTTTGACTTAAAAATTGCCAGCTACATGTCAACTCACTCACTGAGGACACACGTGCACCATCAAGGTGCACCAATTCGAGTCAACTTGGCATTCAATATTTAACAATACATGTATGAGTACGTTAAGTCTTGAAAAGTTGGCTAAACACATATTAAATATGAAGTGACTTGCTTTTAATTTGATTTCTTTTATGACATTTTTCAAGCCAAATATGAATAAAACTTAGGAAATTTTAAATATTTGATTTTTAAAACATGCTTAATATCAATTTTTAAATAATAAAAAAATTTATAAATATAAGTAAATATTAATTTGAATTTGGCTTAAAGTAAAAACGTTTTGAAATATTTAAAAGATTTATTAATTGAAATTGGAATTTTATATATAATAATCTCAATCCCGAAGTAATTAACAAAGTGATATTTTAATTTTATAAAATAGTTGCAATATTTTAATTGTCTGTTGTATAAATAGATACGTGTTGACTTAAGTCAACTTAATTATTTATACAAATTGTTCTACATTTTCTACTGTCGTCAAGTCATCTAATAGATCTTTTGCAAATTAATTTCAATTGCACCTCATAAAAAATGAATGAGTTCCACTCATTAAGAGACTTGCAATTTTTTTTATTATTATTGTAGGTCTCCGCCCTCCCTGCTAAATGTACTTATAATTTGTTTTTATAATACAGGCCATAAAGGGTGCAATTAATGGTGCGTAAATAATGTAGTGGAAAATTTCAAGACGCTTGATTTGCAAACTAAACAACTCAAGGGAATAGTTGGAAAAGCAGGCCTCGGAAAAACTAGCTCATAGTTTACAATGCAAACAGAGCACTTAGTTGAATGATCACAGCCCAGATAAATCCAATATTACAGTAAATTAAACTGCACCTCAAATGCAAATATATTCATATGTATATATGTATATATGTATGTTTATATATTTATTATTTTATACATATATTTTTTTTTTATTAATTTACTGAATATAGATATATAAATAAGCTAATGCAAATTGCATTCAAGTTTTCACAGCTTCCACATAAATTTGCATTTATCATTTAAATTTATTTATATTTATAAATTTATTTTTTATTAAATCAATTTGCTTTCCGTTCGATTAAAAGCAATTTAACTTATTGCTTATTTAGTCAAAAAAAAAATTATTTTATCAGGCTTTATTTATGAAGAATGATTATGTTTAAGTTAAAGCAAATATTAGCAGCAAATTGTATCTTAAAATTATTTCCACAGCTCTAAAACTATATAAATGCCACAACTTATTCAAAAGGTATTTTCACTTTAAATTATTTTGCTCAATTCGCTTTCAATTTGATAAAAGCAATTTAAGATATTGCATCCGTAACCTGATCGATAAGATTTCTTATTTTTGAAATTATATAAAAACATAACTTGCACAACTAATTTTGTAATTCAATTTCAATCAGTCGGTCTTGGAGCGTATTCTCAGCATTGTTAAAGCACAAAAACAATTTAATAATTCATTATTTATAAAGAAATAAAAAATACAAAACAAATGACTGGAAAACGGAGCAAAGAAAAAGCACGCGAAATGGGAAAGCAGGAAACAATTGCAAACTACTGATTTATAAAAAAATATTTATGAATTACTGAATAATCCATAAGCATTTTTCACTGTAGGCATTTTTTAGATTTTTGTGATTTTATATGAAATTTTCTTACATTTGTCCACAATAATAATAAACAAATTCTGTAGACTTTCAGTTATTGTGGCGCCAATTTTATTGCTCGGCCGGCAACAATTAATTTGCATAAGTGATTTCAATACAAATTTCACATGAACTCTATTAACAAATTTGTTTACGAATATGAACAACTCGCGGCGAACTCGTATTTTTGTTTATTATTATGTTTTTTTTTTTTTTTTAAATTCTCAATATAGTTTTTTTGTTTTTTTGTTGTTGTATTATTAAACAGTTTGAACCGAACGCGCGCGCTTGTTAACAACAATTAAAAATTGTTCCGTAGCGGGCAACAATTACAGCCAAGTTAAATGCAAAAAGTTGTTGTTAACGTTAACGTTAACGTTAACACTGCCGTTGACTGCGCTGCCAGCGACGCAGCTGCAGCGTCTACCGCTGCCGTCTAAGTACAAGTATCTGTATCTGTAGCTGTAGCTGTATCTGTTCTGTATCTGTATCTGGACAGGGGCAGGTAGGTAGCACCAGGCACAAAACAAGCAACGCCAAACACAGCTGACTACCGACTACTGACTGAGCTGCCGACGCTTTCTGTATCTGTATTTCTCAGAATGTGTGTGTGTGTGTGTGTGTGTGGGTGTGTTTACTCTATCTGTATCTGTATCTGATGTGAAGACGCCGCAAAAAATTAAATAAACTGAAGCGAGGCAACACCCGAGCAGAACATCAGTGTTTTCACTATCGGAAATGAATTAGAAACAATAACAACAATAACAACAATAAATAAATGAAGAACTGCTGCCCGAATAATAAATACGCTTATTTACAAGCCAATTTTAATTGTTTATTGTGATCTTGAGCAAAATGAAGTCAACATCTCAACTAATGTAATGGAAAGATTTATGGATGTGAAAAAGCAATTTATCATCTCAACTTGCAGTTCAGATCAGGAAACTATATACTATATATATAAATTATGTTACACACGCTGTGAACAAGGCAAAATACCTGCTGTGAGGGCAGAGGAATCGCATATAAACAAAACAATAACAATTTAGTGCAAAATGTGGCGATAACGAACAAGAAACTATGCGAAGTGATTTATTTTTGCAGCTGAGTATTTTTGTTAATTTCATATTTGCTGAAGTTTTTTTCTTTGAACTGCATTTGTTATAATTGTTGGCAAGTGTTTTTTTTTTTATTACGAATATAATCAGCAAATGGGCTGCACGAGCTTGTAAATTGTTTCTTTAATATGTTCATTTTAGATCATGCCCTCGGGTAAAATCAGAATTATGAAATATGCATATCATTTACAGTTAATTACATGCATTTATTTATTTTAAGTTTCCAATTTCACGCACAATTATCGATGCGTCAATTTTATTGAAAACTCAACTGAGCATGAAGAACTTATTGTGTTAACAATCTTTATTGACTTGGATGGGTGGAATATAAGACAAATTTAACTGTTATATTTCACTATGAATTTTGAGGATTTTAACTCTAATATTATTTTTATTATTAAACAAAAAAATTATTTTTTTATTATTATTATTATTATTTTTAATTGTATTATTATTCTACAAGCTTCTTATTTTATATGTAATATCTCCATTTTTTTATTTACTAAAGTTTCAAATATCCTAAGAAGTAATATCTAAATTAATTGATTAATGAAACTTACATTTTTATCAAATACTATTTTTACATTTTGTGTAATTTTGTAAAGTATTTGGTAGTCAAGTAATGCTCCTGTTAGCCAGGTTTATTAAAACGTGCATTTAATTATTTTGTGCAAATTCATAATCGAAATACCATTTTACTATTACCATTGTACGCTGCACTTGTGGCTGCAACATTAAAATGCGTGTAATGCGGCACACTGCACAGTTGTTGCATGCAAATTGTGGCATCGTTTTAATTCAATTGCATAATGACTGCAAAGGCGTGGCCATAATGATAATAAAACATACAATCACAGTCACAATCATAACACTCATGCTCGATACTCGTAATTACACTCGTTTCATATTCAGCATTCAGTATTCAGCATTTTATGAATTCGCATTTGTTTGCGTAAACTTGTAAATGATTATTATTTGAACTTTTTGCCAGCCAGTTAAATGTTTGTAATTTTAATATTTACCTGCATAAATTATGCAATTGACTCGACTCAGTTAGTTGGCTATAAATTTAGTACTTAATATACCCTCTGAATATGTGTTTGGACGTTGTATAAAGGATATGTTTGTTTATAGAAAGAATGGCAAAGAATCAATATAAATAAAATATAAATCTAAAAAATAATACTAAAAAACTAAAAAATAATACTTATAAGACTAATTCAAAATAAAAGTTTTGCTTATGAAAATAGTAATCTAGGGATGGTTACAAGGTATCATCTAGTCGTTCACTCCCGACTATGAAACTCTTGTGCTGCTCTTATTTGTGTTTTGCCCTCAAATCAATTAACATTCCACACAGCTTAGTTGAACATGATTTGTGTTATCGGGTTTGTCGCTCGATCGATTAAAGTACGTAAAATGGAACATTATTTGCACGTGGAATAAATAAATATTTAATCGATTGATGCGCATCTTCGTGGCAATCCCGTGTTCAAAGATCACAGATTGGCATTTAACCAGTTTCTCAACTTGACTGCTTTCATAATAACATTTATACATAAATTAAATTTTTTTAAATGACCAACTTAAAACTCATTAATATGTTTTAAATATTAAAAAATAAAGTGCAATTTTAAATTTATCAATTTAAAATTTGAAAAAATTGAAAAATGTATGTAGTGTAAATTATAACACACATCATTGTTTTCAAACAATTAAAAGCATGTATAATTTAATACTCAATTACGTTCATTAATGAATATGGGCTAAGCTCTAATTTAAATTCACATATAACATAATTAATCGATAGCAGAGGTAAATAATAATAACGAACTTAAATTCATTTAAGAGCTCGTTCAGAACTAATTGATATATTGTACAATTGATAATTTACAAAACAAATGTTTTTAATAGGCATACAAATAAAATTAATTCATTTTTAAGTATTGAATTTTGCTGATAAAAAAATAGGTGAAAATAATCGATTGCTGAGATTATCGGACTTTGCGATACAATACTAAACAGAATAAGTTTCTTTAAATAGTTAGAGAAAAAATACCCCCGTGTATTCACAATCTATTTATAATGTTTACTTAGTATACTTATATAGTAGATTTGATTCCTAACCCAGTTAGTGTGCCTAGCCTTAAGTACACCCGATAAGACACCTGATTCTGTGAGGAATTCACTTGATTTATAATTGTTCTGCATTCTATGGCGATGGATGCTTATCTGAAGTGCTGTTTATTATCTCAACAACTCAAATGCCTGACAGCCATTTGGCGTACATCAAGTGGGGCAACAATATGTATGGCGCTATATGTGTTATTTATTGCCCGTATCTCCGGCATTGATTGCATTTTGTAAACAACCATTTGACTTTTGCATTTGTGTAAATATATATTAAGTGAAAAGTGCAAATGTGTGAATTAGGTGTTTGAACTAAACCGCAACATTGCCGTAAATATTAGCAAATATCAGTTACAACTGGTTTTAACTAAAAACAACACAATATATTCTAAAGGTACTAATTGCAAGATAAAATGCTGCTATTAAATGTACTAATTACAATTATATTATAATTTAGACTCAAACTTCCTATAAAACGTACTAAAGTTCAGTTGTTGAGCACGAGGACCTGAATGGTTTGTGTCCACACTAAAACACAGGAGATCGTCACTTTCTGTCCCATAATAAAAATCAACCAATCAGAATGCTGATTCACCACACATAATATTTAATGGTTCGTGTCCATGCTAAAAATAATTATTTCCAATTGGAAACTGTTCGGAGGCATAAGTCAGCTTCAATATAATTGCAACAACAACCGGTAGACACTGTTTTACTGCAAGTCATGGCCATAACAAAAAAGGGGGCCAATGCACATTAAAAATATTTTTAAAATTGTTCTTTGTTATTGTTATATTCAGGTTATTAGAGTCAACAACAGGTGCAAACTGGTTATTGGAATTGGTTGCGCATGCCTCAAATAATCGGACTTAAAAATAAAAACACAAACTGATCTTAGTCACGGGTAGCACGCATCTCACATGATATCTCTCCGTGGTGTTCCCAGTTACAGTACAGCCTTTTAATCAACTTTGAGGCAACTCCAGCGCCAGCAAGTCTAGCGTTATTTTTGCGATAAGTTACAGTGATAAGAAAATTGCATATGTCATTATTTGAATAGAATACATTGTAAATCTATCAGTGAACTAGCGCAGTGTTGTGTAACTTGGCTATCTGAGGAATTTTCACAAAATCAACGTAGATTTATATCTGAGTCATGATTGTTATTAGCTGGTTGTGTTATTGACCTTTTGACAGCTCCAGAGTCAACCTTAACAACGATTAATGCAGTTAAATAGCTTTTATAAAACGTCATCATTGCTTACACTGGCTGGAAGTAAACACTTGTTCATATACATATATATATATATAAATATATCCGTAAAGGTCTACAGCTTATCAGGCAGTAAGAGTATTGTCTTGAACTGTTCAGAGTTATTTTCCGAGAGCAGCAAGTTGGTTACGTTTACTACAAAGACAACAAACTGGAATGTATATATTCAATATTTATTTAATTTTATATATTCTCTTTTAAATTATTATAAATATCTTTTGTATAAATTGTGGAACATATATACATTCAAAGATAAATGAAAAGAAGGTTATTTCATTGACCTATCTAAACATCAGTTTATATTTGTAGGTTCCATTTCAAATGGGTTTAGATAAGGGTATCCAATAGATGAGTGTTTGAGTTTTATATTCATACTTAATTATAGATCATGAACAAGTTTTGGGCTTATGTCTGTTTGGGTTCTCAAAAGCTGCCAGCTGCTGTGCATATATATCTAAGTAATGAATAAGCGGAAGATATTTAAGCATATTTAATCACACAGACATTTCTGAACAATGAGTTGCAAGATAAGAGCATGAAGTACAGTGATAACTTCCTTGCGTGGTCAGCCATCATCGTTCAATTTTTGTCTGCTTAAAATTTGTACTAATAACTAAATGTATATATAAATATGTATTTATAAATTAATACAAAAATGTGCATTATTTAATATATATCTATATTTATTTATTGAATAATTTAAACTATTTTATTAATTCAAAGTGCTGAATTCTACATTTATTTATGGGTTTATATTTAGTGGTTTTTGTACCAAACAATTTGTTTTTCTTTTGTTTTCCATTGTTTTCTGTTTAGTGAGTAAATAATAAATTGAACTATGCATGCAAAAATGAATAAAACCGCTAAAACATATATATGGATAATCCCCAACTTATTTTTGTGGTGGTTTTAAGTACAAATTAAAATTTAATTTAATTCAATTATTAAAAGAGAAATGATTTTAAAAATATGTGAATATAATTCATTTAAATATTATATTTATATTTAAAATATTATATATTTAAAATATGTATATTTTGGGCTTAAGCTTTGTTGTTGAATTTAACCTTATCACCTCTCCCATAAGAGAACCTTCCCAGCGTGCGCTTCCTGAAGCAGAACCTCATAAGTTCTGTTATTGTCCGCTCATGATTAAGTAAAATATATGACCCGCTGTTGTTTACGATGGCACTAATACGATTTGTATGTTAAAATCCTTCGGAACATTTAAATTTATTCGCTACTGAACGGAAATGATCAAACGCCTCATTACGCGTACCGGTTTCAGTTTCAGTTTCAGTTCCACTTCCAGTTTGTGTTTCCCTTATTAATAAAAATACAAAGTAGATGAGGCCTGGGCTCTGTTGTGGACATTGTTGACAAACAGCTCGTAAATTACACGCACATTTTTTAGGCATTTAATGAGAGTAGGAGAATAGGAGAACAGGGGAGTAGGGTAGGATTTTCACGGTTCGATTTTGTTTTGGTCTGGTCAATTCATTTCGGTTTGCTTGAGTGCGTCGCAAACGGAAGTCGCCGGCTATTGTTCGATGGGGTCAGGGAAAAAAATTGAGTTAAACTTGGTGACAATCTGCTCAATGAGATCGATAATTGAATAGCGTTTGCATAACTTTGAAGAGCTGTCTGCCCTCTGCTCCTGCTGCTGCTGTCCAGGCCCCCTTTTCAATTTCCTGTTCTCACAAACACACACACGGACACACACACACACACACAGACAATATATAGCCAAAAGGCAAGCAAATCAATATGAATAAGATGAAAGGAAGCGCAAACGATTGGAGTCTGTAGTATTATATACACAGATATCTACTACTACTACGCATACCTGTGTACCCAACCAGAGGTGCAAAGGCAGTTACCACAAAAAAGAAAACAAAAGAAAAAAAAGGAAAATGAAACACAACCGAGTCGCAATTGTGGCAAAAGGATGCGCGTAGCGAGCCGTGCAATGAGTGCCTCTTGCGAGGGGTGCCTAACCGTTTCCGTTTAGCAAAGAAAACAATAACAATGAGAGATTTTTCCGTTGATACTGACGCAGTGCCGCGTACACATCGACATAGACCGGAAAAGCGCATTTAACGCGATTTGATGGTTTACAAATTGGCTTAAACAGCTATCTCCGGCAGCAGCATCAGCATCGGCATCGGGGAAACAACAACTAATGGCATGTATCTGTTGTATCCCTTTCCTTTGTTGTTGGACTCAGCGACATGTGCTGGGTTAAAGGATGTGCTGGAGATGCGGCATGTTTGGCTTGATAAGATTGTAGCAGCCGAAATAGCGCTGGGGCTTAAAGGAGCTGCGTGTCCTGTCCCATATAAGACAAAGGCAGCAGCCTTCCTTCAATATAGCTAAATATGTTTGATCAATTCGTTGGGCTATGCCAGCTGCTTGGAACCAGTTGAGCTATGAACTCCAGGGACTTGGCTTAAAAGAAAAAAAGAATCTCGCTTACATCAAAAAGAATTTATTTTATTGAATTGCTTCTAAACAACATGAAAATACAAATAAAATATTCTTTAATAATCCTACAAAAAACATCCTTAAATAATAAATAATACTAAATAAAAAGTGAGTCCTGCTTGATGCGTTAATAAATTTAGCAAACTACTTTTGTTAACTGCTTTAGATCGGTTTAAATTTGTTTTCCGTTTTATGAATAGCCAAGTTTGTAGAGTGTTTGTAACAAAAACTAACTATCTTTTCAAACTAGTTGCAGCTTCCACTTTCAAACTGGCAGCAAACAAATCTCAGTTTTCGATCTTGAAACAAGTGTAGAGAAGTTTTCCGGGGTCCGCTAAGAGACACCTTCCGTGCTCTGGCAATCACCTGTGCCAGTGTGCAACAATCAATCATAATTGTTTTTCAGTTTGTCAACAGACATGCCGCGTGAAGCGCTTCACTTGTTGAAGTTTCCATACAGCAATTTTATCGCAATGCAACCAGACGGTCGAAAACGCCCCCCCCCCCACCCGTCCCCCAAAACACCCCATGTGCTTGCATCTATACGCAGCAGCAGGCGGTGTAAGTCCTAACAAAAGCCGTTGACTTTGCCACTGTTAGAAGTGGCATGTTGCACGTTGCGAGCTGCGAGCTGCTCGTTGCTCGTTGCTCGTTTTACGTTGCATAAACTTACACAAAAAGCGCGCCAAGGGAGCCGCTAACAACGAACGCGCAGCGACAACTGATAAGCATTGAAACGGAAGTAGCAAACACACACACACACACACCACACACACTTACACACAACCACACACACACGCACATTGAAACCTGTCTGTGTATTGACAATATGACGGCATCAAACGAGTGACAAATAAAAACGCAGCCAAGAGACTGTTGAGAATTGGGGGTGTGGCAGTGCTGGTATTAGGAGTTGAAGCAAGCGCAACAGTTTGTTGGAGTACGGGATAGAGGAGGAGGGGGTGGCTCGGCGCTCATTGATGGACAGAGCTGGGGACTGAGTTGCTATCAAAGCCGCTGCTGTTGTACCCCAGGGGAGTTCCTCACTGGCTCTGAAAACCGATTACGTTAGCTGGCGACTAAAGGCTGATGATATGCAAGGACCTGATACCTACACACACACACACACACACAGCCACACACTCCCTCCGTGCATGTGTTAACGCGTGTGTGTGTGTTTGTTTTCTTGTATATCTGTGCAAACACAGAAGGCGTCCGGACGCGTTAACATATGATTGTCGTGTGTCTCCTCGTCTTTGTCCTCGTCCTCGTCCTCGTTCCCGTCTGTGTGCTGCACATAAAAAGGATAAAGGATAACGAAGCGCAAATTTCAAATAATCATGAATATTACATGAGCTGCAAAGTAGACAAACGTTACACACACACACGCACACACACACACGCACACACACACACACACATAGACACTGAGTGACACTGTAACGACTCCTGGACGGGGATTTATAAGAAAATCATTCACACAATCCAAATTATTTATTAATGTTGAATCCAAAATGTTCCGCTAAGCTGAAAAGCTCGATACTCTTAACCAGTCCGACACTTTGACAGTTTTTTTGTTGTATTTTTTGTTGTTATTTTTGGTTGGGTTTTGGCTTTCGAGTTAACTCCGAGAAGTTGAATAGCCCTTGAATTGAGAAATCGATTTCGAATTTGTTTGCTTTGCCGCTTCAAATGGCTTTTGCGCAAAGCTTCTTATGAATAGACAAGATTAATCAATAATATTTATATATAAAATATCAAAGAAATTATTATTATTAAGAGCAGATAAAATCTTAACTTTTTGTGTTTTTAAGGTTTAATGCAGAACAAAAAAGGCTTTAATAATATTTATTTTTGTTACAACTACAAAATTGGACTTTAATATAAAATGTGTTTATTTATTAATTTGTATATATTTATTTGATTTATTTTGTACTCCTCAACCTATTAATTTTGTGTATATATAAAACCGAACAACTTTATACAAATAATTAATTTGTATTTGAAATTATATTATTTTAATTTTATTAGCATTTTGCTTCTCTTCAAATTTGTGTAACTGAAAATGAATTCATATGAAAACGCCAGCAATTTTGATAGATAGTTGTTGTAAAGTAAAGTCAGCTTTATCAATGATATGCTAACCGACATTGTACACTTGAGTGCACATTACAAATGCATCAGAGACGCTCCGCAGTGACGTCACAAAGGAGAAGCTAAAATCAACTTGAATTATGGCAACAGCGCAGAAAAAAGAGGAATCAAAAGGGAAAATGGCAATGAGCTTGCAATAATGTGATAAGCACAGCGGAAATGAAAACAAGCACAAGTTAACGTTGACGTTGGATGGATGGGTATGACAACGGCACCAACAGCAACAACAACGTTAACATTCCGAACACAACAGCAACAATAGGGGGCAACAACAAGCGGCGCCCACAACAAAGAGTCAGCACTTAAAAGGCAGCAGTAACGTCAAGCGTTGGGCAATAAAAGTGGAATTGCCATTGGAGTCTTATTGGAGCCTCAATGGAGTCGAACTACCCTGCCACAGCCCCATTGCACCCACTTCGTGCAACGCTCATGTGTGGCGCATTTTGCTTCAATTATTTTTATTGGCACGGCGCAAAAAATTTATGTTGCATACTTTGCAGCGCTGCTGGCGTGGCGTTAATTCCGTTATGGCAAAATGCAACGACTTGACGTGTGTGTGTGTGCGAGTGTGTGTGTGTGTGAGTGTGTATGACTGCATGTCAAAGAGCGTGATGAGAGAGGAGTGGGTGGGGTTCAAGGAAAATTGGCGCCAATGCGCCGCCGTTGCATACAGCGGCGCTGAATATTGAAAAGTTTCGAGTATCTTAATTAAAGGTTAAGTGTGCGCCTTTTGAAAGCGTGAATTATGGTAATTTACGTTGAAAGGCTGCTAAGTGGGTACCTCCGACGGGGGCAACAGCAACGGAGGGGGGGGGGGGAAGCATGTAAATAAGTGAGTTAAAGTGTGAGTAAAAGCACTTTAGGGCATAAAATACATTTGCTGATAGTTTTATGTAGCCGCAACTTTTTTAAACAGGCTTCAAAGTTAGTTCAGAGTAACGGATCGAAAGTATGGCAACTATAATGTGGACACTTGAGACCTTGGTGCTTGGTATGGCTTGTAATAAAATTACTGTGAACTCTAGTTAAAATATTAAACTATATTTAAGTCTATATTTAATGTACTTGTTGATTATGTTAGTCAACAACATAAACTCTTAATTGGGTCAGAGCTCAGCTTATTTAATCATGTGTTAATTATACAGTTGATAAATAAAGAATACCAATAAATAAATATTCAAAAGTAATTAAGAAAGTCGGTTGAGAAACAATGGAATTGTTAGAGACGAGTAGTGCAGGGTATCTGCTAGTACAGCTCTCTCTTGACAAAAGTATTCTTATTTTGAGTCATTGTTACTAGACAGGCATTTGTTAATATAACATACACACCATATACATACACACATCTAAAAACACACACACACACATATATATACATAAATAGCTTATATGCTTTGTGTTGTCATATGAAATATTTTGAGAAACTGTCTCTGGTTGAAATATTCAACAAAAAGAAAGTAAAAGAATTTAAAAGGTGTTGTTTGTTTATAAGCTTAAAATTATTGCAGATATAAAATGAAATTTTAGTGTGTCTATTAAAAATGCATTCTTTATAGTGTCACGGTAAACAATAGTAAACAATAGAGATATTCATAAATAATACTCTAAAATAATATGAGCCTTTTTTAAACAGTCTCACAGCTATTTTTGCAGAAGTTGCCATTGTAAAATTGTGTGAATTTAATTAAAGCATTTTTTTTTTTACCAAAATTTAATAAAATTAATTTCAAGGGCCGCAATTCATACGAAGCCAAAAGAAAACCATCAGTATATGTATGTATGTACATTTAATATTATTAATTAATACAAGTGACACAACAAAACCAAAGCAATTTGCGTTTATTTATAATTGTACGACAAAAGCAATTAAATGCAACTTAATCAAATTGCATAATGTCAACTCCAAATGCAATTCTGACCAACTGACCAGCAGCCGGCAGTTGCTCCGTTTTTAACCGTTTACAGCCACATCCGCACACAACCAACTGACCTCAATACAAATACCAATGCAACTACAACTAACACACACATATATATACATAAACACATATACACACATATACATGTAGCGGCGTGTATCTGTCATGTTCACAGATGCGAACAATCAATAAAAATTACCAGCAATCAGCAGACAAACCTGGGAAGTGTTAGGGATCTCGGCAGGGGGAGATTGGAGCCAATGGTGCATTGATATTGCCATCGAGGCATCTTCAGGGTGGACAGCGTTAATAAAAAATGTAAATTTTATGCACAATTTGAGAAAAAATGTTGCACAATAAATACAAATTAGGCGAAAAATCACAGCTCAAACTCACTTGGATGTCACATACACACACACACACACAAACTACATACATACATACATACATACATTTACGCTGGATTAGAGTGAACCAAAATGTACAATGGGGTAAATGAAAATGTTTCGATATTGAGGCAAACGAACAAAAATTGGTACTATATATTTTAGATAATTTAAAAAAAAATCTATATATATAAATATGAAAAAAAAAAAAATTAAGATAATAATTAATAGATAGTATTTTTTTTTATATTTAGAGAAAATGTGTCTGAAAAATAATTAGAAAATCTGAGATCTATTGTTTAAATAATTTTTATAAAAGCAAAGTAAATATGCTAGTTAGTAGAACCCAAACAAATGAAAACTGTTTTAAGTAAATAAACAAACTTTATTTAAATGATTTAGAATAAGAAATATTTTTTTCATTTTATTTACTTTTAATTTAAAATTATAATATTAAACACGATTTTAATATTATTTTATTTAATTTTTGTTTTATTTAATTTTGTTTTTTAATAAAAAAAATTAAAATTAATGTAATAAATCAGATGGTTTAAAATTAACTAAGAATAAAAAATGGAAATTAATTATTTTTTAGTTTTCTGTATTGACTGATTTTATTCGACTTTAAATAGGAAATAAAAAATTAATTCTTAGTTTTAAACCTAGAACTTGTTGATTTGATTTTATTTATTTCCATTGCCTCCATTTACACGCAATTGGTCCAACTCAAAAGCAGAATATTAGATTTCAGAATACAAAGTTCATCTAAAGAGCCAGCAAATCCAATATTCTACGACTACAACCTCCGTATCCGCCCCTGTCTCCGTCTCCGTCGGTATCTTCTCCTTCTGCTTCTCCGTCTACGTCTCCGTCTCCGGCTCCTCTTCCTAGTGCTCAGCATGGGACAAGTTGCAAACTCACGTAGAGCTGCTGTCTGATAGCTGTGAGCGATATTTTCAATGCGCTGTCGGTAAAAATTACGCACATTTAGTTAGTGCCTCGGCCCAATGATGTTTTCAGCGAGTGGCTTGGCTTGGCTTGGCCAACGATGCCAGCGGCAGGACATGAATATTTTAAAAATTCGCATTGCTCTCATCGCACTTCTCTACGTGGGCAGCTGTAGCTGTGGAGCAGCGGAGCAGCGGCTGAAGCAGAAGATTGAAGATGCTGCAGGCGCCGAAGAGGGGCATGCGGCACGCACAATGAATAATTTAAAAGTAGCAGCAGGAGAAGATGTGAGGCCGTCCCGGCGTCATCAAATAAATGCCAAATGAGCAATCAAAGTGCCATGAAGGACTAACTAAGCAGCAGCTACGCCAGCTACAATCCCCCACCAATCCACCAATCCTCCATCCCCCGCTGATGCGTGGTTGTAAAAAATGATGTACACGAATAAACAGAAGGTGGGCAGAGTCAGAGTCCAATGGAGCGCGTAAACAGCAAATAAAGCGCTAACAATTTCAACATCATCTCATAAATAAATGAAAACCCAAATTTTAAAGTGTCTACGAATCGAAGAGGAAATACTGAATTATGAATCAAACTGAAGACACTCAAGCACCAAACTTGGCAAGCGGCGCACAATTGTCTATGTGCGAATTTTATTCAGAGACAAAAAACTTATTATACGCCAAAGTGGCATCAGCTGTGCTCCAAGGTGGCTTCCCAGTTGAGTCGCTGGATGGAGGGGGGTTCAGCTCACAGTTATTGTCTCAGCCATATTGTCGATATGTAAGTAATTGGTATGTACAACTGCGCCTGCTGCTAGATTTGCCAGCAGCAGCCGAGAGAGATGCGGTTATGAATTTCTGAACAGAAGAACCCAATGTGACTAGCTGACACCCCAAATGGTGCAACAGCGGAGTGGCATGCGGAAGTATTGCAATTGCTGCACACAACTTTTATTAAAAACTTGTGCAGCGACGAGTCGTTGCACGGGGCGCTGATATAAAATAAAAGGCTAAATAAAATGAGAAACTTTCATAAAACATTTGTGACTTTCGCAATGTTTTATGGCTGCAACTTAAAGTTCTCTCTCTCTTATTCTCTCTCTCTCTCTCTCTCTCTCTCTCTCTCTCTCTCTTTTTATCTGATACACTTTGTAGGTATTAACTTTGTGCACGTTTATGGAGGGGCTTGGCAAGTGCAGGAATTTATCGCCTGACCCACTAAGACGGGTTTTATGTAGTTATTGAAATGGGCCAATGCGCCCAAGTATATATCTATATATGTATATATAAATTGAATAGGGACCATCAAATCGATTACTTACGAGCTACATTCAACTTGGCGTTTTGCTGCTTTCAGCTTTATGGTTTATATCGCTAACGCAATGCGACCGCATCAAAGTTATGTACCGTGATTTTTATACCCTGAACCCAATAAAAATGGGTAAAAAGGGTATAACGATTTTGAGCAAAAGTATGTAACTGAAGGAAGCGTTAATAAATTATTTATCAGGATCAAAAGCAGTGTCGATGTCTATGTCACATATGACATATAACCATGCGGAGCGGATATCATGTGTAGATCTAATTTATTTCGATACCTGTTCCGTTTCACAAATATCGATACATTTCGATTTTCGATAGCAATAAAATCAATTTTAGAAAAAAAGGTTTCCTATTGATTACATTGTCTATATTATATACATTATTAGGATTAGAAAATTCAGAGTTATACCCGAAAACGTATTCTCAATAAAAATAAACCTCCAGAGTACATCATAGTCGAATTCCCAAACTGCAGCATTTTTGTATTAATAATGTTGATGGATTTGTAATAAGTAATTATCGATAAAGTTGTGATTATTGTTGTCAACACATTTCCATTTTGGCAAGTTATCAACCTTTGCAACATTTGCACAAGTTAATATTTATTGAGCTATAAATACTTGTCAGCACATCTAAATAATTTGCAGACATAATTGATTTATGGTTTTTCACATTTTTCTTTAATACAAATTAATCGACCGAATTTATCAGTTAAAATATAGTGACTTTTTCGTATTTTGCTAATATTTTATTTCAGTTTCCAGCAGCTTAAAGTATATTTGGCTTAAGAGCTTCATGAGTTTTTGTTTGCATAACTTGCTACAAATTTGCATTCTAACAGAAAATGTATCGATTTATTTGCACAAAACAACAGACCGGCATCTGCAACACTGAACCGAAGAATGTGGCAACTGAAAGCCACTTAAAGCCTAAAGCCACAATCCAGAAATGCCAGCAGCCAAAATCCCATACTAGTTATGGGCCAAATAAATATGCAAACCAATTTTGTGTTATCGATACGAACGTCTAATGACCCATTGACTGTTGATGCTCTGGCCAGCAAGTATGGCTAACATGCATATACACGAGTATTGGCCTAATGAAACCCAAAATCTTTGAGAATTTAGGGAGCATTGCACAATGCACAAGTTGCAACCCATAACTGGACGGGGGCGTGTGTGTGTGTGTGTGTGTGTGGTGTCTGGTGTGTTGCACATAAACTTAAAATGATGCCAGAAATATGGGCAATTCGTGTCTGTAGTCAAACGTGCATTGCTGGCCGTTCGTTTACTTGGCCAAAAGCCAATTTCAGCCAAAACGCATGCCAAATTTGCCAATAACAAAACGAAACGAGATACGAAAAATAGCTAAATATTTTATGATATCGATGAGTCTGATGCCTCACACCCCCGTCGAGTCCCCCCCCACACGATGTGGGTTGCCACAGCACCAACAACAAACTGCAGGCGCTGCACAATGCAAAATGCACAATGCTCAGAGCTCAAAACGCAAATCACATTTGCATGCTTCCCCAGCACTGTTGCAGGAGCCGTGTAGTTATTGTTGTTGCCACCGCTCCCTGCTCCTCTCGTTGAAAGTAGTTCAGCAGTGGCAGTTGAGCTCATTGACAGCCCATACAAATGCGTTTTTATACTCTAACCCCGGGAGAAATTCACTTTATTTAGCACTCGGATACGAGCAACGGTTCCCAATGCTCCACAAACTTCATTTCGTTCAATGCAAACTGATTACAGTTAAGGTAAAACTTTGACCAAAATATGCTCTACAAATAAAGAATAGGAATAGTCTGAGTTACGATGCAAAATATTCGAGAAAAATATTTATTGAGGCTTTTATTCATATTGTTTGAACGTTTTGCAATCCATGTAATATTTAGCTTTAAGCTAGGTTGAGTTGAATAAATTCAGTTAACGTATATGATTTTCTGTTCCGAGATGGACAATTTTTGAGATTCGTAATATTTAACTTATTTTGTTAAACGCCTTAAATATATATTTTTAAAAATTATTTTAAACATGCTTGTCACACCATTCCAATTTTAGCATAGGTTACTAAAAACCAATTAAAGACACTTACTCTCAGACTTGATTTTTTATTTTTTAATTACAATTCTTAAAATTCCGACTATTTGAAATTTATCTAAGATTGTTTCTTAGTTTAAATATATTTTTCAAACACAGTTTTCAGACTTTTTGTAATATAAAATTTATTTATTAACTAAAAGCTATCTGCCAGTTTTTAATAGTCTGCTTTTTCTTAACCCTACTAATCTCAAATCTTACCACAATATATTTGAAATAACAGCTATTGCAAGTGTATTTAAAATTCCGTGTTCCCCGCTTGCTCAGCCATTTTTCGGTTATTGTTGTTATTTTGAAATTTTGAGCTATGTCGCACAGGGATTGGGGGTGGGTGGTAAGAATGGCTTGTGGCAATGTGCCGAAAGTAAGGTAAAGTTTCATAGTCGTTGTTGCTGTCACTGTTCACAGAGCCATTTCTCAGAAGCGCCCAAAAGTATGCACTTCTTTTGCATTGCGCCTCACGAAAGCTCTCGGGCAGAAAAAGAAAAAAGATCTAAACTCACCTGCATGAAGCTCGTTGGCACTGGAAATGATTGCACCAGCAGCAGCAGCGGCAGCAGTTCCGCTCTCAGTGCCTCTTAGCGAGATGCTGGCTCGTTTCTTACCCCGCCAGACGCTGACACCAAAGCACTCGGCACAGCAGCAAAAGACAAAGCCCAATATCAGCAATATCCAGGCGGTGACCATTAGCACAATGGTGGATGTGGAGCGATAACTGTAATTCTCTTGCTCATAGAGTACCAAAAAGTCATTGCTGTTGTTGTTGTTGCTGGCAATGCTCTCATTGTTGTAGTTGTTGTTGTTGTTGTTGTTGCTGTTGTAGTCTGGTGAGTTGGCGGCAGCAGCAGAATTTGCAAATGCTGCAAAACTGCTGCTCACCATCAGATGGAAAAGTGGCTGCGATTTGGTCAGATGCCACATGGTGGTAACAGCTGCTGCTGTTTGCTCACTCGTGCACTCACTCAAATCACTTGATCAATCAGTCAATCAGTTCGCAAATATTGCAATATGCAAATATCACACGTTTTTTTTTAATATTTTTATTACTTTTTCTTATTATTATTTTTTGGCGTTGCTCACGCGACACTCACGACAACTGTCAACTGGGCGACTGTCGCTCGTCGTGCAACTGGCTTATTATCTACAGCTACATCGGAACTCTGGCTACTAAGTTCTTTTAGTGTGTGTGTGTGTGTGTGTGTTAACAATAACAACAATGACAACAATAACTACAACAAGAGCAAAAGTAGATGACTACGATTAACGCCACACAATAATTTTGTTTTCGGTTCGCAATCTTTATTATCACCATGTGTACCTAAGCAGATAGATCGACGGGCAAACAGGCAAATAGACAGGCGGACAGGCAGACGGACAGACGGACAGACAGACAGACACACACACATCTCGTAGATGGGTGCCTGCGCATCTGATCTTCTCTCTGATTCGCATTAAGTTTTGTTTACATGCGAGAGCCTTGTTTGCGCTGTTGTGTAAGTTGAGAGAGAGAGATTAGTTAAGCTAATCTGTGAGAGAAGAACAGAGAGTCAGCAGAGAGAGAGAGAGAGAGTTGGCAGAGTTTCGGCAGAGTTTCGGCAGAGGCAGTCTGATTCTGTGAGAATTTGGACCGTTTTCAACATATGCAAAAAAATAAAACTGAGGTGAGTTTTGTTAGCTATTAACAGGTATATTTTTATGTGCGGGACTTGGCTAATAGGCAATAATTTGAAATTTGGTAGAATTTCAGAATCCAGTTATAATTATTTAAATTAACTACATGCTTATCGAAGATGTTTCACGGTTAATTTGTAATCGAAAATTGAACAAATCAAAGCGAAAACATGTTTTTCGCTTAAGCTGCGCAGATAAGTTGAAACAGGGTTTTTTTTTGGTTTTTTTTATTTATTAATTATTTTCTTCCAAATATTAATTTTCCTTTATCTTTTATCTATTCTCAATGCAAGCCTTGGGTAAGTTATGCTCTGCGTACTCTGTTCGCATTGACACAGTCCAATGCTAGACACCTGTTCAAAGATACTGAAAATAATGGATATATATAAATGTTTTTACCAATATCTGATAATAAGTAATATTCAGAACTTACATTCACAGGCCACATTTTCCAGCTGACAACGTGTAACGTTTTTCCAATTGGGAAGTCTTTGACGGCAGTCTACATTGAAGAAGTTTGTGACATCGTCTGTGGTTCCGGTTCTGCGCTGATGGCTCAAACACTGCTTTAACAAGATGTCACAGGTATTGGCCTGTACTTGCAAAAGGCACAAACAGCAGATGGCTACTTTGATAGAGGGATATATATGTTCAGGATGATCTCTGATGGATTAAATTAGCCAGCTTACCCAATAAAATCACTAATTTGGACATTTTTGTTCAGCGATCGCTCTTGGATGGAACTCTAGCTAAGCTTTGCTAAATTACCCTTTATATATAGTCGAAATCCAGGTTGAGAAAGTGATTTTAGGCAATTGTTATCAAACCAGATGCTTATTTTGAACATAAATGGGACATATATAATTTCAATGTGTTAACAATTGAATTACCTATTGTAAAAAGTCAATTCAACATTTTTGCACATCTGTTTCTAGTGGACTCATTTGGAGTGGGTGTTTTTCGCCTATATAAGCTCGATTTGAACTCGATTTTGATATCAGTTATCGACTGTTGACCGCAAAATGCATATTCAAAGCATTCTAGTCCTTCTCCTGGTGGTCTGTTGCGTGTGCATTAAAGCCAATAGGCCTGATTGTCAGAGCATCCTTAGGGCTTGTCAGAGATGTCCAACTAAAACTCCCAAAGTAGTTTCTATTAATGACGTATGCCGCCAGAAGACAAGAAAACGCTGGATTTGGAAGGATCTATCACATTGTGATATTCAGCTCATTTCCTGTCAGAGTAAGTCTGCTCAAAAGTATCTCAACTACTGCATATAACTAAATTCTTTGTTAATCCTGTATAGATCCTTCACGTAAGCTGGACTGTGACCAATTGGCCAAATTGGCTCAAATGAGACCCAGACCTCTGGTCAGACCACGTGCTTAATTATGCTTTTATATTTCCGGGCTTGGGGTCATCGCCTTAAATTCGATGAGAATTATGTAACAGTGAGCATCGTTCCACTGCTGTTGAATTCAACAAAATAAACAATGCAATTCATTTCAATATGCTTTTAATACATTTGTGTGAAGTGCTTTTTAAATACTTGTAGCTGTTTAAGCTTTTACAACGAAGACCCACAGACAAGCCAACAAGAGTCCAACCCAAACCCAAACCCGGACCCAAACCCAAATCCACTTCAACTCACGTCATGAACATGATTATGTACTTTATGAATGTGCAACGGGATAAGTGGCAGAATGGAAGGGAAGGGAAGGAAAATGTCTCTTAAGAGAATAACATAATTTTGATGCTCTTTCGTTTTTGAAGTATGGAGAATCAATTTAGTCAATGATATATTTAAGTTCTTTCTAATAATATTTAGTCCTGAATCACAGACTTTCTCCTCCACAGGAGCCTATTATGTATTTTGGAAGAAATTCATATGATTTCATTTAAAAGCACTTAAGTTAAAAGGCTTTTTGAACATTTGTATACGAAAGACTCCCATTATTTCAAAATCCGTTACAAATTAAAATGAACTTAAATATAGATTATTCAATGTAATCAAGATTAAATTTTGCTGAAGTATATTTTCAGAATATTATCTTTTTTTAATAATTTTATCAATCTTATTTAACATATTGCATTTTATATTAAATCCAAATAATAATTATTGTTAAGATTATTTAAAGGAATATAATAGATGTTTTAATTTGATTGATTTTCCGAATATTTGTTGACCTCAGATAAGTGACAGTTAACATAAAACTATTACTATATCTATCAATCTGACACCATGTCAGATTATAATAATTTGATTGAAGTATATTTTTGTCATTTTATTCTTATCTTATCTCGTATATAAAAATATCATTAACCTTCAATCCAATAAAAATTTTAATAATCTTTACATCTCCTTTAATTAGCTAATTTTGAACTAAATTTAACCGAGGGTACTTAAGCTAGAAGCTCAAAAGTTTCCCAGAGCCAAACATTTGTAATTTGTAACACCAGAGTAATCCACCCATTTGGCTTTTATAATCACATGCAACGTGGTGCTGGTGCATTGCCAACTTGATGACGTAATTATTATGCCACATGGTGCAGAGCATAATGAAATGGCTCGCAGCCATTGTAGGTGGCGAGGTGTGGAAATGGTTTTCACATGCTGCGACTGCCTGCCAGCTGCTTATATAATACATGCTCGGATTTGAAATTGAAAATCTTTTGGCGCTGCACTTGAAAAATGCTTAGGACCAGGCCATGGATGATGAACTTTATAAAACTCTTGACCACATTTGCCGCAAAGACCCCTTGAGCCCCCTCCCGCGCTCCTAGCTTCCACTGAGGACTGCAACACTTTTAGCCATGTCTGACCAGCTGACGGCTTCAGCTGCAGGGCGTCAAAGAGGGAATGGGTAAAATAATAATAGTGAGGGGGGAAAGGAGCATTGCACTTGACTTTAGCGCCACTTGTAAGTGTAAATTTTATTTGAGCCAACCAAAGTGTTATTGATGTAGATACATACACACGGATACACACACATACATACACATATATATGTATATATATATTTGCCATGCCCTTTGTGAAGTGGCTTTGCTGGTTATTGGCACTGCTCTCGGGCTCTCTGGTCTTGGGCAGTTGAGATCTCTTGTAGTTGGCGTCGTGTCGTTGACAGCTAAGTGGTGATAATCGCTTTTGAATTGAATTTGGAGCAAGTAAATTTTAGACGCAGACAAAGTTGAAATTCAAAAGTGCAACACACTCCAATTTCCACACTCACATCCCAATCTCAGCCTCCCGCTGGACACTAGACAAAAGGATGGAGCCTCCCTCCCCCGAATGACTGTCATTTTAGCAGTGGGCGTTTTGTGTATTTTTTTGTTGCTTTCTTTGGGGCTTTTGGATGGGGTTTTTGTGGCTTGGCAGAGGCGAAAACTGATTTTGCAGCTGCTGCTGTTGTTTTTGTTGCTGCTGTGGTTTGTCTTGTTGGTGGCTTTGTGGTTTCCAATTTGTAAACTAGATTTGGGGCTTGGTTTAGCACCCAGTCCGGCATGTAAGTCATTTAATCAAAGCCTCTTAAATTCGTATATTTTTAGTGTGTATTGCGAAATTTGTGATTTGCTCCCCCAAACAGCGGCCAATTAGAAATTTTGGTAAATTTTAAAATGATTTATTCAAGAGGCTTTCAAGTTGAGCAAAATCCAAATCCAAAACTGGCTTTATTTTCACTGAATATCTGACAAGTTTTAATTATTTGATTTTATTTGTAAGCTTCATGCAAAATGGTTTCTAATTTGATTTGAGCTGTGGCTAAAATAGTTCAAATACTTTGCGCAAAAATACAAATGACTTTTGCATTAAATATTTAAAATTGTATATGTTTTTTTTTTTTGTGTAATTGACTTAACTTAATTTAAAATAATTAAATGTCTAGGTTTCATATGAGTTTTTATTTACTTTCAGCTTGCAATGAGTAGTTTAAAATGTTATTTAACCTTAGCTAACAATAATATTGCAATAATATTATGTATTATTTAATGTTGTATTTATTAGATTAATTTATTTTTGAGAGGCAAGCTACTACTTAAACATTCAGTGTCTCAACTGATGACCATAATATTGTAGTAACTTTCATGTTCTGAGCCAGATTTTCATTTGGTGGTTTGGCAAATACACTTAGCGAAATTCGATAAAGACACTTGATATTTTTGTAATAAGACTGAAAATAAAATTTTTAAAATTTTATTTTGTTTCACAAAAGCTAATTGTTTAAAAGACACGTTAAATAAATAAGGAATTAAATTTGTTTAAAATACACGTTAAATAAAAAAGGAATTAAATTTTTAACATTAACATAACATTTGTTTTTTTGTTTTTAAAGTGAGGTTAAGGTGACTCTCAATTTAAAGAAGATTTTTTTGTATATTTAGATATGATTTCCAACAGCCAGAATTATTTTTCTAAATTTCAGTGAAACTTTTGTTTTTAGTGTATAAATATAAGAATAACTATAAGTGTAAGAGCGCATTTACGTGGCAATGAACAAGTGTCTTCGACTTATTTCGATAAATCTTGTCTGGCGCACAAGTTTCCCCAACAACCCAATCTTGTTGCCAGCCATTCCAGGAATCAGCCGGCCAGTTTGATGCATCTTTCACGTACTTGGCATTACCATAAAACCCAGACGCCAAAGCAGACTCAGACACAAATACAGCAGCTTCGTCATCGTCAGTCAGTCAGTCAGTCCGTCAGTCCGTCAGTCAGTCCGTCAGTCAGTCCGTCAGTCAGCCAACCAGCACGCAGAGCATCAGTATCCACTTCAGCATGGCACATTATCGTCATGCTTGTCGTCCACTTGATGCATCCTCAGACTTCCACTGAGAATTCCTTAAAATTTTAGACATGCGCCAGCCCCAAGTCTAAACTGTATGCATGCTGGTGTAATTTTCCAAAAAAAAGAAAACATAATTTTTCACATGAAATTGGTTTGATTTTTCTTAAAAATTTGAATTTATTTCATTGAAGTTGAGATGGAAAAATTATATTGAAAACGAAGACCTGCTGACTTATTAAAAAATAAACGTTGTATATAATTTATATAAGATATATTTACGGTTTTAAATGTTGTAAATAACGATAACGATTTAAATAGTTGCAGTCGGGTGTAACCGAATGGCGAATACTCTAATAGCCTTATCATAATAAATAAGCCACTTCTTGTGGAAGAGGCGGGGAATAGGAGTGTGGTGCACTAATAATAAATCAATGTGTCATTTAAATTTGGTTATTCAGTTCTTAAAATAACGGAAAATAATTGTTTTTGCTTTTTTTTAGAGGCGCCCAACTCCGGTCAATCTTAGGAGGAGATTCCCCGATTCGCAGCCTCCTACTTTGAGCTCATTTCGTTCAATTCACCAGCTTAGGAAAATATCAGAGTAAAAAAATAGGATTTTATCTTATGATTAAATCTTAAGAAAAACTTAATAAGCCTGTGACTGAATCTTTAAATATTTACATGTTATTCAAGTCAACCCCTAGGTGAAACCAAACACGCCTTGGGTCCTGTTGTGAGTCATTCGGCGGCCCGGAAATGTTTATGAGCTAATCATTTTTAATTATTGCACAATTCGCTGCTCAAAAATAATTACAAGCCAGCCGCGGGGCGGCAAGTTGAATAACAACATAACTAAAATCTAAATCAATTTATGCCATTTCCTCTGCCCCACGGCTACCACCTATATGTAGCAACTGCCAACTGCCACGTGCCACGTGCCAAGCAGCAACAATAACAATGTTGAAGTTGCCCTGCATACATTTATAGCACTCGAAGCCAAAAAATTTCATTACTAGACAGCAGAGGTCGGGGGTGGGATCGCGGCTGGGGTGAAGTGCAGGTCTGCCCCTTGGCGGTGAGTCAATTACAGAAAGGAAGCTGATTTGGCGCTCCCCAAACAAAGCAGCCGATGACGTCGTTCTACGGGCAACGAGAATGGGGCAAGGGGGAAGCTGTTATATAGTTGTTTAATATTTATCTAACGTCGGTAATCAGCAAACACAGCGCTGACATGTGTCGTGGATCTTGATAAGGAGCCAACCCCAAACCCGAATCCAAGCCGAGATCCAAATCCGAATCGAAATCTGGCCCAGTTCAGATGAGTTTTTAATAAACTGTCAGTTAATAATAAAATTTTCAGTGAATTAGATAACGGCTGCCCCTGCTGAAGTAGGGTGTATGTTTAGGCTTAGAGTAGTTCGATTGCCATCAAGAATTCTCCATATCTTTGACACATTTCAAGCGCCACGCGTTGAAAGTTTTAGCTGAGCACCTCTATTGAATTTTTCCGCCGCATGGTCGAGTGTTAAATTTGGCAGCTTGTTACAAGCGGGCTGGCAAAGGGGGTCTGGTAGGGTCGAGGCGAGAGGGTCTGGTAGGGTGTAGGACCGCACGACCCCAATCATGTAGCAGCTTGTAAAATGTGAGCGTGAAAAGCAAATTGAAAAGTTGCTCTTTGCTGAGTTTTGAAAGGCTGTTGATTTGAGAATTCTTAAAAAGTTGAACCAACTTGTTAAGAATTAGGGTTTGACTAGGCTAAGTTTCCAGCGCTTCAAATTGGTAAGTCGAAAAGGGCAGGGTGTTGGGCTAATACGAGTAACAGCTTACAACCAGCAAAAGTAAACTTAAAGAATAGTTAAAAAAAAAAAACAAAATAAATTGAACAAAGTGTAAACTTAAAGAATAGTAACCAAATCAGCCGAGTTTTCGAAAATTGTGTTGAGTGACGCAAAATTTATTTTAGGATATCTTTCAAAAAATATATATGGAGTTAAATGTTGTAAATCTGAATTGACTAAGTCTCCAATATTTATATTTAAACAAAGAGCAAAATGCAAGCATATTTAAATTTGTAGCTTGGAATTCTGATTTTCGGAAGGAACTTTTTAAAATATTTACAAAGCAAATACAAAGGATGTTTAAAGTAGTAGCTTAAGAATCGAAGAAGAAACGCTCTTTTAGTGAATTTTAAAGTCTTTATCATAAATAAGTATTGATTTTCTGATTTTCACATGTTTAATTAAGAAGATTTTTTGATCATATGTCTTAGTAAATTCTATAAATAGTGCAGTAAACTTTTAGTCAAGTCTAATATTTCTCTTTCAAGTTAATTGTGTAACCCTTCATTGAGTTATGGGGGACACAATGGAACACTTGCTAGTGTCTGACTCAAGCCCATCCATTACTCCACCCAATCGCCCGCATGGAAGCCACCCTCTTTGGATGCCACCCACAAGCGCTCCCCTGGTTATAACGATGGCACGTTTTGTTGCAATCCCAATGAGGAAATGCTAATCCGCATGTAATATTCGAAAATGATATGAAAATGCCAAACCAAACAACCACCCAACGCCAACTGAACCCGTGAGCCCGTTCAGTGAGGGTTTCACAGAGTGGGCCCAATGCCAACATTACTCAATGTCAACATCAAAATTGCTTTGGAATTCATGCATTCAGCTATTCGTTCATTCATTCATTCCCTCATTCATTCCCTCATTCATTTGCCGCTAAAAAAAAAAAACTAACGCAAATCCCGCAGCATAGAAATTTTCATTTTGTATTTCACTGAATTTTAATGCCGTTGCAGAAAGTGCCAGAGTGCCAGGGGAATCCAGGCGGGTTTTGTTCCTGCTTTGGTCCCTTAAATAGCTGCGCAGGGCGCTGATTAAAAGTGGCAACGGTTTGGCCGGTTTTGTTGGGGTTGAGTTCCATTTTTTGGTCTCGTGTTGCAACCTTTCCATTTGCGGTACGCGAAGGGTCTACAATGGGTCGACTTGGGGGTTGACATTGGCAAAACTGCTGCACTTGTTCGCTGCGACCGGGAAATTTCGTCACAGACGTTGGCGTGAAATTTCGTAACGAATTCTCTAAACAACAACAAAAACAAAAAGACAACAACAACAACAAAGAAAAAAAAAAAAACACATGAAACTCGTAGCGAATGTGTCTCATTGTAATTTTTGTAATGTTCCAGAATTTGCAGCATGGCCCTGGCAAAACGGAAGGAAGTTTGTTTTTGTTTAAAAATTATTAGAATTCAGTTGGTTGTTGGTTGTTGTGATGCTGAAGAGGCGGGGGAGGGGAGGAGGAGGGTGTTGCTTCAGCGGTGGTTGTACAACAGCTGGTGCCCCGAATGTGACCGGCATTTGGCCGCAATGTGGTCGATGTTAAAGGACTTGTCTACGGAGCACTTCCACATAAGGCGCTGTGGAGAAGGAGGAGTTGGAAGGAGGAGGTGGGGAGGCCAGTGCAACTGTGTTTTTGCTGAATGTGCTTAGGTTTTTAATATTTTTCCAGAGGGTCACAAAGTGCAAATGCTAAGCGATTTGTTCTTGAAATCAAATTCACCGAATGAAGGGGGAGCAACCCTTTTGGATTTATTAAACTATTTGAGGAATTTTAGACCAAAAAACCCAGCATTGTTTGTTGACTTAGATTGGTAATTTAAAAACTATTTTATTGAACTGCAGATGTGTTGGAATTTTTTTAAACATTTTTTTATCAGATTAAGCAATTGTTATTGGTTTTAGTTTATAGTTTATTTATTATTTTACAGCTATTATTATTGTAAGATTTAGTTAATTAATTCTTTGTCTAAATAATAAATAATTTTAATTTTGCGCTTTTTGAATTTTATTTTTGAAGTTTAAAATTCTACCTTTTCTACATTTTTGTCGGCTACATAAATAATTCATTTGAACTTTTTTAGGATAGTTAGAAAATTGAACCTAATTGTAATAAAATCGGACTACAATTAAATGCAGAAAAACTGCATCTAATTTCTTAAAACAAATGCCTTTAAATAGAATTGCTAACATTGTCAGATATATTATCCTCTTAAAGCTTTTCTATTGGTTTGCCTTAAGGCAAAAGTGTTGAACAATAAAACACTTTGATTTTCTGTAAGTTACAATCATTAAGCATCCTCAAAAACTAAAGTTACCCTTACAGGGACTTGAACAAAACCCAAAACAATTCATTTGGTCGTTTGTAAAAAATCAAACAAAAGTTAAGCAGTTCGGATACTTAAACAATTCAATGGACTGCAGTTGCCTGGCCACAGGACCTGCCTTTCGCCCCACTTGGAAACCAAAGCCCGTCCAGCAAGCATTTGTTGTCCATAAGCTGCAAATGCAAGCTGAAATATTTATAATGCTGTCCAACACTTGGCTGACCACAACAACGACAACAACAACAACAACTACAACTACAACAATGACAGCAACAACAACAATAGACAGAACATTGACCGCAGCACAAAAACAATAAATTGATTTTGTATCTTTGCGAACAAGTGCAGGACTCACTAGGAGCAAACACACAAAAGGAGTAGCGGGAGCTGAAGTGGTCTGACATTGTATGCAGAATGTTGCAACACACGCCCCGATAATTATGAAATTTGAGGCAAAAAGTGAAGCATAAACCCAATAAGCGAATCCAGAGAATTCCAAAGAAAGCAAAGCAATTTATGGAAGAATACGCCCCTAAAACTTTAGAAACGCAAACGCCCTGCAAGCAACCTAACGTAATGAAATACGAAATAAATACAGGAAAAAAAAAAGAGATGAGGGCGTGGCAGTCAGCCAGGCAGTCGGCAGACGCTTGAGAACCGAGGATATATGTATTTAGTAAAAGGACAACAACATATGCGAAAGGGATAATAATTCACAGCAAACAATGGACCTGACCATATAATAATAATTCAGGCGCGCCAGATGAACCAAAACTGACCGCATTATGGGCACAGTTTTTTTTTCCAACGGTCATCAGTCGCTCACATAGGGAGGGAACACAGTGCACTTGTCCTACCAAAAAAGGACTCAGGATTCAGGACTCGCTAACGATGCGACACGCGCGCAGCAGGAGAACGTTTGATGTGCGGCGACACGACTCGACAATATCCTCTGCCAGCCAAAAATTGACATTTAATGAGCCCGAGACTGTCCGAGAGCTGAAGACCAGGTTATCTCTACACTTAAAAAAAAATCGAGCTGAATCTAGAAACTTTCCGTACTCATATTACTATAATTGTGAAAGTTGCCCTTTTCTAAATACTTTTTTATTGGGATAATAAATTTTATTACTGAATTTAAGAACGGTTTCTTTCTCAAAAATAATGTTTTCTATTTTTTTTTTGTGTATTACGAAATATATATAAATATATATATAAATTTATACGAAAATAATTAAGAAATTCAATTTGAAATTGAAATCTGTAATTTTAAAGTAATTTTTATTTAATGTTGATTTTCCAAAATGCACTTTCATTTTTCTGAGTGTATATGCATGCGTGTTTGTGTGTGTGCTTTGTATCTCTGGTTTATGTAATCGCATAAATCGTTTGGCCAGCAGGAGCTGCATGCCGTCAGCCTTGCAGGTTTGTGCAACACCTTTTGTTATCATTCAAAGCACTTGTTTTCCCTCTGGGGCAGGTAACGATGCCAGTGCCATCTCTGCCCCCGTCCCTCTCTGTGTCCCTCTGTGCTCCTCTGTGTCCATCTCTCTGTTGCTGTTCAGCCATTTGGCAAATATTACAGAGTTACTTGCATTGTATACCTTATTTCTGTGTGTGCGTGTGTGTGCGTGTGTGTGTATTATTGTGTTTGTGTGTGTGTGTGTGTCTGGGTTTTCGATTAGCTCACATATCAAAATGGTACGTTAATTGTTTTCAAGTTCGTGGCATGTCAACAGCACACGTAGCTAAAGCACCGATTTCCGACTCAATTTATCTGTCTAGCCGGCGATTTAATGGTTTTGTTTTGGCCACATCTCCGATAGAGACAGATACGATGTTAACAAAGACTGTCTACAATGTCGAAGCGTTGTTTGTGTACAGCTCATCTAGATTTTAACTTAAGATTGAAGATTGAATCATTTTATAACTTGATGGATGTAAATTGCTTAGGAATATTTCCAAAGATGACAACGCTATTGATACTATTTGTTGAAAGAAAACATCCTCTTTGCAGCCAAATACCGTTAGAGATTTAATCTAAGGTATTATTTCGGAATTTATTGCAAATATGTAGCTTAAAATTATTTTTTTTTTTCCTATTTTCGATAGGAAAAATTTGTTTATATTTTAAATATGTGCCTGAAAATTATAAGCACAATTGAAAGTAAGAATCAGGCTATAAGAAAATTCAAATTAGATATGATATTATTTGCGATAACCAATCTTTACGAACCAAATCTGAAGAGTTTTATACTTAACTTTAACGATCAATGTATTGACATAATTGATCCAAATTTAAGATGAAGCTTGAAACTTTTTATTAGAAAGTGTCACTTGCCACGTTTAACTGAAGAAGGAAACTTAACAAACACTGCAACAAATACGCTGCCCAAAACTTGTCTGTGCTGTCAGCAGATGCCATTTAGCTCGAGGACCTTTTCATAATTTGTAATGTGTAAGCAATTCGAAAGCAACTACTAGCTTAATATCTTTTCAAGCATGTCCACTTACTGTGTTAGCCCAACTTTGGGCCAATAAAATGACATATTTGCCAGTTACTAATTGCAGGCCATAACTTAGCCCGAAACATAGATAAGTGTAGATATGGGTGGATATGGGTTGGATGGAGGGGAATGGGGCATGTCAAAAACTTTAGATTGCATTAAACTGCGACTCGCAGTAGGCGCAACTACAACGTTAGGGATAAAGCTGGCCAGGATATTTAGTATGCGGCATGCAACTATGCAGGACGTGTAGGATATCCTAGACAAAGCTGCAAAATATTAATTATGACAGATCTGCGTGTGTGTGTGTGTGTGTGTGAGCTCTACTATTACATAGTCATAGTCAGGGCAGAGCCAGGGCGAATGCCGTTGGCCAAATTTGCATTTATATTAAAAACAAACAACAAAACGAGCAGCAGCGGCAGCTACGAGGCTGAGGCTGCTGGAATCCAGTACGATGACAGGCACCAACGACTTGCGGCGTAATCAAAGACACGTCACCAACAGGCTATGACCAATTTGCAGCCACTGGCCCCCTCCAACTAAGCCCCCCTGAACACAGCCCTAACTATATGTGTATACAAGGCTAAAACTGATTTGCGAATATTTGGACTGCGGTCTGCGCTTTAATTATGTCTCATATATCAGTTTGCTCTTCAGTTCGCCTTGGATGCTGGGGGGGGGGGGGGGGGGAAAGCATAAAAATAATTTCGTTTTGATTGCAATTACCATCCCCAGCACCATTCATCCACCCCCCGCCCACCTCGATGAACGGGGGCGCTGTGGCAAGTGCACTTGAGGGTTGCTGTTGCCTCTTGTTAGGTTTTGCTTTGGTTTTTCCCCGTCTGAGTCACAAGTGTTGCCAATTGTTTGTAACTGTTTTGTCAGCCCAGCGAACGACAAGCAACCCCCAGTTAAACACTGATGTAGCCCAGCAAACTACACCCCCCTCCCCCCACCCACACCCCCTCCATACAACCGCCAGCCGAGGAAAATTATTAGATTTTATTGCACGCAACATTTCGAAATGAGAATGAAAAATTTTGTGATGCGATTTATTGTCAGACTTCGTCTCGTGTCATTCTGTGTGTGGCTTGGTTTTTAATATAACCAAGTGGCTTTTGTGGCCAAATTGGTGACTGGCATTCGCCATGGACCAGCTGCTACGCCGGGAAAGAACCCTCAAAAGGGTTTTCCCAAATGCCAAACAGAAAATGCAACCGGGCGTAAATGTTTTCAAAAACAAAATTAGTTTGGGGATTTGCATTTGAATATAGTTCAGTTACATATATGCATACATATATATAAATATAGAAAGTTGTCAAATAAAAGTTGATGGGTTGCCTGTCAGCAGGCAGTTAAGGATTGAAATCTGTTTGCCATTTGCATATATAATAAGTGAAAGGACTCATTCAACTGTCTGGACAACTGATGGATATGCTAATCAGTCGCTTATAACAATCACAAGGCGATAAGAGCACTGCCCCAAATAATAATAAATATACAACATTAGCTTTGATATATGTAACTGATTTATGCAATGATGTCAATTGTCTGGAACGAAGCCAAGTTAAGTTCACATGAAGATATAAAAATTGATTTTCTTGTGCTATAAGAATTGTAGTTATTTTTAAGATTTAAAGACAGATTTTTTGTGTGCTTAATAATAACTTACTACACTATATTATAATGTACTGTATTAACTTTATGGGTCAAAGATAGATCCAGATTTAATTATAAATATAATGTGTAAATCAATTTAATTTCATAGAGCTCCTTGTAATTTAAATGTATCTAATTATTTGGAGAATATTTAAAGAAACTTCTCCTTGCTTCTATTGTTAATTAAATAATATTCATAAAAATCATTTATTGCAATATTTATGCCTGAAATAAGGCACCATTTTGTAATATATTAATAAATGATGTTTTAAAGTTATAATAGTTATACTAAACAGTTTGTTATACTATGTACAGTTTGCCAGTCTTGATCACATTTCAAGCAACTTGAGAATGATCTTGAGATATGAATCTCATGTCCTTCAGTGAATTCCTTTGCTGTGTGGTCATTTCAATACACTCTCACTGTGCATTCTTTGTTGGCTCTGGGCAGGAATTCCGAGCATTTAAGGTAGCTACTTTAAAAGGCATTCAACACGCGCCTTGTTAGCATAAAAGGGAAGGCATCTAACAATGCTCTCAAATAAACTACACTTCGCTACAATTTCCACACAGAACAAGGGGCACAGTTGGCTAGGGCATTAGGTTACACAGCTCAGACAGCTGGACAGATGGACAGATGGACAGATGGCGGAGCATTGGTTTGGACGCTGTTCGGCTTATTGTCCAGGGCATCTGGATTGGGGATGGGGCATTTAGCGCATCCTAACAACTGCTACATGACACCATATTATTAAATTAAATGCGGACACGCGTAGCACAGACTGGCCACCTAAATCGAATCTTTGTGCAACGTCTGTGGCAACAGATGGAGGCAGGCGTTAGGTTAGGTGCAAGCTGAAGCCGAACCCGAAGCAAAGCCCGTTGACCATTAATTTTTTCAGCTAAATGGTTGTTAGCTTCTTCTTCTTCTTGTTCTTGGTTTTCTCATTGCTTAGCTTGTTAAACTAACAAGCCAAATGCTGTTCCTGGAAAGGCAATCAATAGATACAAAATAGCCGATAAGGCGAAATGCCAGCAAATTAATGAGTTTTAATTATACGACTGAAGATTGTTTTCTTTCTTCCCGATTAAGATCAGTCCACATATCATATAACAATGGGGGAGCCACCAAAAATCTGTTTACAATCATATCGTATATATTGTTTAACTCACGCATAATTTCATAATTCAAATGGCCACTCAAAAGTCACCTGCTCTTTGTTAATAACAAAATAACCAAAAAATTCAACTGTGCCACAATTCAACGGTTGCAGTTGCCCCTCGAGAATCATTGATCATTAAATGTGCCTTCTGCTACCTGAGGTTGGTTGCCTCATTTAGTGATTTCTTGACCAACAACAGCTGCTACGTATTTTTTTTTTTTGGGTTTTTGCCTTTTGCCAGAACGATCAACAAAATTGATGACGACAGGTTGCGACGATCGCAGGCTCATCCGAATACTTAAAACCCAAACCAGAACCCGAACCCGAACGGAGCCTGCTGTCTGAGGCTGCTGACGTTAATCGACTAAATTGTGGCAGCTGAACTGTCAGTTTTGTTAAGTGGGCTGTGCCTCAAGTCTGCTCAGATACATGCATGCATATATATATGTACATACTTTAACTTTGATGTATTGAATTGGCCAAATTTTAGATGACCAGCTTGCGATAAAATCCCGAAACGCCTCGAATCTTGGCATGAAACTATGTTTTTTTTTTTGAGCCAGTTTTCATAGTCGTGCGGCTCATTAGAGCCTTGATTAATGTCAGCGATACCAAAATAAGGCTATATTGTCGCGTCTTTTGGCCAACACACACACACACACACACACATTTTATTGCCATGTTCCGTTTTATTTTAGCCAACTCCTTGCCGCATATTGTTTCCCTCATTGGCTGCACTTGTTTTTGCCTGTTTTTGGTAATTAGTCTCGTTTGTTGTCATAAATTTTGGCCAAATTTTGCTGAAAAGTCGCATTTAATTGCACTGATTTACAGCTGTGGAGTTTGCAGCTTGCCCTTTAGGTATTTTTTTGGTGTGTCTCTCCCCTAATTACGTGCCAAATTAATGAGGTTTTTGTGGCTATGTGTAACACTCGGGTGCAGCTGAAGACACACATATTTCAGCTTTAATTTGTCTCAGTTTCAGTTTCTGGGTTCTTTTTGTTGCCCTTTCATGAAGATCCTTAGCAACTAATGAATTCCACAGGTGCAATTTAAACCAGAAAAGTTGCGTGTAAAACCACAATAAGAATTATCATTGAGAGATGAGAAGTTGACTGCAAGGCAGATGGCAAATAATATGGTTGTTATGTATGAAAGCAGAGCTTTATAATGGAACCTAAATTCGTATATAAGGATGGTAAATTCATTTAATTCAAATTTTATAAACTTGCTCTGAAATTTAATCGATTTGAAATAAGAACAAGAAAGATCATAGTCAAATTGCAGATATCTAAGTTTTTGTGTCCGTTTAAAAATCAATCGATTGTTCCGTCCGGAGCCATATGTTATAGTAGTCCGATATCAATGATTTTTTCCTTAAATGTTAGGAGAATAATGAAATGCATAGCTGACGAGTTTGGTTAGATTATCTTAAAACAGAAATAAAAATTTCGTACTAGAATTCATCGTTGGATGTATGTGAATAGATAGCTGAGAAACTGAGAAACTGGCTCAAATTAATAATTCTATATCTTTAATTTTTAATTTAATTTAAATTTTTTTAACAGATTTATTTACTAATCACACTCGAAAATTTTGAAAAGTAGTATAGTACCAAATTTTGATTGACAATTAATTTATTCATCACACAAATGTCTGTTAATAAGAATAGTGGTTTTTTTTTCCACTTGCTAAATGATTTTTCTGACTTGCATTTCAGTTACTTCGTTCTTTTGATATCAGTTTAAGGTAATTTCACAACTGAATAGTTTACTTCACTTCGACTGATTTCTATCAGTTAACGAGCTGAGCAAATAAAACTTCAACTACACTTGAATTCTTTTGCTTACAGCTCATCGCCTCATCAATGAACTTGCCTCCCCTCCAAAAAAATAATTGAAACTCATCAGGCTTTATTGGGTTGTACTACGAGGAAGGTGGCGGCTGAGCCATCATTAATGCCCTTATCACGTATTTTAGTGCGACAAAAGCAGCACCCCCAGTACCCCACCACCCCCCCAGCTACTGTGGCAGCCACACCTCAGTCATATATGGCTCACAGGATTTGTCTTAAAATTGCCACCCTTAATTACTTGTAAGCTGGCAACCCCCCGTGTCTAAGAATCGACTCCTGGTTTAGGCAGTTTGACTTTGCAATTTGGCAGCGCATGGAGTGACGAATCCACTACTCCATCCAGATGCTAACCCCCAGATGCTAACCCCCATCGATGGGCCGGACTGCACTGTTGATTAAATTGATGATGTTTGATGGCTTCTGCAGCTGATTTGGCCTTAGATTTATTTTCGGCGAGCAGCGGTCAAGTAGCAGAAGTGGACCACATATGGCGTCCATGTGCCGCCACCCCCCGCTCATTACGATGCATTGGACATGCATCAAGGCGCCTTGAAGACCATGCCCCATGCGGAAGAAGGAAGCCAACACAGCCTGGCATTAGTTGGCATGACTATGCCGCTCTACTACTACTGGGGCAACTCTCGAGGCGGCATTCTTTTAAAAGTGAACTCGGGAATGACCTTAATTAATCTTTACTTTGCAGCTTGTTGCTTGCGCCTACAAGTGCAACTTGCACTGTGCCCAATGTTGATTAATGCGGTGTGCAACCTACGCCTCAACTTGCCGCGTGACTGGGCGTCTTTTTTCCGACACACAGAGAGAGAGATAGGGATTGGGAGACCGGGAAATGAGTTGCATGAGTCGCAAGCTTGCTGGGCGTGCTATCAACTAATTGCGCGGCATTGTTTTGATACTTCTACCAGATTGGAATGCGCTTCGAGTTGCTCTTCCTGCCACCTTCCAAGTGGACCAGCTCATCTCAAAAGTTTTAAAGCTCATTTCAATGCAAATATATCACTTGCTGCTCCCTGGACTTTGATTCCAACTCTGGCTGGCAGTGACAAACGCCTCCAGGGTACTATATATATGTATATATATGTATTTATGTATGTATTTACATTTGTAGTATATGTATGTGTGCTTGCTTAGCCACATGTAATGAAAGTGTGAATGAAATTTTCATCTTTTTGTGCTGCAACTGCAGTCAGAGGAAAGTAGAAAGTTCAAATAGAATTTAACCCCAAGCGTATATTTATTACACGCTTCGCCCCTCGCTGCTTTTCCTGCTAAAAGCTTACGTAAAACACACCCGTACACGTGTGGGTCTGTGTGTGGGTGAGTGTGTGTGTTTGTTTGTTTGGGTGTTCCCCTCTCTTGCTGAAAATGACCTAAGGTAAAAAGAGATTTGCTGTTGCTTTGCAATCGGGGCGACGACACCCAGCAGGAGTTGCTTCACTGGAGTTGCTCTAGTTGCTCCCTGTTGAAGGTTGTTGGCCTTTGGGCAGATTCCGAATGATATGTGTAGTTCTGCCACATAGTTTTTTTGATATTGCTTAATAAACTGAGTGCAAATCAAACTGCTCATTTTCTAGACCAAAAAGTTTCGATAAGGGTTAATTTGTACACTTGAATTGTTAAATTTTATAAATAGCTTTCAGTAAATTATATATTACAATTTGGATTTAAAATTGTAGCTTATTCAGTCATATATATATTTTTTTAAATTTTTTGATTTATAACTTTAATTTAAATATAAAATTTTTAAACTTTATTTTGTAATTCAATATTTTTTCTATTCTTTTTTTTAACTTTTTTGTACCCTGGATAATTTTGCTAATTTTTTTATTTCTCAAACCCCTTTTTGAGAAACCATGAATCTTAGTGAATTTTAATCACATCAGCCTGACGGTATTTAACATTGAAATAATGGTGACTAATTCGGTTTCATTTGTGTCTTGGATATTTCCTCTAACCAAAAAGTAACCCCTTAACTCGAATGTGTCTTCGCCTGGATTGCGCATTTCATTACACATTCGTTGAGCTTGTGGCTCAAAGTTACTTGGCTAACCGAAGCGAGTTATTTCCACCCTTTAGTTGACAGATCGGGAAACCACTTCAACCGTAGCCGCTGTCAACTCAACACGAACTCAAACTCATGAAACTATAACAATAAAGACCGGAAATTAAAGTGTGAAAACCGGCAGGAAGTTGACTTGATTACAAGAGTGAGAGTGACGTAGACAGTGTGTGTGTGTGCTACATATATAAATATAAATATATATATAAGAATATATATATATATAAGAGCAAATATATAAGATAGTTAGGTAGCATAACTGGAAAATAGAAAACTTTACAATGCATTTCATTTGCTCAACTGTCAGCGGTTAGCCTGAAGCTAACTGTAGCATACTCAGGAGACAGGACACAGCCACAGGCCACAAAAGGCGGCGTCTGTGATTGAATGTTAAACATTTAATTTAAACTTGCAACACACACACACATTCCCATTCCACACTCATGGCTGAGATTCGACATAATTTATGCACGCACATCAATTCAGATGCATCTAATTTGGTAAACAGGCAGCTCCACATCGTCACACCTGCCTGGTACACCACCAGACAAACTAGCGAACCGTGCTCTCGACTCCTTGCTGCCATGTTGCAACGGCTTAAAATAGTTTTCATTTGTTTGCGTTGTACTTAGCTGGCTGCTTCAACATGTGGCATTGGCATTGTCACTAAGTAGCCTGTCTGCATCAGCATCTGCGACTGGGAGTTCGTTGCGCTTCGCTTGCGTACATGCAGCTCATTTAGTTGACATTCATAAACGTCACATGGCGCGCAATGTTTGACAATTAATTAGGCACAGATATGCCAGACGATGTCTACAGTTTACACACAGCTATTCCCTGGAAATCACTCATTGCGCTCCTCTCCAATTTGGATGGAATCTAAGCTTATTTATTAGTGCCATAATTTCACTTCAATGCCATATCTTGTCACATCACTGTGTAATTAAATATGCAGTTGTTTTGGAGAATGTATGGAGTTTACTTGCAAATTTTTATACTATGATACCGAAACTATAATAGTATATTGGGTTTGTGCAATGTCCGTCATGCTGTATGAGAGATTGAAACTTAAAACGCCCTTGACTTATGTTCCGACCCAAAATCACGTTTTCAACTTTAAATGTAGAACTGATATAGAGGCCAAACTATGATTAAAACGCCCTTGCTTTTGAAAATGCTTTGAGTTTTGACGAAGTTATGGCATTTTGAAGGTTCGACCTATGCCCATATGCCGATTTTTGACTATAATTTTGACTTATGTTCTGATCCAAAATCACGTTTTCAACTTTAAATGTACGATTGATCTAGAGGCCAAGCTATGATTAAAACGCCCTTGCATTTGAAAATGCGTTGAGTTTTGACGAAGTTATGGCATTTTGAAGGTTCGACCCATGCCCATATGCCGATTTTGGACTATAATTTTGACTGATTTTCCGACCCAAAATTAGTTTTCAACTTTAAATGTAGAACTGATCTAGAGGCTAAACTATGATTAAAACCCCCATTGCTTTACAAAATGCGTTGAGTTTTGACGAAGTTATGGCATTTTGAAGGTTCGACCCATGCCCATATGCCGATTTTGGACTATAATTTTGACTTATGTTCTGACCCAAAATCACGTTTTTAACTTTAAATGTAAAACTGATCTAGAGGCCAAGCTATGATTAAAACGCCCTTGCTTTTTAAAATGCGTTGAGTTTTGACGAAGTTATGGCATTTTAAAAGGTTTGACCTATGCCCATATGCCGATTTTTGGACTATAATTTTGACTTATGTTCCAACCCAAAATCACGTTTTTAACTTTAAATGTAGAACTGACCTAGAGGCTAAGCTTTGAAAATGCGTTGAATTTTGACGAAGTTATGGCATTTTGAAGGTTCGACCTATGCTCTTATGCCGAAATTGTATCTTTATACAAATATTTACTTAAATTGCTATTATCCCATTTGGATTTTCTAGTGTTATGTCTTAATTGATTCCAAACTATTTGCTGTTAGTATGTCTCGAATTTAAACTGAAAACTTCAATACAAAACTACCCCAAGAAGTATAGTAATTTTAATCTGCTAATTCAACAATCATTCAATTTCAAATTCCCACTTTAGATACGCCACTCAAATTTAGTTTTTTTTTTGTGCTCAAGGGCTTACCATGGGACTGCCAAAAAATGCAAAAAGTTCTGACCGAATCACAGCCATTTCCAAAGTAAACATTTTCCTCTCTCACCCTCTATTTGGGTTTGTTTTTTTTTGTTTATGTGTGTGGGACTATCAAGCAAAAAGCGCTAGGATTTTTATTTATAAAACACTTGAAAAGAAGCAGAACAGGACGCAAAGCTTCGAGTCTATTTTTTTTTGTTTTGAGCATATTGACGCAAGGATTTTGCCCCAGCAAAAAACACAGTGGCAAATGTGCAATGAGCACCGAGCAGAGATCAAACAGTAGAATCACGAGGCAGGCGGTCCTCCTGACGAATCTTGTTGCCAAAGTCCTTTGAGGCTTTCTGGGTTTGAGTCGCTTGAGTGAAAGTTTGTTTTGCCTTTGCAAATGTCACATGAAAAATGCGTTCGCTGTGCGAATGCCAGCACTTTGCATGGGCCAATGGAAATGGGTGTTGGGTGGGGGTGTGTGGTTGCCAACCCCCTCTAGGAATCATGGTGCTGGTCGCCTTGCACGAAATTTCCATTTAATGTGTTTGCGCAAAGTATTAAAAGGCAACGACGATTGAGTATCGAAAAGAAGTAAAGCAAACCCAGAAAGCATCCAGATAGCCAGAATGTGTGGGGGTGGTGCTTGGCATGGGGGGCATGTCCATTTCAAGGGTCCATAACGAGCGCAGGAGCTGCCTGCGGCCTGCAGCTTGCACCCAACAGTCGCCAGAGGGCGCTAGCTGCTGAGTGATTGCCATGATAAGTGGCCCATTATGATGCCAGTTTGCACAGCGAGATTGCGCTGCGCTCCATTGGAGTCCGTCAGTTCTACAGTTCTACAGTTCCTCAGTTCGTCAGCTCTTCAGTTCTTCAGCTCGTCAGTTCGTCAGTTGCTTCGTCTGTTTGCCAATTCTTTTTTAATGCATATCAAAGTGGGCAAAGTTCTGTCCCCAAAAAGTGCGTCATTGTTGTAGAACTGGACTCCTCTGTCTCGCTCTCGTTCGACTATTCTTGGTTATTTTTTTTTTGTTCCCATCAGCATCTTTAGTGGAACGGCTGTTGACAAAAGACATTTAATTTTCCCTTAGTTTGCTTTGGTCCGCTTCTAGTATCTCTGCCATAAAGTTGGTCCTCCGTTTCGCTTTCCTCATTTTTTTTCTCTTGCCTGATTTTTGGTCTGTGCCAGCGAAAACTTTGATAAGTGAAATTTATTGTGGGCGCTTTGAGTTGTCTACTCTGCATGGGGACATTGTACAGCAAAATGCTCAACTGATGGCTCTGATGTCGTCTGCCCTCTTACCTCCACTGTCCGGATTTCTTGTCCTCTTAATGTTTTATGGCACCCATAGTGCAGTTTTAAACAGCAATCGCGGTTTTGTTGCTGTGACGAGTATAACTCAGATTTGTCATTTATCGGAACCATAATAATAAAGCTGCTGACTTGCTTTCATGAAATATTATAGTATGCAAGCTGTGAATATTTAAATTGTATGGATTCTAAATATGCAAGCTTGAAAAAATTATGTATTAAACGATAGTAATAATTCTTTACAAAATCAAAAATCTATAAAAATATATAATGTATATATACGTATATAGGTGTATCAAGGAAATATATACTTAGAACTTTTAAATACATGTGTATTTCGAATTTGACTTCTATTCTTTTAAAGCCACTTCATAATTGTAGATAACTATAAGTTCTGATAGTGTGGAACAACTAATAAATGTCTTGCCACTCAATCCCCTTTTTGGTGGCACAACCCCGCCCCAGGCACCTGACACATACGTACGTGCGCATTATGCATCGATCATTACTCATGCTATAAAAGAAATCCACTTAATCTCGCAACGAAACATTCAAACATTTATTAAAGACATGACAGACCCTTTTGGGTTGTGGGGTTTTTTTTGGGAAGCCCCCCGTCTCATGAATTCGAGCCAAAAATGCAACAAAAGGTACAATTTATAGTTCGACACCCTTGGAGTGTAATGCCAAACCATCCAGGGGGCGATTTGGGGAGGTCGCACGCACACAGCCCGCCCTTGGTCCCAAGGACATTGGTTGGGTGGCAAAATGTAATTGCTGCCGCCCCAAAATTTGGCATAGACCTTGAAAAAAATAAAAATATATTACAACGAATAACATAGAAAGCCCCGTCAATGATGAGGTGAGGTGAAGTGAGGTGAGTGATAGAACTTAAAGCTCAAACGCCGGTGCGTATGCAATGAATATTTACGAGCGGTCTCCGTTGGGTCCTCAGAGGATTATTGGGCTTTATGCAATTGCGCGCAAGTAAAAATCTAATTTATCCGCCTGCCACCCTTCGTTTTGTTTGACAATTGCCTAAAATTATGCACTGCATTGGCATGAGACTCTGTGTCTGCCGGCACGTACCCATCCGCACCAGGATGGATGCTTTAAGGGAATTTCCCATAAAACTGGCCGGAAAAATTGCTTTGCTACTGGCTGCAGCTACCCTTTGTCTGTTAAAGACCAAGCTTAAGAATTTGGGGGTGGCTTCAAAAAACCTTCGGTGGTGGGTGGTGTGTGGTTGGGTGGTTGCGCTGATGGGTCTCCGGCCTCATCATAACACCACATGTTCTGAAATTGCTGCCGGCGTCGCCACGTCGCCATCTCGTGTACTTCATGTAGATTTCTATCTATTCTATTGTCTGACTTTTACTCGTGGTAGATTTCAACATTCATTTCGTTTGATGAGGCGCAAAGTTGTGGAATTTATTGCCTTTGGTTTGGGCCTCGACAAAAAGTTAAGTGGATTTTACGTAAATTAATGAGTCCACTCCTTCCCAGCTTTGTGGGGTTGCAACTGATTATTTAAGTGTTCCAACAAATGCAAATTCAGTTGCAACTTTCGGGTAAGTCAAAGGTACAGATATTTTCAAATTAAAGAAGTGCGTAGCTATTTTTAAATTATTTACCGAATTAACCGAATTAAAGAGATATATTTTTTTTGGCTCAAAATTTATTTGAGTTGTATCAACAAATAATTAATTTTTAAGCTCTTTTTACCATATGTTTTATATTTTGTGACACATTTTATTTGTATATTTTATTTGAAGTGTTATTAAAACCAAAGATGAATTACTTATCGTATTTTGCATCCACTACGTTTGTATAATCTAATCTCTTCTCTTCGACAAAGTATTCAGCAGTTAAAATGCCTTTTCAACAGAGGCCCGCAATGCATTTGAATCTGAAATTCTACAATCTTAAGTCATGTACGAGAGCGAATGTCTGAAAACGTTATCCACGATTCCACTGATTCGGATTCGCTGCACGGGTGAATTGGATGGCTCCTGGCTGCCACTGAAGCAGGATTGGAGCACCCGCTGGTGCACGCTGCCGGAATTGTATAAACAGATGTGCGCGAAGCGAATCCATAACTTTGAGACTCGTGAGAGCGATGTGTTTGTGGTGACATTTATGAAGAGCGGCACCACTTGGATGCAGGAGCTGGCCTGGCTGCTGCTCAATCAGCTAGACTTTAATCGAGCCAAGAGCTGCTTTTTGCCGAAACGTAGTCGATTCATAGAGTGAGACAACAAAATAGAAGTCAAATGTATTTTCCATTTAAGAAACCATACTTTGTGAAAATGTTTTAGGAATCTAGCTATGACAACGCCATTTATAGATACAGTAGCTGCTTGTGAGAGGATGGTCAGTCCACGTCTTATCAAATCCCACCTGCCAGCTCAACTGCTGCCTCGTGAGATTTGGTCGCAAGGTCGTAAAATAATCTATGTAGCACGCAATCCTAAAGATGTTGCTGTATCCAACTATCATTTTTTGAATGGCACTACACTCTGGAAGGGAGATTTGGATACATATATCGATGAGTTCGTGAATGATCAGATTGCATACACCTCCTACTGGTCACACATCATCGACTTTTGGCGAATGCGCAATGAACCCAACATTTTCTTTGTGACATACGAGGAAATGAAACGGGACCTTCGAGATGTAATTGAGAGATTGTCCAAGTTTTTGGCAATACCAAAGATTAAAAAAGAGGATATGAATCAACTGCTAGATCATTTGTCCTTTGACAGAATGAAAGGTTGTTAACTGCTCTAATTCCTTAAATACTCTTATATTATCCACATTTATTTTTTTTAGAAAGCAGTTATAATAACCTGACAGGACGATTGAAGCTAAAGTTAACCACGACACAGGATTTTGAGTTAGTTTTTAAAACAATCTTAAATTATGCTTTACTAAACTTCTTCTTCATCTCATTTTCTAGATTTATGCGACGTGGCATTGTGGGTTCTTATAAGGATGAGCTAAGTGCAGTTCATAAAGAAAAATTGGACAAGTGGACAAACGAGTTTTTGAAGGAACATGGTCTCACTGAGTCCGATATATTTGGTGAAATATAGAATTACACAGTAGGAGTGGTATATACCTTGAGAAGCATCTGATTTATTTCTTTATCTAATTTTCAAATATGGAAAATAATAAGAAATAAATATTAGCAGAGTTTTATTAAACTATTTTTAAAGTATGGTTTAATTGCACCGATTAAAAAGCTTTAAGAAATATTAATTTTTAAATATAAATATCCCACCTTAAAAAAAGTTGTGTTTTATATTTATTATCCATAAAGAATTTATATTATTGATCGACATAGTTAGCCGAGGCGATATGTAATAACCAGAAAGAATTGGACCACTATATCATTAAGCAGTCGAAAGATAATATGAGCTGTTAACTGTAGGATTGAGGCGTAGGCTCCCTTTTTGATACAATGTGACTACAGAAATGTAGTATATTGCGATGGAGGAAGCATATAAATAAAATATTGTTTAAAACATATAAAATCATATAGAATATCGTAAACCTGTTTTCAATTATGTCTCTCTCTACCGCTTATTCACAATTGTTTGTTTTGCTATCTTCTTATTTTTGATAGGTTTAATTTTTTATCTTAAGTCCGCATCGTATAAGTTCAAATAACATTTCTCTTAAACTCAGTTAAGCTGCCCAATCGGTGTTCTTTATGATGGTTGTGAGGCAGTGAGGTGTTATTAGTTATACAAATACAATTCATAATTATTAAATAAAATAAAAATGATAATTTAATAGATAACACGAGTGTAAGAAATTACACAATCCTACGTTCATTAAACTTTCTCCACATGATAATTCTCTTATTAGAGTTCTCTAACCTGCTTTTTCCCGGAGGGTATCCCGGCTATCTTCAACGCAATCCAATCCCAACACTCTATCTATTCGGAGCACTTTCAAGTATATGATATCTTCGGTATCAAAGTATAATAATTGTTGGCGTCAGCAGCAAATTAGTTAGTTGTTAATTTGCTGAACATTTGGATCACTGCACGGCTCAATAAAGATAGAGTATTTGTAGTTGCATTTACACATGCAAATTATCTTAAGTGCAGTTCGAGCTGTAGCAGCCAGCGTTATCAGCGCTCTTCTTTGCCGCTCTCTTCTCATAGTACAGCGCTCTCTTGTGCAGCGCTCTCTCTCTCTCTATACAAAGGGCGCTCGCTGATCCGCCGGTTGGTGCAGCTAGTGAATATTGATAATTGGTCAGTTGGTTCGCATAACTCGAGCGTTGTGAAATAAGTTTGTGTACTTATTTTAAATAAAGCTATCAAAAGGTGATAGCGCCAAAGTTCTCTAAAGTTTTTTTTTCTTATCATGCTTTATGTATATAAAATTGGTATAATATAATTATCCCTTCTCACCAAATCTCTCGTTTTCAAATATTCGCCAGCTAAAGTCATGTACGAGAGCAAATCTCTTAAAACATTATCCACACTTCCTCTGATTCGGATGCGATGCACGGGTGAATTGGATGGCTCCTGGCTGCCACTGAAGCAGGATTGGAGCACTCGCTGGTGCACAGTGCGTGAACCCTTCAAGGAGCTTTGTGCGCAGCAAATCCATAACTTTGAGACTCGCGATAGCGATGTGTTTGTGGTGACATTTATGAAGAGCGGCACCACTTGGATGCAGGAGCTGGCCTGGCTGCTGCTCAATCAACTGGATTACAACAGAGCTAAGAGCCCTTTATTAAAACGTAGTCCATTTATGGAGTGAGAAAGCTAATAATTGATGAAAAAAGTGCTGTAAAAAATTGCCTACCATCTTTTAGGTATCTTCCGAACAAACCGTCGTCCCTGGCTACAATATCTGCCTGTGCGGAGATGGTTAGTCCACGTGTTATCAAATCCCACCTGCCAGCTCAACTGCTGCCTCGTGAGATTTGGTCGCAAGCTCGTAAAATAATCTATGTAGCCCGCAATCCCAAAGATGTCGTTGTATCTAGCTATCATTTTTTTAATGGAACTACACTCTGGAAGGGAGACTTGGATACATATGTCGATGAGTTTGTGAATGATAAGGTTATTTACTCCTCCTACTGGTTACATGTCATCGAATTTTGGCGAATGCGCAATGAACCTAACATTTTCTTTGTGACCTACGAGGAAATGAAACGGGATCTTCGAGAATTAATTGAGAGATTGTCCAAGTTTTTGGCAATACCAAACATTCAAGAGGAGGATATGAATCAACTGCTGCATCACTTGTCTTTTGATACCATGAAAGGTAGTTGTAGAGAAATCCACTAGAATCTAAAACATACATGTTATATGCACATTTATAATTTCAGGAAACAAATTTAGCAACTTGACTGGTGCGATAAAGGAAGTGTTTAATACGACTCCAGATTTTGAGTTAGTTTCAATACAATCCTAAATGATATTTCACTAAACTGTCTTCTACTTTTCTAGATTTATGCGACGTGGTATTGTTGGTTCCTATAAAGATGAGCTAAGTGCAGTTCATAAAGAAAAGATTGATAAATGGACAAACGATTTTTTAAAGGAATATGGAATCACAACGTCCGACATATTTGGCGATATATAATCTGCTATGGTTCGGAATAATTATTCTTCCCCCAGCACGAAACTATAGAAAAGCGTTTTTTTTCTTTCTTATATTATCACTATTTCTTGAGCACTATTGAATTTTGTTAAATTTCGTATAAGGATTGTATTAAAAACATTAATACAAAATTGAAATATTATTTTTAAAGAAAATTCAGCTCACCGTCTTTAAAAGCCAAGCTCATTTATATGCAAATCATATACATATTTATTAGTATAGAATTAACAGAATGTGCTCCCATTCAAAAAGCCAAACTTGGGCTGTATTTCTGGGCTGCACACAAAATATAGTATCATAGTATTTCGCTGTCGGTTACGTCCGACTGCAACGTTCTCTCTTGTTTAAGTTCAAATAAATGATTATAACATTTCTCTTATACTCAGTTAATCTGGCCAATCGGTGTTCTTTATGATGGTTGTGAGACAGTGAGGTGTTATTAGTTATACAAAGACAATAAATAAAAGTAAGATACTGTAGTCGAGTTGGCTCGACAATGATATACCCTTAACCCAGTTAAATACAGAGTAGTTTTATTGGCAAATTTCCCTTTAAGATGATTTGCACTCAAGTGTTCAGTTTTGCAATTGCATTTCTTACAGAGTATTTTTACTCACAAGACCGAACTGACCCGAACTGGCTGACCCGAACATACATACAGGCATAGTAGTTATCGGGGCTCTGAAGAATACACACAAATATATTGACGGTAGCGTCGATTATCATGTCATCTCTTTCTCATACATGCGCTCTCCTATTTATGCATACTGAGAATGCTTCGGCTGTTGACACCAATAAGATCACTATGAAAATATATTTTCGACTATTACTTTGGTGTTTCTTATCCGATCTTAATGAAATTTTGACAATTGATCAATAATATGTATATGCATATTATGTATTAATAAGAATCCTCTGCCTCTTAAATTGTGGAATTTATTGCTATCGGAACTCGAAATGTATCGATAATTCAGAAACTGATACAGTTATCGATAAAATAAAGCAAACATGATCTGGGCCTGGTACACGAGAACTTATATTCCAAATTTCAATAATATATATACCTTATGGGATCGAAGGTGATTCCTTCTGCCTGTTACAAACATTTGCGCAAACCCATTATACCCTTATTACCTATTTTTAATGGGTTAAGAGTATAAAAATTTGTGTAACATAATCTCTAAAGTACATTTCTTATCAAACTTTATGTATATAAAATTGGTATAATATACTTATCTCTTCTGTTAAACTGAATTTGGCAAGGCAGTCGTTGTCAAGTATTCATCAGTTAAAGTCATGTACGAGAGCAAATCTCTTAAAACATTATCCACAATTCCTCTGATTCGGATGCGATGCACTGGTGAATTGGATGGCTCCTGGCTGCCACTGAAGCAGGATTGGAGCACTCGCTGGTGCACAGTGCGTGAACCCTTCAAGGAGCTTTGTGCGCAGCAAATCCATAACTTTGAGACTCGCGATAGCGATGTGTTTGTGGTGACATTTATGAAGAGCGGCACCACTTGGATGCAGGAGTTGACCTGGCTGCTGCTCAATCAACTGGATTACAACAGAGCTAAGATCCCTTTATTAAAACGTAGTCCATTTATGGAGTGAGAAAGCTAATAATTGATGAAAAAAGTGCTGTACAAAAAAGCCTGCTATCTTTTAGGAATCGTCTGATCGAACCGTCGTGCCAGCCTACAATAGCTGCCTGTGCGGAGATGGTTAGTCCACGTGTTATCAAATCCCACCTGCCAGCTCAACTGCTGCCTCGAGAGATTTGGTCGCAAGGTCGTAAAATAATCTATGTAGCCCGCAATCCCAAAGATGTCGTTGTATCTAGCTATCATTTTTTGAATGGCACTACACTCTGGAAGGGAGACTTGGATGCATATGTCGATGAGTTTGTGAATGATAAGGTTATTTACTCCTCCTACTGGTTACATGTCATCGAATTTTGGCGAATGCGCAATGAACCTAACATTTTCTTTGTGACCTACGAGGAAATGAAACGGGATCTTCGAGATGTAATTGAGAGGTTGTCCAAGTTTTTGGCAATACCAAACATTAAAGAGGAGGAAATGAATCAACTGCTGCATCACTTGTCTTTTGATACCATGAAAGGTAGTTGTAGAGAAATCCACTAGGATCAAAAACATACATGTTATATGCACATTTCAAATTTCAGGAAACAAATATAGCAACTTGACTGGTGGGTTTAAGGAAGCGTATAATACGACTCCAGATTTTGAGTTAGTTTTAATACAATCCTAAATAATATTTCACTAAGCTGTCTTCAACTTTTCTAGATTTATGCGACGAGGTATTGTTGGTTCCTATAAGGATGAGCTAAGTGCAGTTCATAAAGAAAATATTGATAAATGGACAAATGATTTTTTAAAGGAATATGGAATCACAGAGTCCGTAATATTTGGCGAAATATAATCTGCTGTGGTTCGGAATAATTAGTCTTCCCCCAGCACAAAACTATAGAAATGTGTTTTTTTTACTATGATACCGAAGGTATAATAGTATGTTGGTTTTGTGCAATGTCTGTTTGTCTGTCCGTCAGACTGCCTGTCTTTCCGTCTGTATGAACGCGCGTTTCTCCGACACCCTGTAACGAACACGTTCTTGTGTGCAGCAAACTGGAGGCATACTCTGCCTACGGGGTCGACTGTGCTCAGGGAAAGTGGGGTGGGTGCTTTGCTACCTAGTAAGCTGCCGTGTCACATAACTAAAAATTAGTAGACAGAGTGCTAAAGGAACGGAATAAAACAACCAGTCGGAATGGCTGAAGGAATCCAATAATGATATATTTAGGTCGAAGAACCAAGATGGTAATGTTCTTCTTTCTTTACCCTCCCAACCTGTAAAGACTGATATTCCATGCCTTTACCCTTTTAATGATGCAAAACCATATTTATATCAGGAGCCCAATTAATGTTGTTTAATTCATACTATTTCTTTACAATGATAATATCTTCTCAATAATATTCATTCTGAGAGTTTGTTTCATTATTTTTTTTATACTCTTAATTTTACATTAATTTTTAAGAGTTTACTTAATTACTATTTTTTTCAAAGTTCATTTATGGGGGTTGTAACTTAATACTACAAATTTAACTCTCTTTTAATTTCAATGAGGAGTGTGCCATGAAGGCATTTTACTATGAACTTAATTTTAATTATCAAACACTAGTGGAACAAAACTATAATGAATGGAATGGCATGTGCCCTAGCTATTTTACTTGAGTTAACTAAACCGTACAGGTATTTACATTATTCATTGTAATGGACAACTGTTATATAGTCAATATGGGGGTTGATTTTAACTTACAGTTTTTGGAGTGCGGTTATACCGTACTTACAGCACCAAAACAGCGGTTTATGTAGTCCATCGTAGTCGACAGGCCTGAAGACGGATGACGTTGCTGTGTGAACTTCAAATCGGATTAGACAATATAACAGCAGATACTACATATACATACCATACCAAATTTAGTTAACTCTATAAAATCAAATATTAATTCTTCTTAATTAATACTAACGGAGTTAGCTAAATATTTAACTATTATAAATGTGTGTGGTTCTATAATATTTGAAACCAGTCTTCGGGACGGTGGGGTAGCTGGTCTTTCATGTTAATGATGTTTTAGTCAGCCGCCGTTCTTGCACGAGTGGGCGCACTCCGTGCAATGAGAAGGTTGGAGTTGGCGTCCTACATTCTGCTTAGATCGGTACTTCGGAGCCGATCCGCCTTTGTAGAGGCTTTAGCTCAAAGTGCGCTCTATATATTCGGCGTCAGGGGCTTCAAAATGTATTCCTCCTGTATTGCACAGCCAACAGATTACCAACAGAATAATCGTTAACGGCTGCAATGCTCTGGACGATATTGAAAAGGCCAACTGCGCAGCTTCAAGTGCAGGGAAGGACACTGGTTCACTGTAAGCGATCACAATTTGATTGCTTGGTGAAACCGTCCAGTCACTATATAGGTTATGGCAGCCGCCGCGTGTTGGTAGATGCCTATACACAAAAATCTTTTGAACATAGTATTATGCTGAATTTGTTTTTATATTTACACAATATTGGTGTGGACGCACTTTTCACTATTCTCTTTGTTAGTTTATTCAATTTAATCTTAACAAAGCGAGATTCAAATGCCGATGCAATAAGAATTGTGCGTGCATGCAATTGCAGAAAAAAGCGCGCAATTAGCGTGGGCGTCACTACACACAGTTGCTCTGAAGTTAGAGTTGTGTTTTTGGGTCGGCGCGTAAATGGTCCTGCCAACGCATCATTATCGATCAGCTGTTTATTACATGCTGCTCGTTGTTACAGTCGCGTCTCAAAAAACGTTACCAGTGCGAATTGATCTCATTTTTGTATATTATTATTTTTATTAATAGTATTGTGCATATATGTACACCACTACAGCACAGGTTTAATCTAAGTCTATAAGGCGAAGATAAAAGCTGAAGAAAGGTGTAAATATGAATTACCATATGTCTTTCACATGAAATGAGCCTAGCTCTTTGCCATTCAGGTCTTCTAAAATATATAACGAGTTTCCTAACTTTTTCTTTATACGAACCTTTTTCCCAACAGGAGCTAGCTTTGCATTAAAATTAGCAGAGGCATTGCTTAATGCAAAGTTTCGTTTAACGACAACCTGTCCAACTTCAAAGGTGCGTGGCCTTGCGCGTAAATTATATGTTCTTTGATTTGTATCATAAGCTTTATTCATATGGCGTTGGATATCCGAACGTAATTTAGTAAATTCGTCAGTTCGATTCAACTTGATAGAGCCTTCGCTTAATAGATACAAATTTTTAAGCAACGGGTAATCTTTCCCATGAGTAAGCATATGTTGTCCAAACACAACGAAATAGGGTGACTGTCCAATAGACTGATGAATGTGGTTTCTCAATGAACAGTTTATGCTGCTTAGATATAAATCCCATTCTCTTTGATCGTGTCGTACATAAGATCTTAGAGCGGCATTAATCGACCGATTTACTCGTTCTGCGGCATTTGATTGAGGTGCATAAGCCGCGGTATAAATATGATTAACACCATGCTTTGAGAGAAATGTGGTGAATTCGTGGCTTTTAAATTGAGTTCCATTATCACTTACAATTATCTCAGGAACACCAAAACAATCGAAAATTTCTTCCTTCAAATAAGAGATTATAATCTTTGAGTTGAATTTCCTGACAGGTTTCAAGAATGTAAATTTGGAAAAGTGGTCTAATACAATGAAAATTCCAATATTTCCTCTTTTTGTACGTGGGTATGGTCCAATAAAATCTACGTACAGCCTTTGGAATGGCCTCTCGCTTATGACTTGATTACCCATTCGTGTTTTCAGCCTTTGAGATGGATATTTCGAAGTCTTACATATTTCGCAGTTTCGAATATACTCGCGAATGTCAACAACCATTCGTGGCCAATAAAACTTGCGACGAATTATTTCTAAGCACTTGGCTATACCACAATGTGAAGAAGTAGGTTTATCATGCGCTGATTTGATCACGCTTTCACGCAATGGCGTGGGAACAACTAGCTTCCAAAATTCGGTGTTACAATCCGTCTCATTATGAACAAAATCTGTACGGTGGTAAATATATTCATCCACAACTTGAAAATCAGGTAAATTGGCTTTAACATAATGCTCCTTTAGTTCGACATATTCAATAGATTTGAATGCGTCAGAGCTTAAGTTAATTTCCGGAATAACTTCAAGGTCTATGGCTGCTACTTCATCTTCATATGATCTAGACAATGCATCAGCTACAATATTTTCACTGCCTTTGCGATGTTCTATACTAAAATTGAATCCCTGCAGTTTTATAGCCCATCTGGCGAGTCTGCCATTCAAGTCTTGTTGATTCATTAACCAACGTAAACTGGCATGATCTGTTACAACTTTAAATTCGTGACCTTCAATGTACATACGAAAACGCTTTACAGCTAGAACTACCGCTAAACACTCTAGTTCCGTCACAGAATAATTGCGTTGTGCTTTATTAAGCTTCTTTGACATATACGCAATGGGTCGTTCTACTCCCGACTCATCACATTGTGCTAGTACTGCGCCTACTCCATTTATAGAGGCATCGCATTGTAACACAAATGGTTTGGCGTAATTTGGATGCACGAGAAAGGGTGCGGATGTCAGTTGTCTCTTTAATTCATCAAAAGCCTTTTGTGCATCCTCATTCCACTCAAAAGTTTTTCCTTTCAATAATTCGGTTAAAGCGAATGTAATCTCCGAATATTGAAAGAGGAATCTCTGATACCAGCCAGTCATACCCAGAAAGCGCTTAAGCTGACGTTTTGTTTTAGGTATTGGGAATTCCGAGACAGCCTGAATTTTATTTGGATTTACTCTCAAGGTGCCTTCACCTACAATGTATCCTAAATATTCAACTCTTTTGAGACAGAATTGACTCTTATTAACATTTATAGTGAGACCAGCCTTTCTAAGTTGGGTTGCCACCTCTGCAAGGTGAGACAAGTGCTCCTCGAAATTGGAGGACATCACTAATAAGTCATCCAAATAAACTAATACATGGGATTTCATGGTATAAGGTATGACTTGATCCATAAGTCTGCACAACGTTTGAGGAGCATTTGTTAATCCGAATGGCATCCTCGTAAATTGATACAAAGGTCGGTTGGGAACAGTGATCGCAGTCTTTTCTTTTGACTTGGCATCCAAGCAAATCTGCCAGAAAGCATCTTTTAGGTCAATTTTCGAAATACACTGAACAGGTGGGAGACGACTTAATAGTCCTTCGATAAGAGGTGAGGGATATGCGTCCTTAAGTGTTACTGAGTTTAGCTTCCTTGAATCTAAACAAATTCTCACTTTACCAGGCTTAAGAACAAGAACAGCCGGTGAGGACCAGGCGGAGACAGGGGCGTTTTCTAGGACTCCTAATTCAATCATTCTATCGATTTCAATACACATTTGTTGCTCTTTAGCTGGAGACAACGGATAATACCTCTGTTTGATGGGCTTAGCATCACCAGTATCAATGCTGTGTTCGATTAAAGAGGTTTTTCCTAAACCATCTCTTTCCGAGGATGGAAAAAAATTCACAACAGCTTTTAAGCGATTACTCTCGGTAACACTAAGACAGATATTATTAGACGATTGATTACTGCAGTCTATTTCGCTCACTACCGGCGTATTAGAAATATTAAGACCGAATGATTTCCAAAAATCCATTCCACAGATAATGTCTTGTGTGATTGAAGGTACAATCATAAATTCAACTTTTTTCTGTTGTAAGTCATACTCTAACGGAACAAGAAGAGTACCTAATACCTTTTGACGTTGGCCATCTGCAGTGCGAACATTGCCATTTAATTTTTTAAACTTTATGTCTGTTGTAAGCAATCGTGCTGCCAAATGTCCTCCGATCACGCTTTTATTAGCACCACTATCCAGCAATGCTAAATAGCTTTTACCAAATAACATTAGATTTATATATGGACGCGCATCATTACAGTTACGGATTGTAGAGATAACTGTAACATTCTTTAACGATCGCTTGTTTTTCCAAAATTCGTTTATTCGAACTGAAGAACGAGTTTTGGAAATCGAGTTTACTTTATGCTGGTTATATTCTTTCATTTTGACATGAAAAGGCTTAAAAGTTAGAGTTTTCGATATGTCAGGGATATTTTTAAGAATTTGTGGGGTATTAACTAATTCAATTTTACGGCCTAATAGTGAATCCGAGGCTACTGTTGGATATCCACTGCTTATACTCGGTGGACATCCTGTTGTAAGTTTTCCGATTCAGGATGGCACTTAGGACATGAGGGTTTGTATGTGTCAAGACGGCCACAACCATAGCAAAATACGCGTCTGGTTTTTATACAATCTTGATATCGGTGACCTATCTCATCACAATTCCAACATTTTATCCTATTAACTGATCGTATTGCATTTATATCAGTTGTTTCTACATAATCTGTATGCGAAGTATCTATTGATTCTTCCTCATGCATGACTTCGTTGAGAAAACGCCTGGTGTTAGAGGGCCGAGGCACAAGTTTTGAAGACATACTTAAACAGAATTGTTCGTGCTTGTGACATTCAGTTCTAAGAGTTGCTACATTTGGTGTGGCTACATGAAGTATTTCTAACCTCAATTCTGGTCTAAGGTTTCTTTTAATATTAGACATTAACTCCCTATCTGTCATTGGCTCACGCAGTGCATCAGCAATACCCAGGATAGCATCTAAAAATTGATCAAAACTTTCTCCATTTCGCTGTTTACGAGATCTTAAGGAATCTTTTATCTCCTCATCTGAGCGTTGATCTCCATATCGCTCGAGCAAGGCATCGCACAGATCTAACCAATTGGACCTTGTATATGTTCTTTGAAACCGCCAGTAGAACTGTAATGCGGGTCCACAAAACAATATATTTGCAAATTGATAAAGCAAATTCCAATTTCTATTCAGGCATTGGTCGGTCAAGCGATTGATCCGGTAAATAAATTCCTCCACAGAAATTTCATTACAGGATCCTGAGAATTTTACATGCCAATTCAACATAATACTTGAAACTTTGTCGGGTCGATCAATGGAATCATTGCTTAGGTTATTTAAATCTGCTCGAATCCCTTGATACCTATTATTACTATTTGAATTCATCGAATTATTTGGCTCAACTCCTGATTCATTTCTTGCTTCTCGATGATTGTTAGAGAGATTTAGATTTCTTATAGCTAAACTGATCTCGTCAGTAACTGCTACAACCATACTGGCTCGAAATGTATCTAACGAGTTTGAAATAAGTTGCTGAATGCGCTGTTCAGTAAGGATTGATGGATCAACCGAAGCATTGGATGAATCACGACCGCTCCTGACATCAACATTAGTATTGAGCCTGTTGGCCTGTGCTCCAGAGTTATTTCGGTGGATATTGGATCTGGTATTGGGTCTATTCCTAGGAATAGCACCAGTTCGATGGGCCCCTCGATTTGTTCGAGGAACTTGAAAGGTCTGTTCCGATGACAGACTTTCTACATCAATTAACTGTGAAAGTGTACATGGCTGTCTACACGAAGGACATGTTTCATTAGTACGTAACCAGGTTACTAAACAAGCTTGATGGAATTTATGTTTGCACGGGGTCTCCGCAATTTCCGTAATAATCGAAACTGGGTCTCTACAAATGTTACACAGCACTATTTCAGTATTTATACTAGCTGCTATGTCTTCGTTACTTCGATGAACTGCCATTATTATAAATTGTATATGTTAACTATAACCGATAGGCGATAAGCGATAAATGAACGATTTGATAAAATATCATAAGTAATTTTTGGGACTTATCCGTTTATAAAATGGTTGCATCTTTTTAAATTTTTAAATATATCAATTGTGACTTCCTTCAACCTTTAACTGTTTCCACTTTAATTTGAAGAATTGTTTCCGGAAAAGAGGGACGTGGCGAAATAATCCACCAAGAACAGTCTCATTCTCTTTTAACAATAGCTATAAAATTTCTTTTGAAATATATCACCTGGTATAAATCGACATGATGCCAATATTAAAAAAATCCAAAAGGTGAAAATAAATCAAATTCATTTATGTTTTAGCTAATATGGGTTAGCTTAAGCCTTTTTATTTCGTATATATTGATTACTGGTCAGGATCCGCAAAAGACTGACAGAATACCCGTAATTCCTAGTAATCAATTATACGCACTGAACTATTTAAAAAAATATTGGATGGTGGTTGATTTGTGAAAGGATAATTCAGAGAGGTTTACGGTTTTGTGGGGATTTGGACGAGGCTTTTCGAAATTCGGAAATTTTTTTTTTTTGTAATAGCTGTTAGAGTTACATTGGCCGAACGTTATTCGTAACCGTACGTTATCTCGAGTGCCCCACGTTGGGCGCCATTTAATTATGTAACGAACACGTTCTTGTGTGCAGCAAACTGGAGGCATACTCTGCCTACGGGGTCGACTGTGCTCAGGGAAAGTGGGGTGGGTGCTTTGCTACCTAGTAAGCTGCCGTGTCACATAACTAAAAATTAGTAGACAGAGTGCTAAAGGAACGGAATAAAACAACCAGTCGGAATGGCTGAAGGAATCCAATAATGATATATTTAGGTCGAAGAACCAAGATGGTAATGTTCTTCTTTCTTTACCCTCCCAACCTGTAAAGACTGATATTCCATGCCTTTACCCTTTTAATGATGCAAAACCATATTTATATCAGGAGCCCAATTAATGTTGTTTAATTCATACTATTTCTTTACAATGATAATATCTTCTCAATAATATTCATTCTGAGAGTTTGTTTCATTATTTTTTTTATACTCTTAATTTTACATTAATTTTTAAGAGTTTACTTAATTACTATTTTTTTCAAAGTTCATTTATGGGGGTTGTAACTTAATACTACAAATTTAACTCTCTTTTAATTTCAATGAGGAGTGTGCCATGAAGGCATTTTACTATGAACTTAATTTTAATTATCAAACACTAGTGGAACAAAACTATAATGAATGGAATGGCATGTGCCCTAGCTATTTTACTTGAGTTAACTAAACCGTACAGGTATTTACATTATTCATTGTAATGGACAACTGTTATATAGTCAATATGGGGGTTGATTTTAACTTACAGTTTTTGGAGTGCGGTTATACCGTACTTACAGCACCAAAACAGCGGTTTATGTAGTCCATCGTAGTCGACAGGCCTGAAGACGGATGACGTTGCTGTGTGAACTTCAAATCGGATTAGACAATATAACAGCAGATACTACATATACATACCATACCAAATTTAGTTAACTCTATAAAATCAAATATTAATTCTTCTTAATTAATACTAACGGAGTTAGCTAAATATTTAACTATTATAAATGTGTGTGGTTCTATAATATTTGAAACCAGTCTTCGGGACGGTGGGGTAGCTGGTCTTTCATGTTAATGATGTTTTAGTCAGCCGCCGTTCTTGCACGAGTGGGCGCACTCCGTGCAATGAGAAGGTTGGAGTTGGCGTCCTACATTCTGCTTAGATCGGTACTTCGGAGCCGATCCGCCTTTGTAGAGGCTTTAGCTCAAAGTGCGCTCTATATATTCGGCGTCAGGGGCTTCAAAATGTATTCCTCCTGTATTGCACAGCCAACAGATTACCAACAGAATAATCGTTAACGGCTGCAATGCTCTGGACGATATTGAAAAGGCCAACTGCGCAGCTTCAAGTGCAGGGAAGGACACTGGTTCACTGTAAGCGATCACAATTTGATTGCTTGGTGAAACCGTCCAGTCACTATATAGGTTATGGCAGCCGCCGCGTGTTGGTAGATGCCTATACACAAAAATCTTTTGAACATAGTATTATGCTGAATTTGTTTTTATATTTACACAATATTGGTGTGGACGCACTTTTCACTATTCTCTTTGTTAGTTTATTCAATTTAATCTTAACAAAGCGAGATTCAAATGCCGATGCAATAAGAATTGTGCGTGCATGCAATTGCAGAAAAAAGCGCGCAATTAGCGTGGGCGTCACTACACACAGTTGCTCTGAAGTTAGAGTTGTGTTTTTGGGTCGGCGCGTAAATGGTCCTGCCAACGCATCATTATCGATCAGCTGTTTATTACATGCTGCTCGTTGTTACAGTCGCGTCTCAAAAAACGTTACCAGTGCGAATTGATCTCATTTTTGTATATTATTATTTTTATTAATAGTATTGTGCATATATGTACACCACTACAACCCTTAGAAATAGAGACATGAAACTTGACATATACTCGAAAGTACCCTAAAAATTTAAAGTGTCAAGGTTTTGGTCCTACGGGAGCTAGGGAGCTAGAAAACCACTAAATTCGATTTTAGCAAATCGATACATCCACATATCTCTCACAATTTAATGGATACAGTCAACAATTTTGGTTGGTAGGTTGTTGAGGAGGTCTTTCAAAAATCGGCATGTGCCACGAGAACCTCCAACGTCCCCATCCCCCCGCCCAGAAAATACGATACATACCCATATCTCCCGCAATTTAAGAGCTATAGCTACCAAACCTTAAAGGTATATTACAGCTAGAGTTACCAAACTTGTAAGGAAGATTATTAAAAGCATTCTCTTTAATTTTTTTCAACCACGCCCACTTCTCCACCCAAAATCTCGAAAATTTCATATCTTCTGTAATTAATTTGCTACAGCCAAACTTTGAAGAAGGGTTACTATCTTATTTTTACCACAATCTGAAAGGCAAACTTTGGCTGTATTTCTGGGCTGCACACAAATTAAAGTATTATAGTATTTCGCTGTCGGTTACGTCCGACTGCAACGTTCTCTCTTGTTTATCTTAAGTTCGCATCGTATAAGTTCAAATAAATGATTATAACATTTCTCTTATACTCAGTTAATCTGGCCAATCGGTGTTCTTTATGATGGTTGTGAGGCAGTGAGGTGTTATTAGTTATACAAAGACAATAAATAAAAGTAAGATACTGTAGTCGAGTTGGCTCGACTACGATATACCCTTAACCCAGTTGAATATATCTTAGTTATATTGGCCCTGCAGAATACACACAAATATATTGACGCTAGCGTCGATTGTCATGTCATCTCTTTCTCACACATGTGCTCACCTATTTACGCATACAGAGAATGCTTCGGCTGTTGACACCAATAAGATCAATATGAAAATATATTTTCGACTATAACTTTGGTGTTTCTCGTCCGATATTAATACAATTTCGGCAATTGATCAATAATATGTATATGCATATTATGTATTAATAAGAATCCTCTGCCTCTTAAATTGTGGAATTTATTGCTATCGGAAATCGAAATGTATCGATAATTCAGAAACTGCTACTGTTATCGATCAAATAAAGCAAACTTGATCTGCGCCTGGTAAGCGAGAACCTATGTTCCAAATTTCAAGAATATATATACTTTATGGGATCGAAGGTGCTTCCTTCTGCCTGTTACAAACATTTGCGCAAACCCATTATACCCTTATTACCCATTTTTAATGGGTTAAGAGTATAAAAATTTGTGTAGCATAATCTCTAAAGTACATTTCTTATCAAACTTTATGTATATAAAATTGGTATAATATACTTATCTCTTCTGTTAAACTGAATTTGGCAAGGCAGTCGTTGTCAAGTATTCATCCGTTAAAGTCATGTACGAGAGCAAATCTCTTAAAACATTATCCACAATTCCTCTGATTCGCATGCGATGCACTGGTGAATTGGATGGCTCCTGGCTGCCACTGAAGCAGGATTGGAGCACTCGCTGGTACACAGTGCGTGAACCTTTCAAGGAGCTTTGTGGGCAGCAAATCCATAATTTTGAGACTCGCGATAGCGATGTGTTTGTGGTGACATTTATGAAGAGCGGCACCACTTGGATGCAGGAGTTGGCCTGGCTGCTACTCAATCAACTGGATTACAACAGAGCTAAGAGCCCTTTATTAAAACGTTGTCCATTTATAGAGTGAGAAAGCCAATAATTGATGAAAAAAAAAGTGATATAAAAAATTGCCTACCATCTTTTAGGAGTCTTCCGATCAAACCGTCGTTCCTGGCTACAATATCTGCCTGTGCGGAGATGGTCAGTCCACGTGTTATCAAATCCCACCTGCCAGCTCAACTGCTGCCTCGTGAGATTTGGTCGCAAGGTCGTAAAATTATCTATGTAGCACGCAATCCAAAAGATGTTGCTGTATCCAACTATCATTTTTTGAATGGCACTACACTCTGGAAGGGAGACTTGGATGCATATGTCGATGAGTTTGTGAATGATAAGGTTCTTTACTCCTCCCACTGGTCACATGTCATCGAATTTTGGCAAATGCGCAATGAGCCAAACATTTTCTTTGTGACCTACGAGGAAATGAAACGGGATCTTCGAGATGTAATTGAGAGATTGTCCAAGTTTTTGGCAATACCAAACATTAAAGAGGAGGAAATGAATCAACTGCTGCATCACTTGTCTTTTGATACCATGAAAGGTAGTTGTAGAGAAATCCACTAGGATCTAAAACATACATGTTATATGCACATTTAAAATTTCAGGAAACAAATATAGCAACTTGACTGGTGCGATAAAGGATGTGTATAATACGACTCCAGATTTTGAGTTAGTTTCAATACAATCCTAAATGATATTTCACTAAACTGTCTTCTACTTTTCTAGATTTATGCGACGTGGTATTGTTGGTTCCTATAAAGATGAGCTAAGTGCAGTTCATAAAGAAAAGATTGATAAATGGACAAACGATTTTTTGAAGGAATATGGAATCACGGAGTCCGACATATTCGGCGATATATAACCTGCTATGGTTCGGAATAATTATTCTTCCCCCAGTACGAAACTATAGAAAAGCGTTTTTTCTATATTATCACTATTTCTTGAGCAATATTGAATTTTGTTAAATTTGCAGCGTATAAGGATTGTATTGAAACATTAATATAACATTTAAATATTATTTTTAAAGAAAATTATTCTTGTTTTTCAGAAAAAAAGTAATTTCATGATTTTAACTAGCATCCTTGGCTATTATTAAAAAAACAAAAATGGAAAATCTCATAATATTTTAAATTATTTTGAATTTTTTAAAAACCAATTTATTTTGTATAATTTAAAATCAATTGTAATATTGATTACCATTTTACATTATTAAATTTACTTTCGGTGCATTATAGAGAAAAGTATTGTTTATTGAGTTTTATGCTTCTGCTTATAAAAACGGCCTATTTGTTATCAAATATTTTTAAAATTATATGTAACAAATCTGCGATCGATGTGTTTACACCTCCGCCCAGTGCTCATTTTCAAAAATGGGTAATTTTCCTTTTTATTTAACTACTTAACTAAATAACTGAAATTATTATTTTTTTTATTTTATAAATATTGTAGACCAGTTGACTTCATAAATTTGATGTGCCAAAATTTTTTAGATATTTAAAAAATACGTTTTATTTGTAGGTTGCCAATAAAAACGAGTATTTAATTTGCTTTAAGGTATGAAGTGAAGAAAAATCATATCTTTTTAATATCAATTTGCAAAATCTTTTTTATATTTTCACTATTTACTGTTTTTATTTAATGTAATATGAGATTAAAATCTTATTTTAATCTTAGGATCAAAAACATACATGTTATATGCACATTTCAAATTTCAGGAAACAAATATAGCAACTTGACTGGTGGGTTTAAGGAAGCGTATAATACGACTCCAGATTTTGAGTTAGTTTTAATACAATCCTAAATAATATTTCACTAAGCTGTCTTCAACTTTTCTAGATTTATGCGACGAGGTATTGTTGGTTCCTATAAGGATGAGCTAAGTGCAGTTCATAAAGAAAATATTGATAAATGGACAAATGATTTTTTAAAGGAATATGGAATCACAGAGTCCGTAATATTTGGCGAAATATAATCTGCTGTGGTTCGGAATAATTAGTCTTCCCCCAGCACAAAACTATAGAAATGTGTTTTTTTTACTATGATACCGAAGGTATAATAGTATGTTGGTTTTGTGCAATGTCTGTTTGTCTGTCCGTCAGACTGCCTGTCTTTCCGTCTGTATGAACGCGCGTTTCTCCGACACCCTTAGAAATAGAGACATGAAACTTGACATATACTCGAAAGTACCCTAAAAATTTAAAGTGTCAAGGTTTTGGTCCTACGGGAGCTAGGGAGCTAGAAAACCACTAAATTCGATTTTAGCAAATCGATACATCCACATATCTCTCACAATTTAATGGATACAGTCAACAATTTTGGTTGGTAGGTTGTTGAGGAGGTCTTTCAAAAATCGGCATGTGCCACGAGAACCTCCAACGTCCCCATCCCCCCGCCCAGAAAATACGATACATACCCATATCTCCCGCAATTTAAGAGCTATAGCTACCAAACCTTAAAGGTATATTACAGCTAGAGTTACCAAACTTGTAAGGAAGATTATTAAAAGCATTCTCTTTAATTTTTTTCAACCACGCCCACTTCTCCACCCCAAAATCTCGAAAATTTCATATCTTCTGTAATTAATTTGCTACAGCCAAACTTTGAAGAAGGGTTACTATCTTATTTTTACCACAATCTGAAAGGCAAACTTTGGCTGTATTTCTGGGCTGCACACAAATTAAAGTATTATAGTATTTCGCTGTCGGTTACGTCCGACTGCAACGTTCTCTCTTGTTTATCTTAAGTTCGCATCGTATAAGTTCAAATAAATGATTATAACATTTCTCTTATACTCAGTTAATCTGGCCAATCGGTGTTCTTTATGATGGTTGTGAGGCAGTGAGGTGTTATTAGTTATACAAAGACAATAAATAAAAGTAAGATACTGTAGTCGAGTTGGCTCGACTACGATATACCCTTAACCCAGTTGAATATATCTTAGTTATATTGGCCCTGCAGAATACACACAAATATATTGACGCTAGCGTCGATTGTCATGTCATCTCTTTCTCACACATGTGCTCACCTATTTACGCATACAGAGAATGCTTCGGCTGTTGACACCAATAAGATCAATATGAAAATATATTTTCGACTATAACTTTGGTGTTTCTCGTCCGATATTAATACAATTTCGGCAATTGATCAATAATATGTATATGCATATTATGTATTAATAAGAATCCTCTGCCTCTTAAATTGTGGAATTTATTGCTATCGGAAATCGAAATGTATCGATAATTCAGAAACTGCTACTGTTATCGATCAAATAAAGCAAACTTGATCTGCGCCTGGTAAGCGAGAACCTATGTTCCAAATTTCAAGAATATATATACTTTATGGGATCGAAGGTGCTTCCTTCTGCCTGTTACAAACATTTGCGCAAACCCATTATACCCTTATTACCCATTTTTAATGGGTTAAGAGTATAAAAATTTGTGTAGCATAATCTCTAAAGTACATTTCTTATCAAACTTTATGTATATAAAATTGGTATAATATACTTATCTCTTCTGTTAAACTGAATTTGGCAAGGCAGTCGTTGTCAAGTATTCATCCGTTAAAGTCATGTACGAGAGCAAATCTCTTAAAACATTATCCACAATTCCTCTGATTCGCATGCGATGCACTGGTGAATTGGATGGCTCCTGGCTGCCACTGAAGCAGGATTGGAGCACTCGCTGGTACACAGTGCGTGAACCTTTCAAGGAGCTTTGTGGGCAGCAAATCCATAATTTTGAGACTCGCGATAGCGATGTGTTTGTGGTGACATTTATGAAGAGCGGCACCACTTGGATGCAGGAGTTGGCCTGGCTGCTACTCAATCAACTGGATTACAACAGAGCTAAGAGCCCTTTATTAAAACGTTGTCCATTTATAGAGTGAGAAAGCCAATAATTGATGAAAAAAAAAGTGATATAAAAAATTGCCTACCATCTTTTAGGAGTCTTCCGATCAAACCGTCGTTCCTGGCTACAATATCTGCCTGTGCGGAGATGGTCAGTCCACGTGTTATCAAATCCCACCTGCCAGCTCAACTGCTGCCTCGTGAGATTTGGTCGCAAGGTCGTAAAATTATCTATGTAGCACGCAATCCAAAAGATGTTGCTGTATCCAACTATCATTTTTTGAATGGCACTACACTCTGGAAGGGAGACTTGGATGCATATGTCGATGAGTTTGTGAATGATAAGGTTCTTTACTCCTCCCACTGGTCACATGTCATCGAATTTTGGCAAATGCGCAATGAGCCAAACATTTTCTTTGTGACCTACGAGGAAATGAAACGGGATCTTCGAGATGTAATTGAGAGATTGTCCAAGTTTTTGGCAATACCAAACATTAAAGAGGAGGAAATGAATCAACTGCTGCATCACTTGTCTTTTGATACCATGAAAGGTAGTTGTAGAGAAATCCACTAGGATCTAAAACATACATGTTATATGCACATTTAAAATTTCAGGAAACAAATATAGCAACTTGACTGGTGCGATAAAGGATGTGTATAATACGACTCCAGATTTTGAGTTAGTTTCAATACAATCCTAAATGATATTTCACTAAACTGTCTTCTACTTTTCTAGATTTATGCGACGTGGTATTGTTGGTTCCTATAAAGATGAGCTAAGTGCAGTTCATAAAGAAAAGATTGATAAATGGACAAACGATTTTTTGAAGGAATATGGAATCACGGAGTCCGACATATTCGGCGATATATAACCTGCTATGGTTCGGAATAATTATTCTTCCCCCAGCACGAAACTATAGAAAAGCGTTTTTTCTATATTATCACTATTTCTTGAGCAATATTGAATTTTGTTAAATTTGCAGCGTATAAGGATTGTATTGAAACATTAATATAACATTTAAATATTATTTTTAAAGAAAATTATTCTTGTTTTTCAGAAAAAAAGTAATTTCATGATTTTAACTAGCATCCTTGGCTATTATTAAAAAAACAAAAAAGGAAAATCTCATAATATTTTAAATTATTTTGAATTTTTTAAAAACCAATTTATTTTGTATAATTTAAAATCAATTGTAATATTGATTACCATTTTACATTATTAAATTTACTTTCGGTGCATTATAGAGAAAAGTATTGTTTATTGAGTTTTATGCTTCTGCTTATAAAAATGGCCTATTTGTTATCAAATATTTTTAAAATTATATGTAACAAATCTGCGATCGATGTGTTTACACCTCCGCCCAGTGCTCATTTTCAAAAATGGGTAATTTTCCTTTTTATTTAACTACTTAACTAAATAACTGAAATTATTATTTTTTTTATTTTATAAATATTGTAGACCAGTTGACTTCATAAATTTGATGTGCCAAAATTTTTTAGATATTTAAAAAATACGTTTTATTTGTAGGTTGCCAATAAAAACGAGTATTTAATTTGCTTTAAGGTATAAAGTGAAGAAAAATCATATCTTTTTAATATCAATTTGCAAAATCTTTTTTATATTTTCACTATTTACTGTTTTTATTTAATGTAATATGAGATTAAAATCTTATTTTCGATCGGTTTAATCTTCCGTCATAAATAAGCTCTGCAACAAACTTTCACAACGTATAAGATCAATTAAGTGGCGTATAAGACTTAAGCGATGCTCTCAGACTCAGTTAACATGTTCAGTCTTGGTCAAAACGTGAGCGGCCTAAGCCGCCATAATCTTGATGTGTGCTTTACGATGTTGGGCATTGAGATATTATTAAGGCATAAGAAAATCATTTTATTGCTAATGATACTCATTGCAATTTGCAATGTAGTCATTTACCTTTATTTTATGGAATCGAAAAACGAGGTAACAATAACAAACGGAGTGATTAAATCGACAACCAAAGATGCAACAGCAAATAATGAGATCAGTCAGCTGGCTGGCAAGGGAGAGAATCTGGTAATGGCCGAACTGGGCGCACTGGGCAGACCGGCGAAGAGCAACTGGAGCGCTGCTCAGCTCTTGGCCATGGAGCGCAGCCAGCTCGAAACGGGTTATAATGCTTGGCTCTCAGAGCGCATATCTCCGGAGCGAACGCTTTTCGACATGCGGCATCGCAGGTGAGTAACAGCCGTATAAGAGTTGCCATATTTGAGTTAACTGTTAAACTGTTTACAGCTGCAAAAAGCTAAAGTATCCGTTGCAAAAGCTGCCGGCAATCAGTGTCGTTATCACCTACCACAATGAACAGCCGAGCGTTTTATTGAGAACGCTGAGCAGTCTGAGGAGTAGAACGACAGCCAGATTACTGCATGAGATTATATTGGTGGATGATGGCAGCGATCTTGGAATACTTGGTAATTTCACTGGCTATGTGGAGAGCAGGTTCAAGGGCCTGGTGCATCTTCAGCGCCAGGAGAAGCAGCTGGGAGTGATGCAGGCACGTCTGGCGGGTGCACAGAGGGCTCAGGCGGATGTTCTTGTCTTTCTGGATGCTCATGTGGAGGTCACTCATGGTTGGCTGCCGCCTCTACTCCTGCCGCTACTGGAGAACAACAAGACCTGCACCACGCCCGTGGTGGACACCATAGACTATGATAACTTTGCGTACAGACGTGGAAAGCCAACGCGTGGCTTCTTTGACTGGGACTTTAACTATGTGCAGTTGCCACTGCGCAAAGAGGATGAGCTGGCTTTGCCGGCACCTCATGAGAATCCCATCATGAATGGCGGCCTCTTTGCCATTTATCGCAAGTGGTTCTTTGACCTGGGTGGCTATGATGAAGGCCTGCGCATTTGGGGCGCCGAACAGTTCGAGCTGAGCCTCAAGATTTGGCTGTGCGGTGGGCGACTGTTGGAGGTGCCTTGCTCCAGAGTGGGACACCTGTACAGGAATGGCAGCTTCAAAATTCAGTACACAAAATCTGATAGCAAGGCTTTAGCTAGGGTGAGAGTTGATTAACTGAGAACATAATCCAATACAAATCTCCTCTAATGATTCTCCTCTGCAGAATTACAGGCGAGTGGCTGAGGTCTGGCTGGATGAGTACAGGGACAAGTTGTATGCGAATCTGCCCCACCTGACCCACATTAAGGTGGGTTCGTTGACCAAGCAGAAGGCACTGCGTCAACGCTTGCAGTGCAAACCATTTAAATGGTTTTTGGATCACCTGGCCAGCGATTTCCTCGAGCTGTATCCTGTGGACGAGCCAGATGATTATGCCTTTGGCGTTGTGCAGAACTTGGCGGAGCCCACGCTCTGCTTGGAGAGGACGGAGGGTGCAAGGCATCCGCAACTCATGCCTTGCGATGTGGATCTCATGTATCCCAAGCTGGAGCAAAAGTGGTCCTTGAGCCATTTTCGAGACCTGCACTCGAGTTTTCATTGCTTAGAGTTGCAGAAGCAAGAGCCCAATGCTGAGATTTGGCTCTGGCAATGTCATCATCATGCTGGCAATCAATTTTGGTCCTACAACACCAATACCAACCACATTGTCAATGGCCAGAGCAAAGATCAGCAACGTTGTCTGGAAGCTCGAGTGGAACAGCGCAAAGTAGTCGCAAATCCTTGTGATGTCCAGAATCTGCAGCAGCAGTGGAAATTTGGATATGTTAATGAAAGGCGACTCGAAGATATGAGAGAATGAGAGATAGCAATCTTGAGTACAAATCTTACACACCTAAATGTACTATAAAAAAAAGATACTCGTAAAATATATAATATTAAATAATTTCTGTCTATCTTTTATTTTTATATAGTATTATTGGTGGATATTTCGTAAATTTTCATTTCAGTCATCTCCCCTCTGGGTAATCTAAATATGTTAAGCTGGTACATTTATAAAGATTGTATATATTTGATATACAGTGTCTCACACCTTATTTGGAACAGCGTCTAGCAAAAATTTCAATTACCTGCCATAAACTCATTATGCATTATTTTTCAAAAATTCCAAATAAATTGATATATGACCCTGGGATTTCCCCACCCGCTAGATCGGGTTATGTAAAAAAGTACTTAATTTTATGATCCCAGCTTATTTGGAACAGTTATATTCTGGACACCTTGGTGCCATAAAACCCGGATTTTTTACCTAAAGTTGAATATTTACGGTAGAAATAGACCAACCTTTTAAGTTAGTTTAGTTTTTTCCCGCATTTGGGCTGCAACCTGCCAACAAGGACAATGGCCAAACGGACTACCATTGATCAACGGAAACTCATCCTGGAACACTTCATTTCGAACAAGTAAGAGGCTGTAGTCGAGTTAACTCGACTACGATATACCCTTAACCCAGTTATTAAATATATTCTAGTTTTCTTGGCAAATTTCCCTTTAAGATGATTTGCACTCAAATGCCCGAACTGAATGGCTACAAACACGTGTATATACATACATACATACAGACATACATACGTACACGAAATAGTAGTTATAAGGGCTCTGCAAAATACACACAAATATATTGACGCTAGCGTCGATTATCATGTCATCTCTTACTCACACATGCGCTCGCCTATTTATATGTAAACAGAAAATGCTTGCGGCTGCTGATAGAAATGAGATCCATATGAGAATATATTTTCGACTATAACTTTGGTGTTTCTTATCCGATCTTAATGAAATTTCGGCAATTGGTCAATAATATGTATATGCATATTATGTATAAATTAGAAGCCTCTGCCTTTTAAATTGTTATCGATAAAATAATGCAAACTTGATCTGCGCCTGGTACACTAGAACTTACATTCCAAATTTGAAGTCTCTAGCTCTTATAGTCTCTGAGATCCGCGTGTTCATACAGACGGACGGACGGACAGACGGACGGACAGACGGACAGGGCTATATCGACTCGGCTGTTGATCCTGATCAAGAATATATATACTTTATGGGGTCGGAGATGCTTCCTTCTGCCTGTTACATACATTTGCACAAAACCATTATACCCTTTTTACCCATTTTTAATGGGTTAAGGGTATAAAAATAGCTAAAATTATCAATCTAAACACCTCAACTGTAGGTAAAGCGAAGTTGTTAAAGCTAAAGGATATCATACTAAGTATTAACATCCTTATTTAAACTTTTATACGCCACAATTTAACTTTTCTTAAGACTGTTTTAAATAAGCTGCAACACGTTTTTTGGATATGTTGTCAGTTTTTGACTAATTTTAATTAATTAATTAATATTTGCATAAAAACTAAAGTTTCTTTTTGTAATGTGATATATTCCTTGTTTAAACTTTATAGCACTTTAAATTTTTTGCTAGACACAGTTCCAAATAAGGTGTGAGACACTGTATGTATATTCTTTGCTTTGGGCAATTGAAATGAATTTATAGTTTGATTACAAGTATAATATTTGTCTATATTCTGTTGTCCACAACAAATTCATGTTCTCCCCAAGTGTGTGTGGCTTTAAAGCGGTTCATTCAGTGGATTGCGCAAGTGACCGATTATTTCGAATGGCAAAAACCGGAGATAACCCAAGTGATCCCGACTATCACCAGCTAGAACATTGACATTGGTGAGACAACGACCTTAGTCATTGGTCAGGGCCAGCAGCCCGATCGTTTGGTACATATAAGTCTAAATGAGTATAATTAAGCTAAATGAGTTTTGATTTAAGTTAGGGTAAGCACGTGATTATCAGCAAATCTTAGCTGGCAGTCGGAGTATGCTCTATCACAACACAGCTCATGGAGAGTGTAAAAATAGTACTGATTGAAAAATTGGAAGAACTTTGAGTCATATTTGGCATTTAGAAACCAATCGCCATCGTCAAAGTGATATTTCAGATTGCGAAAGACTCCTTCAACTCCTCGAGGGGATTATCGCTGACAGATAGAAAGTGATCGAAGTGCCTGGACCAGGTGTATCTGATATGCATCCTGGCGACAGTCGAAGGTGGATATGCAAAAAATCCGTGTCGCAGGCGGAGGTGCAACTTTAACTTTCCATCCCTTTGCAGCATTACCGTGAGCAGCAGGCAGAGCAGTCTGCTTATGGAGAACGGAGCGAATCTTGGTGTAGCAGCTGCTGCACGGGTTAAAAATGCTAATTTTATTCAGAAAGAAGCGTCGCGTGCTAAACAATCGTCGCATTTAAAAAAAAAACTAACACTGAAATCTCAGCAGCATTGAAGATGGACTTGCGGTCTACAATTTAATTATATTGAGTGCTTTTGTCTGTCGAAGTCTGCCCCGGCTGCCACCGCATCCCTCCTCACAACTCTCGATTGGCTCGCCGCACACAAATTGCCTTTTTCAATTAGAAATATTAGCTCACCTCTCCGGGTGGCAACTCAGCGATGCCTTCGCGTGCTACTCAACCTGAAGTTGAAGTTGAAGCTGTTGCAAGTTGAGTTCGAGAATTGAGGAGTGCAGTTTAATATGAATACGATGAGTTCTAAACTGGCGAACTTCAGGGTGTGTACTTAAAGTGTTTGCAAGTCTGATATGTTTTGAGTTCTCAAATGTTGAATTTGTGGTAGTGGAGGGGTTGAAGTCACAGGCATTGAAGAAACAACGATAGGGTTTAAGTTTTGAGCTGGAATAGTGTAACTTCAACGAATACATTTAGTTTAGATTAAGGCAAGTATTTGTTACCTCGAAAAATTAAATATTTTAAAACGCATTTCATTTGAATTTGTTGCATAACTATTCTGATGTGTGGTTTAGCAATCAGTCAATTTCTTCAACCAAAAACAACACATTGTCAGATTTGCATACATATCTGTATAGACAGTAAAAGCAAACAAATATTTGACATAAAAGATAAACATGTCAGCTATTGTTGTTGACGAAAAAAGGTGTTTTGCAAAAACAATAACAACAACAAAACAATCGCTAAAAACACTTGCATAATACATTGTGTGAGTTCACGTGAAACTGTCAAAAAAGAAAAAAAAAACTAAGAGAAGAAAAGATTTAAGACAAGCTAAGGTAAACGATATTTGTCCATATGGGGCATTAATGTCTCAGTTTACGTGCTCAAATTACCAGATGAGTTTTCATTGTTGGCTAACAGGTTGGCAGTAAACAAAAGGCCCACACAGCCATAGGTAAAGTGACGGATGAGACAGGAAGCAGCAGCAGCACCAGAAAAAAGCGCAATATTGCATTCAATTTGCCTTTCGCCCTTTTTGCCAGGGGATTCCAATAGCAATGTCGATTGTGGAGTCCTGTTGGCAACTGGCAGGCATGCTGCAACAATGACACTTTGCAGTTGCAATAAAACGGAAGTAATTTTGCACAGACAAAAGGCCTGGGAAAACTGAGACCTGAGGCAACAGACAGGGACAGAGGGACAGGCAGACAGATACTTTCCATTGATGAACACGTATCTCAATGTGGGCTGAAGTTGGCTGAGATTGTGGACCCGTATGTGGCATGAATTATGTGAGAAACTGTTGAGCTAAGTAGTTAGATGATAGATGATATGTGGGTTACACGGAAGTAAGCGTAAACGTAACTGTAAACGTAACCCAAGGTGCCCCCCTCCGCACGTAATTGAAACATCTGAAATAGTGAAACACGGAAACACTTTGGCAGCTGCGACAGTTTTGTGGTATCTCTATTAGGTAAGGTAACAAATGCATGGAGCTGTGCACAGGATAGCCAAGAATATGAAATTTATGGCTAAAATAATATAGAACGTATATCTTCACTTTGATAAAAAATTGACTCAGCTCTTATTCTAGTTCCTTGTATTTTGGCGATTTCTAAAACGGAAAATTGTGTGATTCTTAAGACCGGGTTTTCTTTTCTTAATAAATTTTTTTAAATAATTTTTTTCAAAAATTTAAAAAATATACATATTCAATTAAAAAATAAAATATCCAATTTTATATTAGCTTTCTTGTTACTTATTATTAAACATTATCAATTATTAAACTTTAATATTTCACATATATTCGCATATTTACTATTTTGAAATATATCTTATTAGAAACATAATTCTGAAAAAATAAAAAAAATATAACAGTTTCATCTCTTAAGTGTAAATTATTTATAAAACTTACATTTTCTAGTTTTCAGGGCGATTTAAATAATTTTCAGTTATGAATCCATTATAAACAAAACTTTGTAAGCAATAAAAAGAGGTTATGCTCAATAAATTCATAACATTTATTAAAGTGTAAATATAATGACGGAAATAATAACTAATTATGCTTGACTAATTTGACAGCTAATATTAAGTAATTAAAGCCATTGACGTATCGAATTAAATGTTGTTATCATATAAAATAGCTTTTTTTATTACATTTTCTGATTATTTCTGGCAATTTTTTCCGCTAGAATGGGACTGTCACAAACTTTGTTCTGCAAATCAAAAGAACAAACTCTCCAAATCCAAATTAGTAAGGCAAACGCTGATCTGTTGTGCATACAGAGAAAACCAGAGACACGAAAATTTTGAATACACATAAAGCGATATGCAAACAATTCGTATTTGAAAAAAAAACCGTGTCAACAAGATTCGGCAAGTTGAGATCCGAAGATCCGTTTCTCAATGAATGGCGACCCACAGCAAACAATGCCAAGTTCAAGACGCAAATGTGCGCAGTAAACAAACTAAAAAAAAAAATAAATAAACAAAAATAAAAATCAAAATCAAAAATGGAAAAACAAAAAAAAGGCCAACACTCAACACTCAGACACATAAACAAATTCTGTCCACACGGGTCAGTCTGAAGTGTTTCTGTGTGTGTTTCTGTGAAATTGTTGATTTATTTGCCAGACAAACGACCAAAATAATTGTAGATAATGACGATAAGGTGAGGTGCTATTCGACTGATATTAGTTGGATGGTTTTTTCTGCCATGAACAACACAAAACCGGTTCGCTGAAGGTTTAAGTGTTTTTGGAAGTATTTGTTCTTCTCTAATTAGATTTGCAAAACGATGTCTGCCGGCTGTCTGTACCCCGTTCAAGCTCAAGAATAAACGCTTTAGTTTTGGTTTTCAAAACTGTAAGAAAAATTGAAAATATTTTAATTACCAAGTCGATAAGCTGCAAAGTGGTAGACAAGTTGTCTCATTTCGAGGCCCATTAAAGTCGACTTAAATGCCTCGATTTTTCATATCTTGTCTCTCTTCCCCGCAATCTATGGTGTTGACATCATATGTAATAAATTTCCAATTATGTGTGGCGGCATAAATTAAATCAAACTTCCATAAACAGCTCTCACTAAGACTTAATTGACCCTTTAACACTAAGTTGTATTGCTTGGAAATAAATAAAATCCGAAACAAAAAAATAGTAGCGATAAGCGCAATTCTGTATACTCAAATTAGAATGGACAATTGGAAGTGCGCAATTTACAAGAAAAATAAATATTATCAAATTTTGATAAGGCAATTTGGGAATTTAATACATATTATTTAATGTTAGGTTCACTTTGCCAAAAAAAAAATATGAATTTTAATAGTAATACATTTAATGAATTACTTTATGAAAATATTGAGAGTTAGAATATTTTTGATTAAGTATATTTGTTTAGTTATTAATATGCAAACTACGTGAAAGTCTTTGGCATCATTAGAAATAGTTTTGTCTTTAATCCAATGTAAGTGGTTTTATGCGACTAATTAAAATATATATTCATGATTAGCTATTATTGTATTAACTATTTGAAACATCTAGGCATCATTAGAATTAATTGCAATTGTTGCTATACAGCGTAATCCACATCTTAAGTCCAAATACCGACCTCAAATTTCATTTGTGTATCTTTGTCTTGGGTCTGAGAAAATGTTCACTTTCAATTTGAAAGAGCTAATCAAATTTGTACCAATTATGAAAGAAAAACTCCCCGGAGTGCAATCAGCTGAACGCATATGCATATTGTAGTTGTTGTAGTTGTTGTTGTTGCTATTATTGTTGTTGTTGTTGTTGTTGTTACTGTTGCCGCTTGACGATGACGACAAAAGGCAGAGTCAGATAAAAGTGCTCTCTATAGATACTTCCTCGTTCCCGTGGCACAGTTGATAAAGGAAACGCTGTGTGAGCCAAACCACAAAGCGGCAAAGGAAGTAAAGAAACCGGAGAAAAGTAAAGAAAAGAAAAGAAAACGAAAACGAAAACGAAAGATACGAAAAGAATGAAACTGAACGGAACGAAATGGAACCGGAGTGTCACATAAACCCATAGCCAGAGGCTGATAACTTTATCAATGAAAAGTCAAGTGCGGGGGGGTGGGATTGGGAAGAGGGAGGGAGAGGGAGGAGAGGCGTGCAGTCGACCACATAAAGAAGTTAAACGAATGTTTTGAATGTCATAACAATATGCAAGCGATAAAAATGATGACAAAGACTGAGAGCCGGCAATTTATGGAGGCCAACCATTCAAATTAAGTTATGGATTTTATGATCGACTTTGTTTTTGTTGTAGTAGCCGTTGTAGTAGTGGTAGTAGTGAAGCTATAAGATGCAGCACCAGCATCCAATTGCTCAGCGTTCTTAGCTGAGGCACATGGAGTTCGAGACCACTTAATAATGCCTACCCCAGGTGTGCTCCACAGGCATCGGTGTATTCCTATTTGTGGAAGGTTTATTCCAGGAAGTGTGTCTTCAGGAACAGTGAAACTGCAATGATGATTACCCCACTCCAAACTCGACTGTGACTATGATAAAGAGTCGTTTTACTACTATTGCTGACGATTATACGAAATGGGGTTTTTGATCTATGCCAGTCAAGCTTCACTAAGTTGAGATTGTTCAAGTTTGACTTATCAGCATTTTAGTTAGTTTCTATTTTTAGTTAGTTGTGTTTTTTATTCTGTGTAGCATGCAGTTCCCCCGTTTATTCTTACGGAAGTTGAAGTGCTTCTTAATGAACTCTAGGTTTAATGATAATACAATTGTGTTTTTGCTGAAGGTGCATTCAACTTCGCACAGTAAACATCTTTTTATGTTAGTAAATAATAGCGCATAGTAATTATTATGTTTATCTTTTCAGGTTTGCCTTTGAGCTTTGTAGCTAAACTATCAAGTTTCATTTCCTAAATTATTTTTAAGTGAGAGTTAATCAAGAGATTTGCTCAAGTGCTAATACAATTTGCTGAGAAATAGAGTGAAGAACTTCAATGATGCATAGTTTAAACCCTATTTTTATGGACTATATCATGTTAGTTTTATTTGCTTTCAGTTTATTCCAATATTGTGACAACAAACACACAACTTAAGCCACATTTAAAGATTTACCAGTTAAGGTCATAAAATGCAAATCCCTTCCCAGACTCCAACTACTCATGGCATTTTGTGCTTGGTGTATTTCTCTTGAAAAACCTAGCCAGCAACAAAGGCAACAACCTGCTGCTCCGGACCAAACTAATCCGATCCAAGCCAATTCAATTCAAGCCAAGCCAAGCTAAACAAACATTAAGTTACAAAATAAAATCTTTGGGCCATAAAATTAAAACACAGCCAAATACGCAGAAGAGATGAGGAAAACCCAACGGAAAACAGAGCAACACAAAGTGTGTGCTGAAGCGAGATAGCAACATGTTAATCTTGCAACGCGAAGCTTATCAGTAAAACAAACCTGCAAGCAACCTACTTTATATGTGAATGTATCTCAATCTGTAGCTGTATCTGTAGCTGTTGCTGCGTCTGCATCTGCGTCTGCATGTGTATCTGTATCTGTATCTGTGGCTGCTGTGGCTGCTCCCAGTTTTGGTAAACCCTTTTGCCCCTTATCCAATTGCTGCGCTTTGATGTCTTCTGATGCAAGCGCCCAGATAGGAACCGTTAGCAGTTACTAAGCCAGTTAACCCGCTCTCCCTTCGACCGTCTCGCTGTAACTCTATTTTTTATGAGTTGGTTTCACATTAAAGTTGGACGAGCATCTTGCTGCATGCCCATAACTTTGACTCTGATATAACTTTTATTTGCATTTTATTCCTTTTTCTCAGAACTTTTACTTTTGTTGCCGACGGCGGCAACTAATTTGGATTTTTTTTAACTAAAACAAACAGATTCTAAAAATGGCCAAGTAAGCATTAAGTTAGTCAGTGCAGCATTTCGCACATTCTCAACAGATTATTAACATGACGAACTTGACCTTATTTGAGGCTTGCCAACTTTTAAGTCTAAGCCAGCTGCATTCTCAATAACGCCATCCACAATGTCAAGATTGTTGCAAAGCTTGTTTGAAGCGCTGTTGAAAGCTTGAGGCAGTTATGGATTTCAAATCGGTGCAACTGAAGCTTTAAGTTTAACAACAAATTTGTCTCGCATATCTGAAAATTTGTGATTACAAATATCTCACACTAAAAATCACATAATTTATTGAAATGTTTTCTTAACAAATTATTCGTTGCTAATAGTTATTTTTTTGTCTGTTATAAGTGCAATTAACTAACAAGCTTGTAATAATGAGCCACAAATCAAATAAAACTGTCATTTAAATTATAGCACAGACTTACATAAATCAGATGAATAATAGTTGTTAATGATTCCTTGTAATAAAGCCATTTGCTTATTATTCAGGTAGTTCTGGTCCACCTGCAGTTGTAATATACACTTTAAATAAAAGTACTCAAAAGCTTTTAGTACAATAAATATTAATTTTTAAATATTTATTCAGGCGACACAATCGCTTCGACATTTTAGATAAGCAAACAAATCAAATTAAATGGCAAAATCTTTGCCAGCTTTTTGTTTTTATTATTTTTTTTTTTGTGTCTTGTGTTTGTTTTTATCTAAACCTTTCATTCACATTTTTAGGTCGTAAAATACGTGGAAGTTAAATAAATGGCATGTAAATTCAGCAGCGTCAAGTTGTGTTCTAAAAATGTTTGCTCACCTCGAAAGGAAAAAGATAAACATTTTAATGCATAATATTTAAACGCAATTAACTTAAAAATGTAAAAAATAATCCGTGAACAAGGTGAACAAATGTTGTGAGAGTGTCACGTTAAATGCAAATGCAAATAAAAATGTTTAAAGAGTTAAGTTAAATGACACCTGGGCGGACACTTCTAAATAACCAATAAAATATGTAAATTCTCAAATTACTTTCTGTAAATTGCAAACTGTGCACAATTTTTAGTCGATAATTTTGTAATTTTTAAATTTTTATAAAGTGTGTGACAGTTACTTAATATTTTACTTTTACTTTTTATCTTTAAATACCCTACTTAATTTCAGCTTTTAGTTATTTAATTTTCTGGACCTTGCGCAAAAATAATATTTATATAACTTGGGCAATTGTTTAAACGATATTAACCATTTCATTAAACACGAAACAATATTCATATATATATACATATATATTTTTTTTTATTGACCAATTAATAATATTTATATATAAATGTGCTAGTGTGTTTATTTAAAAGCTCGCTTCTCGTCACTAATGTGAACATTTTGAAACTGGCTTGCCAATATTTATTTCGTATATATCTTTTTTTTTTTGCACCACCTACAAAAAAGTGGGTCAAATGTTGCGTATGACGTCGTCCAATTCGGTTACGGATTCGAATACGTCGCTCGACCGGTTTTCACTTTCAAAAGTTGGCGGCGAGGCGTCTGCAGCTTTGTTGATTCCCGATCCCCGTTCGGTGGTCAACGAATTTGGCGCTTAATTGAAAATTCATTCAACTAAATGCCGCTGCCGTAGGATGGGGCTTAAGCCAAGTTTAGTGTTTTGGCCTATGTCGTGGGTTAATGTGCATTTTATTAATAAATTGTTCGTTTCATTAGGCTGGCCAACAACAGTCTCCTCCACAGGGCAACTTTCTCCCCATCTGCATCTCGTGTATTGCTTTTTAATAAATTGTTTGCCCTTTGGTTGCGCTTTCTTTCAGCTGAAGCTGAAGCTGAAGCTGCCTCTGCATTTGTATATTTGAATTTGTTCATTTTTTATTTGAATTGTAAGCTAATTATGTTGTTTATGTTGTATAATATTTTGATATGCTGTCCGAACAACACGTGTTTTGTTGCTCTTGCCACAAACTTCGAGGCGTGCCATATCAAATGCAAATGAGAACTATTCAGTTGATATTACGATACGAATAGATTTCACAGTCAGCCTAAAGCGTGACTTAGGTATTAATATTTGTGGCTATAACCGTAAAATATCTGTTAGATCTTACATCAACTATTACGCTACAAATCCATTAGTTAAGCAATTAGTTTGTATAAACAAAAACTCATTAGCAACAATCTTAAGTACGCACTTCACAAATGCGCTCATTAATTATTATTGAACAAAAATCTAGCAATATTTAGAGAATTATCAATTGATGTTAACTGAGTTGATGTTGCATAAGTGTTAGTAAATATCATATTCACAGTTATTAAAATACAGCGATTACAAATAATTTAATAGGTAAACTGTTAATGTTTTGTTTGTTTCTTAAAAAAAAAAATATGTTTAAACATTAAAAATGGAAAGTTGAAATAAATAAATTCAACTGGTTGGTTATTTGCTGACTGCGACTATTTTCAATATCGAAGCATTTCAAAATTATGAAAATATGAAAATAATAATAATAATAGTAGCCGGATTCCACTATTCTCAGCATTTCTCACTCACCCATTTTGCGATTCCAACATAATTCTCCGTGCACGTTTAAGTGATAAAATTACTGTTTTGCAAACTGAATAAGAAAACAATTAATTAAAAAAATAAGACAGGTAAAACTACTTTTCTGCAAGAAACCAAATAAATAAAAACAACTAAGGCTTTAGTTGACTGCGCTCGACTTTGACATACTCAGCAGGTCTTTAAATATGTATATAATATATTTGTAATATAAATATTTCCCAATGGAATCGTTCTCATTTCTTATGACAGGCTGAAAAGAAATAACTATGGCGACTTATGTTGATCAAGAATATATATACTTTATGAGGTTAGTTACATAAATTGGCACAACCCATTATACCCTTTTTACCCATTTTCATTCATTATAAAATCAAATATCAAAACTGGTAGTTTCATATTCCTATTTTGCATCAAATTAAAATAAATTAGAACAAATGAATAATATTCATTTAATTCCATAAACAAGAGCTTAACACTCTTGAAAATTAAGCTAGTTGACAGATAATTTATTAGATAATAGTATTAAAAATAGATGCTTGAAAATATGTCAAATTTTTGTTGATTCACATAGATTTTACGTAAGTTTAACAATTAGTTAAGTAACACATAAAATTGCAGTGTTTATAATAATTTTATTATATTTTATATATTTTTCCATACGCTATAAGTATACATATATAATTTATTGTTCAAGTCACAATATCTTCCGAGAAAAATCATTAAAATACAATAACAAAATATTGTTAATAAATAATTTTACAACATTTTAGTAGGCCAACAGTTTACATAGATTAGATTGATGTTTACTAATTAAGTGATACCTTTAAATTTATTATAATTATAATTATTATATTATAATTTAATATATAATGATTCATAATTCAATTAACTCAAAATTGAATATATATAATAAATAAATAAAAATAATAAATAAAACAAGATAGAACGTTGCAGTCGGACGTAACCGACAGCGGAATACTATTATACCTTAGTTTGTGTACAGTTACGAAATACTTGAATTGCGGGGGATATGGGCGTTTATCGGTTTTGGGGGCGGGAGTGGGCGTGTCCCAAAAATATTTTGGAGTTCGGTCTTAGTAATATACCTTCTAAGTTTGGTAACTGTAGCTCTTAAATTGAGGGAGATACTGGCATTTATCGTTTTTTGTGGGCGGGAGTGGGCGTGGTCCAAAAATTGTTTTTCCACATTTATGAAGAGTGTTACTAGCAATATACCTTTAAAATTTGGTGACTTAAGTTTTCAAATTGCGTGAGATATATGGGTTTATCGATTTACACCAACAGGTGTATCGGTTTAGGTAGGTGGAGTGGGCGTGGCCATCCAATTTTTTATCGATCTTTGGGGGAGTTACCAGTAACATACCTGCACAATTTTGCGACTCTAGCTTGCAAATTACGGCAGATATGCGCATTTTAAATTTCTAGGGACGAAGTTCCTGGGGGCGGCGGATGTGGGCGTGGTCCAAAAATTGGTATTCCAATCTTTGAAGGAGGTTACCAGCAAATTACCTTCCAAGTTTGGTTACTCTATCTTTAAAATGTTCGGAGATATACGGAGTTATCGATTAATAATCGGAATTGTCGATTATAGGCGCAGGTGTAGGCGTGGCACCACAAATTTGTTATCGATTCTTAGAGGCGACTACCAGTAATATACCTACCAAATTTGACGTCCCCTACTCAAAAACTGCGGAAGATATAGCCATTTGAAAATTTTAGGGGCGGGGTGAAGGGGGCGTCGGAGGTGGGCGTGGCATATGCCGATCTTTCAAGGACCTCGCTAACAACTCCCCCAACCAAAATTGGTGACTGTATTCATTAAATTGTAAGAGATATGGGGATTTATCGATTTGCTAAAATCGAATTTATCGATTTTCTAGCTCCCTAGTGGACGTAGGTCCAAACCCAAGACACTTTAACTTTTGAGGGTACTTTCCAGTATAAGTTCCAAGTTTCAAGTCTCTATCTCAAAGGGTGTCGGAGGAACGCGCGTTCATACAGACGGACAGACGGACAGACGGACGGACGGACAGACGGACAGACGGACAGACAGCATGACGGACATTGCACAAAACCAATATACTATTATACCTTTTTGGTATAATAGTATAATTATACCTTTTTGGTATAATAGTATAAAAATTTAACATTCAATCTTTCTTATTTCCTGGTAGTAGATTCAAATAAATAAGAGAAATATTATTCAGAACAAGATAACCTCTGTGGAATTAATAAAGTAAAGTCTTTTGTTCTAGTCAAGAATATTATTAACATCTCAAAATAATAGAGAATACCGCTGTTCGTATTTGTTTAAGAACGCAAAACACACTCACTCAGTTTTGGAACGCAAATTGAGACTACGTGAGTTGATTTATTATTTGTTCAAATGGGTATCTGGAGTTGAAACTGGGAACTCAGTCTGGGCACGCTTTGATGTGGCACGCGCATGCGCAACATTTTTGGAATGTGTTTTACGTTGCATGATTTTGATATCTAATTTGCACACAATGCGAATGGAAATTTTGTTTTTTGTTTTTTAGCTATAATTTTTGGACAGCAAATTCTGTGAAAACAGAAAGCAAGTCGAACTTTTGTGGTGAGTCATTGGCTCAGTGAAGAGCAGCTCTGGGGGCCCACTTAGGATGCATTGAAAATATCATAAAGTGTCAAATAAAGTTACGACTGTCATAAATTGCAATTACAATTAAAATATATTATTTGCACGACTGCAAAATGTGCAACAAAATGCAAATTGCAGTTGGCACCTTTTCGCACATGCATATCAAGTGGATCCCCCCCCCCCCCCCCCAACCCAGCCACAAATTGAATGATTAATGTTGTGTTGAATAATTTTTATTATCCACTTTATAGTTGTGGCAAGTAATTGGCTTTGTGCTCACCTGACCTGCCCCATAAGTTTAGTTGGAAACGCTTTTATATAAATGTTTTTGCTATTTTGTAGATAATTTGTTGTTGTTGTCACAAACAATAATTGCGAAATGGATTGCACAGATAAGCCAGCAAATCGCAACTTGGCCAACTAAAAATGCGATAGGGGAAAAAAACAAATAGACAAACAAATGAAAACAGCAATCGAATGCTTTGTGCAATCGAATAAAATTAGCATACTAACGCTCTCAATGGCAATGACATTCTTGATGGAGATAAGTAATCTTAGTTACTAGCTGCTATACCCAGAACTTGAAAATATTCTTGGTATTTGAAATAATTTCTAAATATAAAAAAAGTTTAATATTTGAAAGGTTTTCTTTTACTTAGAAACATTTTTTTTTATCATTGAAATTATATTTTGTAAAAGTAGAAATGGCAAACTTTATAATCTAAATTCCCCAAAATCGTGAGTTATATTTTCAAATAAAAATATATAAATTTTAATCTATCAAAATGTTGTAAGTGAAATTTAAAAATTACTAATGTTTAAGCAACGAAAAGCAGCTGCTTAAAAAATACTATTGATTGTCATATATAAGCAAGGAGGTATTTAAAGTCTTTGATACAACATTTCGTTTTAGAAATATACTTACTGCATAATAAGGCAACTGTCAAAATGTAACGAATTTCAAAAATTGCCCAATATTTTTTTCTGAGTGTAGAGCAAGTGTAATAAAAGGTTTACTAATGTAGTCAGTAATTGTTGAACTGTTAACGCCGACTCAATATTTTAATTGATATTGGAAACTAATTTAAACTGGTTGGCGAATTTAGTTAGATATTCATCTAGTCGGATTTTAAATATTAAGAAAAAAACACATTTTATTACCGTTTGCGGAACGTTTGTGCGATGTTTAACTGCCTTTTTGTATTTACGAGTATTTTATTGCAACAGCACTATTTATTTATGTGCAGTTTAAGTTTAGCAGATCACAACTAAACAGACTTACAGATTTGCATAGCTGAACCGAGCTCAGGGGATTTAGTTATACAAATGACTAGAAAAATGCAACAGCAAGTTTTGTTTACAATTCCACAATATTTCTATTTGCAGCTCACTCACGTGGCACGTAGTTCTGCTAAATGTCAAAGTCAAACTGTCTCCATCTGTCTGTCTGTCTGTCTGTCTGCTGCAAATATCTCAATCTGTTTGCTCAATTTATAAAGCTCAACAAAAGAAACGTTGGGAAAGCCTTTTGATGGCATCCAATGTTGACTGGGATTCGATTCACATTCAACTATGTCAAAATCTCTGATTATGCATTTATATATATAGATGCGATTGTAAATGGGCCACTGATGTCAGCAGTTTGATGTTTTAAGCGTATTTAAACAGACTTAATATTGTTTAGTATAATAATATATATTTGTTGTTCAATTTATTACGGTTTTGTCTACTTAGAAGCTAATAACAATTAAGCGAATCGAGCTTATATCGAGCGTTAATATAGTAAATATAAGTACAGTTAATATAGTATATATAATTTGTTTGCGAGTTGTCTTTTTGTTTTTTTTTTTGTTTACTAGAATCACAGCGCTTAGTTGAATCTAAGTACAAAAGTATCATTTTGTTAGGGAAACTGGGCAGCCCAACAAATCAGCAGCAATTATCACAGAGCACATTTTGGTTGGAATCGTCCGAGAGCTCAGAGCTGAGAGCTGACCTCAGATCTTGCTCCCTGGAGAGCCATTTCTTAGCATTTATCGCCGTGGTCTTTTGTCTGGTTTTGGCTTTGGCTTTGGCTTTGGCTTTGGCATCTTGAAGATTTCTTCTTCTCGTCGATGGTCTTAAAGCCAAATACCTCAGCATAACTGGGCACAAAATTGGGCTTAATAGTTTCGCATGTGGGTGTGGATAATGTTGTTGCTGCTGTTGTTGCTGCTGTTGTTGTTGTTGCTGTTGTTGGCAACAGTGGAGTGGATGCCTCACACAACGACAAAGTCTGTGGCAGCGTTGTCGTTGCAGATTCCACAATGTCTGTTATGGCTGTGGTTGTTGTTGTTGTCGTTGTTGCCGTTGTTGCTGTTGTTGCCGTGTTGGGTCTCTCATGCTTATTGAACACATTAAACACGCTTGGATAGACAATCAAGCACGACGATTGCGGCGCTTTGTGCAACAACTCCAAGGCAGCCTCATAGCTGGGCAGGCCGGAGACCAGTGTGTATTCCGGAACCGGATCCTCCGAGTCTGGCTGCAATTTCAATGCCTCAACATCAATAATGGTGCACTGCGATGAGCTGTTCGCATTGTTATGATCTGCACAAGAAAATAAGAAAAGAAAAATTGTTGATAAGTGCTTGCTTTCCTTTTCTTATATATATATATATGTATATATCTCTTTCGAGCAGCTTAAGCATTTCTGTGATTTGTTTTTATTAGTGTTTTTTATTCTCTTTTTCTCGCATAAAGTTTATTCACTTTTCGCTTGCGTTGCAAAAAACAACAATTAAAGAAAATTGTGAAAGCAAAAAGAAACCAAGGCAATGGTTTTGTGCTAATTCTTTTGAAGGTTGAAACAGTTAAAAACAAAAGTAGAACAACACGTAAAGTCTTACAGAGTAGTCCAACTGTGGATCTAACATAAAAAAAATTCCAAATGTCTAATTAAATTAACATTCAGACTAAAGTAAGCTGGCTCAGATATAATAATAACTATTTAGAGTTGGCTAACACACTCAAATTACTGGTCTAAAATAATTTCGCAAATATGAAATTAAAGTTCACTAATCTTTAATCTCTGTTATCAGCATAATGATAATGCTCATTCATGATTCTTTCACAAGTTAACGTAATTTCTATGATTCATTCATAACACATGAGGTGCGGGTGGGTCACCTTAGTTAGTATTGCTTAACAATTTAGCACGTAGACCACATTCGAAACACTAATCACAGATGTGCGAAATTAAATGCTGGAAAACCCCAAGTGCTCTGATAAGAACTAATCGAGACTTGGTTATATGTGTGGACCACTGATGTGTGGAATACTGAAATGTTTTACTTACAATTGCGTTTCCAGGTGCGAAACTGATGATACAGGAAGCAGGAGCAGATGCAGAAGACCATCGAGATCAAGATTAGCGTGAAGACAATGCCAATCCACACCTCGTTCATGAACTTGTCGTATTCCAGCTGCTGCTGCAGTTGGTCCACACTGCTGCTGTCCAGCACCACACGATTGGCGGCGAAATCGAAATCCATGGATATTTCACTGGAATTCCGTGCGTAGTTGGCTTCGTTTAGTTTCTGATGCTTTAGCTGTATCGAGTTGAAGATGGTTTCACCAATCTTTTGCAGGAAATCACTGTTGGCCAGCACATCCAGTGTGCTGATCGTTGGCGTTGAGGCTTCGGCGGCTTGTGCGGCAACGTTCTTGCCGTTATCCAAAATCTGTTGTGCGGCTCCGCCGAAATGATCGAAATGCAAATCGTGCGACAGCTCGTAGTTTAATGTGCGTGGCAACTCCTCCATTGCTTCTTATGTATTTATCGTTCTCAGATTCAATTATGAGTATTACGCGCTGCACGGTATCGCGTATCTTTTGCTGTGCGATTCACTTTCACTTTATCCGTATCTGTATCTCTTTCTCTCTATCTGATTTCGTATCTGTAATTGTATTCTTTTGAGTTTCTGATCTCTCATGTGCTGCACACACGTCCGGCGCTGGCGACGTCTGCAAACAAACTGATTAGTGCTCAGCGCGTAAAATAGCCGATGGCAGCTCGGCTCGATCGTCAAGCGCGTTGTCAACTCCACTCAAGAGAGAGTGAGAGAGAGCGCGAGAGCGCAACGGATCAAGAGAGAGTGCGCTACCTGGCTAAAGATGCGCTCAATTGTGCTCAATGTGCTCAGTCAGCAAGCGGCTTTTGCTCATTTGCCGCTTCGTTACGCATCGCTAAGACTAGAAATGTATTTGTGTGTGTGTGTGTGTGTGAGATTGGGAAATGATCTTCTTCTTCTTGGTCTTCTTCGGGTTTCGTGTAATGCTCGCTCTCAGTTCGTCTTTTGTGCGCCAGACAACAATGCCTTCAAATTATGGGCGCATAATTGGCGTTACAAAGCGGCGCACATGTTGCCTGCCCGACTGCCAGTCCGACTGCGAGCCCGACTGCCTGCCTGCCCAGTTCCAGTCGCAGTTCCAGTTCTTGTCCCAGTCGAACTGTTATGGAGCATCGATCTTCATTTCTGTTCTGCTCTGTTCTGTTCAGTTCTGTTTGGTTGCGTTTAGCTGTGTTCTTCGATTTCGCCTTGCCTGGCAAATGACATATCTCTACATTTGTATTGTTCGCCCGCTTGCCTGAGAAAAGAAATTATTGCTGTGTAGGATAATGCTATGTGTGTGCGCGTGTGTGTGTGCGTGTGTGTGTGTGTTTGTTTGTAGGTGTGTGTTGCTTTTACGGGGCATGAGACCATTTCTTGTTTTGTTGCTGCTTTTATTTTTCGTGTAGATTTTTGTTTTTTACATTTTTTTTGGTGGGGTTTTAAATTACAGCTACGTGCAGATATCTTATTTCGGGACTCGAGAGCAATTTGTGGGCGCACAGCGGAATCTTTACTTATTATGCATTCACCTGGTGGAAGATGAGTTGGATGTTGGATGGCGTCAGGTAGGAGACTGAAATTGGTACAGCACTCCGAGTTGCATGAGTTGCTCAGTTAGGGAATGGTTGAATATTTTGTTGTTGTAATTGTATGAAGATGAGTTAAGTGAATACGAGAAAGTTGCATTTCAAGATAATAGTAAATAATCACAATGTATATTTATTTAAGCTATGGTAAATTTGTAATTTACTTTTTCTTTCTATTTAAGATCCGATTTAATAAAAATGTGCTATTTCAGTGAAAACATATAATCAATGATGATTGATATAAATTGAGCATTACAGCAAAGAGTAGAAAAGAGTATGGAAAATAAAGTCTAAGAAAGTATAAAGCATCTGCATGAAAAGCTACAGTTTTTTAATTTTCTTTGTCTTGTTTTTTTTATGAGGTTGTATTTTCTTAAATTCGAATAAATGTTGTCCATAAATCGACAGTGATCATTGGCCGCCCATTAGGCGACTCTCTCAGTTGCCATTTTTCATTAAGATTGCGATAAGAAATCGCATAGATAGTTATGCAGGCAACGCAGGCACTCAAAACAAAGCCGGATAAGATCAGATTCTGTCTGGCCATAGACACAGATATAGAGAGAAGCACACTACAAGTAATGAAATTGCTTTTCAACGAGGTTCGTCTATGATAAATTCCAATGCAATTTATAAAGGGTTGTCCGCTTGATGAGCTCATCGACTGCACAAAAGAACATTCTTATCACGATCGGCTAATCTCTCTTTGGAACAAGCGAAATGAATCAGCACAAGAGACGGGGATGAGGATGATGATGATGATGAGACTCTTTTCCCTGTACTCAGATCATCTATTAAGAGGGGCAGATTAGCAAATCTTGTTGCTTGGGTAGCATCTTCTGTCACAGTTGATGACGTTTTTTCTTTCAGTTTGTTTAATTGTGGAATTTGCGGCAGTTGCGGGTAACCGAATAAATAGAGACCTGGCCAGGTAACCGTCGCCTGTATGTAGTTCCCTAGACCTATTGCAATAATTTCTACCCAACTGTCACACACAGTAAGACAATGGCCATCTAATTAGGTGAACCAAGTTGCCGCTGCTCTGTGGCAGCGGTAGCTGGTGGCAAGACGTGTCTTTGCAGCCGCTTCTGCCGCTGCTTTCTTTTGGCTTCTTGCTGACCCTTTGGGGCCTGGTTGACCGAGTTGCGTTTGCTGGGTAGCCTCCAAGTAGCTTTAATTTAAGACCCTAATGAGCCATTTAGGCATTCTGCATTCTGGCTTTGTATTCAATGCCGACTACTGTGCTGAGCCCCACAAAAATTAATGAGTCCACGGCCAGCTCGACACCAAATACGCTGCCTTTGGCTCTGTCTTTGGCTCTGTCTTTGGCTTTGGCTTCTTGAGGCTTTGCATGCGGGTGATGGCACTGATAAAGCCGCTTAATTTTTCACTGGCTATGGGGTCCAAGTCGGAGTCCAATTCCAAGTCGATGCGCTGCTTTGCATAATGCACCAAACGATCCAAAACTTAACATAGTTTATTAATTTTATTTTTGTTGTTGTTGTTTCGCTTTTTTTGTTTATTTTTTAGATATTTGTTGTTTTCCATTTACGTTGGTTATTCAGTTATAGACTGAGGGCTTGTCAAGCGCTTCTGACATTCATAAATCGGCTTAAATTTGATCTTGAACAACGTATTTCATTTCTAAGCCCCGAGCCCAACGCTCTCAGCTGCACTGATTGTGTGTTGACCTTATATGTAATATATATATATATATATATATATATATTTAGATATACATACGTGTATGTATTAATATATGCCTTTCGATCTGCTCTAAATTAGTAGCCACTTAAAAGCTACATTTCTAGTTACCGCAAGAATGTTGCCGTAATTTATGTAAAACAGTTACTTATTCATTGGAAGCTGGCAATTAATCTTGTTTTTTTTTTTTGTGTTATCGACAACAATGTTTTATTAAGGTACTTTAATTGATTTTAAAACAGCGGCAAGTATGCAAATAACAATATGCAAGGCATTAATCACAATCTTCATTGTCTTTAATAACTACCTTCACGAATGCTTCAATGACATTCTAGGAAAATTCTATAAATCTACATTATTTGTTACGCCCCCTGAGGAAATGTTTCTGAATTGGCAAGTTTTTAATTATATATAATTAAAGCAAACAAATTAAATTAGAAATTTAGACGACGTATACTAATATTGTAATATAAAATAAAAAAATAATACATTTATTGTAAGAATTATGGAAACCCAACCAATCTTAAAATTGTTAAAGGTATTTAATAAATAATAAATAATAATCTTAATAGTCTTTTATAATTAATTAATTTAATTAATTTTAGCTAACATTTTAATTGCAATCAAAATAAATCGTTGTACTTATATTAAAAATGTAAAATGAAAAACATAAAAATAAAAGAAAATTATTTAATAAATCTGAAGATTGTCGTGACATTTTATGTTTCATAAATTTCCCAACAACATTTCTGACTTGTGTTCAACTTATTTCAGTCAGCTCTAGAAATATAAGTTTATTGATTTTATTTCTGCACATTTTTGTTTCATTTTTATTATATTGCGAGCATTTTAGATGCTACTTTGGGTTCTATTTCAGTTGCATATCAGCAAATCACTTCTTAGCCCAGCGGGAATTCGTTTTCACTTAGCATATGTAATTTGGTTTTTTTTCTAACGGATACGAAATTAAGTCGTCAATCGGGTTGTTTTGCACATGTGAAAATCATTTCACAATTTCCGCATAATTACATGCAACCAAAATGCATTTATCACACCCTAATTGAGTAATCAGCTGCAGCATCGATTTGGAGGGAGCCCTCTAGCTCGGGTATCGGAAAAAATAGATTTAGGTACACTTGGCACAGCGAGCATCGGAATAACTCCTGTGGTGGACTGTGCGCCATAAAATCAGAGAGACCGATTACCCCAAACGTCTCTCGACATCCTGCCAGGCCCTGTTAACTGGAAGCACTTGTTCCCTGACCCCGGCAAAGTCAGCCAACGAGTCACAGCTCGGAGGCGCAGCAAGACGCAGCGGACGACCAACTGAGCTGTGACGCCGGGAGGGATCTAAAAAATAACAATAATCATAATAACAGCAACAGCAACAAATGCAACAACAAAAACTGACTAGGCAGGTAATTGTTGCAGTCGAAACGCACCGATGTGAAACATTTGTCACAGGCCGGGAGCTGCCCTGGGAAAATAGTCGTTGTCAGCGTCTTCGAAGTTGTGCTGCACGGCCTGGTCTGGTCTGGCCTGGCCTGGCCTGGCCTGGCCTGGCCTATGTCTCTACGCTGTGATATAGGTCATGCAACCCTCAAGGTTCCGCGTAGCATGCCGCATGCCGTTGCATTGTCTTTGGCTTTTGAATTCGTAGAAATTACGCGCAAGCATGCAGCACTCAACTGCAACACAGAGAGTAGCCTCGTCCCTGCTGGTCCTGTGACTAGTCCTGGTCTCCCATTATGTTGCCGCATGATGATTGCCACTGTGTGTCTGTGCGCAGCTAACAAGTGCATTTTGAGTGCCGCTTTCATTGCATGCACAATTAAAAACGCAGTTGCTCAACAGCAAAAACATAAGCAAAACAACACAGAAACCCCAACCCGAGCTATATAGCCACCCCCAACTGTCAACCCATTCAATGTCAATGAACCGCAGTTGTCAACTCAGATACACACACTCCGTTCTAGTCAGTTGTCAGTCGGTTTGGATTTATTCCTTATTTGTTTATGGTTTTGCCCGCCTCAGATAATCTTGGGGCGCGTTAGCTTCAAGTTCGTTGCGCTTGGCCAGTTAACTCCTATAGCCCATACTCGTAAGTATGTATGTATATCTATATCTACACGTCTATATCTGTATCTCTATATAGCTATGCAGCACTTACAATGTTGTCGTGTTCTTCGTTCTCCTCTTCGTCTCCGTCTTCTATCATAGTTTATAACAATTTTGTTGTTTCTTTTTTATCGCTTCAAAGGTTCTTCTATAACTCAACAATTCATTGAACATTATTAGCACTCAAGCATAAATACTTTCGACATTTTAGTCAGCCAAGTGGCTTTATATGGCTCTTGATGTGTGTTTCTCTGTTTTTTTTTGTTTTTTTTATTTTTCTTCTTTTTTTTTATAGGTACAGCTAAGCTTTGCACCCCCTTCTTTTTGAGTAGGAAGAGGTCTTAAAAAAGCAGTTGAGATATTGATTACTTGGGCAATTTGTGTAATCGTTTTGTGGCATAGGTGAAAATGTCGTAATGCTACATTGGGCACTGCGTAGATGCAAGTTTCCACTGAATCTTATCTGTCACTTTGAACATTAATTTTGAGTCTGCCCCTATCGTATGTAGCTGTTCAATCTTACAATTTGATATTGAACTTAATCTGAACAAAGACTAACCCAAATATTTAACAAATATTTCGTTTATTTGTCCGATAATGCTTTATATAAGTCATGAGTGAGATTAATTTTCTTTGTTATGTTATAAACGCTAAATGCAAAATGAAAATAAACTGGGGCACATCTTCATTTTAGTTCAGAGTTGGAAATGTTATTTAGCTTTTGACTTTTAAAACCAAACTAATTAATTTGTTATCTGATTGACGACTGGCTGTGTAGTTAAAGTAAATTAATTGATTGTTAAATACAATTATTTTAAATGATGACTAAACCAAATTAAAACCACTTATTGCTGAGCTTCAATACTCATAAAGTCAATCAATTAATAAAACACGTGAGAACTTTGCAGTCGGGCGTAACCGACTCCCAAATACTCTGATACCATAAACATAACCCTCTGATGACGGGTGCTTTTGGAGGAAATTCCTAGTAATCCGTCCTTAAATTTTGCTTTTAAAATTGCGGTAAGTATTTAGGATTTATAGAATTTTGGAAGTGGGCGTGGCTAAAAATATATCAGACAAGACTCCCAGTAATCTGCGTTCCAAGTTTGATACTGTAGCCTTCAAATTGCGGAAGATATATGGCTTTATCGATTTGTGACTATCGATCTTATCGATTTCCTAGCCTATTTCATACAGACGGACAGACGGACAGAAGGACAGGTTGTATGACGGACACTATAGAAATCCAATAAACTATAACACCTTCGGTATTAAAGTATACAAAATCTAAATACTGGATTAGCAAAAATTTATTTGTTAATAAAACAATAGGTTCAAGTTCAAATCAGAGATCAATTCGTTTATTAAATGTCGCCACACTTCAAATGAATTCAGAACTTGAATCATCTCATGTAAAAATTTAGAGAGGAAAAAAATATCTATTTTTAAATATATCTCAATAATTGATGAATAATTGATCGATGTCATTTGCATACATTATACAAGCAGTAACTAATAGAATTGATAATTAATAACAGATAGGCATATTTAAGATATGAGCAAATACTAAAAAAAAAACAATACAATTTACAGCTATTCAAATGAATACACGATTAATAATAAGTGTTTACAGCAGTCGTGCTATAAATCAAAACGATATGAGCATTTTTTGATTATAAACTATTAACTATGCATCGATTAAGCTATTGTTCATTAGAAAAAGATGCAACTGGTTTTCGCTTAATAGCTGCAAGTGTTTTGAACTATTTTTTTTCAGCTAACTTATGTGTTAATTATAGTCTTAGCCAAGTGTGAAATTTGCAAGTCATTGAACTTTAACGAGCGAAACGAGTTGCTCAAAGCGTCTCTTACTAGACGAGCCCGTGCTGTCCATTAGAACCTCAAAGTGCAATCAAAGTGTTAATTGTTTATAAAGCCAGTTTCCTCTGACTTAGTCATGAGAAAGCTCCTCGGTTATATCTACTGGATATGTGTGTGTGTGTGTTGAAAATATCTCAATTAACCCTAATTTCGCACTTGGCGCCAAACCCAACCGACCGACGACCTCAATTAATGTCTTGGGATTTTCACTGTTTCACTGTACAGTAAAAAAATAGACAAACAACAAGCGTTGTGACTTGGGCCCATCAATAAATGTATTTTATGATTGATTCCAGCCCTGGGCCTGCATTGGGAAATCAGACAGAGTGTGGCTTATCGGAACACGGCTCTTATCGCCGTGTGGAGGTACCGTAAAATGATATGCAAGGTGCTTGGACTGGGCTATCTGGCTGGTTAGTTGGGCAATTCATCAAAATCCATCAGCTATAAACTTTCAATTTCGAGAACTACCCGACGCCCTGTCGGGCTTGTCATTATTGACATTACAAATGTTATTGATTGTACTCAGAAATGCGTATATACATATAGATTGTTGAGGATGAGGGAGCAACATGGAGCGGGTACTGTGCACAAGTGTCTAGTTGTGGCTCCATTTCGTTTTACTTTTCGACGGGCTTCTTTTCTTTTTCTCACTTCTTCATTTCAAGTCACGAAATCGAAAGTACATGTTAATTATTTCCACATACAAGCAACAATCACCTGCATTCATTGTGGAGACCCGATCAATTTTCACTGATAAGCGCATTAGTTTTCGAGTGTTTTTCTTTGTACAAAAACAATTTCCCCGCTCCCTGTACATCTTGGTGTCAATCAATTCTTATTCGAGTTTTTTCTTCTTTGTTGACATTTCTTTCTGCCTCGTCAACGTTGCATGCAAACAATGAAATAGGTTTTCTTTTTTCTATTTTGTTCCTCCTTTTTTTTTGGGGCAACATCATCAGACTGGCGACAGTAGCATTACGAGGCGTTTGCTTTTGGCTTGGTGGGTTAGCGATTCTCGGTAAGTGACACAGCCGTGCTTTGTTTTGCTCTGTATAGGTAAGTGATATGGCCAAATGATTGAGGAATGGGGTAAATGGGGCATACAAAGACTTCAATTTCGAGTTTCCTACAAATACAAACAATTCTGCAAGTAATTCAACATCGGTCTAATCAAAAATGTTGTAGAATATCAGAGAAAGTAATGAGACTAACATTATTGAAATCAATTCTTTATGTTTGGGTCAAGTTTTATGCTGAGAGAGTTTAGTTTAAAGTGAACAATGTAATATGTAAAATTCAAGTTACTGCCTCATATTCTTCTCTTATTTTTAATTCGCATACAATTTGCATTCCTAATGAGGTTAACAGCCTTTAGCTGCTTCTAACACTTGGAATATACCCACCACTGCTCTAATTATATGACTTGGTGCCTTTCGGGCTCGTAACGACTGCCAACACCCAACAATTCATACATAAGTACATTTAGCTATCCGTCCGCCCATCCACCCATTCATCCAACCAGGCATTCATCCATTTGTCCATCTGTCCAATACAGTTGCTGTAGTTGGAAGGATGACAACCTACAATTAATTGCATGCCAAGTTGTTGATGCTACCTTATGAAAATTAGTATATGGAGAGATTGCCCCAGGCACACAATATCACAAGGAGTAGCAACAACAACCAGTTTCCAGAGTTAACGCAATGAGGCAGTTGCGTATTTAAAGTCCAATCTGCAACAATTCAATTAAGCCAATAACAAAACCAATTTGTAATGCGCTGAAGCTTTTTAGCTACTGCCACGGAGAGTGCCAAACGGCAATGATGACGATGGCTTCAAAACCCTCCAGCGACTAGGGTAAGTACGGGTGAGACGAAAAGGACAGAGAGGGAAGCAAATGGCAAAGCTAATGCCACAGAGTGAAAGACAAAAGCAACGCGTCAGCGGGGCAAATCCAATTAAAGCGGTGACAACGATGTTGCAGCTACTAAAAAAAGGGGAACGCTCTGGGTTGGTGGGGGGCGGGATGCAGGAGGTGCTGGTGCTCATAAAAATTGAATAAAGCGCTATTTGAAATGTCTCTGTGGACCACGAAACGTGGAACACGGACCGCGGACCACGGATCGAGTAAGTAAAGACCATGGAGCAATGCCACCTGCTGTTGGTTTACATTTGCCAAAGTCGACTTCAAAGCAATTGCGACATAATTAAGTTGACAACAACAGCAACAACAACAGCAACATCGACAGCGACAGCAGCAGCAACAATAACAACAATAACAACAACAACAACAACTGGAACCAGCACAACAGCAGTTAACGATTGACACCAGTGACCCAGTTAAACGGGCCGGATAAAACTGGACGTGGCTCGGGCCTCGACTCTTGCGCTGTCTGCGACTCTGACTCCAACTCTGTCCCTGGCTCCTTCTGTGACTGGAATAGAGTAAAAGGCGAACCGTGTGACGTCGTCGTCGTCGTCATCATCAGTAGCAGCGTCGTCAGCGTCGTTGTTGATGTCGTCCGTCGCTCCTAAAATTGAAAATTAAAATTGTTAGACAGCGTGTCGCGCTGTCGCCTGTCACTAACATTTGTTCAACATATTACGTATCCGTATGCGCTGCTCTGGACTCTGGACTCCGGACTGGAAGTTGCCTTGAGGCACTATAAACTTAATTCTATGTGCAACAAAATGTATAAAGTTAATTAACTTCACAGTTGGACACCAGTTCCCAAATAACAATATAATGGATTTTGCAACTAATTTTTCACAAGAACTAAAATAAATTCGTATGCCCCCAAATATCTTATTGTTTATTCTTTCATTTTACATTTTTAAATAAGCCATTTAATTTGCAACTTTTAAGTAAGTTTTAATTTATGTTTAACTTAACTGTTTGATGTGAGAACTTAAATATAAATTATACTGGAATCTTTAACTAATTTTTCCCTTATCACAAACATAGTTGAGAATACACCAATCGATTATTTTATTTTTCACTTTAATTTTTTATTGCACCACTTAATATTAAATTTTATTAAAAAATTATGTCTACATTAAATAAATAAATCAAATTCAAAATTAAATAAAATTTTATTATTATTATTTATAATTTTAAAGTAAATTATTGAATACACGAAATAGGGCATTTATATATTTAACGAAAAAAAAAAAAAATAAATGTTAATTCTTTTTTTTGGGTATTTCTACATTTATAAATGCCCTCTTTTTCTATCATATGTTTACATTAAATTCATTTTGTTTTTCCAACTATTGTATAAATCTGTAGCAGCGTATGTTGCAGTTCATGAAGCTAATCTTACCACAAGTTGATCATTTTTTTGGGTGCTACTTTAACGGGTTTTCCAGCTGCTTGGTTATCTGTCCGGCTGTCTGAGTGTCTGGTAGGTTTTTGGTCGGAGCCTGCTTTTTAACTTCACACCAACGCCGCCAACTGGCGAATGCTTCTGCGGCGCTTTTAATGGTTGTGCTTGCAGCTATGACGACAAAATCCAATTAAAGAAATTATATTTACACAAACATAAGTGTAAGAAACCTGGTCACATTTGCGGCAAATTGTTATTAAAACCATTACAAAACAGCTGTGGAGAGCAGGGGCAGGGACAGGGGCAGGCACAGGGAGGCCGGACAGAGCACTTAAAACGTTGACGCCTCAACCGCTTGCAAGTATTTTGTATTTTTTTTCTTTCTTCTTCTTCTTTTCAGGCAAGTGGTTTGCCAAGGATCTGTGATTGTTTTCAGAGGATGTGCTGCTAAAAGCAGGAATAACATGCGGCCACATAAATCCACGTCCACACATGCTTAACTTGAGAGATTCTTAACAAATTTTGTAGTGTAATTCCTACGAAAACACAGACACAGCATCGACAAATAGTTATCCAGAGTATGAGACACCAGATACAAGATACAAGATACTATTCACTGGCCACTGGCCTCATATTTTGTATAAGGCACAATGTTGCACACACAGCACAGCGCAATTTATGAAAACAAATTGCTCAAATTACAAGTGCTTCTCCATTTTCCCCATCTCTTTTATACTTTTTACTATATGCTTCAATGTACTTTGTGGATTCGTGTGTCCTGATCTTGTATGTGGGATGAGGAGTGCTGCTTAAGTGCATTATGGTATGGATTACGCCTGAACCAAAGGACAATTGCATGCAACACGAGGCATTTCCATTCAATGGTTTTTCTTTTATAAGCAAAACTAAATTTTAATATATATATATTTTTTTTTAGCAAATTGTAACCATTTGGAATGTTAAATACCTTAAATATATTTTGTAAGCATGAGAACACAGCCCAAACTAAGATAATTTAATCTCGATATGATTCATATTAAATAAACGTTTGAATTAATATTTGAGTGACAAAAATACTGAAGCAAATAAGTGATTCATATTATCTAAACAAGACTCAGATAAGGATTTTAAGTCATCATAAGTCAGACGTAATTGGGTGAGTAATGTTGTGAAACACCTCAATTAAATATAATATTTATACTACCAAAAAATATCAATAGAAACATTCAATAGCGGATATAAATAAATTTGACTTAAATACAATTCATTATAGTCTTTTGAATAATCTATAAATTCAATTTGCTGCCTCAGCCTTGTATATTCCGCATATAAATTGCATCTCTAATTACCATTTACTGACCCCAGCCAAAGTGCGAGGATTATTTGATTTTTACCGACTCCCATTCGGCATCCTCCGACCGTCATAAAATTTTAAAATCTCCAAAAGCGCATAAATCTAATTTGGCTCTTTGGCTCTTTTATGACGTTCAGGCAGCAGATCATTTGAAAAATAAAAAAAAAACACACAGAATTGTCAAAATGCTGCCAAATGTTAACGCTGATGATGTTGTGGATGATGATGATAATGACTATGAGCTATCTAAGCGCCCAAAACGGAATACTCCAAATCCACTTACACACCTGCGCGTAAAATAACAAACAGGAGAGGAAACACCTAACAATGGTCAGCCTTGAAATACCCTGTTAAAATACAATTGCAGCAAACAGCTTTAAAATGTTTAATTTACTGCAATCAGTCACCAAAGAATAATACTAAAATATATAATTCGTTTGAATTTAAAAAAATTACTATTAATTCCTTTTAAAAGTACGAAATTTGTGGAGTTGTTTAATTTCAAAATTCGCTAAAAGTCAGAAAATTTAAGGAAAAGAAAAGACAAAATGGAAAGAATTATTGGAGTAGTTTCAATTAAAATACGAAAATTAAGCAGAATTGATTTTATAATTTCATGGCTTAACAACTAGCGTAATCCGCCGATTAGCACATTGCCAGAGTTGCCAGGGTATTAACGGAAAGTTAAAAGCCATTCAACCTTGCCCGCAATAAAACGGCAAATGCGAACGCGCAAAAATTTTTAACGCGCACACGAAAATTATTTTATGATGCTTTTAAACTAATTTTCTGGAAAAATAAAAAAAAACAGCAACAACAACGTGCGAAGGCACTCGAAATATTCCAGAGGAAACAAAAAGGAAAAACGAACTGTTGATGGGACGCGTGGGCACGTACAAATTGTATTTACCTGCAACCAAATTGGTGGGCCTGGCGAGTGTGGCAGTCGCGAGTTGCACATTCGTCGTGGCAAACCAATTTAATATCCACATGCGGCGGGCGTAACAGGTTAGCATATGGACTCAGACCCCGACTGGTAGTTCTAGCACCGTTATGTGGGGCCACAACTAGTACGCTTTTGTGGCCACTCGTAGTTGCAGTCACGAACTAGCCATAAAATTAGCAAAAAGGTTCAGTTACTTGAAGGACTGGGCACAATTTTCTCGCCTATTTTTCCACACTTTCGCTGGGCCATCTGAAAAGCCATCAATCTAAATTACAGTGCGAGGCATTAAATTTGGGAAGATATCAAAATGTTGTAAGCCGCTTTTAGCTTTGACGTTGCAGCAAAAGTAAAAAAATATGTTTATGCCTTGACATTAAGGCGACAAATTGATTTATCTGTGCCGAGTTCGTTTGATAGATCTGTGAATTGTGCTTGAGTCGCCGCAGGAAGTGAGCAGTTGCAACATTTCCAAAAAAAAAAAATTGACATGTTCTGCAGCATAATGAAGCGATCAGTGGCAGGCACTGCCAAAAGACAACAAACAGGCCACATCCTGAGCCAAAGAGCTCAACCTACGCCTATTCACAAATTCTGAATTCTCAATTCGCCTGCTGATTTGTCAGCACCAGGACCAGGACTAGAGCCAGCCTTTGACATTGACATTGTCCTGCACTGGAATACCCAAGGACAACTGTGTTGTGGGACTCAGGTAGCAACTAGCTGGCACTCTACCTATATTCATCTTGCCCCATCCCAAGTCTGGGCTTTGTTTTGCTCCTTTTGCGTGTGTCTTGTGTGTGTTTTGCCTTTGCAATTGACAGCCAGCCAGTAAATTGCAAGCGTGGTCATAATTATCCTCTTCAATCTATTCCAGGAATTTTTCAGCAACTCCCACACACTGTGCGGAATATTAGGATTTTTTGCGTAGTTACTAGGAAATTTGCCTGCAGCTCCGCAAGGCATTCAAAATTCGTTGATGTCATAAATCTGAACTGAAGTCTCTCTCAAGTTGAAATGGCTGCTGCTCCTGCGGCGCAGAAAATGAGTCCTTGAGGTGTTATGCTAGACAAGTTGTTTTTTGACCCTCAATGAACAGCCGTTGAAACCGTTGAAATTGCCTCTCATAATTTTACGCACTTTCATTTAATGTGGGATACACAATACTTCATAAAATAAACAACCCCTTATTAAACATAGTTGATTCACCTTTTAGACATTATTCATCGAACAGTAGCCTGTCAATGACATATCATATCTCAGGTTTGATTTTTACGACTCATGCTAAAGCATTTCCCTAGCAAACAAGATTGTAATTTCCTTTATTATTTATTTTCTTTTAAGTACTCGCTCGATATACAAACATTCATAATATTCCCGGACTGCTCCTTGAAAAAGTGACGCATCATCCTGTAGAAAATGTCCTGACAACAAACTCATTCATAAATCAAGCCAAACAGCGATTGTTAATTTTCGATATTTTCCTGCCATGTTTTTATTTTTTATTTTTTGTTTTTTAGGGGAAACCTCTCAAGTGTTGTAAAAACTGCTTCCTCATGGTTATTTCAGTATTGATGTATTGGAAATATGATAGCACATCACTTCGAGCCACAGACAGCTGACGAACAACTGGGAACTCCTAGTGCTTCCTGTCGATGTATCTTAAGAAAACATTTAGAATTTAATTGTTGTTAGGTAAATGCAATTTCCCATAATTGTTTTGTCATTTCTAAAATTCTGTTCAACTATAAAATACAAATAAAACGCCCATCTGTATTGTCTACTGACTCACTTTCTAAAGTATATAATCTTTAGCTTATTCAAGTGTAAATTGCCAATAAAAGTTGAAATGGAAAACGTAGGTTTGGTTTAGAAAATTTCAAGAGAAAAGTTCTCAAAACGTGGTGCAGCAATAAATATCAATTAACTTAGATAAGAAGGCCGAAGCGAGACACGGTCAACGATTCAAATATGGGAAAGCAGGCTAATTGCAGTTAGCCGGTGGTCCGGAGTCGGGGAGAGAGTGCTCCGAGTGCTCCGAGTGCTCCCAGTGCCAGCCAAAGGAAGTCGTAAAATTGATAAGGACAAAGCAAGAAAATGCGGTGCAGGAAAAACTAAGTGATTATGGAATGGCAGCAAAGTGCCAGGTCACGTTCCATTTTCGACTGAGGCTGAGGATGACTCACACAGCTCAGTTTTCACAGGTCTCTGCGCTTATCAGCTGACACAGAGAGTGCCGCCGAGTCGCCTCCGTCTCCCGTTGATAACCAGCAACAAATTTGATGACGCAAGCGTCGACGTCATCCACGTCCCATCTAGCCTAATCCCAGAGCATTTCTTGGTAGTTGCTGCCTCTAATTTGTTGCTCACTTTGTTTGATGATGTGACGACGCTGTCATCGTCGGCTCTTTGAACTTGCCCAGCGGCATTTTATCTCCTCTGTCCTCTGTCCCCTACTCTACTCTACTCCAACCTACTCTCTGCCCTATCACGTGGCCCAAGTCTGCCCGGTGTGGTCCTTATCTGGGCATCGTGTGCCCGACTCGGAGGTGGGCTCAACTCTTATTTGCATTTGACTTAGTCAAACAACTAGTTGGCATGACTTGCCTCAGCATTTGTCTGAAACTGTGACTAAGCCAACAATGGTGTTTATCTAACAGCCACCCGACCCTGACCTAAGTCACGTTTTCTGCATAGTTTAGATATGCGATATCTCTGTGAAATCTAATGTAGATCACACTTGCCTCTTATCTATTTGGATCATTGTCTTAGTGAATGATATAATCGTGTTGCTTGTGCTTTGGTAACAACTGCATAATTAAATAACGCATTATATGAATTTAGATTATAAGTATTTTATATGTTGATTTATATTAGTAATATTTCACTTAAAATAGATAAATCACGCTTGGCCTAGACATTGACCCAAAGGAAAATGTACAGTCTTTTAATACAAATAACTGAAAAGCTTGATTACCAACATTCTACACAAGTCATACAGAAATATATATCTATTTATTAAAGAACTGTTACTTAATATTTAGTATAAGGAATAAGTAGCTGATTATTATATACAATCTGACGCATATTTGTTTTTACATGGGGAAAAATTCATATTTTCAAAGTTCTTTTGCAAAAATTTGTATGTAATTATTGACTTTTGAATATTTTCTTATTTTGCTACTATTAAATGGATATTTCTAAACTACTTAACTTTAAAATTAACAAGATTTATTTATTTATCTACTTGTGAAATTTAATATACAAAAATAGTCCATTTCACTTATTGGCGCTGAATTGTTTTGACAATGGAGATTTTGTATGGGATTTTGTACATTTTTGCCACCAGATTGGGGAAAATTGCATATTATTAAGCATAGTGAAAGGAAATCTAAAAAATTTGGATCAGATCCATTAGAGGATAGCTTAGAGAACATAACAGTGTCAATTTGTTGGGCAAACAAAAGCTGCTTTTCAGTACTAATTATTGAAACTTTTTATTTTTCCTTGACACCCTATATTTAAATTGAGCATGTAAAAATTTCCCCATGTAAAAACATATATTCGTCAGAGTGTATATAGAACACAGCTAGCTTGTTTATAAGCTAGATATTCACTTCATACAATCTTCCATCAGTGGAAGCAACTTACTTTTACATTTCATATCTGAGTCATATTCCCTTCAACTTCAAGGAAGCAACTTACTTCTAGAGTTGCTTACTTTTCATACCGGAGCTATATTCCATTCAATTTATAGTTCAAACATATACTTTATATAGATTGCTTAAGAGATTTACTTATCAAATGCTTGCAGCTTGGAGTTGCCTCAATTTTACGGCCAAATCATAAACACAAAGCAAGTCTGATTAAAATTTCATTTCGCACTTTCGACTGGGTCGCTGAGATTGTGCATTTGGGGCAAGGTGCACCCTTTTGTTGTATGGCAGAGTGCGGCAGCCCAGTGTTGCAACAGTCGCCAAAAGTATTGCTCGTAAAAAGTGCAGCAAAGAACCGCAACACTGCAATGCAGCACCAAAAATGTCAGCGCTGCTTCAAGTTTTATGGCCTTCTGCCGCAAATGGCTGCGAGAACGTATCTAAACTGAGGCCTGGTCTGGCTCTGGCTCTCGGTCTGGGTCTGGGTCGGGGTCCGAGACCGCGACTCTGTCATTCTGCCTCTAAATTCGGTTAGGGCTAAAACGTAAAACTTTTATGGCTGGCGCAGCGCGCGTGGAAGAAGCTCAGAAAAAGCAACAGAAACAACAACAGCGACAAATCCAACATCAACCAACGTCAGCATCGTAAATAAATTTTGCTCGTAATTAATTTTGCATGCAAGTCAGATAGAGACAGCGAGATGTATACTGAATCGCCCATGACTATATAGTAACAGGTATGTGTGGTAAATACACTACAAAAAAAAAAAAAACAAAAAAATTTAATCTGGAAATTAGAATATTGCCTTAAAATAAAATAACACCTGGAAATTTTTCTCGTTTTTAGAATATATTTTCAAATATTCGAGTATTTTTTTTATTAAAACTAATATTAAAACTATAAACTAATATTAAAATATAAAAAGTAGAAATTCAAATTAATTTTTATATAATATCCAGTAAATTAGTAAATTTCCTTTCGACGAAGCATCTCGAATTTGAAACGCATTTAAATTATGTTTTTTTGAAAAACATTTTTAACTTCTGTGCTTTAATTATGCGAATTTATAAAGTATGTAATTTGTTTAAGTAAATGAAATTTAAAATTATAGAGCTTAATTAATATTTTTAAAATCACCCAGAAATGTTGAATTTTTTTTTTTAAATTTAAGGAAAAGTTACACTGAAAAAAGGAAAAAGAAAAATCCTTTCTTATTTAAATATAGTTAATAAATAAAAAGCTGAACTTTCCTCACCGCTCAGTGTATGGATATTTTCTACATATGAGGGTGGTTTTTTTCTGTGTGTATGTATGGGTATTTAGTGCGTAGTCTGTTGACTGTAATTCAGTTTTGGAAGTTAATAAACTACGCACACGGCAGCTGATTTTGAATGCCGCATGACGTTTAATGATGGACCCGGCCATCCAATTTTGTTATGCCAAATGTGTCGCTAAATGTTTCTCTTTGTTGTCCGCTGGCTGCCTGCATGCCGCCAACACCCCCACACTGTATGTCCCTCCCTCCCTCCGTCTGTCTGTCTGTTTGTCTGTCTGTCTGTCTGCCTATCTGGGTTGCGCATACGTTCCGTGTGACAACGCAGCTTTCGACTGGCATTAGCTTTTGACTTGGCTTCGTTTCGGTTTTTGTATGCAAATTGGGTTTCAATGAGGGAGGGAGGGAGGGAGGGGGTGGTGCTGCCTGGTGGATGGTGGATTTTCGCTTTGGCTTGTTTGCGTACGCCTCGTGCAAAACTTTGGCTCTGACAGATCGCGAGCTGTGAGCGAGGTTCAAGTTTTGAGTTTGCATTGCATTTGCCAGGCAGCTCATTAGTGTGCTTGTTTGTTGTTGTTGTTGTTTGTTGTTGTCTTCATTGTTGTTGTTGTTTTTGTTGTTGTTGCTCTAGCATTATTTATTTGACATTTTTAACACTTGGCGCTGACAGTTGTGCCGTGTTCTCTGCCTTCACTTTAGTCACATTATGTTCTCAAATTTGCCAACAGGCGTAAATCAGTTTGCAGCATTGAGCTTAACTTGTTTTTGTTGTTCTAATTTTTGTTTATTTTGCATCTGCAGTTAATTTTTGTTGACTTTACATGTTAGCTGTTTGCTTGCCTGTCTGTCTGTCTGTCTGCCTAACTGTGTCTCTGTTGCTTCTCAGTAAATTCCGTGCTTTGAGAGCTGACGTACTTCAAATTAGATCAGCAGGTGCACCTAGGTTAAGGTTAATGAAACGTGTTGAAAACAGCTGGAAAATTGCATACGCTGGTTAATTATATGAAATTAATCTGATATTAAAAAACAATATGACCTGCTATATTATAGGAAACTAATCTGTGGAATAATGTGAATATTTTAAAATGTTTACTTCAGAATAGAATATTTTATTGACAACATGCATGATTCGGTGACTCAGCTTGGAGTAGTGGTCAAAAATGCTGTTGGAGATGTCCCTTTTAAGAATTCCAGATACCAATTAAAGATATTATTGTTGTAAGATATTAGTAGCCTTTTTTGAAAGATATCATGTATTGAAACTGTAAATAAGGTAATAAGTATGAATGATTTCGTTCTAGTAATTTAAACATTTAGGCATTTATACCGAAAATATATAAAAAGAATTTACCATTCCTATAATTTTTTTATTTAAAGGTTTAATTTAAAAAAAATTCTCAAAAATTGGTTTGTTGAGATACATTGAATGAGTTGTTTATCTACAGCAAAAAACACTTGAGTTTGATATTTTTTTTATCTTTAGTTTGTTTTGATATCAATGTCAGATTTATTATGAAAAAATTTTTGTTAAACTACTTGTCGATTTTGATTAAGTAGCCAAATTCGCAGTGAGTTAGTTCAGTTGGGTTCTGTGGTGCAACATGGAGTTCACTTACGACAGTTATGTTCAATACAAAGAAGCCCGAAACGTGTTTGCTCTGAAGACATATTTGATATTGTTTGTCTGGCTAATTTTAGCTCTGATTCAGTGGTCCGTGATATGCCTCGTGTAAGTCTCTAAAATATTGATAAGTATTTAATCATTGAAGAATTCTTTTTACTTTTAGCAAAGATGCCAGGGATGTATTCCAGAATCACTATTACATCAGCTTTGTGACTTTTTCTCTAGCAGTTCTGCTTTTTGGCATATTCATATTATTTGAGAGCCTGCGTTCCATAAAAATTGTAAATTTTCTAATCAGCCTTATAATTGTAAGTTACTGATTAAGAATATTATATCTATCGTGTTTCCAGCTATTTTTGTGTGTTTTCCTTTAAGGTTGAGCTGCAAATTATTTCAGTATTCGCGGTTGTCGTTTATTGTCATTGGAGCGAAGTTCTTTCGTTCTATGGAATGTGTTTCTTGCTTCTCTGGTTGTTTATCTTGATTGGTACATTTCTCCCCAAAAATGTAAGTCTTATTAAGTTGTAATTATTTTGTTTAATTTGCTTCTTGTTTTGAAAATGTCTTTTAGATTGACTTAACCTTGGATGTTGCTGTACTTTTCATTTTGGGTTTCATTTTCCTGATTATCGCCGTTTACTTTCTCATGATTAGATTCGTGTTAGTTACCGAAGAGATATATCCATATATCATTATTGAGATCGCCATTAGCATCATAGTACTATGCGTAAGTTTGAAGTAAGTAACCGAAGGCTTAAGGTATGCATTCTTCCTTTTCTTTTCCTTCAGTTTGTCATGTATCATGCACAAACCATCATCGGCAGTCGATTTGCAGAGATGCGTCTAAACGATGCCCTTCTGGGATCGTTAATTCTGTTCCACGACTTTCTCATCCTATATTGGCTGACTTTCTATTGGCAAATCCTGGAGCGACCCGTCACACCTGATTCTTGGCTTGTGACGTCGAACTCAACGGAGGGTAAAATGCCAACACGATACCCTAATATGGAACAAGTGCAGGGTGACGAAGAATATGAAAATATAGATCCTGATCCAATTGACTCAGAAGTAAAACAAGGAGAAGGACATCCATCCAAAGGCAGACCGAACACTGCACCAATAAATCGAAGAGGAGATAATGATAAGGAATATGGAAGCCCAGGTGGATGGGATGCTCGAGGCGCTGGTAGAAACCCTGACAGAAACCCTTCGAGGGAGGGAGGCTCATCTGCTGGTCAAAGTGATAATCCAGCTGAATACCCAAGAGATGAAAGCGCTCATAGGAGAGTGAATTCCAGGCTACGGCCAGGAGTTTCGGGACCAGACGATGGAAGAGTTTCATCAGGCACAGATAATAGTGGAGACTCTGATCGATATAACGGCGGTGGAGGCGCTACTAGAGATGCTGAAATCGATGAGAACATTTCAAGAAATGCAGGTGGAGTACGCCACCCGAATGGAGATGTCAGAAACGATGCAGGATCAGGTAGAATCCTATATGGAGGCATTAGTGATGACAGAGCTGACGAAGTCCCCGTACGCCATGAAGGGATTCAGAATGTTCGAGGAGGAGAAAAATATGGCAGGGAAGTCGACGAAGAAGTCCCTGGCGCAGTCATGAACATCAAAGCAATTAAAGAAGGTGAATGAACGGCACCTTGCAGTTGAAGTTGTGGTTGTAAAAGTATCTATTTGATGATGTTATGTGTCAATTGGAGTATCTGTTCACAAGCAATGTGTGTGTTCTTCAGAGCTTGTGAGCAGTTACTCTTGGTTGTTGGCTTATAATTGTCAATATAATCAGTTAACAGCACTCACGTTAACAATTTGGCTGTCATTTAACTAGCAGGTGACTTACAAATGAGTGCCCCAAAGATTTATCACTCGAAAGTCAAATCACAACAACCTGTTCAATGAACCCCAGCCGAAAAACAAAAAGAAAAACGGTTCTTTCGATTACGACCAGAACACGTGCAGACCCCATAAAAACGTACTCGTACCACATAGATATGTGCAGACATACATACATATATATACTTATATATATATATATTTATATATATATGTTACACAAATACTTGAACGTACTTACGCCATCCTACATTGCTTATCTTTGGGCACAATGAAATGTCATCAGCTGCTGGAAGTTTACCACCCCGAATACCTTATAAAAGTGTTATGAATACAATTATAAAATAATAATTTACTCATGATATTTTGTCCATTTCTTAATTCAATTAATTTAGTAAATAAAAAGTGTTAAAATTACCTTTTATATATAAATTAAAGATTTTGTATATAATTTAATATTTAAGCACTAATTCGTCGAACCAAAATTTTATATATTGAAGGCAAATTTTAAAAAATTCAGAAGCCAAATAAAATGTAGTTTTTTAAATTTGGTGGTAAATCACAAAATTTCCCTGAAATAAGGAAAAGACGTTGTATGCAAAATAGCTACTTTAAACTGCTCGGAAAAACTGAACAGAAAAGTGTGTTTTTTCAATGAAAATACTTTCATTATTTTTAACCCAAATAAATTACAGTTGCCTACATTCAGCTTGTTGTGTTTCATGACCGAATAGCTAAGTTTAGTTTTACTTAATCAAGCTTAACTCAATTTAATTAGGGTATTTAGCAGTCGACTTCGGAAAAATTTGTTTGCTTTCTTTCTGGTTTTTGTTGAGCATTAAAGCAAATCATGAACAAGAACGCAAAACACGACCGCGACACAAACCCAACCGATGACTGCAACTGCTGCTGGTGTTGATGTCAGTGCCAGGTTCCAGACCCTTTCCCCCGTCCCCCACCCAAACCCAAACCACCCTCCTCCGGGCTGGCAGCCAGTTTAGCTGGCAGTCACTCATGACTGTGACCTGAACCAGATACACGATGCACGATAATATAATTTATGGCCCTGTTTTTGGTGTTTGTTGCCTCCGATGCGTTATGGTATGTTTGATGTGGCGTGTTACGACGTCCGTTACGTCCGTCAGTCAGTCAGTCAGTCAGTCAGTCAGTCAGTCAGTCAGTGAGTGCAAGAGTCGAACTGTCTCTCGTCGACTCATCAACAAATCGTTCATTTGAATACAAATTGCAGCATTACGAGCTGAGGCGCAAAAGCTTTAGCAAAAGTGTCAAATCTGACATGAAATTATTTATGCTCACACGAGAAGTTTACCTGGTTATAAATTCCATTTGTTGCTGTTGCTGTTGCACGTGCCCCAGACAGCAAGTCAACCGAAATAACAGTTAGGCGTGTTTTCTTTTGATTTTCATACTTTTTTTTTTTGTTTTGTTTTGGTTTTATATATTTGCATACATATTTAAGTTTTGCTTGCATTTCTGTTTACCATAGTTGACAATATTTATTTTATTTAGTTAATTTATGAATTTTGTTTTAGATTTCGAGTTTCTCTCAGTGTATATATATATACTATGTAATTAGTTTCTGTAATTGTTTCTTCACTACTTATGCATGTAGTTGTAGTAACTGCAACATTTTATGAACTAACTGTGCTTAATCAAGAGGTGCCACTTTAGTTGAAACCAAATTACAATTATTTTATTGTTTAAAAAAATAAATAAATAAATAGCTAAATAAAATTCAATAAAAGAAAAAAATAGTAACAAATTTATGAATTTATTGTAGAACAGTTTTGGTAATAAAAACATTTCATAAAGCAAGTTCTTCAAATGCAAGTGATGAATTTCCATAATAAGAAAATGTTTGGGCCAAAATCGGTAAAGGAAAACAAATTATAAGTTTGCTTACTGTTTATTTGTTTATTTGTTGATGGGATAGCATTAACCTATTCAAATATGCTTATCCAATTCACAAATCTTGAATATCTTGACCAGATATTGTTTAACTGGGTGCTGGAAAAACCAGCAAATGCTTTGGGCCACACACGTGTTGCGAGTTCAAGCCAAGTGGCACGTACGCAATTTAGAGGAAAACAACAATCAAACGAAATGCAAATATTCGAGAAGAAGAAGAACTTGGCAACTAAAAAAAACAAAAAGTAAAAAGTAAATAAAATAAAAAACGTGTTTTTTTTTTATATGATGATTGCTTGAATTGGTTTTTCTAGCATAGTTTTTTTTTTAATATTTTTTCGTTATTTAATTTTTGTAACATTTAGGCTTAATCGATAGGCAATTCGTTTAAATTACTTTATAGATACAATAAATAATACTCAGTCTTGCATAATACGTGATATATATATATATGTAACAAATAACTAAAACGAAATCAAATCATTTACAAGGGATCATCTAAATAGGATCTGTTGTTGCTCTATAGGACTCTACACAGATAAACCCACATAGCTGGGCAGCTGGATGGATGCGGCTATTTACAAGTGACTAAGCAAGTGACCATGAACTCTACCCCTTTAACCCCTCCCTAGCCTATACCCATGCCCCTGCAACACACCCACACCCACACCCACACCCAATTTAGTTGCTGGGCAATCACGCGGCAACAACAACGACCAATGAGGCGCAATCGTCGTCAGCTGCCGCAGCCGGCAGCAAAGTTTGTGTCGGCGCGACAGTGGATGCCACATTTCGAGGCTGCCTCTCATTCTGCAGCTCCTGCTCAGCCGGCATGTTAATGCAAATGGCTGGCAAGGCTTTGTCCTCCAACTGCAACTGCGTCCTCGTCTGCTCTTCTGTTGCTGACAGTTTGCACTTTTGCAGCTTATTCGAACGTTGCTGCTGATGTTGTTGTTGCTGCACTGCGTCCTTCTCCCAGTTTGTGATGCACGCACGCTGATTGCTATGATGATGATGATGATGATGATGCACCGCCGCCAGACTGGGATACACAAACTTCATGCCGTAGGCAAAATGACGTGGCTGATGATGCAGCGCCTCATCGTAGCTGGGCAACCCGGTGGCAATTGTGTAACAGGGCGGCGATTCAATTTGATAGAAGCCTGCCTCATTGCCCCCGGCGCCTGTCGCTACTGCTGCTGCTGTTGCAGCATTGTTGCTGCCACTGGCAGGCAGCTGCTGCAGCAATCGACTCGCATCGCAGCTGATCAGGTGATGACTGGCCCCATGCGAGGAGTAGGAGTCACTGGCCGCATGTATCTGAGCGCGTATATCCTTGTCTGCAAATAGGAGAAAAGGTAAAAAATAAAGTTGGTTAGTTTGTTTTCAGTTTTTGTTTCTTTTTTGTTGTTATTTTTTTTTTTTTGTTGTGCATTGTTGGTCAGCGCTCAAACTTTGACTTTGACTTTGACAGACGTCTCATTAGTTTGTTTGTTGGCCCACACACACAAAGCACACTTGTTGTGTCCTCCGGGTGGGAGTGGGGCGGGACAGAGTTGGGCATTAAATTCAATTTAGCGTAAAGGCGCAAACGCTTGAACTTTGTGAATGGCAGGACATGAACAGGAACCTCAGGATCTTTTATTGAAAAGACACAAAAAATGCGAAAACAAAACAAAAAACAAAATCACGAAAGAAAAAAAACTTTCTTTTTTTTTCTGCCGACCGGAAATGCCTGCGAGTTTGACCGGACAGGAAAAGTTTCCCATTCGCAACAAGCTTCCGACCGAATGGCTGGCTGCCTGACTCTCTGTCTGTCTGTCTGACTGACAGACAAAAGCAGCAGCAGCAACAACAACAACAACAACAACAACAAGTAGGCAATAACATGACGGAAGTGCGCGCGTGGCACAAACGAAACGAAATACCAAAAATGGGTGGAGAAATAAATATTGTAGAAGATGCAGCAATGCAGAGGGAGAAGGCTCCGAAAAATATGCAACATTAAATGTTTAATTTTTATAAAATATACCCAAGGTTGCAAGGCTTAAAGAAATTTAAGGCAAACAGAAACATTTTTAAGCCCAAAAAGTCGTGTAGACAATCTATTAAGCTGTCTGGTATATCGCAGTCGAGCTCAACCGACTACCACATTCTTGCTGGTTTAGTAATATTGTGTGATACACAAGCGTATTTTATGCCAACTTTGTTTAATTTGTTGTTTTTTAACCAATTTACTGTAATTTTTATTGCAAACAAATTGTTGGGTTTTTATTAAATGCGATTTAAGCGAAATTTTTGTTGGTTTTTTCTTAACGAATGTCATCGTGTGCTTTGTGCAATTGAATATTGCGATTTTAAAACTCTCAACAATATTTTTAATTGTCAGCGCAACAATTTGAGTATTTCGTTTTTTATGTTATGAGTTTTAATTGCTTTTTTTTTTATGTGTATTTTGTGTTTTCCATTATGTTGCTGTTATGCTAGAATTTCACATGTGTAAATATTTTGGCCAAATGGTTTTCCATTAAAGCGAATTGGGCTTTTGTTGTGCGGGTGGGCGGGTGTTTTTTTTTTTTTTTTTTTTTTGGGAGGCGTGGCACGTTGCTGTGCAAAACAATAAGAAACAAAAAAATTTTCGCATTACAATATTAAAACACAAGCAAAGAGTCGCACAGCCGGAGTATCCGCACTGGTACACATACTGGCAGCAGTCAGTGTGCTGCTGGCAGCAGTTGTTGATTTATTGTTATAACTGTGGCACCAGCAGTTCGCATATATTCTTTGGGTGCTGCTGGACGAGACCCATTTGACTTTTGTTTCATTTTTTGATAGACAGACGGCAAACACGGCCACAGTGGGCGTGGCACTCACACACTCACACACGCACACTACTGGGGGCTTCATATTTTATGCAAGTGTTGGGGCATGCCCTGGCGGCATGCAACAACAGCAGAGTAGTGCTGAGTATCCCTTGGGTTCCCTAAGGGGGGATGGGGCAGGCAGATGGCAGCTGCAGTCGCTGGGTAAAAAAATTAGCACGCCATTTGTTTTTGGCTTTTGTTACAGTTGGCAGTTTGGCGGCGACTTCTTTTTTTGTTTTACTGGCTGCTGCGCCCAAATGTATGCAACAATTTAAATTCATTGCAATGAGCTGACGAACGCTGAAGCACCAGCAATTGAGCTCAACTGGCTGCCGCAACTTTTTCGTGTATACATATGTATAAATATATATATATGTATGTGTGTGAATTGTTTTTCATAAATGTCTGTTAATTTTTCAACAGCTTGTGGATTGGGGGAGGTGGGGCTGCCTTTTCGGGGATTGGCTCTGCATTTTTATTACATTTAATCGCTCTCGCAGGTGATATCAATGCAAGCCGCGAGTTGAGTGCGGCTCAAATTAAATTTATGCGGCTTGGCTCGCAAATTAATCTCAACTTACACGGCATTAAACACATAAGCCAAATTCAAGCGGCAACGGCAGGAAAACCGCTCAAATATTAGCAAGCAAAACACTTGGCCAGCTGGAAAACTAAACGCTGCTCGGCAACAAAACAATTTGCTTAATTAGAGCACTCAATTTGGCGCTGGCTAACTGAAAACCAAAAGGCAAACAACACACAAAAAAAAAAACGTGTACAAATTTACACACACACACCCATATATATGTATAGTTAGCAGTTGCTAGTTTTTGTGGCAGCCACAAAAGCTATTAAAAATTGAAAGGACTGCGGCGAGCTGACGGGGGCAAGAACTTTTGCGCCATACCAGGGGAAAATTTGTGTGCTATGCTTAATTACATTTTTAACGCAAGTAAATTATGCACAACCTATACAACATAATAAACAGTGGCAGCGGCATGTCCTGCGTCGTCCTGTTTCGTCCTGTGCCTTAATTTACAAGTGCCAGCGAGCAACGCTGCCTGTTGTCCTGTTAATAAATTCAGTTGTGTGTGCCGCTCTAATTGATAACAAGCCAAAACTTGCTACCGTCTCACACAGTGTGTGCAAATGTGTGTGTGTGTGTGTTGAGTGTGTGTGTGTTGAGTGTGTGTGTCTATATCCTTGCTTAATAAATAAACTCTAAGACCAGGCAGAGGCTGTTCAGCATCTCAGGCTCGTTAAGTATTTATAAGGTAAGCACACTGTGTGTGTGTGTGTTTGTGTGTGTGTCAGTGAGTGGCAGCAACAAAGATCGGGGGAGGGAAGTAGTGAGGCAGCACACGTAACCAGCATTAAACGCAGAAAAGCGTGCTACGAAAATCGAGCAGACTTAAGCCAAAGTTGCTTAATTATAAATGACACACGTGTGTGTTTCTGTGTGTGTGTGTTTGTGTGTGTTGCAACGTTGCCACATCTAGCACTACATCTATGTGTATTTATATCTAGGCCCCGTCTATCTATCTATGTAGGCCAGTCTAACACGTAACACAAAAAAACAGAAAAATAAAAAAAAACCAGGCTAAAAGTAAAACCAACACGACACTAACGAAACTAATTAGACGCACAGACGCCCAAAAGCTGGCAATGCACACACACACACACACACACTCGAGCACACACGCATCGCTCAAATTGATATTTTACGTAGTGACCCCCCCCCCCCCCCCTGCTCCACTTCGCTCCTCTCCGCGCTCTACCTACTCTTCCCTCGTTATTGTGGGACGCAAAGTTTTTAAGGCTCGTTAGCACGAAATTGACAGTTTGACAGTTGAGTTGGCCATACTTTAATGCCACGGCCTTTGGCAACCACCTTCCCCTTTCTCTTTCTCTTTCTCCATCTCTCTTCTTCACTTGCCCCTCTCTCAAGTTGTGTGCTCGCAACTCTCATCTGTTTTGCTGTTGCTGGCCTAAATAAATCATTTGGCTAAATTGGTCTGCAAAAAGTTTGACACTCGAGTTGAGACTTGTTTAGTTTCGTACTCTCATAGTTGGCCCAGGTTGTGCGAGTGTATGTGTGTATGTATATGTGTGTGTGTGCACAGCTCGTTTACTTCCAATTATGTGTAAAGTGCCTAAGCATATGATTTACTTTTAGGTATTTGTTTACATCACTTAAGCAACAGGTTTTTTTTTTTTTGACTAAGAACTGGATTTTAATTGTTGTTGTTCGTCGTAATTTATGACTAAATTTAGCATAGTTATTAATATATGCCAAAAATTACCATTTGTTAAACTTTGGTGCAACTAAACTTTATCTTTAAAAAAATAACTTTTTTTTTTGCTTTAAAAAACAGTTTTTTAAGCGAATTCAGAAATTCTAAAATTAAACGTGAATTGAAACTTTTAAAGTGTAGATTTTGTGAATTTATATAATTTATTTAGAAACGGCAAATGTATTTTAATTAGAATATTTAGTGCTTTGGGAAATAAGTTTTTTCTTTCTAAAAGAATTATATTTTAATACTTTTTTATAAAGCACGTTTTCATTCAAAATTTTATACTATAAAATTTAACATTTATAAATTGATATGTAAAAAATGCAGAAAATACATTTGTCATTTGCAATTCTCTAGAAATCCGCATATCTGATCTGCTCAAATATCTTTATTTATTTATTGTTGCTAAAATTGGCTAAAATTCTTTAAAAAAAGCACCTCTTTAATTTATTTTTAATGAAATTTGTTTTCTATTTTATTTAATATTTATTATTATTCTTTTTTTTTTTTGTTTGACTATCTAAACCTTTTTGAGAAAGAGTCTTAAGCTCTTCACTCTCATTTCTCTTGTGGCAAGTTGTTAGTTTTGTGGCATTGATATTTTCGTAGCTGTTGCTGCAGCAGAGATAAGTCAAAATGGCCCCATTATCATAATGCCCATTTACTATAACTCATCTGGCTGTTTATCAGTGTCCACTCCACGGGAACAACTCACACAACAATTTCACGCCTTTCTCGCCCAGTCAAACACACGCAAACAACACACAAGACACCAACAACAACAACAACAACAAATTGTAAAAATGGCAGCAAAAACAAATTTCGCACAGCTTCCACATAATCAAGCTCGTAAATGGGGGCGTGCAGAGCAGCGGGGTCTGGTGGGGGCTGGGTCAATTTAATATTATAAATATGCTGCACATATATTTTGTGGCATCATAAACTTGTGTTGTATCTAAAATTACGAAGAGCAACAGCAAACCACCGGAATGCAAAGAACGCCTGACAATTTCGAAGCGCGCCAAAATTTATGAGACTGTCGGCCATAACCAGTGGCTGTCAATGGAGGAGGGGGTGTGGTGGGGGATGGGGGATGGGGGATGGTGCGATGTATTCTGCATTTTATATTGTTTAGCCTGGCAGGCAAAACAGCTGAATAAATGGCCCGCTGATAAGGGCGAACCCAAAAAATAACATTTTGATTACAGCTGCCACAAAGTCAAAGCGCACATAAAAAAAAGTCGAATTTAAAAGGGGGCGGGTTGCAGAGGGGGAGGTGGTGGAGATACTTACTGCACTTTTTCCATGTGCGAAACTTGCGATAGAAGTAGCAGCTGAAGAGTATAAAGATGAGGGAGAGCACCACCAGCGAGGTGACGACACCGATCCACAAATAGTTGACAATCGCATGCATGTCAGCATCGCCAAAGATCTGTTCCCACCACGACCATGAGGAGTTGACGGCATCCTCGGCATCGCTGTGCTCCCGTAGATCGGCCAGATCGAGTACCACCGAATTGGAGAGCTGCTCGGTGCTGATGCTGCTGGCCGGTGGCAGGGAATCGTAGCCGATGCTTTGCATCAGCTTGTTGAACGAGTGCAGTGCATCGATGTGGCGCAGATCGTGCGCCGTGGGTATCTCGAATGTGATTTGATTCTGTTGCATGTGCTCCGCAATGGCAGCGGGACTCATGCTGCTAGCCGGTGCCGCAATGAATTCCGCATACAACTCTGACCCGCTGCCAGTTGTTAAAGTTGCTGCCGTTGTTGTCTCCGTCAGCGAATAATCCATTGTTGTTGTTGTTACTGGAGACATCTTTGTTCAATTTGCTCTCTTTTCTTTCTTTTTTGTTTATCACTGATATCGCTGTTGTTGCTGTTGCTATTACTTAGTTTGGTTGTTGCCACACACACGCGTCACGACACGTAAACAAAACGCAGTCTATAAATAGTCATTGGTCGAATTTGAATAGTTCGTTTGCTCGAATCACGTTTTTTGCCGTGCGCACTACGTCCGTTCGCTGGAGCGACTCGTTGTTGACTGAATTGGTCTCTCGGGCGGCGAGCGTAAGGTAAACGTTGCCTCAATCCAAATGCACTCGATGAGCATGGCGGCTGCACTCAGTGCGCTCTCTCTCTCTCTCTCTTTTGCTTGTTTCGGTGGACATTTTGTGACTCACTCAATTGCCGGCTCACTCACAATTTTGAGTGCAAGTTGCGAGTCCTTGTCTTTAAGAAGTGTTTTTTGCAATTTTGGCCGCATGTTATTTTTTATATAAAATGTTCGGTTGACCCAGTTTGAAGCGGTCCACAAAGCAAAAGTCGTCAACGTCGCTTTGGCTAAAGAAAACTTGCCTCCGGTCACGTTCGTGGCAGCTTTTGGGGCGTTTAAAGTTCTCAAGTTTTTTCAACCAACTAGCAAAAACTTCTCCGGCGTTTATAATAAGAAAAGACTCCAGGGGCAAAGGGGAATGGGGTATGGGGCAAGGAGCGAAGGGGCGTGTGTGGAGTATTTGCTAAGCTTGAGCTTGGTCTAGGATTTATGAGCCAGGATCTCGCTTAGAAAGTTTGAAGCTGTTCATCAGTTGCTTAAACAAATATAAATTTAAAGAGCTCAATTTTGATAAGAACATAAATCTCGACTCGCTTTGTGGTAACAATGTGAAAAGTAGGTAATGCTTAAAATTCAGCTCTAACTAAAAATAGTCGTTATAAATATAATATAAATTTGTATATATAAAATACAATATTTATTAGTTATTGCAAAATATTCAAGGCTTCAAGTGGGCCACAAAAAACTATGTAGTTAAAAAAGTGTTAAGAGAGTGATTATAAATTTTTTCCAACGTTGATTATATTTTTGGAATATGTGTATTATATTGTTAATACTATTTATTGGAAATAGCTAAAAACAAGCCAAGTTAATAAAATAAAACTCCTACTTCCAATCCACAGACGGTTTATGAAATCAAATAAACCACAACAAAAACATTTATTATTTTATTCAAATTGAATAACATATTTTGCTTGCAACACTTTGCCGATATATATTCATCATTATTATGTATTCATTAATTAACTAAGTATTCAAGGACTTTGAGCATTAACTTCATTTAAGATGCAGCCAGGCGCAAACGAACTTTAAATGGCCCAAAGTAAGAAAATAACTTTATAGTTGAAAGGAGCTGAAATCTCGGCCATTATGTGTCCCTTGGGCGAAGGGTTGTCGCATTGCTTCCTGGCCCAAAGTTGTTTGGCCTGGTGGTCGTTGCAATCAGGACGTGAACGTGAATGTCCTGCAACTCAAACTCAAACTGACCAAATGCCGCACTCAGCCCAGACTCAATGGACAAAGGCTTCTTCGTGATATGTTGGCCAAAAAAAATACGTGCTCAGAAAGTGGAACAAATGCATTGCTCAGCTGGCTGGCACACCCCCCGCCCCCTCTCTATATCTCTCTCACTCAATCCAAATTGAAACTCAACGGTTTGAGTATCACTCGAAAACCGGTTTAACGTAGCGCATGTGCGCACTCACTGAGAGCAATTTCAGTGAATTGAGTAAAATTTCCCTTGACTCGCCTGCTCACACAAAGAGCGAGACACAGAGTCGAATTGCCAGCATTCGCCTTTGAACTGCGCCCGGCTAAAGGTCAGACTGTGTGGGTGCTGCGTCTACACGCACGTAAAAAAAAAAGTACGTAAAACTTGCAACCAGCAACTGGTTTTTGGGCAATTTTGGGCAGGAAGGTGGCATGGAAAGCAGTGCGGTGTTGTAAAAGCTTGTAATTGCTGCAGGAAATTGAAATAGATGCCCGATAATATGCACTTAGCTGCTGCTGTTAGCAATTTCATTCGATAAATGCATTAAAACTTTTCGACTACTGCAGCACAACTTGGGCCTGTCGCTGTGTGTGTGTGTTGCTGCCGCCGCCTTAGGCAAGAGCCAAACGCTTATCGTTAATTAGCTTTCGACTAATTTTCGAACTTAAACATAAGTTGAACGGTAAACGACTTTACGTAGATTGCCACTGAGATTTATGTCCACACGATAAGGGAAATTGCCAGCGCGAGAGAGAAACATAGCCAGAATGAGAGAGATAGAGAGAGACAAAGACAAAAACTGCGTTAGTTTAAAATAACTGCAAAATTGAAGTCCCGAAATTGTCAAAGTAGTTAGGGTAATTATTTTGAAAATACTTACTTATGCTTATATATGTATAAACATTATTTATATCTTTTGGATCATATTAAAGTTTATTTTCAAGTTGATTATGCTATAGGAATATGAGTATTTGATTTATATTATTTACTGCTTTACTATGTTGCTTAAAACTATCAAACCAAACTCCCAGGTTGATAGAAAAAAATGATACTTTTTTTTAATTTAATGTAGCTTTTCTGCTTTCAGCACTTTGCCGTTATATTTCTTTCTTTCTTGTTTTCTTTTAATCTAATTTCAAGCGAATGGGAATTAAATTCACAGCACTTGACTTGTCGCATTCAATTTGCAAATTTGCTGCCTACGCCCCTGTATCAGCCCCTCAGTTGGCCCGGCCATGACTGGCACTTTAGCACACTCAGATACACACATGCATACATATGACAATAGATGCTCCGTCATGTCCTATCCTATCCTGTGCAACATTGCCAGTCTGCCTGCCAGTCTTGGGGTGGTGGTGGTGCTGGTTGTGTTCGTGGCTAGTGAGGCAGAAGAAGTTAACTTTTATAAACAAATTTACACCTTTCATTTTGTGCACGTTTTTAATATATATTTTCTAAGAAAATATGCATGCTGTCAGTGCTTATGAAGCCAAGGCAGCATTCATGCCATGTATTCCATGCATGCAGATGCAGATGTTCTGTGACACCGAACTAAAAGTAAATTCATTAAAAATTCCATCATAAAGAATACCTTGACACACACACACACGCAGACATAAAAAGATGATGAGAAAGAGAGAGAGAGAGAGTGTAAAAAGTTATGTATATATTTTTTACTAACTAACTAAAAAGTAAACCATAAAAGCTGACAAGTCAAAGCCGAGAGAGATGGCAGCCGGAGTCTCCTATCTGCAGCCTTCTAACTGTGTCTATCTCAGGCCTTCCTGTGCACAACTCGTTGCACTTGGCAAAATATGAGAGAACAAAATATATATTATATATAACCAATATCCGGCAAATGCCAAAATAACTCAACTTAAGATTTGTTTTTTTTTAAGTTCTAGTGTCCGGTTTCACAATGTGCAGAAATTAAGTAAAATTCAACTTGGTTTTTAAAAGGAAAAAAAAAATCTTAAGTTTCCACAGTTCAAGAATTTAATTTGCAGTTTAATAAATTTGTGTCAGTAAATAAAGTTCTTGAATTAGTAACTTCAAAAGTTTAAGATCTTAACTTAAGAAAGTTTTACATTTATTTTAACTATATCAAATTTGAAAATAGTAACTTGGACTTGATTAAGAAATTCCTGTCTTGTAAATACTATTTTTAAATTATGAATATGCAAGAACGAACTAAGAAGATTAAAATAAATTCTATTGAAAGCCCTGCTTAATTGTAATGTAGTACTTTGGTATTTTTCTGAGTGTACTCTATGCTTTTGCAACAGCAAGCTTCCATCACACTTCACTTACAGGCTCTTTAGCATGTCAACATGACAAAAGCTCGCCGACTCTCTATCTTGCCACTCAACCACCCACCCACTCCCTTCCTGGCTCCTACGTCAGTGAGTGGAAGAGACTAGCTGTGTGGTGACATAGTGACATAATAAAATGTTACTTTACTCGAGTTTAGACATATGAAATATGCAGAGCGTAAGTAAATTTCGGGCAGTTCTTAACTTTAACTACAGTTGGGAATGCCTGAAGCAGACAAGGCCATGTTTCATAATCACATTAATGAAATATGCAATTGGCATGCCTTTAACTTTTGTATGAATTTGCATAATTGCCAGAGGCTTAAGGATTAGCATGAATCAATCAAAGGGAAAACCCAACCAACCTCAGCAGAATCTTTCACAAAGATAGACGGAGAGGAGCAAGCGAATTGTGTGTGAAATTGTGCAGTACGGCAACGGTTGAAAGAAATGCAAAGAATGCGGCACAAAGGATGCAACGAAGACGGCCTGAGGCAGAGCAGAGTTTGCTGCCTGGCTAAACAAATACAATTGCATAAGTCCTGGCTTTGTCTGCAACCCGTGTCCGTGTTTCACTCTTATATAAATATGGAGATGTGTGTTTATCATATGTGCGCTTGATTAGCGCTGACAACATATGCAGGCTGCTAGGCAGCTAGGCAGGAAACTAGCCAGGCCAGGCCAGGCCAGGCCACAAAAGGACTGCACAGGACAAACTGTTGACAAACAAACAAGTGCTCATTTTTCTGTTTTTGTTTTTCTGTTTTTTTTTTTATCATCTCTGCTTTTTACCCCTTGTTTTCTTTTGATGGTGAGCTGCATATTTTCTTTTTGTATACTGGCACAACAAATATTGCTGAGGTCCTTGTTTGTCCTTGTTGCTGTTTGTGGCATGTTGCATTAGGGCAAAACAAAAACCCAACTGCATCAGAGCAGTTTAAAAGGATTTGTTGCCTGATCTATGTATGTGCAGCACATTGCTTAAGACACTCGGAAACCAACCTCAGCTTATGCACATTATGCAAATGGAAAAGTCGCCTGTGAAAAGCACAATTTAAAAGCACTAGAAAATAAATTGTGAAACTAAAAAAAAATAGAATGAAATTATGAAATAAAATCATTCTCGGAGCGAAGTCTTTTTTATTTTACTTATTTTTTTGACAGTTTCATTTCAGTTAATCTATTTATTTTATGTATTTCATTTCATTTGGGAAACAAATCCTATTTGACCTTTTGTATTTATAGTATACCTATACCTATAAACCTATCTTAAATTGAATTGAGATCATTGAAATATAGCTCTGATGTACTTTGCCAATTGTTTTCATAATGTTCATAATAGTTACTGACACACTTAAAATCAATATATTTTTGATTAATTACTAGAGATAATCCTTCTCCGTTTACCACTTGTATTAATTCCACTCAATCTTAAAAAAAAATATAGATTTTCTTAATTTATTTTTCAGTAATTATATTAAATAATATATTTATATAAATATTTATATAAAAATATTATATATAAATATATTTTTAGTTTCTTGAGTTACATCTTACAATGAAGCATCAAATAATATATATTTACATTTTTATATTCTTAAGGTTTATCATTTTCTTTTAAATATATTTTCACTTAATCTAAGGAACATATTATTAAATTAAAATACATATATACTTGATTGTTGTTGTTTGTTGAATGCTTTGAAAGTTATTACAAAGTTCCACAACTTGAGATCGAAATGAAGTTATCTGTCAGAGGCTTATGCTACCATTTTGGATAATATATCAGTCCAAAATTTGATATGCAAAATAAATAGCTTCAGCTGGTTCACAGGCACAACTAGGGCAGCTGCAGGGGGGGTGGAGCAGAGAGGGCGGTGTGAGGAGGTCTAACCATCTTTCTGGGCCCAAGTGGAACTACTTGTAATTAATCTATTTCAGTTTCAGTCGCATGCTTTGCCATTTCGACCTACATTAATTTTGTATTCATTGCTGGCTGGCTTGCAGCATCAGCTGTTCCGCTACTCCCTTCACAGCCACCCACACCCTGGCTTTGTGGCGCCTCCTCTCGCCTATCGCGTGCCATTCGCGCATATTTTGCGCACTTGAAAAGTTTCTGGGCCGTTGCTTATTAAGAGAAGAAAACAAACCGACAACAAACTGAAAGGCAAAAAGAATTTCCAGCCATAATTCAAGTGCGACTCACAAATGCCGAAGCGAATACTGAGCCAAATACAATTACAAATACAAATACAAATAGGAATTGGAATATCCAAAGCCGTGACTTGGCCGAGGCTGTCTCCGGTGCGGTGCGGGGGGAATTTTGTGAGCCTTTTTGCTAACCGGAAACTGGCTGCATGCTTCCGTTTTGTGCCTTAAAATTAATGAGCTGACAAGGGGCACCGGGGGTTAGCGGAGCAGCGCCAGAGTTGCCACACTTTTCGCAACTAATTCCGAGCAAGTTGTTACAGGCAAGCAAAACTTTTGCCACGACCGGAGGCAGGACGACCTTCGTGCCAGTTCCTGCCGGCGCATCACGCCGCACGTATCCGCATCCGTATCTCTTTTCCCATTCAACCAACAACAACAACAACAACAACAGCAACTTCATGAGCAAAAAAATGTAGAAAGCCAACATTATTTGCGCAAAATTTTCGCTTCAAAGTTTGCTTATTGTTTACGTGCGTTGCTTCATTAAGAACTGACGCACACGCGAGGAGCGAGAAGACAGAGAAGAGACTGCCTCGGCGCTGCAGGGGCGTCACTTTTTGCCGCGAGGGTTTCTTGACTACAGTTACACATTGCTACACAGACTTGAATTGGGTCAGACAGTCGTCTAAATGAGTGTTGCAGTTGTCGTTGCTGCTACTTGTAAACTCTTCTGGGTCTTTTAGTTAAGGTGTCGAGGGAGGGATGAGAGGGGAGAGTGGCAAGTACGGTGGCAAGTATAGGGTTGCTTTCAAGAGGCGCGTGTTTATTTGCTTTTGATATAGATTGGATTGTTTAATAAGTGTGCAGGCAGATTATTTGCGGCTACGGTTATGAACCGAGTTCCATTTAGTTTGCGAGTTTGATGGGAAACTCTCATATTGTGGGAAAGAAGTTTTCGCTTCTGAGTGAAACTGTGAAAATAGAGAAGAAAAGCAAAATAGAGCGTCTGTCTGCATAGCAGATAAACCTGCAGAGGAGGAGTCAAAATTGACACAAATGTATTAGTTCCTTATTATCATTAAATAAAGTTAGTTTGTCTATAATGTTAGCTCTTTGATATGGTTTTTAAAGTGCTGCTATCTGGTTAATTGTGAGCATTGGAAAAACCTAGAACCGAAAAGGAACTTTCTTAAATCTAAAATAAATATGAAATAGACTATATCTCTATAGATATCTCTATAGAGCTTTAAGTATTTTAGTACATAAAATACACTCTACCTTTAATCAGTTATTAAAGATCTGTTAGTATTAAAGTCAATTCAATTTCAACTAGCAATCGTTTCGATATTCAACGTTCGAAACTAATTTCGAGGTTTTTTTTAAATGCCAATAAAATAACTTCCCCCACTCAATGTTATTTCATTTAAAAATGAAAAAGCCAATCGAGAGGAATCGTTACGTTCAACAAAAAAACAAAAAAAAAAGAAAAAACATAAAATCAAGAGGCGGAAATTGAATAAACAAGTGAAGCAAAAAAAAATAAAAATAAATAAAAACAAAAGCGTTCAAAGAAAAGCATTAAATAAAAGCCAAAATGCGAGAAATGTGCAAATGGGCGAATTGTGAAGTGGGAAGTGAAAAACTGACGCCAGCCATTCAAAACAAAATCATTCAAATCAGTGAAGCTCGGAATCAACAGAAATCAGTAGAAATTAGCGCAACGGCAGTCAAAAGTCCAGAAATTAACATTTCCACCAGAGTAAACAGACTGAAGCGGGCCCGAAAACAAAAACCCAAAAATTGAAAATGAGAAAATGGGAAAAAATAAAAAACTGCTTTTGCAAATAGGTTTGTGGGTTGAATTTGTAGGGGTGGAGGAAGAGGAGGAGGAGGAGAAGGAGGTGGTAAATGATCAGCTCACAAGACAGGCAGAGAGAGCGAACTTCTCTAACAATCTACGAGTATTAAACAAATTTATTCGATATAATTAGAAAACTTGGCGACTTCTGAAGTAATTCGCTTAATTACTTTAAGTGCGCAAGCGACGGCGACGACGACGACGACGACGACGAAGTGAGTCAGTAACCAGCCCCACAGCAGCTTCAGCTCTGCCACCAGCTGGTGCCTGGTGCCTGGTGCCTGGTGACAACACAAAAGGCGCCACAAGCCAATAAAAGTTGCGCCAACTAAATCGCAAAATTTGCTCTCAAGTGCTGAGTTTGACGTGAATAATGTGAGGCACGAACAATTCTGAAAGCAGTGTGAAATTAATTGAGGCCTGGAAGCGTGTTATGAAGTGAGCAACCATCGCGATAAGGTCTGCTACACAACTAGAGCTTAAGATACTATTCAAGATTGTTGCATGAATGCCAAGGCTTCATTTTTAACACACTTTCGCATCACTTTCTGTCTGGCCTGCAAATGGTGTCTACATATTTTAAGTACATATTTAATGTGTTTTAATGTTTAAGTGTAAGGATACATTTTTAAAATATCTTTCTATTTCTGGTCTACATTAAATAAATAAATTTAAGTTTGCTTTTTATTTAGATGTACTCCAATAGATTTTAAATCCCCTGCTGGTTCTCATCTTCAGGGATAGATTCACAGCTTCCGTTGTGAAGTTTGAAACTGATACTAAATAAATAATTAGAAGAAAATCTTGAACAATTTTTAGGTATTTTTAACCAACGCGAATTAAGTTAAGGACAGAGAAATAAGTATAACTAAAATAAGTAAACGAATACATTTTAGTTTTATTTTCAGTGTATTAAGAAATCTCTCGAACTTGGATATATACAGCTAGCAGTCTCCAGCATCATCAGAATTACAATTATACGGACAGAAGGACGAATATTAAACCAAACTTAGTTACTACTTTTCTCTCAGGTTCAGAATACAAACAAACACAGTAAAACTTTTGGCTTTAATTCCATACGTCAGAGCCTTGGCAATAAAACATCAATTATGGCCAAGGCAACCTAAATCAAAATGGAATCATGCTGAAACCTGACCTTTCGCAATGCTGAAATGAAAACCCAACTGAACCGTAACCTAGTCATGATATTAACAAGAGAAGTCGGGAAGCGCGAATGTTCCGGTACAAACTTGAAAACATAATCCCACATCCGGTAGCCACAATTTCCGGCAATACGAAAAAGCCACAACAAGTGTAACAACAACAACAACAGCAACAACAACAACAATGATAAGCACAAAAACAAAGCTCTCCTGCCACGTCGAGAGCTGGCAAAAACCATGTCCTTTGGCAGGGCCGGACTTGAGCAAAAATTTGTGTAAATTTGATGGCAGGATTTGCGTGGACAGGCGGCAGGCGGAAAGCGCGTCTCTAATAAAGCTGAACGAGCAAAAATGAAGATGCGATGGCAATAAGGATAAGAAGGCAAAGGATAAGACGCCTGCTACTTATAGCCCGGGTATACATTTGCTAAATGGTTGAGGCTGCATTAGGCATGCGGCCAGCTAAGCAGCCAAACGACGGCAATGAAATGGCTAAAAGCAAAGGCGTTAAAAGTCAACAGACAGCAGAAAGGACACCACAGCATAGCACAGCACAGGACAGCATTGACTCTGTCAGGATACGCTGACTCCTGTCCTGTCCACCCGATAATGATGTTATTAACATAGGAATACACATTATAAGCCACAGTCAGAAAATCCAGCTGAAATGGGGGCAGTGGGTGGTTTATGTGGATGCAGCTTAATAAAAATTAATGTTTATTTCGCGCTTTTGGTTTTAATTAAAAACTGTGACGCAAGCAAATTGAAAATTAAATTTTCTGCAGTCCACAGTTGACCCAAAAAATGTGTCACGATTTGCGTTGAAAAGTTTTTGCGATCATATTTCGCTTACATAACTGAGGCGGCTTTTTGACTGGTGTCGTCCTCATAGCTTCAAGTGTTTTTTTGGCCATAATGCAAAGCTTTTAGCATTAGCTTTGCTTTGCTGTGGCTGCCACACCCATCTACCCAGCCACTCCAAGACCTCCTCCCATCCATTCCGTGCCTTGTTTCTTGTCTAGCACTGTCGCAAATGGCAAAAGTTTCAGCTTTAAATAATTGGCGAACCAGGGAAACAACCAGGGCATGAGGAGGCAGAGGGGGGCAGAGCGGGCAGCAGAGTCCAGGCGTTAGTTTTAAATATTGTTGCTAATTTGCCACATTGTGCGTGAACAGCAGGCGGCAGCTGGGGGCACTGGTCTCGGAACTTTGGGCAGCGGAGCATGGGAGCTAAGAGCTGGATTAAAATTATGAGCTTGCCATATTTTTGAAGTGTGCGCGACAAAAACGCCTGACGATGTTGATGGAAGTCTGATGGAAGGACGAGGAACAGGCGACATGCGGAGCCATGGCAAAAGTTTCCTTCAAGTGGACAGAAAATGACGAGCGGAGGCTGCCAAGTGCGAGAATTTACTATAACTGCCTTTTGTCTCTCTGTCCCTCTTTACTAAATTAACTTGAAAGATAACTCACAGTCGTATCGGAGTAGTTGAGAGGCTTACAAATACTCCAGAATGAAATAAAAAATACAGAACTTACGCAATTAATTTTACGGGGTGTTTAATTAACTATGATAATTAATTAAATCTAGTTTGCAAGGTCTTTATTCTTAATATTCGTATAAAACAGGCAAAATTATTACAAGTTCAGATTTGTCCGACATTATATATTAATTTACGATTTAAATAAAATGAAATAACCTTTATAAATAAGATTTTTTTTTTACAGTTATTTGAAAAACAGGAGGAAATCGAAAAAAGTTACAAATGTGCATATATGCGTATATATGCATATATTTATTTCTTTATTAGTATAATTTAAAATTTTTAGACAGCTTAAGAAAATTTAAACTAAATTTAAAATTTTATGTACAACTTAAGTTATATACAATTTAAAATGATTTAGTCAACTATAATTTGAATAAAATAAATCAAAATAATATAAAGGATATACAAAATAAAGGGTATTATAATGTACAATTTCCAAATAAATTTTTCAACACATTTATTGATTTCTGTTTTTGACGTTGTTACATAACCAACTAACACTGTACATCTTCAGTTTATGAGGTATCAAAACTAATTTACTAAGAACTTTGCCAATTAAGTTACTTAAGGAAATTGTGTAAATGTTAACGTTAAAATGCGACGAACGAAAAAGTGTAAGAATCTCTTAAAAAAGTTGCAAACGCAAAAAATAGTAAAAAAAAACTTCCAATGTAGTAAACTATACACAAAATAAGACCTCAATTCTTAAAAATCCACCTAGTTCTGGCACCAAGTGTCCGTTTTATTCAAGACATAAAAGCTGATCTCTAAAATAACAGACAATAGCACAAATTTCATTACTATTTTCTGAATTTCTGAAAATAAAACAATTTTCTAGCTTCCAGTGCAATTTTATAAATTACAGTTTTAGTAACTGTAGATAAATAAGATAATTAATATGAATATTTTTGATCCAAAGCATAACTTATCTGCAAGTGCAATAAAGATATCCTTAAAGCTCTGCTCATCTGTTTAACCTTCAGTATACGTACTCTATTTGGCTCTGTTGAGGTCTGCAAGTCTAAGTAGCCATCCTGGGAATGCAACTTGACCACATGCAGTGCTGTGCTGTGGGTACTGCACATACCCGAGTACCTCAGTGGAGCTGACCAAAAGCTCAACTCAAACATTTTTCGGTCGTCGTCCTGTTAAACAATTGTTTACACAGCCTGTTGTTATCCTGTGGCCTGGGGCTGCTAGCTGTTGGCCAGGCCAAAACCGCACAACTGTTTTGGCATCTTATTATGGCCAGTTGACAGGTGCATGACATTTTGTGGCTGCACGCACCGAACAGACAGCTCGGACAGCTGGCGACGCATGCTATCCACTTCCTGGCCACATCTCCCCTTTTGCCAGCTCTGATTCTGTATATCTGAGTGTGTGTGTGTGTGTGTGTATGTGTGTCCTGGTCAGAGGCGTCAACGCGCGAAAAACAACCCAACCGCAATGAGCAAGGACAACACGTATTCTGCTGGTCGTGTTGAATATGATATCAATTGCCTTTGGCTGGCATCAAATAACATTATGGCACAGTAAATACCAATGCTGAATTTATTATTTATATTTGCATATACATAAATATATATATTTTTTTTATTATACATATACATACATTTTTTTTAGCATAAATATATTTATTTTTTTTTTTACCAAAAACGATTATTAAAATTGGCAAACACTTTGTCAGCTCCTCACCTGCCAAATTCTTTTTTGTTGGCTGAGCGCCATTTCGCGAATTGTTGACAGCTGTCATGGGAAAGGGAAAAAAAGGGGAATCCCTCGGCATGTGAAGCATGACTGGGCTCTTTACTCACAGTGTTAAGCGCTTTAGTCCTATGTGAAAACTACATTTCAATGTGGCGCCTGAAAACGTGGCGTGAAAATAAATTAAGCTCCGAACTTAAGTTAGACACGTTGCCGACTGGGGAATTACCCTTACATTAATTAATATAGGTAATAAAAAACAATAGTTTATTTTCAACTCCGTAGCACCAAGAGCAATTTCTACGAACTTTTACAGAGCAATAGCAGAAAACTGATATGAATAGCAATAGCAATAGCAAAATCAAGCAAATCTCCTTTGTGCTATTCCAATTTGGTTAACATTACACAGAATAATATTTTTTGAATACAATCGAGAAAATGTTCATCAAGATTCAGAATCTAATTTTAATTTTTCATATTTTACCTTATTTGCATAGGTTTTCAAGCATATGCGTGTAATCTACTTATACAAAGATTTATGTATAAATTAAATGGGTTCACAGCTTAGCCTGTTCCATAGTTACCCTTAAAAGTAACGCAACAACTTTTTTTTTTTTTTCATATTTGCAGAGCACAATTTGTGCTGTCGTGCAAATAATTTCAAGTTCAAAATTCAGACTGTCATTTGGCTGACAGCCTTTCAGCTCTGCCATCCTGGCAGTCTGTCGTCCTTATTTGATTTCTCACCACTGCCAAAAAGTTCATACACGATATGCAACCGCCTCCAAACCCAAATCCAAACCCCAACCTTTTGGCTGTTGTCTAGAGTCTGTCATCTGCCGTCTGTTGCCTGACGTCTGCACTGTCTATCTTCATTTGAGTTGAGTCGATTTGCTGGCAAAAACGCGACCGCTACGTCGTATTGACATAAGTCAACGGATTTCATATTGGTCACGTAGTGCACCATCTGCCACAGCCACGTCTGCAGCGAGTCTCGTCGGAGCTGAGATGCCGCGTTTCCAAGAGACACACAAATGTGTTGTGTGCTGTGTGTATGTTTTTGGCATATATGAAATTTGAATTTGAATTTGAAAATTTTATTTTGTAAAAACTTAGACGCTTTGAAATGTGTGTGCAACACCCAATTAAAAAGTTTTTTATCACCTCATGCATATATGACAGTTGCTGGCTGCCCACAGTATTTTGGGTCGGGAAATGATCGCCTATAAACACATCAGCTCACAACTCAACGCATAAATATGCAAATTTTATGGGTTTTTAAATAATTTTCTTGTTTCGAGGCGTTTTTCCGGTCGCCTCATTGCCAGCCCACGCCGACAGCAGCGTTTTTGATTTCTAATTTTGGATTCGATTCTAAACGGGTTAAAAGTTTAATGCGATCTTCGATCAGCTTAAACATATTTTCTGGTTGGTATTTAGAAGAAAGTTTTTCTGCTCTGTGTGTTTTTTTGGAAAGTTTTTCAAAATGTTTGTGCTGCTCTTATGGCATTTAGATTGGGCATGATTTAAGAAATGTTTATGATACGATTGCGATAAACAAATCTAATCAACAAAACATGATTCGAATCGCTTACATATCTCGTGAGATTTATAGCATGTTAAATGTTGAAACATATTTAAATATGCGCCGAATGGATATTTTAAAAATGTATAAACTAATAAAATTGCCAAATAAAAGAGATATCAGAGCTATAAACAATTTATAAAATACAAAATGTAAATTACTTTTGAATTTACAGTTAAAACACGTAACAACTCAAAAAAATGAACGTTAAACTAAGCTTTATGGCACACTCGTATTATCCTTAGGACCCTCAAGCCGCAAAAGGCGATTTTACGAGTATTTATTTTATTTTTATTACAAAACACTAAAATGAATTACATCCGCATGTAAATGTTTCTTTTGTTGCTCTTTCATATGCGCAAGGGGTATGCATTAAATTAATTTTATTTTCATGATGACGCCACCACAATGGGCAAAGTTTTTGCCAACAGCCAAAACCAAACCCTTTTTTTTGTTTGTTTGTGGAGTTCTTCCTTTAATCAGGCAGCTGGAAGCAACGGAACGCATTCAAAGTGCGTACTTTCGGCCAACACATAATTAAGCTTAATAAATTTCTAATTATCAGATGGCCGAGTATTGGGCGGCTAAGTGAATAAAAAAAGGGTCTAAGGACTCACTCAGCAAACAGGAATAGGGACAGGAAAGAGTTGGTAGCACATGGTCGGCCCTCGTGCAAATTAACCCTTTCTTTTTTTAGTCTTATTCGGTTGTACGGGTCTTTGGACAATTAAAAGTACGCTCATAAAATGCCAGTTTTATGTTCATCCGCAGACTGCAGTTGAAATTTGAATAAATTGTACAAAACTGCGACGAGGAGGTGGAGCTACTGCTTCCCACGTCCACCTTTAACGACCTGACCAGAAATTAAAAGTTTATCTTGATTTCCCTCTAAACAGTTTGATGGACAAAGACAAAGGCGTTGACGGGACAAAACGAGACGGAACGAAACGAAACGAAAGGGAGAGGAGTCAAACTGCATAATTAGATACCCGTTGGGCTCATCGAATGTTTCCAACTCGAACATCGAACATGTCCAGCTATACATGTATGCAAATGGATATCTCTCTCTCTCCCTCACTCTCTCTCTCTGGCTGTCCCACAATTGTTTACGCTTAGTTGACCACCTGTGAGCGGCCTGAGACAGCTTTGATAGCTTTGCTCGTTACGGTAAAAAAAAAGAATGGAAAAAACAGCAAAAGAGAAAAATAAAATAAAAAATAAATACTGAGAGCTGGCGATTGTCGTCGACTTCATCGCGTTAAGAAAATTAACATAATTGAATTAAGCATTGATAAGCTCGTCGCTCTGCAGCTCGCTCTGATATCATTAGCTGCCACTGCTGCTGCTGCTGCTGTTGCTGCCGCTGCTGCTGCTGCTGCTGGTGTCCCAAGAGTGGGAAACACACACGCAGTGGCAGGTTGTGTCACTCGATGCTCATGTTTTAACTTCATTAATTTAACATTTGATAAGCCCAAAACCGACAACTGCCATTTGGCAGCCGTCTACTGTCAACATGCTCATGGGTTGTGGGTGGTTGGAAGGGGTGAAGGGGTGGGGAGGGGGAAAGGGTTGAATGCAAGTGGCGCCGTAATTGCCAAAATGTCAATAAACGTTTTACATTTTTGAGCCCTTTCAGTGAGTGGCATATCAAAAGCACCGCATAGAATTGATTAACCAGGGTTGTCAAGCGGCTACGAGCTTAGTCGCTAAAGACCAAATGATAATTGATATGAATAAATTATAAAGGAAAGAAACCTAAAAATCCAGTGCTAAAAAGGTACTCAGTCAATGTTATAGGTTTTTCACTCGTAAATCTAATGATTATATTAAATTCTTAATTCATCATATCAAAATATTATACAATAAATGATATATAAATTTACTTACAATTATTAATGCAAGTACATAATTAAGCTTAAGTGATTTAAATATTTTATTCTTTAAGAGTTCGAAAGATTCATTAGTGGTATTTAATTTTATTGTAGTCTTATTCCATACGTGTAATTTGAATGAAGGCTTAATTTGTATTTAGCATTAAAGATTATTCTGAATAATTTAAAATTTAACATCTTTCATTGCATCAGTTGAGCCACTCCACCTCAATTCGTCTGCTTTCAGAGGACTCAACAAATACACTTGACAACCCTACAATGCCAACTCAAATGATTAACACCCACCCAACCCAAACTAGAACGAACCAGTTGACTTACAACTGCACAGCCTTGTCTCCAGTCAAACAGACAGACAGACAAACAGACAGATGGACAGCCAGACAAATATTTGATATTTAATCTTATGAAATATGTAAACAAGAAAGAGCTGGGAAGACTCGTGGCCAGCAACGGAGCTGACGGGGGAACGACGGCGTCTGCTTGAATTAAACAGTCAGCGAATAAAATTGTAATTAATTTAACTTAAAGTCAATTCTTGCTGGCTTTGTGGGTGGTGGGTGGGTGGGTGGTGCGGCGGTGCGAGCAAAAGGATTAACAAATTCGAAAACAATGGGCAACAATTTGACGCTCAAACTGTTCCCAAAACCGAAGACAAAATGCAAACAAAAACAGAAACAACAGACAGTAAAACACGTATGTGTTGTGGCAGGGGGGGTTGTAGGTGGTTAGGGGCGTGGCTGGGGCCCAAAAGTGCTTTTAACCTACTTTCTGTTTACACGACAACTCAAAGTACACACACATACGCACACACACACATACATCTATATGCATAAATAAACTTAACCTCCTTCGCCTACCTCAAACCACCCACAAGCGAGCACTTTGAATATCTGTGGAAAAAAGTGTTGTCCGCACTTTGTTGCCGCCGCTCGCGTTGCTTTCAACAGAATTTAATCTCATTTACACACCAATACACACACACACGCACACACAGTCACAACACACACACACACACTCTTTAGTACGTAATCCTTTAAATGAGTTTAGCGTCACGTTCGCACTTATGCATTTAACACGTGTTTTTGCCCGGCATTATCCTTGCCTAGCACACAGCACACAACAAACTCAGACACACACACACACACACTCACACACACACTCACACACACAATACACACACACTCCTTTGCTCACACCCCATGCGTTATGCAACGCTTTTTTGCACTCTACTGCTGCACAATTCAAAATGTCAATTGAGGCATGCGGCCATGTGGCAGTCCAACAGCCCTTGAGTGCCACACCAGTCCAACCCCCAAACCCAACCGCCTTGCTCCCTTATGTAGCCCTGATGTTGGACCAGACCCTGATGATGCAAATGCTGCACGTCAAACATCCAACGACAAGCGCCGCGAGTCCTGCCTCAGTTTAGTCCACGTCGTTGCACCTACAACAACTGTCGTGTGTTGGGGGCGTGGCCGTGCGGCACACAAAATGAGGCGGCACTCAGTGCGCCACGTTGGCTCATTAAAGTGGCATATTTCACACATAGCCCCAGTAACAACAACTGCCAAACCCCAAAACAACTACATTTACACTCTGCATAGAGCAATTGTTATACCCTGTAAATAGCCCTGCACTATTCAGACTTGCCAGTTATCGGAACAATCTTACAGTATACCTATCTATGTGTGTTTAAATCAGATATTTTAAAGATCGAGCTTTATCTGGAGACAGTTTTATAGACCAAATTAAACAGTCAATGAATATAATCTTTTATTTAAGACAAATGTTTATATTTTGACTTTTATCTTTTAAAATTTTAAAATCTAAGTTTATTTCATGGAAACCATTTCTTTTGAAGCACTCTGTATGCTAAAGGGTATCCACCCAAAAGTAGCGCAGCTTATACCAACTGCTGTTGACGTCAACCATCCAGGCCAGGCATTTGGTTAGGCATGTTCTGAGCCAAGTTCTGGGCTGAAAGTACAGTTGGACACTGTCAGCGTTAAGTGCTGGCAATTTGAGCCTTTTGTAAAAACTTTGTTGCTGCTGCTGCTGCTGCTGCTGTTGCTGCCTCTTATTGTACATGGTGCATTGCGTCGGGGGACGTGGAGAGTATGTGGCAAATTATTTTAATTGTTTGGCAAGTGCTTAGAATGCCGCCAACTTAATGGAGTTTTTGAGGCAAGCGAACACACTCAATGGAAGAGGAGGGGTGGTGAGGGGCGGTGAGTGGGAGTTGTTGGTCTGGGTGCGTTTCGTTGAGGGATAAATTAATATCAAGGGAGTTACACTTTTGGGTTAGATTAATATTCTTTGTTTGGTTAATTTTCGAAAGAGGTTTTAAGGGCGTCGCACATAATGCGCTTAGGTCTAATTTAATTGGTTAGGCACCTGAAAAGCCAGTGTTGGAAATTAACTTAATGGTATAATCAGTCTACGGGAAGTTAGCCATCGTTATGTGGTTTTTATTTTTATTTTTTTTTTGCTCGCCACAATCTATTAAATTCTTAATTGAGCGCGACGAAAGTCGTTTTACAGTTTTTTACTATTCATACAGAATTCACAAAAAGCCATTTGAAGTTTACAGAAAATTAATTTCGCAATGTCATTGAAAGAGTCCTCTACTGTAAAATATTAAATACAAATAATATTGGGAGACGACATGCAGCATAATAATAATAATAAATACAGCGTCAGCGAGGCAAAATCAATATAAAACGCGTTGAAACGTGTCATTACTGAAAGTGGGCGTTTCAGAATGGGGCGTGGCCAGCAACAAAATAACCGCATGACGTCAATCGCTACAAGTTGTGTTGTGTGGGTGGTTGGTAATGGACAACATACAACATACAACATACAACATACAACGGAGGCATATCAACAACTTGCCGCAGTGTTGGTTAACACTTCAATAATTCGATAAACGCATCAAACAGAAAAGCTGCTGCATAATTATCGACGCACAGGCGGCACTTTAATTAAATTGCTGGCGTATCTGTATTAGTGAATAACCGATTGCATTTTCTCATTTTCCCTCTCTCTCTCACATTCTTACTCTCTCGCTCTTTCGCTCGCCGCCAGGCATTAATCATAAAAGTTGCAATCAATTGGCAAAAATTGAAATGGCAGCCAGTTGGCTCACATTCCACATCATTTTCAGTTTATTTACATTGGGTATTTTAACTACAAGTGTAGGTTTGCCATGTAGCTTAATTAACTGAGACTCCCTAATAAACTATTTACATAATTATTAAAAAATATATCACAATTAAATTTTGTCCTAAGTCCTAAATTACACTTCTAGTACTATTATAATAAAATTACTGAAATAAATAAATTAGTAAATAAAATGCAGTCATTTCAAAACTATGATCATAGCTAGAAGAATTCAAAAAACCAGTATCTGTTTACATCCAATCACATTAAGAACATTTAAATGTCGTTATAGTTGGCTTACTGGTTGGCCATTCCAAGTGAATGGACACATCAGTCAACGTTGATGTGGTTGATGAGGACGACGACGACGACGATGATGATGCAGTGGGATAAGGAATACCGCAGTCAGGTAAACTGAACAGCCAAATGAAAATTAAGTTGGCAAAGCGTTCAACTGCAAAGAACGCCCCCTACACACACATACACACACACACACAGGCACACACACACAGACACACACACACAGGCACACACACACACACAACCGCAAACACCCCGCTGCTCTTTGGTGTTGTTAACTGAAGTTTCTGCACGTGACCGACAAACGTTCGCCTCGTGCTTGTGCCAGTTCCAAATCCCGTTCCCAATCCCCAACGCAATCCCAATCGGAGGCAGCAGTTGCAGCTGCCACGTGTCGTCATCGTCAGCGTCAGCGTTGGAGCACTTGTCAGCATATGTCGAACGGGTTCGAGTGGCACTGCAACTGTGCAAGTGGCACAGTAACTGCTGTTGCAGCAGCAACTATGTGATGGCTTTTATGGAGCCACCAGTGGGTGTCATTAAAAAGATAGCGTATAACTAAGCCAGCTAACGGTGCATTCTGTAATTATACCCTGCCAGCTGTGCTTTCATTAGTTGTCCTTTCTGCTGTTAATATCATTTGCAAGTTTCCCTTACACTTTTCTCTCTCTCTCTCTACTTATTTTTTTGCTTGCAAATTTTGTTTATCACTCTGTTTGTTTATTTGTTGTTGTTGTTATTATTGTTATTGTTGTTGTGGGTGGCTGGATTATTTAATGCTGTTAAATGCATTGCCATTTTTATCTGTTTTGAAGTTTTTCCCTCAACTACGTGATGTTGGCGCTTTGCATTTGAAGCCGGACTTGCATATCCGGTCGCATATCCTGAATGCCAACCAACGTGCCATCCCCAGCTCCTGCTCCTGCTCCTGTTCCTGCTCCAGCTACTGTCCCATTCCGTTATCTGCTGGTTTTTTATATCAAGCTGAGAATTTTCTCATTAATTTCAACGTTTTTGCTGTTTGCCGCTGCTTCTGCCAGTGCCACTGCCGTTGATGTGTTTTGTGGTTGTGGACAGTTGTCGGTCTCTGTGGCAACGTCCTGTGCCACAAGCCTCGTAAATGAGTGTACGATGTGGCACAGACAAAACTATTCACATTTAATGATATGTAAGCCCTGCCACCAGATATGTTGGACAAGAATTTCGCTCCATTTAGAATGGAATTGCAAATGCTCGACAGAGAAGGGGCTTAGAGATATCTAGCAATTATATCCGACAGTCTCTTGTGCTAACACAATTATTGGATACGATCGAGGAACATTTTATATTGAATGCATCGCTTGATTTATATACTTGCCTTTTTTTGTACTAATGAATACCATATTTGAGGTGCATTTTCTGTTACATAAATATGAATTAGGAATTGGTTTGCAATTGGTTTCAATTGTCTATGAAAGTAAATTTTGAATGCTGCAAATTTTTATAGATTATGTTTTACCAGTTATGAGACGTTTTCATATAATTATTATAACCTAAATTTAGTTTGAGTGACATTAATTTTGGTACTTTTGTCTGATTTCTAACTAAAGACATCACAAGTAGAAAAATTTCCCGTCGAATTAAATTTTACATTTTTGATTCAACTCCTCACCTGCTTCACATTATTATTTAAAAAGCAAATAATTCCTATAAAAAATGTAAAAAGTACTTGAAGAATGTATTTTAATATTTCCCACGCCACATTGCGATAGCAATAGGAAAGTATTTCCTACTAGTCTTGGAAGTTCACACAAATTAGTGCAGAGGTCACGATAGGAAGATCGAGCGAAGACGAGCTGGAGAATAAGTGCAAGACAAACACCAATTAAATGCACATAATGATAATGTTGTGCCGAAAAGTCATTTGGAGCTAACTAAATTACAACTTCCACTTTACATTACATGGTACGACAGCGGAACCTCAAAGACGACCCCGAACCCTGCTCCGACTCCAGTCAGCAACCTCAGCCACAACTGCAACCAACGACCTCGACCTAGCCCAAGAGCTCGCGGGGCATCGTTGTGTGGAACGGAACTGGAAATCCACACAAATTAAAAGTCTGCGGCAGTTGCAAGTAAGAACAGATGGCTACTGCAACCTAATGAAAACAAACACTTCCACAGCAAGAACAACAACGGCAAGAACTAAAAAGAAAACTCGTGTCTAAACTGTAGCTGAAGCCATTTTCAAGTTGGTTTTTCGGCTTGGTTGCCTGGCCGAAGTTCAATGCACAAGTTCACGAACTTGGAACTTGCAAAGGGTTTACGGTTCGCTCCACTGACTGCTGACAGAGCAGTTTATAATTAGAAAGGTGGCAAGAAGCAGAAGCAGAACCAGAATAGAACAGAACCAAACAGAACACAGCTCAAAGACCGACAGTTTGACTTGCTCAAGTATCTGACAAAAAGTCAAGTGGATTTCGCCGGCTAAACTTGCATTGCCTTCGACGCTCAAGAGTCTCATCAGCGCTCTCTCTCCCTCTCTCTCTCTCTCTCTCTCAGTCTCTCCGGTATCCCTATCTATCCATCTATTTGTGCCTCACGCTCGCACTTCTCTGGGTTACGTAAGCCCACGTGCGTGGGATTTTCTGTTTACCCAAGGCACAGTCCCAGACCAGTCCCGCAGTTGATGATGATGATGATGACGACAAGTGCGCATTGCTCCTGCGATATTGACAGAAAACAAAAGCAAACAAATTGTCGGTTTGTAGTCGCATATGTAAATAAAAGACAAGAAACCAACTCTTAGAAAAGAAACTTCTTCAGTAGTACGAAAATTAAATACCCTTTTCATTTACAGTAATATTAACAAGTGTAACCTTAACTAAACAAAATCAAGAACAGCATAAATACCTTTTCACAAAGTAAATTTGAGAAAGTTCACAATATTCAATTAATAAATATTAATTAATTAATATATTTATTTCAGTGTTACTACAAACATTCCAAAAATTTGCAAAATTTGATAAGCATATATCGTTTTTAAGTTTTCAAATATTTATTTTCAATTTAAATACTTTATATAACTAACAAAGAGAGCCATAAAAAATGTTTGTTATTTCTTCAAACATTCAGAATGAAAACTACTAAATGATTAATATTCATTTGAATTGTCAACAAATCTGAAATAATAAAAAACAAAAAATACATCACTCAAAACTTGAATTCCTTAATTATTTACGATTCACATTTTAAATTTTAAGCTCATATCTAAAACTGATGTTAAATGTTGGTATTTGTTAGAAATGTTTGCATTTTTTCGAATTTTTATGATTATTTGATTTCTATCTTTTTTTTTTAAATGTAAAAATATATAATTTGAAATTTAAATTCTTAAATTACGTCCAAACCACATATGAAGCATCTGAAATTCATACCTACAACTTGTTTTAAACTTGGTTAATCTCTATATTTTTTAACGGTTTTTTCTGGACGGTTTTAATAAAAGACCTGAACCTGTACTTTTTCACACTTAGCTTTACATCTTCGATATACCTTACACAATTATAGTGTATAAGGTAGTACTACCAGTATACAGTACTTGGAACATATCAACGATGAAATTAAATTCCGTTTAAGAAAAAAACCAAAAAAAAAAGAAGAAGAGAAATAAAGGAAGCGCGAGAGACTGTTTTCCATTATAAAGAGGTGAGCGCCTTTTGTTATTGTGTTCAGCAGCTTAAGCAATGTTTAATATTTAACAACAATAAAGCCGAAACAACAGAACAGAGCCAACAATAACAATAGCAACGAGAGCATTCCAATTTCAACAGTATTCCACAAACATACATACGTATGTATGTATGCATGTGTGTGTGTGTAGATAGCAAAGCGTATGTGTACTTATGTGAGGCACTGTGAACTGAAACCGAACCTTATTTCGTTTGCCGTGCGCCGTGCGCTTTTGGTTAATCTTTTAAGTGTGCCGAGCACCTACCCTCCCCCTACTCCCTCCCCTATCCCATCCCTTGCCACACACTCTGTGCCTCTGCATTGCATATGTTTATATTTCGATTTAAAATTCTGTGCACGCGCGGTGCATTATATTTTCTATACATATCGAAATTGTGATACTCAACGGCCTGTCGCCTGTTTGTTTGCTTTTTTCACACAGGCATGCAAATAAAGACAAAATATAACGATTATCATATAAAATGTACAACAGCGAACAATGCTTTTAAAAATAAATACAGTGCAAATAGCCCCACATTTCATACCACACCACCCCCCTCTCCAAAGCCGTGTCTGTTTCCATCGCTGTTTGGTCAATTGATAAGCAGAGTGAACCGAAAACGACCTCTGGCAAAATGCATTCCAATAAATTACATGAAATGCATTTAAAAATGTGTATTTTTTTTGTCATAGCCTGCCATTTTTGGCATTTGACCGTCAAATAAAATGCAATAAAAAAAATTATGCATTTTAAATTGAAACTCATTGAGGTAAGCAGTTAAATGCAGTATAAAACGGATCAATAAAAATTAACTAACTGGCGATGGATATGATTTATGTTATTTATTTTTTCCACTTACTGAATTATAATATTATCTACTTTGCCTCAAATACTGTAAAAGTATAAATAACTCTATTAAAACAACCAATAATTTAAGCTCTTATTCATTTTATGCAGCTTAATTTTAGCTCAGCTTATTTTGAAATAGTCAAGAATTTTACAATAAATTTTAGTATTCGAGTGTATCTCACAAAAATGCTTACAATCAAATTAGTAACTTGGCTTATTGCAGAAAGTACATTCATACATTTCCCGATACTGCTATGTTTTTTGAAAATCCCAAAATGATGAATCGAATATTGTTAGCTGCTTAAAAGCTTTCTTATTTTACAAAAATCAAAATAAAGTTTATATATAGTAGAATTAAGGACAGACAATTGTAAGCTCCTCTTTGTTCGTCTTGCAAACTGTTGTGAACATTCTGGCCATAATGCTTGCTAATATTTCTATCCTATGTGTCGACTTGGACTATTACCAAGACAAACATCAGGGTTATAAATCCTTCGGAGCGGCTATCTGCATAATGCATTTCTACGCAGACCAAAAACAAGACCAAACAGAGCTTCATTTATCACATTTATCGCTGCAGGCAGCTCAACGCAGACCAAATGCAATGCAAAAATTCTATTACAAGCCAACAGACCGAGTGCTGCACCACCTCTCCCCCCACCTCTGCTCCATCCATCCCGTCCCGTCCCGTTCCGTAGCCAGGAGGCATGACCTGCAGGAAGCAACGCCGGCAGACCATTAAAAATTACAATGGCAACAGAGACAGTCGAGAATCTGGCATATCATGTGAGACTTGCGACATATGCGATAAATTTCCCGAAGAGGAAGAAAACTGCCGAGCAAAAAGGCACTGCATCATTTTCCATTGTGCACAAAGCAACAAGAAATACAAAAAAACTAAAGAAAAAATCTGATTATAATGCACATGTCGAGAGGGTTTCTTGAGATTCTAAGATTTTTTTCTTCCTTTCGCTGCACTTTGTTACAATTTATCAATGTCCTGGAATTGCATTTAAGCCGCGACCATAAGGATCAATAAGGATAATACGAATATATCTATGTATCCTCATGTCGTGTAGGTAAACGGCGATTGTAATTATCGTTTATGCCGCAACGTGGCACGTTTCGACTATGGTTTGGATTTAAGATTGAAATTGGAATTGGGTTTCGGATTGGGCTTAGGATTGGTGTTAGTATTTGTGTATTTGGGGGAGTTGTCTTCTAATTTGTCATGCCTTTCAGCTGCACATGTGTGTAGAGTGTGTGTTGCAAGAGTGTTATTGTATTTGTGTTTGCGATGCGATAAGCACATGTTTAGGTTTTTCACACTCCACCCATGCCAAGAGTGGGAGTTGATTGGGGGAATCGGATTTACGTGCTATCGATTTTGCCTTTTCGAATTGTTCAGTTGCCATTGCGGTCGTGTTGCAACATGTTTTGTGCTATCAGAATTATGATTAATTGATTGCCTAGCATTTCAGCATTTCAGCAGCTACCGGAAGACTAACAGGGAAGGGCGGTGCAGGAGGTCACGCCCCTGCAATTTGGGGCGGTTCACTAGTTGCGGTCAACGCACTCCATCCCCATTTCCCACCCTCCTGTCGTCGTCGTCATACGGAAAGTGGGAGCATTTCCAGTGAAAAGCATTTAAAAGAATTCTGACACTTGCCACAGCCTCCGACTCTGACTCCGCGTCCTACTCCAGCGATGACAAACAGCTGGAGGCCGCTGACGTTGCATCAACAGCAGTCAACAGCAAATGTGCAACAGAATTGACAGCAATAACCGAACATAAGCAACGTTTAATTGGCACTTGAAAGCCAAACAAATAAATGAGCACAAATTAGACGAAGCCCGAATACTCTTCAATTATTAAAAATTTTGGAAATCGTTCAAAATTAAAATGAAAAACAGTTTTAATCAGAAAGTAAAATGCATATGCGAGATATATAAACAAATATAAGAAGTTGATATAAAAACACAAAATTGAATAAAATCACACAGAGTTTTAATCAGAATAAAATTGAATATAATTTTTAATATATTTATATAAATTATTTGACCAAATAAGAATTGAATTATGTGCTTAAGATCAATAAATAATTTTAAATCATAAACGATTTTTACAATTAAAAATATTTAATATCTCAATTGCATGCTTCAAAATTATATTGGAATTTTGAGAATTTAGAGCAAATTCATAAGACTCCTTAACTTAAGTCTACTGTTTTACGAATTTTATAGATTAAATTTTCTTGAAACATAATATCCGTAATATTATTTGACATCTAAGCAAGAATTTAATATTAATTTATGTATATAAAATATCTCAAAAATTATATTTTACTACTATGAAGCCAGAGTACCCAATAAGAAATATAATCAGACAGTGAGGCAGTTGTAGGATGGTGGCCTGAGTATGGTGTTGTGGCTACGTGTGGCAGCTGTGGCGCTGTACAATCATTTAAATAGTTATTGCACTTTCCTTCCAAAACACACACACTTAAGCACACACACACATACACATGTCAATGCAATTAGTTTAAAAGGCCAAAAAGAGAGCGGCGAAAAAAGGAGGAGGTAAAGAAAAGAGGAATCTTGACAGGCTGACAGCACAACAAACATGCCAGCAGGAAAAACGAGAGCTACGAGCTACATGGAAAAATGTCAAAGCAGAAATAAAGCCATTAAATGAACGACAAAAGTTGCCTCCCAAAACGGAAAAAAAAGAGAAAGAAAAATGAAGAACAGAAGCAGCAAAAGGAGGCAACTGCAGCCAGTGCCTGTGGCAATATATTTCACACCCGCAGAAGCGTTGCCAGTTTGGCGGATGCCTCAAGAGGACCCACAATCTTTGACTAGTTCAAACGTCATCGTCATCGCGGCAGTCCACAGTCCACAGTCCGCATCATCATCTTCCTCGTCATCATCAGAATCGGAGTTGGAGCTGGAGTAAGAGTCGGAGATGGAAGTGGAGGCGGAGTCTCGTCTGCGTCGTAAACGTCAACATCTTTCACGTGTGTACGGCTTGAATGTTCGCCCCCTCTCGATGTTGTTGGCAATAGTGGGGAAAACAAAAAAAATTGGTTGGTCCAGGAATAGGAAGCACCAAAAGCTAACATGGGGTTGTGGTTGAGTCGAAATTTTAATGGGCTACTGCAAATTGTGGTCAACGCATTAAGTGCAGGCGGCAGTGTTTAAAATGGGTGCGGTTATAGCCAACTGCTAATGCAAGTGGCAATAATCTAATGACGTCCGAAACTAAAGAAAGCAGCTAACACAGCATTGGTTGTAATTAAAAAAAAACCTGGTTTAATCGAGCAAATTTTTAATTGAATTTATAAAACTTGCTATGCCAAACTCGAGGTCAGTATTAAAAGTATCTTTATAAATACATTTGACAATAATTTTTCCCAGCAAAAATAGAAAACATTTCATCTCTCATCAGTTGACTTTATTACAGTTATTCATAGTTTTCTGCCTTACCTACAACTATTCTGGATTTGCTTGATTCAATAAACTTCCATGTGTGCAAGAAGGGTTTCCAACCAACAACAATATCCAATATCTAACAATCTAACAATATGTATTTAAATGCTTGCCTGCTTTGCAAGTCGAGCACCTATTTGTCAGATAATTGGCAACAGCAATTAATTAACAGGCAGCTGCAGACAGCCGTTTACTGCATAAAGCCCTAAACTTAACAATAAGTAGGTTATGCTATCAATTTTCATATTCCAAATTCCATACGCCTGTTTTTCGGAGGGGGGTAGCGCAACCAAAACTTTGCCAAACAGCAGCAAAACACAACAAGACAAACTACTTGTGCATTGCCGGGTGGGGTGTGCTGAGGTGGGGTGATGTTGGTTGAGCTGTAGAGGATGGGTGGAAGGATCTGGAACTGTACAGGCTGCGGGCGCACAGAACACGTGAGTTTCTGCAACATTTTTGCAAAGTAATTGCTCATTTTGACAGCTCGTGCAACGCCCTTGTTTGCAGGGCTTTGCCAAGCATCGGCTTGTTGCTTCCTGCCACTGGCAGCAACAGTCGCACCAGTGGCAGCAGTGGCTGAAAACCCGCAGCAACCTGCAGCATCAACTTCGCGTAGTTCTTTACATGCGAGAAAGCAATAAAATCTTATAGTTTGTTTTTGTTCTCTACTACTGCTGCTGCTGCACATGTGGCAAACCCAGCACCAACAACAACAGCAACAACAACAAGAGCAACAACGTATAACGGTGACAACGACGACAATGACGACACTGACTACAGACTGTGCCCTGTCAGTGACAGGCTGTCAGTTGACAGCGAGGAGAGCGAGTCCGAGGTGTCCCCCACTTGTTGTCAACTCTGAGGTTCCTTTGCTCCATTGCTTTCCATACCCTGCATCTTCGCGAAAGTGCCTTGAATAAGCACATGGAATGCAGAATCTGAAAGATATTAAAAAACAGAGAGTGCAACCTATCTAAGCTTAGACATAATCACACCAATACCAATTAAGCGCTATTATGGTAAATAATATTCATTAAATTATATTTATTTAACTATTCACTTTAAATTGCTATTCTAATTTGCAACTTGTAATTTAATTCTAAATTTAAGCTTGTGTAAAATAAACTAAAATATTAAAAACATATTATATTAAATGGTGAAATTTCTAACAATATGATAATTATTATTACTAAATTGTTTTTGCTATTATTAAATTTTATTATTAATAACGATTAAGTGTCTATTGTCTATAGGAATAATACAAATTGAATAAAATATAAGTTATGAACAGTCATAAATTAAAGTAATTCCATCATTAATAATACAGTTTTAAATTCTTGCTAATATATACTGATTTATTTTTTTTTTAATTCTAGTTGATTATAATTAAAACAAATACAATTTAATTTAAAATGTATATTTTAAGTATTTTTTTTTTACTTTTATTAATTTATTATAGCTTACTGTGTTGACTGGTAAATATTCTAACTAGATCTGATTCGCCAGTAAATTTAAGATTTAAGATTTAAGCCACAAAAAGTGTGCAATTGTGTAGGGTATGTGTTAGTCGACTACTTTATTAAAAATCTTTAGTCAATGGGTGCTATTGTTGTCGCTTGCATTGTTGCAGCGCTTAAGTGCAGCTATTAAATGCGTTTCACAATAGTTGTCGATGGATTTGTTATTGTTAGCAATAAAATTAATATGCATGCTGGGACAACAGTTTTGATGACAGTCCGAACTGCGAAACATCAGCAAACATGCAACGACACATTGCGACATCTGTTTTGCATATTATCAGCAGCGCTATCGAATGGTGGCAGCAACATCAGCAGCAGCCGCAGCAGCAACAGCAGCTTTTTTGCGTCTTTCATGGTGCAATAGCTGCTGGATTTGCGCCATGTAAACAGAATGTATTACTTTTTGTTTGGAAGACATTGTCTAGCGGAGGATGCGACCAGAGAGCAGCAGCAACACTCGTTGACGGAACGTTCAATTTTTTGTCTCAATTTAAACGCATGACACGACACAAAAGTGTCAGTCAGGCGGAGATGCAGCAAATCGCCGGAGAGCAGAGATTTGAGAGGGTTGAGGTGGTTGTGGTGGGGCACTTCATAGCAATCTGTCACAATCAATTAATTGCCATAGAAATATCAACAGAGCACATCAAACAGAAACTGATGGCAAAGGTAAACGGCATGCGGCATGCGGCAGACGGTGCAGATGCCTATCCGTCAGATACAAGATACTCACACACAAGATACAAGATACGAAATGACTGTGTGACTGCCTTTGGCTTTTATCAGCACGCACGATCACTTCAAAGGAGGCAAACAGAACCAGTGAAACGGAAGTGATTGCATTCACACCACACAGCTGGCCCAAGTGGGGCAGACCACAGAGCCACAGAACCACCACCACCACCACTCTTGCCACTCAGCATTGTAGAACTGGCGGCACATCATTTGATCAACAGTCGATCGCATTTAGCAGATACTTTCCAAGGAACATGTCAGACCCGATAATTTGATCATGTGTGTCAGCTTTATGCGCAGGTATATATATATATATATATGTATATATATATATGTGTGTGTGTGTATTTAGAAATGTCATGTTAAGGTTAACTGGAATTCCGAGGCGACACGCTTTGTGGTTTGTGCTCTGAGGCGTGTTCGATATGTGATTTAACTAATTGATAGCAACATATTTTCGGGGACTAAAGCAATAAATTCGTGGGATCTGGAAATTAACTGAGTGGAAATATTAAGGATATTCTTAAAATTAAAGTTGAGTTATGACACGAGAATATATAAACAATTTCAAAGTTATTTAAAACACATAATTCTCGAATGAAGTTGAAGTTTTGAATGGTTGCACCGGATGCAGGCAAAGAAAGAATTGCACTTAAAATTCACTATGGTTGAGGCAATAAAAAACTTTTGCTATTTCTTGACAGTTGTTTGCATAAACCACTCTCGAGTTAAGTTTTCGCCTTGTCTCCGCTAACGTATAATATTGTTTGAGTCCCAAATTGGTTAATGGAAAGCGAAGCTTGCCACTCGTTTCGGTGGCTCTCCAAAAAATTTTGCTGACATAAATTATGCTCAAGTTGCAGCATTTTTTTTGGTTCGTGGAAAAATGTTTTCATATATTTGCTGGGCACATGAGATAAAAGTTTGGTAATGAATTTACTTTTTCATTTCATATCAAGTTGTTTGCTTAACATAAAGTAAAACTTTGCTGCACGTTGGAGTTTCAAGTGTCTTCTGTGGCTTCTTCAATTGCAACAAGCAGGAAAAATAAATTGATTGCAGTTTGCATTTAAACATTTTTGAACTCATTTGCTGAGGCAAGATTGTAGTGTAGTGCCACATTTCCAAAATGTGTCCTTTGAGAATTGATGCATACAAATCAATCGTTAAAAATTCGAAATTGTAACTGAAATGAATTTTCACTCATAAATAATGCGTTGACAGTTTGTAATTTTCGAAAGTAATCAAGCAAAGCTAATTAATAACAGCAGCACCACCAGCAGAGTCGACTCGCAAAAGGTGCACACTTCGAATGGGGGCGTGGCAAGCAGCAGCAGCTAACGATGCGCCCTAGTATATGCGATGAGAAATGGAAAACTGAATAGGAAGTAGGGAGGAGCAGGGAGTAGGGAGTAGGGCGACTCCAAGCGAACCAAACATACAGAGAAAGTCCAAAGAGCACTAATGAGAAAAATATGACACAATTGTAATTATCTTTGTAGCAAGGTTGACGTTAGCTGCTCTTAACATTTAATACCAATATGACAGACCCAGGGCCATACAGCTAGAGGCACTGACAGTGGCAGTGGCTGTGGCAGTGGCAGTGGCAGTGGCAGTTGCAGTATGTTTAAGATGAATGAGCATGAATTATAAACACATAAAAAACAACAACAGCAACTCGGTGTTGGCCAGTGAAAATAGTTGTTATTGCTGTTGTTGTTGTTGGAACTGCAGCTGACATTTCAGTTAATTTTGATGTATGTGCCTGGGACTGAAAGGAGAGGGAGGGGGAGGGGCGTTGCCAACATACATGGAATTGTAGAATATAGAGGATGTAACTGTGGCAATGTGTGGATTCCCTACTTGCAACAGCAACGATGCCCGAAGCTGTTGTTAAACCAAACGGATTTGCCCTTGTTGCCTGGATGAGAGGAGGGGAGGGGGAGGGGCTGAAGCGAACGCTTGAAATAGCAATAACAACAATGAACAGGAATGAAATGTGGGCTCGTAAATGTTCACGTGGAAGCAGCTACACCTGCCGCTTAATTGTGAACAGGTATCCGAGGCACACAACTCTAAAGTAGGCGCCATAAAGTTTCATTAAGCGTGACGTGTTTTATAATTTTTATAATCCAAACCGCCCCCGTAGAACAACCAACTATCAAAGAGCCGTAACTGATTAACTAAATGCGCATAAACATGAGAAACAACATGAAAGCGAAAGGAAAACGGGAAAACGGGAAAGGGAAAGTGCACAGGACAAGCCACGTAGAACATGCCACGTAGGGCATGCCACGCACGACTAGCAGCATCCCAGCAGCGGCAACCCCTATTAAAAATGATCTATTGCCAGCTCTGGAATTGTGAAAAATATGAGTACATTTTTGGCTTGTTTTCATGGGAAAATTGTTGTTGTTGTTGTCCGAGGCGAAAGCTATGCGGTGGTCTCTCGCCAACTAACACTCTCTGTGGGTGGTAATATCCTGTGAGCATTACTTGCTATTTTTGGAGGGTTTTTGGGCATGCAACAAATTGTAGTGTCATTGCAGCGGCACTCGAGCGTATGCTGCAGGATCTGTTGGGATCATTTAGCTGGATGAGAATGCAGCAAAGCGAACTACTGTTCGTAACTTGAGTCATGAGAAACAATGCACAGATGAGATCTTCATCAGTGAACTGTGACCAGTTTTGTTACAAAATCGAACTTAAAACTAAAACTAAAAATATCTTTATATTTTTGATTGAATGTGAAGCAAACAAACTGAAAATATGTTGACCCAAATATCAGGGAATTGTGTTCATAAATTGAGTATAATGCAAATATAAAAAAAAAAAAAATAGGAATTCTGTTGCCTAACAAATTTTGCAGACATATTTATGAATGTAAATCTGGAATTGAATCAGAAACAGCAACAGCAACAGAAACAGAATCTATGATGTGTTTACACAAGAGACGTACACGAAAATCGAAATGCAGAGTGAAAAATCAAAATACGAAATTTACAAGGCAGCCATCCAACGATTTCTCACACTGTTTATCATAAAAAATAAAATAAAAAATCCAGAATCGAAAGGAGAGCTAAAAATCAGTGAGAAAACTGGGCAAATGTTTACACAAATTACATTTCCCTGATCCACCTCAGCTGCCCCCTCACAAGTCCCACTCTCTTTGGCCGCTTGACTGTTGGCATATTTGAGCGGCTACCGTATTGGAAAATAAACCAATTGGCTCGTGTGCATCTGATAGATACAGAGATACATAGATACATATGTACACATAAATGCACAGATAGGACGTGGGAAACGGGGCAAACACGCCAAGGCTGACAAACAGTGTATGTCAGGCGATAATATTTTTACAACACTGCCAGTTACATATAACACAAATACATACATCTACTTGAATATAGTTAAATGTATCTACGTGAATGCTTGTATCTATGTATAAAATGTATCTATTGGTACGTCCTACGTAGCAAGGGCAAAGCGGATTGAAGGTGTTAAATGGGCATGAAACAGCTGCATTGCGACGAGGACGAAAGGACAATCACCAAATAAACATGCACACAACGTTGGCATACAGACAAGTCCTGCTGTCGTCCTGTCGTCCTGCTTTCCTGCCTGCCTGCCTGCTTGACTATGGGAAAGCTCAAAGGACATGTACAAAAATTTCCCAATTGGTAATGCAGGCGGGGCACATTGATCGGTGCTGTAACGACAACGGGCAACGGGACATATGTAAATACCAATTTACGCTACGAAACGTCAACAACTACGATTACAACAACAACAACAACAACAACAACTAGGGTTGTAACTAGACCCAGGGGCCATCTTAACCCTTCATGTTTATGCCCGCAATGCGTAGGCAGCTCGTCCAATGTTTAATTTTAATTTTGTTTTTTTTTTTTGTTTTCTCCTCTGTTTGTGCATATTAATTTCCATATCGATCAGCAGCAACTAACAGAAGAGACCCGATTCACACACACACACACACACACATGCATCTATTTTGGGTTGTGAGCCACACCCGTGCCACACCCCCTCGTGGGCAGTCGTGACCCAAATGCAACTAATTGAGCATGACGTAATTAGTCATCTATTGAAAAGTATTCGCAGGGTTGCTGTTGATTTTGTTGTTGCTTTGCTTTATTATGAAATGGTCATGGGAAATATGATTTAACTTATGGGAAATGCATTTAAACACCCAACCACAAACTAGGAGCATGATAGAAAACCTCAGTGCACTGCTGGCTTTTTCAATTTGTGATGGCTTCGGGGCAATCATTTTGCACAAAATGATTTTCGCATGCCCTTTGAACTCAATTACTGGTTAATTGTGGAAATTGGGAAGGTGGGAGAAATTATATTTCTGGAATGGAAGGATGTGGAAACAGCTATCAAATTGGTGTTAGCAAATTGTACGGCGGAAATAAACATTTACACAATCACAAATTTTGACATCCTTTATTCAGTTAAATTCAAAACAAATAAAGTTAATTGAATTTTATATTAATTTTAAAATTGTTCAATATTTAAACAAATTATGCATTTAAGCATCAAAAGGCACATTAAGAATTTAATTAATGTCTTTCAAATATAAATCAACTAATTAAGCTGCAATTGGATTGTTTATATTAAAAATCACATATGTTTTTGCTTATTGTGCGACAGGAAAACAAATTATAAAATTGTGCACAATTTATAATTGAAATTAATTTCAGCTCAACTTTGGACCTCATCATTCAAATGACTCTCTTCCGATGTGCCGCTGGCAGCTGTTGCTGATTAAATGCAGCAGAGCTGAGCTAACCAGAGAGAGAAAACTCATTTGTTACGGACAACAAGCAGCTACAAATCTTTTAAACCGAAAAGCAACACCCACAACAGCAAAGAAACACACAACAACAACAACAACAACAAACAACAACAGGAAAAAAGTGGCAAAAAGCGACACAGATGAAGCCAAGGAAAACCCCATTACCGAAATGAATTTATGCACATTTCAAAAAGAGCAAACAAACAACAAGCTCAGAGCTCTGAGCTCTGAGCTGTGTGTGCTGAGGAACAGAGAGAGATACTATGACCAAGACCAGGATGACGACGTTGCGGATGTGCTGCAGATGATGATGTTGATGGGTTGCTCCTGCTTCTTCTCCTGCTGTTGCAAAGATAAAACACTGCAGAAATGTACAAACAGTGTTGCATGCTGTGAGCTCTATTTCTCTGAGAATCTCTGTTTGTTTTTGCTGTTGTCGGGAGTTGAATAACAAATTGTCGGAGAAAACTAACTAGACCAAATATTTATTTTTTAACACGTTAATCCCTCAAATCCCACTGAAGTGCAGCAACAACAACTGCAACAACAACAAACCGCACACAGTTGTCTGTGTAAACAATGTGACACCAGATACGCACCACAGCCGCAATGAGTTCGAGTTTTTCCAAACTTTTTGTACAGATTTGTAAATCATCGTCGTCGTGTCAAGCATAGTTTCTGACTGGACGCAGGAGTCTAAACAAACAGTAGCCCAGGCCCAAGTACTGCTGGCAAGTGCCGGCCATAATCAGCCACAGGCCCTAACAGAACCAGACCTGTCACCACTTGAGTTCCCCAGACTCCAGACTCCAGTGCCATCCCATTCCCAACCCAACCCATCCCGTTCTGTCCTGTCCTGTCCCGAGTGCACATTTTCTCATGAAATGTGACGCAGGCGTCGCGGCCTGCTGACAAAAATGTCGCGACCATAGAAAACCAGAAATATCAACTAGGAATTCTCATTTTCTCACCACGAAGATGGAATACCTTTGAAACGCCATGTGGTGATATACCACATATGATTTATGTGACCCCCTTTGGAGTTGGAGCTCATCCATCAATTTGGCGGGTTTTCAAGATATTTAAATTCAAATGTGAAATTCTTAAACGTTTCCAACTGTAGTTTATATTTTTTGCTGAATTATTTAACTCACAGCAAATAATAAAAAATAAAAAAAATATATGTTAAAAATGTTAACAAGTTGCAGACTTAATCAATAGTCGACAACATTATAAATCTAGTGAGGGCATAGTCAGAATTATTACTGTAAATTCAATTTTGTATGAAAAGGCAACAGAAAAGGCAAAGACAAAAATATATTTCTCCCATTTTTTTTAGCCACTAGACGTTGGCTTGGCCAACTCAACTGTCAGGCGACGACGTTGAGTTTTTCTATGTGTATGTGTGTGTGTGTGTGTGTGTGTGTGGTCCGCTCTTGACGCGGTTCAAGTGCCGGAGCCTCATTGTGTTTGCGGTGCGGCCCCAAAAAGGCAACAACGGAAGCAACTCAATGGGTGGGCCTCACTGAGATTTGTGGGCGGGAATCTCTCTATCCAATTGTGTGCTGGGACCTGGTCAATGCGAGAGCTTGTTAATTATGATAACCGGGTCGGCAGTGGAGCGGTTAGGTCAACTCAGTGGCCAATACGATGTAAATGCAGAACAGTTGCTCCTAATTAGCTGCCCACTAAGAGCCTGTTCCTAATTTACAAGCTCTTAAGATCTCCAACGGCGACTCGGACACATTGCTTCATTAGCGCCCATTAGCGAAAACTAAATTTCCGTTTCGCTGATGAAGATGAAACACATGCCAAAAACAAAAGCATCAAAAAATGTATCCACAAAAATGAGCAGCAAAAGCGGAAACCCATCGAAACGCCGCAGGTGATTTAAGTTTCATTGCAAAGAACAACAAAAGCCAAACCCAGCCGGCAAAAAATAACAACAAAAAAACCAACAACAAAAAAAGAAAACAACAGAAAACACGCAGCAATATAATTAAGAGCCTCAAGTGTATTTAAATCAACCAAAAAAATAAAGAAACGCAAAAAAAATAACTTTAAGACGCGTCATAAAGGAATTGGGTCTGAGTCTGAAATGATTCGATTTGCAGGCAGCTGTTGCTTTGGGTTCGCCTTTGTTTTTCGCTAAAATAAAAAAAAAACACACAAGAAACCCCATGGATCCCGAGTTCCACACAAAACTGTGAAGGAAGCGAATCTCTGAAATTTTGGCAAGCTGCAAAATTTTGAATGCGCTGCACAACAAATGAAAAGGCATTTCTATTAATTTAAAATGCAATATGGGAATTTGATTATTGGAGCATACATTATATGCAAATTTTATTCAATAAGTAAAGTTTACATTTTTAAATATAATATTAAAAATCTTATGAAAAAAATAATTTATGCTTTTAACTTAAAAAGGAAAGCAAATAAATAGAAAACATATTTTAGATTTGACAATCAAATTTGTAAAAATTAACCTGCAAGTTTTACGAATTTTTTCTGGGTAAGATCTTTTTAAGAATAAAAATTGTTTTTTTAGGATAAGAACTTTTTTTAAGTAAATGTTTTTTTCAAAAGTAAATGCATTTTTAAAAGTATTAAATTTATTACACTTTCACTTACAAATGAAATATGTTTACTTTATTGCAAGTAAACACATTATAAATGATTAAAAATATTTAAACAAATTTTTCAAAACCGCGCTAATTTTATTGCTTATTTGGAATTTGTAAATTATGTATGAACACATACATATATCACACGATATCGGCTGCAAACGTGGCCACATAACGATGGTATCCCACTATTTGTAGCGCCCCAGGTTATGTTGATGGGCGACTTTAGCTGTAAATATCGAAGAAAAATGATGGCACAAAGTTGACGCAGCGGGAACTGGTGTGGTTTGGGGACTGGCAGCGAGCCTCTGCTGTGGGGCACACCTACCCAGAGTGCACACAGTGTTACCCCCCAGACAATATGGAAATATGCCAGATACGCACACGCGAATAACTCGCATTCACATTGTCCATATCTCCTCACACTCCGCACCAACCCCATCCCTGACCCCAAGCGTTCCCGAGCCGTTGCGTGTGATGTGCGTGAAATGCAACTAAATCATGCCGCGAAATATTTCAGGGATTTCAGAAACGCATACAAAAGAAATGAGGCAAGAGCTGAAAACTGAACATACTCACAAGAAGAACGCGCCCCGCCAGGCGGCAGATGGCCCGACCGAATGGACGGACCGCGGATTGTGCTCTTCTTGCTGTTGTTGTTGATAACTTAAATGCCACATTTAGATACAAAATTTCAGTAAAGACGGCGCATAAATCAAGCGGCAAGATCACCAGAGGCTGCCCCCAGACTCAAAGCTCAGCGGAAGCAAGGGGGCGTTGCTGGAGATGAAGTCGAAGTCGAAGAAGACGTCCAGAGGCTGTGCAGCTGAGCATTGAAACTGGAAATGGTAATGGGATTGCAACTGCAACTGCAACATGATCGCCAGTGGGCGGGGGGGCCCTGTGGCAAGACGGAAGTGGAAAAAGGGGAAGCTGAGGAAAAGGAAAAAGTGTCATTTGAATGTGTCCCGTGCGTTTAATTATTGTCATTTTTTTGTAGCCGTTTTTTGAAGGGGCGCAAAGGGGTTCTTAGTCACAGCTCTTTATCATCATTCGTCGCCCTCGTCGACGTCATTTGACACTTTTCTGACATTTTTATCATTTAAGTCGCATTCGGTATTTGTTTATTCTCAATCAGACAAACAAAGAACCGACAAACAGCACCCCCTTCATTTAGCTGGCTTATGACAGCATTTCAGTGCCCCTTCCCAAAACTTCCACAAATAAAGATATTTTATTGTTGCCCAATTTAGTTTTATATTTTGTATTTGGTATTTTGTATTTGGTATCTATGCCTTAATGAAAGTGTTGAGTTTTAGTTTTCGTTGCGCTTTTTTAATTGTTTGTTTATAGTCAACGCATTCGGAGCGCGCTCGTTAAGAGCCCCCATGATAAATTGCCAGACGTGAAATGAAAAGCCATTCAAAATACGCCATAAAAAATTGTTGTAAAATCTTTTACTTACCGGACTGTGTGCACTACTCAAATTGATTTAAGTTGCCAGCTTTTTGTTGAAACACGAAAATCTATTAAAACGTACAGTTACCTTAAACAACTCAACAAGGGGAATGGGAATGGAATGAAAATGGGAAAAACTCTAAAAGTACCTACATCAAACATTTCAAAACACATTTCCTCAATGAGTTCTTTTTTTGAAATTCTAGTATTGACTAAAATGCACCAATAGAAGCGAGCAAACAGAGAGATATATAATAGATTTCCACTTAGTTAAATAAATAAAATAGTTAAATATATAGATGCAAACCCTGCTTTCAATTGGTAACCTGAGGCACTTCCATTCAAATTCACAACCAGTGCAAACTTATTTATAACATTTGTTACATTTAACCAAAGCTTCTGTTCACCTATAAATTTATTTATTTAACTAAGTGCAGTTAGTTGGCCTTAAAGTCGATGCATTCTCAATTGATTCCAGTTTAATGGTTCTTAGAAAGCCACCACCAGCGCAAACTGCAACAAATTATGCGTTCTTATAAATCAAATAGGCTAACAACATGGCCACTATAATTATGGGAAATTTATAAAAAATTACATAATATTTACAAGATGTTATCGGGGCTAAGTATAGGCCAGCCCGATAGAGCCAGACAGAGCCAGACAGCTGCAGTCAGAGTTAGCCGAGTTAATTTGTCTATTAAGAGCCCTTGGGTCGGGCATTTCTCCAAGAGAGAGAGAGAGAGTCTCCTGGTCTCCCTCTCTCCCGGTTAGCCCGTTTATCGGTCAGTAGAAAAACGGCAGCCAAACGTAGTCAGACAAAAATTTGTAAATGAGTCTAATCAGTCAGGCAAAAGGGTAAGCCTATAATTTGGTAATTACGATCACTGCAAGGAGCAAAAAAAAAAGATGAGGAATCCACATCGGGTCGACGAATAATGAAGGCAATAAGTCAAAAGTGGTTGCATGTAATGCATAATTTTTGGTATTTATATGATCTCAAGCATATTCCCAAGCAGCTCAGCCTGCAGATATAATTAGCAGTTCCAAAATGGGCTGCCTGCTGTTCAGAGTCAACATTTTTTTGGTGGTTGCTTACCTGAGGTTTTCACCTAAGATAAGGTTGCGTTTCCCCGCCAAACAGTAGCCAGTTTCCGTTCCAGTTATGCAGGAGATGCAACCTTTATAGAGACATCAACAGCTGTGGCACTTTTGACATTTTGATTTGTGGCTTGATGATGATGATGAACATGTTTATGATTGCGCCATGTGGCTGACTCCATCGAAAACGCAGCCAAAATCCTAAATACAAAAAATGAGAGAAATTAAAAAATGTTTAGAATTATTGTAGAGACCGCAACAACAGATGACTGCAGCAGTGGAAACCGCAAAAATCATTTTTCTTTTATGTGTATTTAAGCGAGAGGCAACCTTGTACACATATTGTAATGCCAAAGTTCAGGAGCACTGCCCAAGGGACATACTTGACCAACGGAAACATGTCCTATTTTTATTATGGGGTCTCTTTTGTGGAACCTTTGCACATTTTTTGTTTTTTTGTTTTTTGTTGCCTGTTTTTTAAATAGCTCACGCACCTCCGCTTTGTCAAGGGACATGTTCACGCACTTTGACGCTTTATCTAAAAAATATTTACTTGTCGAACCAAATTTGTAAGCCATTTTTAAAAATACAAGCTCCCTCTCCTTCTCCCCCTCTCTCTCTGTCTCTTTCTTCCGCACAACTTCCCACATATGCTGTTGTCGTCTATGTCAAATTACTGTTTAACTTTTATGGTGTTTTGTCGTATTGTGTCGCCTAGCTATTTATATACATATATTTCGATTTTTTTCCAATTTTTTTTTTCTTTTTTTTGTAGCTTTTGCAGCTTATTTTCTTGGCATTTTTCGGCTGTTCGGCATGTGACGCAAATGTGACATAAAATTTTAGGGTAGAACATCCCTCATTCCACCCAAAACAATATGGCGCTTCTCTTGACAAAGTTGTTGTTGTTGTTGCTATTGTTGCTGTTGTTGCATGGCATGTTGCGTAATTGCTGCAATCTGTGGACCTCTCACATCGGAGGTGGTATGTGTGGTGTAGCTGAGATATTGGGGCCTTGGCACATGTTGTCGCAACAGCTTTTAAATTGTTATTGATTGGCAAAGCGGACTCGAACAAGCCAGTGAGCGAGTGTGTGACATGTTTTGTGCCACATAAGTGGTGGCAACGAAAGCGAAAACAAACAAATTAATATGTACAGTGTTTATATGTATGTACTTACTGGAAATTGGGTTACGATAATATGTATCTAAGGCATATGAGGGATATGGAGAGTTAGAAAATTAAATTAAAATACACACAACAATTCAAATTTGTTCTAATGAAAGGCAATTGTTAAAGTATCTCTGGCTTTCTTATAGCTTTTACTAAAAAAAACTTATGAGACAATTTGCAGTAAAATATTATTGAAAATATTCATATATGTGTGATGAATCGAATACATCGATTTTGTGACGAAATAAAAGTCAATTTGGCAACGAGAAGAACACTTTTGTTAAGAGAATAAAAAGGATTACTAAAATAATGAATGTAATTTAAAGTGATGCATGTATCAATCTGCAATCAACTAGAACTTTCCGATAAATATAGATATTTATTAATATTTTCCTTTCCAAGTGCTAAAATCATAATTATTTATGGGACTGTGCACTTACGAATAATCCGTTTTATAAAAGATATATATTGATAATTCCAAGATTTGTTTCAATCATTTTCTTGTGCAATGCTTAATTTTAAAGATGTAGTATTCTATTAATGTAGCATTTAATGTGCAGTTAGAAGAGACCACAATTTGTAATAAATGTATTATGAAATAAAAATTTTAAATTAAAATTAACGTAACAAATTAGATTATGTAAAACTAAATCAAAGCTAAGTTAAAAATTTAAAATTAAAAGAAAGTAAAAGATGAAATAAATAACAAACAAAAGGAAACATTGTATGCATTCTATGAATGGTAAATGAAATATTCATTTAGTTTAATTTAACTTAATGAATCGCACTTACATTGTTTATGTCTTTCAATTAAGATGTGCTTTTAGTAGAATTTAGAAATGTCACAACCATTTCCAAATTATGAGTAATAATAATTTTCAGGACACTTTTGCTTACTTAGCTGTCGGTGATATACATATATTAATTTAATTTTCGCACAAGCACTAAAAACATTAATTCATATTAAATTTTAATGCAATGCACATTTTAAAGTTTGTAATTGTTACTTGCACTATAATAAATATACTATGAGGCCATTTTTCTTACGATTATTAAACAAATAATGGCAATTTTCGCTATCGGCCAGCTGCAGTGCATATTACACATGTCATATGCACGTGTCTGAGGCGAAGAGGAAAAATGAACTGACCCCGGGAGAGGGCCCAAAGAGCCCAATGCGACCGAACATGGCCAACTGCAATGCACTTTTCTTATCTAATTGCATTTAAAGTCAATAAATTAATAAATAGCAAGCAATAAATTTAGTAAAAACAAGCCATTAATAACACTTTGGTTGACACAACAAACTCGCCTCACTGCTGATGTTGGTGGCTTTGCCACTGGCTGTGGCTGTGGCAGTGGCAGTTGCAGTGGCTGTGTTTGGGATCGTTTGGGTCAGGTCAGCCAGGCGGAGCCAATAAGTCGCCAAAAGGTCGCAACGCGTCCGACGGTGCTGAAAAGTTGAAAAATTAAGCGCACAGTGTTTTTGTCACCAGCGGAAATTCCAAGAAAAATTGTCAAATGCGAGTAGCAAGTAGTGAGTCTAATGCAAGCCACAAATTCGTTGCACTTCGTTGAGCTGCCACATTCAGTAATTTAACAAACAACAAATAATAATAATGTTAGAGGTGTGGGCGATTTGTGTCTGACAATGTGTTGCAATTACATTTTAAAACTATTTAAATCTGCGCCGTTAACAATTGAAATTTGTATTGTGCATTTAATTTGATGGGCAACCACAGCCCGCATACCGGTATCAATCCTCAAAGCCCAAATGCCGGAGCTGAGCGGAGCGTGCCACTTCCCATTTTTAAGGCCAACTGTTTCGGATAATTTGTTTAATTGAAAAATCGTAAAATGCCATTTTATTTTATACATTTTCAAATGCCTTTTTATGACACACGCAATTGACAATTACGGATATAACCGAAATTTACGATGCCCTCGTGCTAAGCCTTTTATTATTATACTCTGTGAAAAAGGGAAAAGCACTTAAGAATTGCCATTGCCTGAAGTTTTCAAATAATGTGTGAAATTTTCATGTGTATACATAATTCATGTGTGCTACTTGGCTTAAGTCAAAATCTAAGGTCATCCGCACACTCAAAGTACAGCCAATTAAATCAGCGGATCTCCCAGCTGCTGACTCCCTCCTCAGGTCGGGTCTATTAGCCAACGGCACGTAGCACATTTTAGTAGACAGAGTTAGGGACTCAGCTTCCAAGCACCCTGGGCAGAGTGCGTAGGCTGTCGGCCTCCACAATGTAGGATAACTTGGGAGACCACCGGCAAACCACAAAAATGAACGCAACTTCAAATTGAATGTGTGTGTGTGTGGGAAATGGCAGAAAAAGTAGGAAAAGTGGTGAAATGCTGACTAAAACGTGTGTGTCTATCTAACTTGCTGACTGACATGCCGACTGTCCAACTGGCTGACAGACAGACGGACTGTCAAACTAACGACCAACGAAGTGCGCTCCGGAGACAACAAATAGCATTTGGACACGCAATGGGAAATTTATGTTGGATAATGCTCGGGTGCCTCGTGCCAGTGTGTGTGTGTGTGTGTGTGTGTGTGAGTGTGTGTGGTGCCGATCTAGAGATAAAGTTTCAAATTAGTTTTGTGGCTGGTAATTAAATTTAATTTTTTTATTAAGGCCAACCAGTAAGAACAATGGGATCAGAGGGAACATGGCTTAAATAACTGCTACCGATTTATGAGCTTAAAATGAAAAGTTAAAATAAAGTAAAACGAATTCCTAATAAATATAACAAAATACATATTTATATTTATATCAACTAGACAGAAAGAGATTCAAATGCAAAGCTGAAGTTATGAAATTGACATGACTTAACTAATATAAATATATATATATATCTATATGTATCTAAAGCCATTTATCATACAACATGCTGAGATGCTGAGCACATCTTAATGACAGAGCTTTTTACGTAATCATTGTAATCACAATTTCCACAATCACAAGTTTAAGTTGAACGTTAGCCACATTTCCAATTTCAGTTATTTGCATACCCTAAAAGCTTTTGGCTGTAGTTGGCAGCAGGGAGACGCCTCAATTTGATTACCGTTTGATTCGTCTTGAGCTTGGCAACTTGGTTGTCAGTTTGGTTGACTTGATGACTCGTATCGACTGCTTGATGGGATTGATTGATGACTTCAGGTTGTGTAGGCAACGGAACTGCCAGCTGCCATTCTCAAAGTCAACTTTAAGCAGAGCTCCTAAACAGGGATTTAAAGGTTGAATGCGAAAACTTTGGCAGTGGCAACCTGTTAACCCAAAAAATCTTGCTGCCACGGAGTGCGTTAAGTGAAAAGTTCTCTTGTATTATTGTAACTGAAATTTGTGACAGCAACACGGAAAACTTCCAGCTAGGTAAACGCGTAAACAATCCAAGCGGGTAAAACAATATCGGAAAGGCAAAAATGAAAAATAAGTAACCAAAAAAAATATGCAGCTGGTGCTGCGAGTTGGAAAAAAGGCACCAAATAAAGTGGCAAACAAATTGGGGCACATACATATCGGAGAGACAAGACATAATCCGAAGGGCACAGGGCCTGGTTGCTTATGATAAAGTGCGAGAAATTCCTGAGGTTGTCTCCTTAAGGAAAGTGCCGCCAGTAATTGAAATAAGCGTGGAAATTTGTAAGGCTCAGAAAAGTTTGGTGGAAAAAGCTTTTTACTGTTGTTGTTTATTTTCTTGTTATTTTTGTTTCATTCCTTCACTGAAATGTATGCGTGTCTATTAATTATGATTTTGGGTCAGGATGGAAGCCCAACAGAGCGCCCACCTGTGCTGGAGGCCTGGATAATAAATTCAATTTAAATGAAGCGTAAAATTCAATCAGGTCGTGGTCGAGGTTCGGGTCGAGATTGGAGTTTGAATTTGAGTTCAAGTCTATGGTTGAGGTTTGAGGGTTGAGGTTGAGTTAGAGGCTACTGCGGCTGCGTCTATGGCTTCTTAGGTGGTAAATTGTTTTGGTCGAGAGGCCAGAGGAGCCCTCGACAAATTCTGCGAAATTAAGGGCAACGCAACGGAACGCAACAATAAAGAAGTCAATTTATATAAATTTTCCACACGCCAGGTCTCAAGACTCGGGCATCGCACTGCGGTCTGTAGCTGAAATGCAATTTACGAACTGCCCTAGTATTGTTTTTCTCAATTTTCTTTATTTTCTTCTTTTCTTTAAGTCATGTTCTGTGTGTGTGTTTTCAAGTGGCTTTTCTTTTGTTTGCCTGTCTCTGTTTTTCTTACATTTCCTTTTGTGTAATATAATTTAAAATTAGGTAGCATATGTTTTGCGGTCTAGAGTCTGGAAAGAGGGCCCGGGACAAACGGGTATTCAACAGTATTCAATCAAAATGATGTTGTTTTAATTTCAAAACGGATTTGCGTAGAGAATTTTTAATAAATGCTTTTTTATGGGTCTTTGAGCGTTTGAGCTACCCATAAAGAATTGCCTGTGGTTGCCACAGTGCTTGCCTCAATTCTATTAAATTCCATATTGTTCTGTTCTGTGGTGTGCTGTAATGTTCAGTAATGTTCTGTACGGTTCTGTTATGTCCTGTGCTCTAATTTTATTGATGGCGTTTCATGTGCAGTGAATTGTACGGACATTTGTTAACTGTAATTGCAGTTGGGTTCCGCACTCAGTGTTCTCGACTTTGGACAAGACGCAGATGTAGTTGAATACTATAAATGCATATGTTTTGCAGGCTCGACTAACTTTGGCACAAGGCAACCAAGCAAGAGGCAGCTGGGCAGATGGGCAGCTGGGGCAGACAGAGCGGCAGGTTGCAAGAACAACTGCAGGGGGAAATGTGTTGAAAGCTGACTGGGATTAGATAAATTGAACTAGGTCTTAACTACAACTGTGCCAAGAAATGAACTTTGAGATGAATGGGTTTAACGTGCCTTTCCGATTGCTGCTGCACCACTTGAAGTAAGCCTGAATATTCCAATAAAAGGCGGTAAATTAAATATTGAGTTTGAGCATTTGTTTAAGTAGTTATGCGAATAGTTACACTGAGGAGAGGTAGACTGCGAGCCAGCTTTATAAGCCCCATACTTGAGAGCCGTATAAAACACGGGTTTTACACAAAGGCACAACAATCTAATAGCTACAAAGCTTAAGCTTGAATTTGATAAACCCAAATCCAACAAAAGGAAACTCGGTTACCATTTTGTGGTAGCAAACCCTCAAAGAGGGCGCCCTTGGCGACGTTTAGACAACCCTTACCCCCAAGCACCCGACAGGTGAAGCGATAGAAATGCGAAATCAAAAAGGTGGCCCTAGGCAAACACACACACACCCACACACACACACACACACACACACACACACACACACACACACAAATACTCCTATGTGTGTTATATAATGTTTGCTCTGACTCGCATTGATTTGAACATTTTCGTCGTACGGTCTGTTTACTTAACCCCTGCGGGTGGACGGATTGTCGTTTTGGGGGGGGTTTTCGACTAGGAGAATCCGCAACTATTTAGAAAATTGAGACACCCACGGCCAGAGCAGCCGCCAAGTCTATTAGAAGGCAGTGTTTAGAAGCTGTAAAACAAAATATTTACACGCGTTTCAACATAAAAGCAACACAGCACGCAAAGGCAGCTGGGACACGGAGTAAGCACCGCAGCTAGAGCAGGAGCCGGAGCCGGTGCCAGAGCCAGTGCCAGAGCCATTGCCGGAACCAGGACACCCACAGGACATGCGAACGAGACATTAAAGCCAAAGGCACCCAACAAAACACTTGCCACCGCACAAGAGCAGAAGGACAGGAGAGCCGAGAACAGTTTTTGCCTCGAACGCTAAACATTAAACTGACAGGCGGGGCATGTCCCGCCTCCCCCGCCACCCCGCTGCCCCACTGCCCCCCTCTGCTCCTCCTAGTGCTCAGCCATGTCACGTCTGCTCGACGCTTTTAGTCTAAATAAAGGCATTTAAAAGATTTAGAGCAAATGAACCTAACCTCAAACATTCGCCGTCTGCCATTTCTCGTCAAGCTTAATGTTGTCGGGAGGGGGGAGTTCGGGGGCGTGGCGCATAAAAACAAAAGACACGCATGTCCTTGTCCGTCTCAGACCTTAACTTCACTGTGTGTGTGACACTTTTATGGCAAATTTAAGACACGCAACTTCTTCGCTCTTCTCTACTATATATGTATATATATATATATATATATATATATAAAGATATATTTTCCTTTATTTTTTTTGTTTTGTAATTTGTCAGATGTCACTTTAATTTCTTGGAGTCTCAGTGCCAGTTTGTTGTGTGGTCTCATGATGACAAAACGACTCAAATAAAATGCTGCTGTGCATTTCCTGATGACTTCTTGACTCATGAGTATATCCTGGATATCCTGGATCCTGTATCCTGTGCATTGTAATTGCTTAATTTTTTATGTCTCTCTGGCGATATTATTTTTATTTATTTCGCTCCTTCGACGCACTTTTATTGGCTTCGGCTGCAGATTTGCTGTTAATTTTTGCGCTTGATTTTTATCTGTGCGCCGTTGAAGTTAATTAAGTTATTAAGAGTCCCTTGAGCAGTTCCCTCCGCGCAGTATATTATTATATATGTATTTATATGGCTTATACATATACATTTTTATGGCACCTAGATCAACGTTGAAAGATATTTAATTTCATTGGGCTGCCGAAGGCTTTTTAGCTAATTAAACGAACGCCTCCTCGTGCTGCAGTTCATATGTATAATTAAATAATTTTTCGCATCTGAGATATTTATAATGTGCTCATAAATTTTGTATAGAGTTTTTGCAAAGTTTGTGGATAAAATGATGTTAAGCCTTTATTTGATAATATCAGTTTGTAGAAATCATTTAGCTGGCAACCCCTTGTGTTATGAAATGTTTTCAAATTAAAGCAGCAAATTCGCCTAATTTTAAATCCATTTCCAAATTGAAATCTGTTTCAAATATCAAAATGCTTTGGCCTAAAGAATATGATTTATGGAAATGAAAATAGATGGTAAAAATAGTCTAAAATACTGTTGCTTATCTTGCGAATTTTTGCGAATTATCAAATCAGTTTTTCGGGACAAGTTTATGGGTATATTCACTATATATGTTTCATAAGCCACGTCTTAGTCTAGTTTTCATATTATAAACCCAACGCCTACACAACTTTTGGCCATAACTTGTGATGCAAATGAACATTAGCATTTTATATGCTGTCTTCCTAGACAATGGTATAACATTAAGATGCTCTGAGAGCTCTTTTCATTGTTATGCATGAAACTCCAGCGTAGACCAGGCCAAGACGCTATGCATAATTCAGAATGGTCGTCTAGTTGTCATAAAATGCAAGAGCAACAAAGAAACTTGGCAAAAATTAGCTATCCAAAAAGGGAGCAGCGAAAATTTGGCTCAAACAAAAAACTGAGAGGACTCTAATGAAATGCAAGAAAGTGAGAGAAGAGCTACAGAGCTGACTGAGTGACTGACTGACGGACTGACTGACTGCCTGTGGCACTCAGCTACTCACTCAACATTCAACTTATTGCAAATGTAAATATTTTGTTTTAATTTCCGAAAATGATAAAAATAACTTTCATGCGGGTCTACAACACTCTCTCTCTTGAGCAGACTAAATATGAAACAGTTTGAAAGTTTCAAATATTTTTGAGAAGTGACGGTAACATGAGAGCCTCCCTAACGCAGTGATATAAAATTATGATAACTAATTATAGGGGTGCATGTCAGTACCGTATATACTGCTTTCGACGGGTTGGTTGGAGAAGATGTGCATGAGGTGTATCTGGCATACGGTAGCTCTCACTATCTCACTATCTATCTATCTGTGTGCCGTGGCACGCAAACGTTCAAGATAATTAACCACTTATGTTTAAACAAATTTTAAGTGGTACGCCAGCCCAGAGGCAACCCGGAACCAACGTGGGAATAATCACAAGAGAAACAATAAACTCGAGCTGCAAATGATGACAACGAATTTCAAATACCCCAAAAGGGAAAGCAGTTGCAAAGTGTGAATAGAAAAATGTGCAACTAACAATAGTAAGGATAACAAAAATAAGGAAAAACACTAGAATATCTTAACTGATATAATAAAAATGATAGCAATATCATAATATATATTAAGTCAGTCTAAAATATGATTCAACTAAGTAGCATGGTAATTTCTGTAAGCTCTCGCATTTAAAGAGTGTATAATAAGTAGGGAAAAGGCAGCGCAGGACTCTGGGTTCACTGCAGCAATGCGGCGAAGTTTAAGTGAAAAACTTTTTGTTTTTGCCGCAAAAGTTTTACAGCATAGCGCAGCAAATTGCAGCGGCTGCCATTACAGCAACAGGGAAAATCGCAGTAGAACGCAACATAGAAGTGGCAAGTGCGGTAGGAAACGGAACCATGGAATGTTAACCAAAAACAAACAGCAAACAACGCAATGACATTGATTTTTAGGTGCACCCCCTTCTCGAGTCCAGCAAGGAGCAGTAAATGGGACCCGGGATCAGACCACAAATGGCAGTTCAAGTAATCATTAACACGCACAGCCTTTTGAGCCAAATTTAAGCAGCTTAACGCAGTTGCATGCAAACGGAAGCACATTGTGGCTGCAGGACCTCAAAAGGACATTACACCCAGGACACATCAGCATCGGGCCAAAAACGACAATGTACTCAGACACGCAGACTTTCAGACAGTTCAACAGTTAAATAGTTGAATAGTTGGATAGTTGCAATTAAATCCAAAGTAGTTTCGCCTTTTTAAATAGTTTCCTTTTTGGCAATAGCCTTACGAATCTGAGAGCCTCTTTGCCCGACTCCCTATTCCGCCTTCGCTTCCTTTCTCAATTCCTGCCATCTTCTTTGTCTCATCCTCTTAAGGGCAAAGGCTAACGCAAGTGCCAGAAATGTAGCAATTACTTTAATTATTGGCGGCAGGAAACGAGTTGACAGACAGAGCTGCAACGGTGCTGCAGGGGCAAGCAGAGGGTGTGAGAGGCGAAAGTGGTGCAGTCTCTGCATAGATAGCGAGAACAATCGGGCAACGGCGAGGGCTGTTTGAAGACTTAATGCAATATATGAATTGTTTGTTGTTTATTTATTAAAATTATTCATTCAAATTAAGAAACCTTAACTAAACTTAAAAAATAAAAAGTAAAATTGATTAACTAAATAACAATTTAAAAACTATTGTTGCTTGCAACGTGTTAACTGTAATATTGTTTTCTTTCTAAGTTCTTAAATAAAATTTCCAAAAATTATTAAATAAGTCAATCTTTTTTTATTAAATTCCAATTCTTACGTCATAGGTTCATAGATCTTCTTTATTTATCTTCTTTATTTAGTCTGATTGGGTTCTGTCTGGGTATCTGAAATCCTTGCCATAAATTCTGTGCTAATTTACATTACAGTACATCAAGGCTAATTATATCCTTAAATTTAATTTAAATATAAACATTTCTATTTAACTAATTTTTAATTATTTTAAAAACTGTTTACTGTTTTAGACGAAAAGCATTTACATCGGAATTCCCACACCTTCTAACGGCTCTCACATGATATATATTTCTTACTGTATATATCTTACTATCTATACATATATATGTATATTTATTTATCATAAAAGTGGAGAATCCGATGAGCATTCATCACCTTCCACACCTGGGTAGTCCAGATGAAACACTATTTGGAGTAAATAACATCAATTATACTGATCAAACTATATTTATCTGATTCACTTCAGCTTTTCTTTTAAAAGACAAAGTTCTCTGACAACCCTAGGCTTACTTCTGTTTGGTATTCTTGCAATTTGCACGTTTCGCTGCCACCCACCGCCCCGCCTTTGAGTTGCAAGGGGCAAATAGGAAGCAGATAAGGGAGCAAGGATGGGGGGAGGGCAATCTGGGAATCGGATTCGCAAAAGCAACTGCTCCAAAAGTACGTTTCTTTGATTTTTGTCTGGCATTACATACTTTTTGGCGCCTTGGCTCTGATTTTCGCGATGTTCTCTGTTTTTTTCCCATTTCTTTCCCAGCTGATGTAAGCGTCACGTAAAAAATTAGTGACCACCCGCTGTTTGTTCGCTTTTTTGTGATTTCTTTTTTATTCATTATTTCTTTCTGATACCACCCAAGGTGTCTGTTCAATGTGCGTTTCTGGCACGCCCTGAAATGGAATTCTTTTCATTGGATCACACTTCTGCTATTCTTGGGCAAATTGTTTGCACACGTTCTATGCAAACTTTAATCATGATAAATGAATGTGCATGATTTTGTTCTACTGACTCCACTGTTGTTGTTGCAGTTGTTGCATTTGTTGTTGTCGCTGTCAGGCAATTAACTTCGCCTTTTCACAGACATTTTTTATTGAAATGCATTTTCAACCACCGAGCACGCGACTCGCGCGGAACCCAATCCAACAAACTGTACCGATCCTGAGCTCTGAAAAATCTCATAAATAAAGCAGTCAACGATGGTAGGGATTGTTAGGTAGCTGATAGAAATAAGCAAACCCGCATCCCTCAAAAACTGGACACAGTAGCTGCATTTCGAGTTTTTTTTTTTGCTGACAGCTTCCACAAAAAAATGAAAAAATTGAGTCATAATCGATAGTTCGATATGACAGCACCTAGAAACTAACGCATATTATGGGAATTATTTGACTTGGTTTTTTTTTTATTTTTTTGTTTCTCTCGCTGACAGGCACCACCATAAATTGTCAATCAAAGTCGTAATTCTTTATAATTTCCAGACATACGTACATAAGTCAAAGCCCGGTTAAATCCAATCAATGGCTTTGACGTTTGCATTGTCGTCTTTACAATTTCGGAGCCAAGACCGAGTTCTGCAGCCAATTTGTCGGGATTTTGGGCAACAGATAAGCGGCTTACTTAGTTTATAAATGGAAATTGCAGCCAAGGCGCGTTCCTGTTTATATAAGATGATGACGGTGATGATGATGATGACGATGACGATGATGCCGAACATTGTCCGTCGACTTGATGACGTTGCACGCAAAGCGATTTGAAAAATCAGATTAATAACTTCGATTGCACTCGGTTGCAAGACCAAAAAAGAGTAAAAAGTGAACACAGACTTCAATGAAAAAATTAAAAAATGAGAAGAGGAAGAGGAAGACAAGTGTCGACAAAAGCAAAGCGAGGTTCAAATATTTTCTCTGCCACTCTGCCCGATAATTGGCTCACGTTTCAGGTAGATACTCGGAGCATATGCGTTGCAGGGGATTGTGGCTTGCTGCGCTTTTGCTTTGTGCCCCTCGGGGTGTGTCTGTGGATTTTAATTAAAATCTTTCACTGCGCTTTTGCTATTTTATTTGAACAAGGCCAAAAGTGCAAATAGAGTATCAAGAAGTTAACGATTACTATGAAAATAAATCTATAAAAATCGAAACCAAACAAAAAAAAATTAAAAAGGAAACACAATAAACATAAAAAAAACTCAGTCAATGTTTTAATTTATTTTCATAAATGAAGCAAGAAAATTATTAAAATAAATATTAAAAATACAATAATAATGTAATTAAAAATTAAAATGTACAATATTAGTAAACATGTTAGCATATAAATTTAAATGTACAAAGCTTAAATTAAATTTTTAAATACACTTAAAACAGTTGTTGATAATAAGTTATACAAACTCATCCAGTGATGCTAAAATAATACTTATTATATGAACTCATTTAATAATTCAATAAATTAATAAAAATAATGCAGCATCGAATTAATAAACAATATGTTAATTTCAATATGATTTCTGAACATCAAATATTTTGTTGATGAACATTCTTAAAAAATGTTGGTCAAAAATCATTTTAAATTCTACATTTATTTTAACATTAAATTCTGCTATTTGTTTGTATAATAGTTTTATGTGAAATGTATGTACATAAATGAACATATATTTACATTTCTCTGCAACATCAATCAGTCTGCTATATATGTATGTATTTATTTTATGTACCGTGTTAAAAAAAAAACAAACAATTTCCGTAATTAAACATTATCTAAACTAATCCACTTTGGCTGCTTATCCATCACAGCTGTCCAGTGAAATAAATAGAAACGCTGGCCATTTCATTTCAATAAAATTAAAGTTTTATCACCAACTTGGGAACCGGCACAAACACACACACACACACACAAGCACACACACACTCGCTGAAAACCCATTGAATGAGCACCAGCATCGATCCAAGCCTAACACACTGAAAAACTCAATGACCAATGACCAGATAAACAGATTCGGCTAAATTAAGAAATTAGTACCGAATAGAAAACAAATTAGGAAAGGGTCCACTCCACACTCCACACTCCGCACTCCACTGACCAGTGCCAAGTTGTGTCCAGAGCAGGCAGAGCTATAAATTGCAGACACGCACGAAGCCGGGGACCATGAAATGAAAATCAAAGTGATGGTCAGTTTATGGTGGTCCAGTGATGGTCCCTCGGCTGGTGCAGCCCGCACGTCATGGGACGACTGATAAGACAGCAAACTCAATCCTCAATCCTCCTCGATACTCGATACAGCTGCCATAAAAACTGACCACTGTCCGTGGCGTGCAGGAAATAAAGAAAATTTGCTGCTTGATTGCTAAACTCGCGTCGCCTGGAAAACTCCAACCCCAGCTAAATCCAACGCCCAACTGTCAATTGTCAATCATGATGATTTCTTTCGGGCGATAATTTAACTATAGATATCGTACTCCTCTACATATATAGTATATATATATATACTCATATCGATAATGAAGCGTTCATGTGTCATGTAGTTTTTTCTGGCTGGCGAGGCAAAAAATCAAATGTGCTTTGCTGATTGCTTGGGGACCTCGATTTTGGGGTGTGTGTGCTCATGTGGTGAGTGTAGTAGGTGTGTGTGTGTGTGTGTGTGTGTGTGTGTGTGTGACAATGACTAAGCCAAATTTTGTGCTGATGCTGCATGTAATTTCATTGATTAACTTTCTATGCTGGTATTCTGCATAATTTCGTGTGCGACAAGTTGTCAAAAATTGGGTTAGGCATGCCTTGAATTTCCTGGGGAACTCGCAAAAGGTACGAGAGCTTTATGAAACTAGCATTTAATTTAACATTAAGAATAAGAAATTCGCTTAAAGATCGAAGTTCCATTTACATTATATTCGATTATGTCTTTGGGTTAATTTTCAATCAATGTGGTTTATGAACCTTAAAACGTTAAATGCTTAACTCATATTCGAGTTATTTAACTTTATGATTCCTAATAAAGTCATAATTATGCCATAAAATATTCCGAGCGATAACACAATGCCTTAAGAAATATTCAACCCCAGTTTGTGAACTTATCGGGCCTTGATTTGATTAGCTGTATTAATATCCAGCATAAATGGAAACTGTGTTCATATTCATATATTTATGTGAACGCAACTTGAGGCCTAATGATTAATTTTCGACGACAAAAGAAATGTCATAATAAATCTTTATCAAATGCCAGGGAAAATATGACAAATTGTGAGCCAAGTCCGAGGCATAATAAATCATCAAATCAAATGTGCGGCTGAGCCCATGAGAAATTTGCCTGACAGCAATTAGAAATCATTTAATTGCAGCAACAAAGTCATAAAAAAGAATTTAATTATCCAAGAAAGGGTGGAGAGGATGAGGGGAGAAGGGAGAAGTGGCAGACACGCAATAGTTCATCAATAACAATCATCAAGTTTGATGTATAGTAAAATTTACATGATTTGGCCATAAATTAATGGTGAAACCATTTGAATAGGGGCTGCCACATTAATTGGGGCGTCAATTTGAATTTGATTGCTGCAAGTTAAAGTGCCGCAAAACTTGAAGAACTTTAATGCTGTTAAAGGCTAAAAATCAATGGCCAACAGAAGTTGCCCAGTATCAGAATGCAATTTGCTAAACCAACACCTTTCTCAAATTTTCCATTTCACTCTCGTTCTATCTCTCTCTCTCTTTCTGGTTGATTTTCAACAAAATTTCGTTGCTTTTGGAAAGCCATATTTCATTCGGTGCCAGTCAAATCGGACAAGTTAACAGACAGATGGACAAACAGTCAGTGTTGGCTATCAGCACCATCCGAAATTGTGGGAATAACTTCCAATGAAACAACAAAGATAGAAACGCACACTGCACACCCGTATAGATACGAGTATTCATACACTCTCGCACACACACACACTTACACACACACACACACTCACACACACCACCCACAACACGACCATCCAAAAGTAATTTAACTCCACTTCAAAACTCCAACGAGACTCCAAGTACGTGGCAGGCAGCGGCGCTTGGCTGCTGTCACTGATTTTCCGCTTCATATTTATATAATATATATCTGCAATATATGTATATATATATATATATACATAAGAGTACATATTCAATGCCTCTAGAGAGACAAAAACAGTCGTGAGCTGAGCTGAGCAAAAAGTCGAGAAAAATTGTGTTTATTTTTATATATACGAGATATAATATAAAGCCGGCAGCCAGGGACAGATTTTTGTTGAATACTCCACATGTATGTAAATTTATTTATTTTCCATCTTTCTTCTTTTTTTCCCGCTACCACTGCTGCTGCAACCAAATGAGGCAAGGCTGGGAATTTTCTTTTCTTTGGGATGGCCTGTGTCTGCTTTATGTTATCTGCGTGCGGGATTTGTAGTTGACGTGAAAATTGTCAAAGGGCGCTTAAAGTATTTGGCTCTCCTGTTTTTCTTGTTCAAATTATAGAAAATGTTATTTTTAGGCCTGACAGCCAAAGGATTGAAGTTGAGATTTGCTCTACATGGCACCTCTCGGTGCGAGGGGGGGTTGGCGCTGGATTTGACATGCTAATGCTTTTGTTTGGGGTGCCACGGAAAATGCAGTGAAAATCGTCGAGCAACGCCCTCGTCTACAGTTACGGCGTAGTTGGTTCTCACGCCTGACAGATGATTTACAGGGGCCAAGCAAAAGTTGAATAATGACTTTATAAAACGTCCAGAGGGAGTTTAACATGGACAAATTGTGATGTATTAAAAATGTGAAATGTGTTCAGTTACCTATGCAGCTCTCTGTTAAGTAAACGAATTTAACTGAAACTTTATTTTATGTAATATATCAAAATATGTTTGTATAGCAATAAAATCACAAGTTTTATTTAAAATATAAGTTCTTCCAAAGAACATATTAAAATTTCATCAAAATCGCCTAAGGGATAACTGAGTTATGAATAGGTTTCCTGATTCAACCACACAAAATATAATAACAAATATGTTGTGTGTGTGTTTCAGTGAAAGTATTCACAGCACATTCAAATTCCGCTAATTTCGATGTGAAATGTGTTCAGTTACCTATGTAGCTATCTGGTAAGTTAAGAATTTGAACGCAAACTTTATTATAAGTTATTTACCAGAGTTTGTTTGTTTAACAACGCAATCTCAAAGTTTACTTAAAATATAAGTTCTTCTACAAAACATATTCAAATTTCATCAAGATCGCTTGAGGGATAACTGAGTTATGAATAGGTTTCCTGATTCTACCACACAAAAGAATAATAAATATGTTGTGCTGTGTGTGTATGTGTGTATTTCAGTAAAAGTATTCAGAGCGCATTCGCATTTCGCTGATTTCAATGTGAAATGTGTTCAGTTTCCTATGTAGCTTTCTGTTAAGTTAAGAATTTGAACGCAAACTTTATTTTATTTTATATACCAGAGTTTGCTTGTATAGCAATACAATCACAAGTTTTATTTAAAATTCGAGTTCTTCTAAAGAACATAATAAAATTTCATCAAGATCGCATAAGAGATAACTGAGTTATGAATAGGTTTCCTGATCCTACCACACAAAAGAATAGCAAATATGTTGTGCTATGAGTGTGTGGGTGTGTGTTTGTGTGTGTATGTGTTTCAGTAAAAGTATTCAGAGCACATTCGCATTTCGCTGATTTCGATGTCTTGCTTTTATATGAGTATTCTCAACATTCCGCACACCCGACGCCAACACGCACTTGTTTTATCGTTTGTACTATCACATTCCTTTCTTTCATAACAATGGCCCAGTCGGGCAGTCCAACACATTTCGGTGATTTACATTGATAAAGTTAATGGAATGGAATGCGTGCGAGCGCTTGCTGACTCGACTTCAATTCCGATTCACAACTCCGACTACGACGGAGACTACGGGTACGGCTACGGCCACGACTCCAACCACGACTACGAGTACGAGTGGAGCATGTGCAGAAATTTGCATTTCTTGGCCCAGAGTCACACGCCAAACGGAAGTTGTATACAAAGAGTTGCACTTAAAAGCTACCCAGAAAATGTTTCCATTCATGGCCAGAGTTCACTTTTTACATGCACACATGCAATTTTTATGGCTTGTAAGCTGGCTGCCATTTCAGCCATCGAAAATGGCCATGTTAAAAGCTGCCTCCCATTACTAACCACCCCAACCAAACCAGATGAGATGGCCAAAAGTGTTATATTTTTGCCGTGCCTTTTTTTTCTTCTTCGTTTTTTTTTTTTTTGGTTACTCTAGAGCGGAAATGAAATGCTCCTAATCTAACAAATTTTCGTGCCAATTTGGGTCAAATGCGGATTTGCATAAATTTGCCGGTTACCGTTGCTGATGGCTGTTGCCACCTTATCAGAGTCCATTAGAGTCGGCTCGACATAATTTGTTGTTGGAACAACAACAACAACAACAACAGTAGCAGCAGCAACAACAACAACAATTATTTTCTCGGCATTTAAGTCATACTGACACATGACAAATTCCACATGAAAGTGCCGCCGCCCCCTCCTCCCCGCCCCTACAAACAGGTTCTCCCATCGCTTGGGGGCCGCTGCCAGCAGTCATTAGCCAAAACACCCAACACTTGTGCCAAAAGGGCTGTGGAAGGGAGGTCGCCAAATGGAATTCTGTCATAAGTGTTGGTGTTGCTAATGCTGTTTATCTTATTGTTGCTGTTGCTGGCTCTACTGACATCATTTCGAGCAAAAAGTTCGCGCTTTTCCATATTTATGTTATACACAAAACATATATGAAAAGTTGTCATCAAAACAGTTAGGCAGAAATACCCTAAAGTATGCACTTTTTATTCATTCATTTAAAGTGAGCTAAATACAGGTCACAATTGAAAAAATTATTTTTAAAAATACAAGTTTAAATAAATATTATAAGTGAAGAGTTGAAATTATAAAAATATAAGGGATAAATTAAATCTGAGGGTATCAAAACGGTCAAAAATTTATATCAACGATTGGGGAAACCCAAAAAAATTCCAAGCCAACGATTTATAAAGCTCAAATATTCATTTGTTTCAAATAAAGAAATATTAATTTTAGTTTTATTAGGGAATAATTTAACATAAGACAATCATATGAAAGCATTAACACACATCACACATTGTTCAACAAATTGAAGTAATTCAAATGGATGTGTTCGTATTTTAAGAGTATATTCAATTTCACGTAGTTACTTATTACAATTTGCACTTAAATAATAAATTAAACTTGAATTAATTGATTAAATTTCAAGTTGATTAACATTTATAATCAATAATAATATAATAATAAATTAAACTTCAATTAATTAATTAAATTTCAAGTTGATTACCATTTACTTAAAGTTGTAACGCACAAAAATATAAGATAATAAATATAACAAATAGATTTAAAAAGTGAAGAAGATTAAATGTTTTAATCGGTATATATTATGATAACATATTTATTAAAATAATTTAATATGCAACAGTAACCAAGAGATATTTTTTATTTATATATAAACCACGATGTATTTTGAATAAAAATGATTGCATATAAAATAATAAGAACATGGCTTTAGGTATTATTGTCTGGGATCAAATATTAAAAGAAACATTAAATCAATAAAATTACTAATTATAACAATTTTTTTATTTAAGAAACACATATACATTTAATGCACACACTTCCAGGGTATTAGGTAAATATTCGTTGCCTGAATCTGCTGTGCTATCTTTTGTGGCTTTTGCATGAAATGCGCTCACAAAATAAGAGATTAAATATTACCCAAGGATAGCAAACACGAAGGGAAATCCCTGAACAGCTGATAACGTTTGGTTTTCCAACATATTTTGCACTTTGCAGCTGTCCAGAGCGCACATCAATCAAATGTCATGGAGCATTTAAAGCAGAGTTTGTTCCTAGGTTATTATTTGACTGGAATATTTTTGGGGCGTGTCCCTGCCACGCTCCCCAACCGATACAGCGAGTGCTGCTTACAGAATGTGGAAGTGGAGTGTTGCGTGTTCCAGGTGTGTGCAACACACACACACACACCTTGTTCGATGCCAACAGGCAAGGCCTGTGTAAAAGGTGTAAAAGGGGGCGTGGCCATTGGCACGAGACACACGACTTTGACGCCATGGGGCGTCCAGTCGGCAATTTGGTTTAAATTGTTGCCATTTGTTTCGCATGGCGCTAAGCACAACACACAAAGTTGCATAATAATTCTTTTGTTTAAACTGCTTTCATGCATTGTACAAATTATGGAAATTGCTAGAGGACAAATTTGTGTGTTTGCTGCGGATATAATTATTGCTATATTTAAATGCATTTGAATGATTGAAGCACGAACACGAAAGTGTTGTTAACCAATTAAGGCGACAGTGATTCCAATTCGCTTATAATTTATATAAATAAATTGAAAAACAAAAAAGGTATTCATTTCTCAGTAATTACATTCCGTGTTTCTTTGAATTCCATTTTTAATGGCTATTCTTTCATTTTTTAATAACTTTTCTTGGAATACAGCGAATATTTAATTTATGCCGCTCTTTTATCAACAGTTGAATGCACCCATTTATGAGAAGTTAACCTCGACTGACCCGACTTGGCCGGTTTGGCTTTGGTTTCGGGCTGCTATTTGTGACCTACTGTGGAGAACTCAAATGCAATTTCCTTTCTCAATATTTTATATGCACATTAAGCGTCTTTTTACATTTCAATTTCCAGGGCAACGTGCCACCTGCGCTATAAGCATATAAAAATTAATATTTTACAAGTAGCCCAAAATGCCGGGTCTAAAGAATCCAACTGCAGCCGAGTCGAGGTCGCTGGCTTTGTTATGATGTCGGGGTCTAAAGGAGCTCAGGGAGCTCGAGGAGCTGGTGAAACTGAAAGAGCACTCAGTGCAAATCCAAATGTGTGCTTAAAAATGCATGAGAATTCACTGAGCCAGAAAACTGGGTGAAAGCGACCCCAAAAATGCTCTAGAAAAAAACGAGTTATTTTAATTTAAGTTGTACATTATATAAGAGCCTTTTAGCTTTGCTTTATTTTCATGTGGCACCAACTGGCGCCAGTCACAACAGCTCGCCCACTGTGCCGCTGTCATTGCCCCAGCCACATTTTTGCAATTGTCTCGAAAGAAGCCACAAACAGAAATTGCTTTCTGCCAGGCACAAAACACAAAGCAAAAAAAAAAAACAAATCAAAATAGAACAAAGTGAAAATCACATAAATTGAGTCAAGAAAAGTTCTCACGCATCGCATATAGATTTCTCGATTTATATGCGCAAACACCTGTGGTTAAACTCACGTCTCCGCAATGATCTGACAATAGGAGTTGCCCCTAAAACGTGGGCCACACTGCCACAACAATAGGCAGCAGACACTCAGACGTCTCGCGGTGCAGCTTCAGCTGCACACAATAGGAAAAACAAACGACACAAAAAAAAACAAGCAAAGAATAGTATAAAAAACAAAAATAATAATATCTCGTTTTCCATTTCTATTCTTTTATAACTACAAGTTGCACGCTGCTTGCTTTGTGTTTTTGTTGCCACTTCTGCTTAAAAATGGGTTTGACACAATCTATGGCCTAAAGTGTTGGGCCACATGGCCACAAAAGAGCCACGCAACTCACACAAACTATCGCGTTAAACACACGTCGATCTTTTGTAAGGATCGTGTTCTAAAATTGATTACACGCACATGTCGAAGACAAAGAACCAGCTATATATAAAATTTATTATATGATTTCTATGAATATCAAAACAGTCCAAACAAGCCAGATTTGAGCGGAGTTGAGATAGAAATTTTCCCATTTCCTGCTGGAAAAGTGCTTTTGTGCTAAGAGGCTATCGTAGATTGCACATTTACTGAAAATTGCCTTAAACATTAGTTAAAGTACGTTGCACAACTGTTGTAAATTTGCAACACCCACTTGCACCCCCCCTTAAAGAACAACAACCAGAACAACACCTCTTCGATTGCACAACTGCAGTTTCACTGGGAAAATGTGAAATGTTTGGAAATATGTATTCTCGCTGTCTCTGCTTAGCAATTAATCGACAATTTTGCAACACAAAATGTTAAAGGGGGGTGTGGGAGAGAGGGGGGACGGATTGTTAGTTGGTAGTATGTGACTATAACTATGGCAGGTTGTTAACTCGAACAACACATTTGGACAAATCCGTTTTGCGTCTGAGGACAACAAACAAACAACTTGCATGGTGAACAAGTCCCGAGCCGGCTCAACATCGAAAACACATGCTACGAAAAATGCTCCGAAAATGAGGTCAGTTCCAAAAGGGCCAGAACGGCACAGACCCAAATGCATCGGTTGTAATCGTTAGAAAATTCGAACATATTTGACAGAGCGCAAAAGTAAACAGGATTTTTGGCAGGCAGACGGGCTGGCAGGGAGAACAGCCAGAAAATAAGGTAAGGGAGAGAGGGGGGTTGATTGGTCCTCTACACTGTCGACATCCCGGAGGCGTCGAGTGAGAAATGAGCAGAGCGGAGCAGAGCAGATCCCAAACGGGCAACACATCCAACAGCTTGTTGAGCGATAAAGCAATTAGAAGCAAAATGGGATTTTGCATTTGAAATGCTGCTACAATAGCAGCCCAGGGGGGGGTTTAAGAGGCTGAGGGGCGTGATGTTTATGTGTGTGTGTGTGTGTGTGTGTGTGTGTTTATGTGTGTGTTAGATGCATGTGCACAACTGCACAACATTGTTTACACAAAAAGGATTTCAACGCGCTCTTTAAGTTCCAACAATGACAGACGAGCTGAGACGAAACTCCCTTAACTGACCTACTTCAGCAGCTTTTGGCTTTTGTGTTGTGCAGGATGCAGGATGCAGAACGCTAGATTGCTGGATTGCTGGTTTACTGGATTGAGGTTTCGTCAAGGAGCTGCATTTTCATGCATTTGGCGCAGCTTGAAGTGTTAAGCCGCATCCTGAGGACAATATGTGATATACGCCGAGAGTTGAAGTTGTAAGATTGCCTTGCATAAAGATAGAAAAATTCGCTTCGTTGCCGCTGAAAGTTTTCATATTTGTTTGCTTCGTCGAACTTTGAGATTTTCTCCTTATGTGTGGCAGCCAATTTCTGATATAGACGAGAGTGTGATAAGCCATAAAAAGAAATGAGACTCTTCTGGCTTAAGGAGAACAACAACAACAACAAGAGCAAAAACTACTATTCGAAAACACTTGTGCGATAAGGGAGTTGAAATTATGAACTTGAAACTCGAGTGAAGAAAAATACATACTCGTACATATATCAGATAAGAAGCCAACAAAATTCTTAACGAATAGCGTCTATCTCAACTCTTGCAACACTTTCGCCAGCTGTACTTCAATTCCAAACTGAGCTGAGATTGTGGATATCTTCTCAATGTGCAACAGTCACGACACCAAAGAACAACTTCAATATTATATAAAGTTAGCCTGAGGAGGGAAATTTTGATATGCTTAAAAGTTTTATGTAGTTTCATTAAAAGTTACAAAACTATCAAACATACAATTAAAATAAGACTTCTCAACATTCCTAGTCTGGAAGTAGTCTGGATCTAAGCTGCTGTAAAACTTATAACATAGTTAAGTATTAAGAAACAATAATTCCCGTTTAGTGCAAATAATTTTCGAATGTCCCTGTTTGAGGCTGTTAAATAAATATTCCACTTTTGGATGGTTGTATCGTAACAGAAAGTGTTGCTTATATTTTCTAGATATGTGACACTCTGATTATGTTTATATAAAAGACTGATAAAGTCGGACAGAGAAACATAGCTTGACCGACTCGCATTATGAAGCTAATCAAGAGTGTTATATTAAATGTAAATAAAAGTTTAAATTAAGATTTCATACAATTGTAAGAACTTTAATACAACATTTTAGGAAACGAGTAAAGAACTATTTAAGCCTTAGCAGTGATTTATAATATTTACTTTCCTAACACAACTAAGAGTTCGCTCCACAAGACACACAACAACTTACCACAGTTGTTCATGTTGTTGTTTTTTTAGGGATTGCTGGCTGGCAGTCCAGTTCTTGCTCGTCAAAATGCAGATATATTTGGGGTCAAGTCATGGCTAATTCATATAACCCACTAGCAGGTCTCAACTGCAGCCACTCAACAACTGTAATTTTTGCTTGGCTCCAACTAACAAACAAAACAAGAGTCAGCCAACCAAACAACCAGTCAGCCAGCCAACCAGCTAGCCAGCCAGCCAGACAACCAACTAACAAAGATCCCTAATCTCGAGTAAATCCAGCATCGGGTTCAGAGGCTGTTGCTGCAGACATTGTTGTTGGATGCTAAATTATTCGCACATATGCAAAGTTGGCAAAAAGTGCGGACGGCGAGTGCTGGCCAAAGACATGGACATGGAGAGCAGTAAGAGCAGTAAGAGCAGCAATGGCAAATGAAAGGATATATATACACACAGACACAATAAAGGCGACATCTGTAGGGGAGGGAGGGAGGGGATGTACAGCCCTCCGACAATGACTGTGCAAATTTGGTGCAGATAAGCAGAGTCCGAGAACTGCCAGCAGGCCAAAACTAATGCGCGTTGACATGCAAAAAAAAAAAGGGTAAATGAGTGACAGAACAGGACACAGGAGCAGGCTTGTTTCCCGAGTACTGTACAGAATCCCTGCCAAACAACAAAGAGCTAGTTCTCTCTCACTCTCTCTATAGTTGTCTCGCTTTATTTCGCTCAGTCTCTTGCACTCTGCTCGTGTTAAATGCTTTGACAATTGCTATAATTGTCAACTGTCAAATGGCATTAACAGTTTTTTGTCTGTTGCTTTTTGCACTTGCCCGCTCAATTGTGTGCGTAGGTGTGGAAATTTGTAAATGGCAGTGCACAATGCAAGCGTGGATAGGGGATAACGGTACAAATAAAGGGGCATGAGCACGGATAGGGAGGAAGGGCTTAGGTCCAGCTGGTTAGACATTTGCCGTTTTGATTTGTCAATGAGATTAAAAAGCAGCTTTAAATTAGCAAACAACGCGCTCTCCTCTTCTCTGCACACCCTATCCCAAATATGTCTGTCCTGTGTGTCTGGTCCATGTGCGAATTAAGCAGGATAGCACTATGTGTAGCGCAGATAGTATTTATGTACAGTATATAAATGATATTTAAAATATAAATAGTATTGCTAAATTTAGTTTGGAAATAATATTATAAAACTAATTTGCTCAAACTTTTAATACTAACATATCTCCAAGAAATCTACGAACGTGATTAACTGTGCTAAACTTACTCCTTATTACCTAGTTCAGTATTTTGTCCATCTCTTCTTTATTTTCTCTTTTACACTCTTTATTTTTCTCCATTCTTTACTTGGATTTTCTGAGTTTTCCAATTCTTGCAATAAATTTAAAACCATTTTTCATTTTAATAGCCGCAGATATAATATATAATTTAGTTAGTTTAATTATTTTTTAAATTCAAATTTAATTTGAAATTTTCACTTTTCAATTTATATCATTTAACATTTTTTAGACCCCAACAAATAAATAAATAAATTAAATAAATCATCTAACTAGTAACTAAATTTATTCCGCCAAAGTATATTTATAAAGATATTTCAAATAAAGCAATCTATAAAAATATGAAAAATAAATATTTCTGATGATAAATATTACTATGCAGATTCTACTTTAAATTTGGTTATTCACCCAATCATTTTTGTATACCAAAACTAAAAACGTTTTCAGCTCCAAGAAACATTATTCTAAATATCGCAGCTAGTCAGTCATTACTAGAAGTTCTGTTTACTATTTTGATGAAATCTCTAAACAAACTATGCAACTTGCAGCTTTTAGTTGAACTTTTATGTAATTCCAAACCGAGCAATCATCGTCAAGTTGCCAGCGCGTGATGACAGTTTTTGCCAGCCACTAAATGTCAAAACTTTGTGACATGTTTGAGGGGAAGAGAGCAGCAGCAGCAACTACACCAGCACACTATGAAAACTTTATACATATACATATATATATATATATGTATATATAGCTCCCGACATATCTCGACTCATATATGACATTCAAGTGTCATCAAAAAGTGAGCGCGCTGGTTTGCATTTTTATGAGAATGACAAAGAGAAGCTCTGCAATGACTTGAGTGATTTTTTTTGGGGGCAAAAAAAAACAAAAAAAAATAAAGGAAAGCGTTGCGAAAGATTTTGCATAATTAAATTTGGTATTGGCATTGGAGGGAAACTGGAAAAGTTGTTAGCAAAAGCTTCTAACAGATACACGAATGCACAGATACAAAAGATCTGTGGCGCCGACAAATCAGCATAAAATAATTGAAAATGTGTGCGCTCGGATCTATTTGAATAAACGCAATTTGAATGCAAAAGCACGAAGTGCAAACACGGCCCGGAGGACAGAGGACACAGAACACAGGACCTTATGTCTGCTCTTGATGGCTGGAATGGGACTGAGCGAGATTAGGAAGGCGCTAATGTAGAGGATGCCAAAAAGGGTTGCACTTAAAGGTGTCAACGGAATGTGTTTAAAAATTCACAGCCACTCAAAGAAAAACGTTAAATGTACAACGCGGAAATTAATGTGAAACCCTCAGATGGAATGGACATTTGTGTCACGATTACCATTCCGATTTGTGGTTATTTGCTACATCCATTAGGCACCCATATATGTCAACTCTCCACAAGCCAAAACATGGGGCCAATAATTGAAATGTCAAATCCGTGCTAATGACAAATGTAAAAGCACCCAACAGTCGAAACAAAAACCAAACCAAAATTAATAAATGACACAGATTTTAGCACTTTAGTTGGAGGGAAAAAAAGAAGGAAAAAAAAACAAACGGGCACTCAAGAGACAAAACTGTTATAAAAACACAAGTGACAAGTGTGGCAGACACATGTGACTGCGAAGGGGCAAAGGGAGTAAATTGGGAATGGGATTCCCATACGTTATATGTATGTATGCATATGTATATGGAACACAACCCGCACTAGCCGCAGACATTCAAATCTCAGACGTGGTAGGCAGACGGGAATCAACCACACACTGGAATTTTGACACATTTGACAGCCGAGAACCGAGAGGCACTTGGTAAGCAGCCATTTGATAGCCTCATTAGTGACGAGCCACTGCAGCAACAGCAGCAGCAGGAAGCGCATGAGGAGCGATGAATAAGCAAAAGAGTATCTGTCAAAGTGCTTAAGAGGCTGTTTGGGTTCCTTGGGTTCCTCAGCCTTGGGCAGCTTGCGTAACTGAAAACCAAAAGGATATCGACCGAAACGCATGTGAATTTGACACTTGCCCCGCAAAGCAAAGGGCCTCCCGCACATGTCCACAAAAATTCCTATAAATACACATGGCAGGCCACAAAAAAATAAAATATATATATAAATATATATCCATGGGTATATAAAAGAGGCGTTCCCCAAACAACGAAACACGCTCGGCGTTAGTGCCACAAACTGGGCAGGTCCCAGAACCGACTTGGCTCTGCCCCGAAGCATTCAGTCATATTGAAACATTAAAAAAGTCAACACCCACATGGCAAAACTAACAAAAACTTGACCGTATGGTTATATATACATATATATATAAATATATATATATATTCATCCAAGCATAATAAACTAGTCAAGGGGGTAGTCAGAAACAGAGTCAAACAAATGATAGACAACAAAATTGGGCAAAAATCATAAGGTGTTAAGGCTAATAGAATTTTTGAATACGCTACGTTTTCCTAACACATTTCAAATATTATTTGACAAACTATGGAATTAGATAAAAATCATAATTATATTATACAGATATAATTCAAAATGCCATATTAAAAGGCTGAGGTCGTCAAAATAATATAATACATTGTAAAATATGCGATATTTTCTAATAAATATAATCTTTACCAACAGTTATTTTGGTGTGGAGTACATATTTTAAAAGAAAACTAAAAATATATGTGAAATATTAATATAACATTTTAATATAAAAATCGTTATTGTATTTCTTTGTAAATATGTGAGATATAATTGAATAGAAATACAAAATTATCTTACCTATATAAATAAAAGTGTAAAATTTATTAAAAACTCTATCAATTAATATAATTTCGGATTTTATTTGAGAATTATAAACCTTCAATTAGATAATACAATGTCGAATGCAGCTATATAAACCACAACTAGCAATTTATATAATTTTATAATCAGTTAACAAATTTGTTTTGTTAATAATTTTCAATAATAAATATGTTGCATAGATGAATATTTATCTCTCCGATATATGCATAAATAACATTGCAGACATGTAACTATATAGTCTGTAGGCTGTCGTAATACGATCACTGTTATCAATACTTTGAATATTCTTGTCTCTTGCTGTATTCCTTGCTGAATCCTTTACAATCTGTGGAATGCACCACAATCTAAACTGCTCCCGCTAGCGTGCGTAGCGCACCAATGCCCCAAAGCAACCATAAAAATGTCAAAAATTTCTATGTATTCATAAACACATGTGAGTTGAGTCGTCGACTCGCCGAGTTGAAGACCCTGGCGGACCAAAGACGGAAACCCAAACACGCCACCGCAATGTAACCACAAAGTCAATGCTCCTCCTGCCCCCTGCTCCTTTCGACTCCCCGCCGCACACACATCAGTTTACAGTCTGTCTATATGAATTGTGGACATAGTTTATTTGGGCAGTACATAACTTAAACATCGCAAGCCCAAGTAGTGTCCTCGCATATGCTCATATGTGCATTTAACATGCAAACTACGGGCCAAGGAAGGACACTGATGGCCTGTAAACGCTTATGTGAACGACTGGGTTGGGTGTGAGAATTGGGAGTAGCGTTCAAATTTCCGGTCAAGCGAATGAATCCTTATAAAGCTTCATATTTTATTTTTTTTTTTGGTTTCTTTTGCTTAACGCCCACAAAATTTCTGCTAAATTAAATTATAAATACGGCAAAAAGTCGCTGGGAACAGCGCAACACAAATAAAGTGGCCAAAGACGGTCTGAGGACTGATCGGGATGGGGTGAAGGAGGGAATATTTCGTCTGAAAGGACGATACCATTATGATTCATGACAACGTCTGGACGCGCCCTTCCCTTCGTTTCCCCCTTGAAATATCCTCATTGGTGTTGTTAGTTAAAGCTGGCCAGCTTTCTGTCTGTGGCTTAGTTGGGTATCTCCTTACAAAATGCGTGTCAAATTCAAAAGAGAGTTATTCAATCCTTTTATATAGTGCATAGTTTTCGTTGTCAGTGGGCGGCATTGGGCTGTGATATCCTTAATATCCTGTTGTTCAAGCATATTTTATTGTTAGCATATTTGGACTTTTCGGACAGATTTGGGTTAGCGATAGGCGTCATGTGCTCAGAAAAAGATCAGATATTTTGAAATGCTTTTGATTGATGAGGGTTCGAGTTTGTTGGGCCAACTTTCAAATATTTAATAAGCGAATTTAGAGAATGTATGTAATCCGTAATCGTAATCAATTTCCAAAACGAATTCCCAGCTCCAAAAATACTTTTTATATTTATTTAAAGCAGATGACATAAAGATTAATTTAATTTAAATAATTTTACTAATTTAATAAAACAAAATCAGAAAGAAATATATCTGAGTTAAAGCAATTTGTGCTCAATCAAAAATCACAATATCTAAAAAATAGATTTACCAATTATAAGAATTTAAATTTAAATGAGAATTAAAATAAAATGCTTAAATATATATAATTTAAATAAATTCAAAACAACAAAGTCCTACAATACAAATTATAAAGAAATTGATTTTTATATATGAAACTAGACTGCTTCATTCACAAAATTAAATTAAATATTTATTATTAAGTCCAACACTCACTCCAAGGGTCAATCCGGACAAATATATACATTTGCTTTCAATGACCTTTCAAAAAGTTTAGTTTATGGTAAAGTGACCCCATCGTTTGAACCTTACTCAAAATCCAAGTAATGATTTCAACATGTTGAAACCATTCGCAACCGATTATGGCCAAGGTCACATCCCAGCGATGTCCTGCCTCACGTAACTGTATCAAATGACCAGCGGCAAACCAATAAGCGCAGAAATAACAAATACCAAATCCGAATCCGAATCCTTAACTGTGGTTAACATCTACGAAATCCATTAACTGGCACACTTGAAGCGTGAAAAGGAAGCCAAAGCGAAATGAAATAAAAGAAAACAGAGCAATGCGAGCGCAGGCAGGCGACCAGACAAGGAGCCAAGGAACCGATGAACAGGGGCTGAGCTAGCGGACCACATCATTTCATAACACTTCCAGTTCATATAATCTATTTAACCCAAATTTAAACGTGCCGTGCGTTAGTTCAGTGTTTAATCAGTTGTAAAGCAATTTTCGCAATGTTTTTTCCTTTAAACGACACCAGCAAGCAGCGGTTCGAACAAGGAATGGGATTGGATTTGGGATGGGCTTGGGCTTGGGGTTCTCTGGTTGCTCTCTGCGACTCCTACGTATAGTCGAATATCCTTGCTCGGTGATGTGTTTTTTTTTTTTTTTGTTTTGCTTTTGCGCTTGCCTTGGTGCCCATCTATCTAACGACTTCTGCACCATTACAATGGCAACTGTTTCACAGCTGATAAAAATTGGCAGCGAAGCAACTGGAAATGGCAGAGGAGCACAAACAGACGAGTGGCTGGCAAGGAGCGGGGGTGTAGGTACTGGATTTTAGCGGTGTGCCTAATCGCCCGGGTAATTGTCCTGCGTGCTGTGCGTGGGTCTTGAACCCATTTCTGATCCCAATGCATGCTTGCATTCAGAGCATTCCCAAAATATTTTTGCAGCTGCAGGAAGGTCACTTAGACACCAGTCACCCGCCCCTCATCCCCCACACACACACAATGTATAACCACAAAATTTTCAATTAACTCTGTTAAAGGTTAACCTTTCGTTGTGCCTCAATGTGTCCTTGTTTAATTTGATTAATTGCTTCTACAATTGCTCGTGTGGGTGAAAAACTGTTTGCGAATGTGGTATTTTCTAGGTGTCATTTAAATTTTGATATTGTTGAAGGATTATGGCTTAAAGGTGGGCATGTGGTAAGCCTCTTTGTCAAAACATTTTTTCATGAATGCTGAACGAAATTGTTGATTGGATAAAATCAATGAGAGCAACAAAATTCTGATTTATGAAACGTAGAGAATTAAATATTATATTTTCCACTTAATGCACTTTGAATATACACATTTAAAAAAAAATTCCATACAATAATCAAATCAACTATGCGTTTATAACACAAAGAGAGATTTATGTTTTTATCAGAGAAAAAATTTAAAGATAATTCAAAATATGTGAATATAGTACAATATTCATTAAAGAAAATAAAGCAAATTGATATTCCATACTTTTCGCACAAAAAAAATGCAGAGAATTTTAGAAATTTGTCACAAAATTAAAATTGCTCTGAAAACTAAAAGAATGTTTTGGTATTTCTCTTTTTCTCATTTTAGACATGGTGTTCATTGATTATTTCTGCAATCAATAATTTTAAATGGAAAATTAAATCTTTGGAAATTTATGCCACAAACTTATTTTGTAATAAAAATAACAGTTATATTAAAAATAAATACTGTGCTTATATTTTAGAGTGTGGGTTATCCTTAAAAAAATAAAATCTGAACAATATACATCTCTTAAGTGCCTTTAACACTCATACATACACAAGAACATCATTGTGTCATTTTGCACATATTACCCAAACTGAGTCATATGTCCTCTGTCAATTGCCCTACCTTCGAGACCATTAAAAACAGACCCACTGAATGGGACGGCAGAGACTGAAATGGACCAGGCCAAATGTGTTCACTTTTGACTTTTTGGGTTCTGGTTAGCGCACAAAGGCGAATGTCTAATTGAATTGTAGCAAAAGTGGAAATAGACGCAAAAATTGGAAGCAGGAGCGGACACTTAAAATCTTTTGAAGAGGGGACAGTGGAACTGACTGGACTCGGGGCTCGGGACAATGCTGCTTTTGTACGAGCCACAAACGGATGTTATATTCTGTCTAAATGAAAAGGAAGCAATAAAATAATTTTTTACAACTGCAAGCAGACAATTTGTAGCGCTTCCGGGGCCAAAAAGGAAGCTGTTGCAACCAGCTAAAATAAATGCCTGTCCCGGAGACAGTTTTCCCATCTTCAGTTACTACAGCAACGCCAACGCCAACTTCTCCCGCAGCTATTACGTCCTTCATCCTGCGTCCTGCGAGGCCAACAACAACAACAGGCCACATTAAGACAAACTATAAAATGCAATCGATCTAAACGATATAAACCGGAAAAGAGAAATGTGGCATTATACTATAATGGAAATGGGTTTTCCTATTTTCTTTCTTGTTTGTTTTTTTAATGTTTTGCTGTTTTTTTTTTTGCAGCAGACTTTGTCTTGCGGATGAAAATTGCACATTAAAAAAGTAAATAGTGCTGGAAATAAAAGAAAATAATGCATTTGAAAGACGGCGAAGAATAAAGTGAAAAACTGTGATATTGATAAATGTGATATTAATGGGAAAACGTTGAGGGAATTTAAAAGTTTCGGCTTCACTTTGTTGGTTTAACGCGGAAAAATGAGCTCGGTTTACGCTCGATTTACATCATCATTAATCATATGAGTATAGATTGAAACGGATTTTGGGAAAAGAGAAAACGTATTGAAAATGTTGCTAAAAAGGCTGCATCTGATTTCTAAAAAGATATAGCTTCCTGCATAGGGATTGTCTTATTAAATTAATAACATATATTATAAATTCTATTTGAACCAATGAGCACAACTATATGTATTGAGAAGGTAAGGTTATATATAGTATGTAGTCATAATCGGGTTGATTTGTGGACATAAACTTTATGCTTAACATATTTAAAATGTAGAATATAATAAAAGATAATATGTTCATATATTCAGCTGTCCTGGCAGATAAAGTGACCTTCAACCTCTCAATTTGCCCAACAACTATTTTAATCCAGCAGTTATATGCCATAAGTGATTTTCCACAAGGCAATCTGTGACTTTTCCTTTTAGGATTACGCCCAAAAAGATGCCAGCAAAAAGATAACAACTTTCATGCCTCAACTTTCAGTTTTGTTATCGTTGCCATTACTCAAACCACCATCGAGCCGAATGTCCTTTACCATTGCCATCATATTTTGTCATATCTGTTAGAGGCATTAAATAAGCAAATCTCTTTGACATTGCTCGTATGTATGTCTCACAAACTTAACTACCCAAATACTAAACGCACCACAGCAAAAAGATGGTAGTAAGGGAACAGGAAAAAAAAACGCCAACTAAGTAAATCTCGGCGCTTGCTAACAATAATCTGACATAATGTTTCAATTATGCGTCGTTTAGCTTTATGGATGCTATGTGAATGGCCCCCGCCAATCCACGGCTCCACATCCAACACAAAACCACAGAACGAGCAGGGACGGCAATCAGGTTTGGGAGACCACCACCCACCCACCCACCACCCCCTAAGACATTAGGCGCAAAACAGACGCAACATTTGGAGAGCTAAGTAAATCTTACTAAAATAAACATTTTAGCATTAAATTTACATAAGACGCGACAATGAGCGGACGCAGGGAGCCACTACGCATCGGGATGTGGCTGAGCATAGCAGAACCATCTCTACTCACGAGAGTTTCTTTTTTTTCATAAACAGCAACAGTCGACTTCATATAAATATGAGTAGTATACCAACTTCAATACCAACTCCAACTCCAACTGCGACTCTTGATGTGCTCTTGCTTATTTGCATAAACATTAGCAAAACAAATTTGCACATTTACCCACACCCAACTCCAACGTCAGCCTCCAGTTCCGCTCCCGACATATGCAAACAGGCCACAATATCATAACACTAAGTAACAAAGCAACCACACTAAAAGATACCCTGTGTTAAAAAAAAACAGAGAAAACAAGCATATTTCGAAAAGAAATAAGCTTATTTTAAGCCTAAAGTTGTTTTGAGAATAGGGGTAACTCACCTTAAAATTCAGAAAGTATTTTTCTAAAACGGAAAGTTTAAGATTTTACATAGATTTTAGATAGATTTTTTAGATTATACTTTTTAGAAATATTTGCCTGAAATTTAGAAATAAAAACTTTCTAATATTTTGCTCTTTTTAAAAAAAATTGTTCCTATAATTTTAGTGATCTAAAACATTTTTTTTTTAGTTTTTTGAGCGATTTTCATTTTAGGGAAATATTTTCCGATCGTATGATGAAATTTACAGTTATAATTTGAAGTACACATATTTCAAAATCGATCATTACACAATATGTGTGGATATACCCTTAGTTCGGTAATATATTATTAAGTATTGCACAACTGTCAAGTTGAACCGCAGAAAAAAAAGGAGATGAAAATGAAGTTAGAGCACCGCTGAAAGCGGAAGTCTTTAGGCCAACGTCAAACCAAAAAGGCGGAAGCGGAAGTGCGTGCCAATCAGAGAGAAAGAGCTCGAAAGTTGTAAGAGCCAAAAATATGCTAAATCAGCCAAAAATGCTTATAATCATTTCGAGATAATAAATATGATGATGGCGATGATGATGATGATGCTGGTGATGATGTTGACGACGCTGACTATGATGTTGGGAGTTGGTAGATGGGATATAAAAACATTTCCACTTGTCTGCTTTGCCATCTGTTTTTTTTTTTTTGTCTGTGTTTTCTTAGCAACTTTAGCGCCATTTTCGTCGCTTTTCGTGCAAACTCCAGCAGAATTTTGTGGCACTTTGGCGGCCAAAACTCGGAACAAATGACAGCAAATATGCGTTTTATTGAATTTTATGTGCTCGACGCGCTGCTTGCTGCCTTGGCAAGCTTCTACTTCTATCCAAGTTAAGACTTGGCCCACATCTTGGCAATGGCAGTAACAAAGTGAGCGTGAAATATGCCAACAACCAGTTGTTGGCTTAACAGAGCCTTCAACCTCATTGAAACTCCATTTGAACTTGACAATGACAGTGCACACAAATAACATATGTATCTGAGTTGTGCACATTTTATAGCAGATAATACATCATTGAGAAAACTAAAGTGCATCCAGCTCATATGTGTTGTGCCAATAATATAATAATTAATTGGTTTTATTTAATATAATAGACTTGAAATGTTAATTTTCTCCAGAGAGCTAATAACACTTTAAATAATTTATGGTTAATGATTTGAACAACATTATAAAGTCATTCAAAGCTTAAATAACTCAACAACTCAGCTCATTGGTAATGAAACCACAAAATCTAATTAGTAGAGACGAGCATCCAATGGAGTTCTAATCCACACAGAATTCATTGCAAATGTGTGGATTCCAGTGCATATAAATGAAATCAATTAATCAATGCCTATGAGAGCCCAAAGGAGCAAACTAGTTTCGAATCCTTACGACAGCTGACCGCACAGAGCAAATGCCGCAGAGCCTAAACCAACAGCAACAACAACAGCAACAACAACAGCAACAACAACAACAATAATATAATAATAATAGCAACAAACTATAAGAAAATGCATAAAATTTCAATTTTCTCTAGCGTAAACAACAAAATGTCGAGGGAAGAATTCAGGGCAAGGGAGCAATGAAATCAAATCAAAGCCTTGGGCGAAATTTAATTGCGTTTAACCTAAAATCAAATTTTCAAAAGTCTACCCAAAAGGATGGCTGGTCTTAAGATTCAATCAACGTTCAGGCTACTTGAGGCCAAAAACAGGACAAACAACAGCAGCAGCAGCAACAGCAGCACAAACAACAACAAATCAAAAGGGCTCCTGTTTATCTTAATATAAAATTTCTTTCCCACACATTCGGCAAAAAGATAATAAAATTGTTGCCCGGCATCTCCCCAGTGGCAACTAAGCAAACAACAACACGCCCGACTGGCTGCATCCTTGAGAGATGGATAGATAGTTCGGGACGAAGCGAAAAGGCTTAGACAAGTTTTGTTGTGTTGCAATCATTTTGATTGTGGCATTGATTTCAGCTTTAACCAGCTGGCTGTCAGCAACGCTCGAATCGTTTAACACAATCAGGAGAAAGAGGCCTGTACCTTTTATTATTTACTCTTATTTTGATTACTTTTTGGCTTTCCGCAAAAGTTCTTTGCCGCAGCCCAGAAATTCACACTTCATCGGCCCCAAGGGGCAAGGCTCCCAACAATGTGGCGCCTCAAAACATTATGTCTGTGTATTTGTAGGTCCTTTGAACCCTTTTGGCTAACTAAATCATCGACTAATTTGCTAGAGACAAATACACAACGAAATATTTTTTTTGTTTTTTATGGGCATACAAAAAATTAGCCGCCTTATCAACAGGTGTGGACCAGCCCTAAACAGCTGTAAACCAAACCCAAACCCAAAGTGAAACCTTTCTTTGTCATATTTTTATGTTTGCAGGTAAAATTTATACATAAAAATTGAATTCCATGTATTTTTGTTATTACTACCCTTTATGGAGGAGATGCTTATCAGATCGAGTTCTTTCCTAGATGTGCCTTTTCAAGCATTTTAAGGAATATAATAAAATTTTATTAATAAACGCGAGACTGTCAAAATCTAATGGATTTTTTTGGTATGCTGCGATAAAAATCTGTGGACTGACAACTTGTGGGTAGTTTATGGAGGGTTGCAGTGTATCTCAAAAAAATACAACTCAAACCATGAGTCGCAATGCAAAGCAGCTGGAGTAGGTGCAGGTGATGGACAAAGCTACATAGCTTGTGATTAAGGAGCGATCTATCTTCCATTTAGCTGCAAATGCACCACAAATTAAAATGCAGACACACAAATCAAACGCACACTATTCTCAATCCCTTCCCTACTCGGAGCAATCCTAGCAGAAACCAATTAAAATTAATTTTATTCAATTGAAACCAAATCCCAGTTGGGACTTCACTTATTCTTTTGTGCTTATTGACGTCGTCTCGCTTAAGGAGCGATTATTTAATTTCAGCTATTAATGCTGCGACTCCCCAGTTGACTGTCAGAGGAGCAGTTGCCAGGTTCCTTGCTCGCAGCATCCCAGTTAGTCAATGCTTATTGATGTTTAGTTGCTGTTGTCGTTCTTATTGTTGTTGTAGTTGTTGTTGTTGTTGTTGTTGTTGTTGTTGTTGTTGTTGTTGCCGATGTTCTTGTTGAGCTCCGTGCAGCTCTGCGGCATTATTTCACTTGCGTTTCCGCTTTTAGCTTTGTTTACTTTTACGCTTCCCACACAAAAGCCCCAAAAGCCCCAGAACCATAAGCAAACCCCAGCCACAGACAGACGTACCACAGAACCCACATACCATCGAACAAGCCGCACTATGTTTTGCTATTTGTATTTGGTCTTTATACCCTGTACCGAATTATTGAAGGGTGTACAAGATGATAAGAACTCAAATCCCTTCGCTTAACTTATTATCCTTATTTCTTTTGACTACAAAGTTGTCAGACTATGAATTTAATGTAATAGATCCAAATACGTAACTGATATTTAATAAATAAATTAAGTACTTATGAAAAAAGATCACTTGATAATTAAAATAATTAATTAATTAAATAACAGTTAAAAGTAATAATAAATACTATTTTGCAGAGTTGAAATACAAATTTCAACATATGTCTGTATTACATGCTATGTGAAATTTAAGTTTCATAAATTTACTTAAGAATTTAGATAAATTAAGAAATAGGTAGATTATAAAATCAGTAAGATCTGGTACAAATTTTCCATTTTAATTACTACACCTAAAACTTAAAAAGTTATTGTCATGCATTCAACAAATTATTTATGAAAATCTTTATACACTTAAGAAATGCTCTTAAAAATCTTTGAAAATTAATCTTTCAGCACCAGAATTTGAAAGGTAAAATGATCTTATAAAGTAACTATAGCTATGCCATTTCAGTTTACAGGGTATTTTACCATCGATTGCTATTAATGATGGGTCCCCAGCTTGTTTGGTATTTGTATTTGGTGTTTTTCTTATGCCTTTTACTTTTCTTTCATTTGTTTTTTTTTTTCTGCTTCTGGTCTACTGCGAATCCCTTGACAATGCAATAAATTGCGCAAAAATTGGAAAAATAGAATTTTAGCCGCACCAACGCAGCGCTAGTAACGACAACAACAACAACAAAAACAACAGCAAGAATATCCACAATATCCACAAATAACAACAGCAACGAGTCCTTTGGCTTTTGTTGGGTGGCGCACGCAATCCGCCCAGCTTGCTGCCCTGCTCCTGCTGCTCCTGCTCCAGCTACAGCTCCTGCTGCTCTACTAACTGCCTTGCCCCTTCGGCGGTATCCCGAACATAACAACACAACGGAAATCAAGTGCTAAGCTTCCCACAACGCAATCAATTGATTTCTATTGTTTTGTTAAAATGTCGTGCCGGGTCCCCAACCAATATAGCCCCCATCCGCCCATCCAATATTTGGTTCTATTTGACGTCTGTTCTCGTTGTTTTTTCCCCCCCTCCACTTTCGACCCATTCCATGTGGCATTTTATATAAATTGCTTTGTTGTGGTCTTTATTGAAATTTTTGAGGTTACTTTTGTGATTGTTGCTTTTGGCCAGCTTCCAGCACTCATCTACCAAGCACACAAAAAAAAAAAAAGAAGTGACCAACAAAAAAAAACCTGCTGTTAAATAAAACTGTGCATTATTTTTGTTTATTTGTTGTTGTTTTTTTTTTGTTTTTTTTTTTAAGATCGACGTTTGTCGCACATTTTGCATTTTATTTTTATGGCCTTTAGTTTTTGTTGTGTTTTGCTGAAATATTCATGAGTTACGTTTTCAGTAAATGAAAAACATTTATTGGCGATTTATTCTACAGTTTCTCATCGGACCCATGGACGCCAGATAATTTATAGTTTGACTCTTCCGGAATATCTACATAGATTGTCCATATATTTGTATCTGACAACATTTAATGACATAAATTGCAAGGAAATTTTATATACATGTAAAAGAATTGTATTTAATACGATTTAATATATTTAAATTATCCTAAAATATGTGCTTCAACAGAACAAAAAGTTTTTTTCTAGAGTTTACGATCATAATTTTAATGTATTAAATATATTATTATTATATTATTATACATAAGTATTTATATAAATTACTGTTGAAAAAAAAGCAAGAAAAATAAAGAAGTTAATTTTAGGTATTCGAAAAGTCCCAAAAAAGACATCAAAATTAGGCATAAAAGAAACGGGAGTTTCTTTTTGGAGATTACGATCAACAATCAAATAGGCACACAAAACATATTCATCTTTTTATATTCGTACTCCCATCCTCTGATTGTTCAGTTTTGTTTAGCTAAATCGCATAAAGACGCAACATTACAACGATTATGTGATAAAAAAGATGTCTGCAACTATTCAGGGGAAACCAGCGAGACAAAATGCTCAAAGGACAATGCGAAGAGTGCCTACAAAAAACGTCATGATTATGGCAAATTTTCGGATCCTTTTGTGGGTAGTTAGGATTGCGCTTTTCACGACCTGTACAACAACCAATGGACAAAGGATGTCCCTATAGAATTGTGAGACAATGTCCAGCATTCGAAATCATCGACTGCAAAATCTCAAATGTCACGGCAAGTAGGAGGATGCTCCTTTGTGATTGTCCTCGGTCTCAGGGATGTGACAGCGACTGCCCGTCGCTTTCTAAACTGTAGGCAAGTATCAGCAAATTAGAGGATGCCTGGCATGAACCAAAACTGGCTGCGTTCGCCAGGGGCGGTCCCAGGTTTTTGGGTCCGACGTGCGTTTTATCTGGCTGGCTAGTTTTATGGTTGACGCGAGCATCTTACAACTTGTGACTTACCCGGATTGTCGTCCTGACGGCAGCTGCGTTTGATATTTGTCCTGTGACTTTGTCCTGCCGCCTGATGTCTTACTCTCGTTTCCCATTCGGATTCGGAGTGACAGCTTCCCTGGTAGCATTTCTGTTGAAATCAAAGAGGAGGTTGAAAACCTTTTTGCGCAATGTTTGTGTGTCTAATGCTGCTACGTGTCTTTGCTGTAGGTGGTTACTAATTGGGTTATTGTCAATATTTGATAAGATTAGTTTGTCCCAATTTGCAGCTGCCCCTGCTGCCACCGACAACACACCCAGGCACCTACTTAGTAATAGTTGAATGCCTCCTTCCAATATGCTCGACCACAAAACTCAGACTCGAGTTGAAAATTTATAGTTCCACGGAAGCGCCACAGCGCTTGTTATCCTTCCTGTGCCCAAACATTATTTAAATCGTTAAGCAGACGCACACAAAATCCCAACTCCAATCCCAATGCACTGGGGCCACCAACAGGTCTGGCGCCAGGAAGCCAGGCACCGAGCTGCGCCGAGCCGAGCTCCTCCTTGTCATAATTTAAATCGCGGACACGCGTAAGCCCAGGCAAAAATATGGAAAACTATGCCCGGATAATTTGTGGCCGCTTTGCCTGCCAGCCATCATTTTCCAGGGAAAACGCATGAAAATAAGCATTAGACAAAAAGGGGTTTCATCCATTTTAACGATTATGCAATGTGCCAGCTCCGTTGCCCCAACCACTGCCACTGCCACCGCTCCCTCTATTGCATACCAAATCGGCTTTTTACCTGTTGATGTTATGGAGCAGAGAGGGTAACCTGGGGGCTGCCGGAAGGTTGTGACAATGTTATACGCTAATTGAGCACAAAAACATTTTTGCCCTCAGCGCGTTTATCGGTTTTATGGAAATGTTATTACACCGAGCAACAAAGTTGGGCCGCACATGAATACGAATTGTACTTAATACACAAAAGTTGTGATACAATGAATGAAATAATATCAAGGAGTCTGTTCAGTAGAGAAAGGATAATTTGCTCAGAAACATATTTGACAAAACTTAAGGCAAGGATGGATGTATAAAATACCGCAAATTAATATGCACTACACGCATAGTAAAACAGCTACTTTAATTGAATTCCCACAATTTCATGTGTCTTTCAAATGTAATAGGATGTGTTTTATGTCCCTCCAAACCATGTAGCGCAGTGTATTGCTCCAGTACACTGCATATGCATTGTTCCTTGGCACACGTGCCGCTGCCAGGAACATAAAATGACAAACTTGTTAAATATTCTTTATACCAACTAGTTTAGCTCCTCACATTTTCACCGCCTTATGACAGTTTTATAGACCTTCGTCTTTTGGCCCTCTCGACACGCTAGTTTTGTTTAAATGCCAGCAACAAAAAAATTTATAATTATGCATAATTTAATTTTTATTATTATATGCATTTTCCAAATAGCATTTTCCACTCTCGAAAATTCTTGGAAGGTGCTCCGCACGACCAAGCGGAAGCCGCTGGCGACAGACGTCCCAATCCCCAAACTCAGCAGACTGCATCTGTGTGTTGTGCGTGTGTGTGTGTGTGTGTGTGTTTGTGTGTGTGCGTTTGTGTGTGTGATTGTCAATTTACAAAAATTTATGCATTCTTCTTTTTTAGTGGTAATTTGATTTTGATTTGGGAATTTTAATTAATAATCATGTTTTGGGCGCCGCGTCGCGTTGCATTCTTGATGAAATATTGTTATGAGTGGAGGTGGAGTTCGAGCTGAAGCTGCACACAGAATGGAGAGAGGGGTAGTGGGGCAACACGACATGGACATTGAATATAAAATCCGAATCAGCCCACAAACGAATATTCCACATAATAATTTTATGGTATTTAAAACAACTAATTGGCCAGAAAGAACAACAATTTTTATGTTCATTCGAAAAGCTTTTTCGATTTTTGGCGTTTGCGTTGGAGGGGGGTGTGGCAAAGATTCCTCAGGTGTGGCCTGTTTATGAGAGCCGAGTATTGTTAATGACCTGTGTGATGATGTGGGTTATATGGAGCCTATAATTGACAAGTAACTGTTTAGATTTTTATTGACAAACTGTGGCAACCACTATAATAAAAATGTTGCTCAATAATTATCAGCTATAAAAACAGTTATGCACCTCATCTATTGTCAACAATTAAAATCGCTTTTATAATAGAAATATTGTTCAACCTACTAAAAAGCAATAAAATAAATATAGCTATTTCTAATTAATATTTTTTTTTGGAATAAGAAATCTAATAAATAATCTTTAAGTTACTCTAAGCAGATATTCCAGAAAATTCCGAAGAGAAAACGGAACTCACGACTTGTGTTACAGTAACTTCGTCTGCAGACAGAGAAAACTCAATTAGGAGTACACATAAAGAAAAAAAATAAGACAGAAGCCTGGCTACTGCAGGAAATTTGCAACAAAAAAAAGGATCAATTTTCTGCGAAGGGACACACTTTAACAGGATAAGATGTATTTAAGCAAATGAACACACAAAGGAGCAGCAATGTAACAAAAGTGTAGCAGAATGTAGCAAAAAGGAGGAAGAAATGCATTCAACACATGGCGGCGGCACATTGAAGTAGGCCAAACAAAAGCCAAGCGAGCACTTGGCCAACGGCAAATGGTCAACTGGCCAAATGAACCACAAAAGGCAAGCGGCCAACGGCAGCTGGCGAAAACAAACAAAAAAGAGATGCTGCCCAACAGATTAATAAAAGTGATGGGCTCAAATGAGCAACGGAGCAGGCTGGGATTAATGCAAGGCGGAAGACGGAAGGAGGAGGGCGGAAGCAGCGTCTTAAGCAGTAGCTTGATCAGATTTTAAGCACATTTAGCGAATAATTTAAAATCGATGGGATTTCTGTTTTTTTTGTATTTCTGTTTTTTATTCAAATAAAAAACGTGCAACCCAGCTGCAAGTTAAAATGTATATCCTGTTGTGAGGAGTCCTGGCTGCCGCCTGCTGCCAGTGTCAACTTTTTGGCAAAGGTATATTACAGTCAACAATTTCGGGGCAGGCACAAAATGTTCGAAGCACCGTTTTTCGCTTTGCCAGTCGCCGACTGTTGACATTTTCAGCTGTCCTGTGAAACACCACCCGCTGCCCTGCGATGTCCTGCGATGTCCTGGTGCTAATATGTTAAACAGCAGGTTGCCTGAAAGTCATGCTGCTTATTGAGCTGTCATCAGAGTGCTCCGAGTTTTGTTTTACAATTTTTCAGTCCTGCAACGCTTTAGCCCGAAAAAAATCGGCATTCGGCGGCATCAAACACTACTGTGAGAAGATCTCTGAACAGTGATCCTTAAGTCCTGCATCCACATCGTTCAAACGCAAACACTTGACCCATATATCCAACGATATCAACATCGATCTAAATTCCCTGCCCTCCAATCGAATTGCGCAGCCTGAAATGGATACTTTGACGGGATCAGTTGAGGATCGTTCACTTTGAACAAACGATTTTATGCTACAGTGAATACTATAAAAAGCGAAACCCAAACTCAAATAAAAGCATTAGATAATAGCCATCTGCCAGGACCCTCAACAGATGTGGGCACAATCAATTGAGTTTGTTTGTGGTTTCGATATCAAGAATCTTTTTTGAATAAGAGACCTTTTGCTTACTAAGAAAAATATGTTGGAAATATTTAGTTTAATAATAATAAATAAGGAATGGATATGTCTTAAGCTAGTCAATATCTAAATTTCACCATAAATCAAAAAGAAAAAAATCTGGAAATCTTGCTAAATACTAAGGCTCTTAATTCAAGAACTTATTGTTCGATTTATGATTCGTTTGGCAGCTATTTGAAATAGTGTATTTAAATATTTTTATAAAAATCATAAATTAAATTTCCAAGTGTATTTAAATATTTTTATAAAAATCATAAATTAAATTTCCAAGTGTATTTAAATATTTTTATAAAAATCATAAATTAAATTTCCAAGCGTATTTAAATATTTTTATAAAAATCATAAATTAAATTTCCAAGTGTATTTAAATATTTTTACAAAAATCATAAATTCAATTTCCAAAATCATTGTTTAATCACAATATGATGTGATTTTTAAGTGAGTTGCCTGCTTTTTAAATGAACATTTGCTAAAGCAAGAACAAAATACAATCGCATTATTCAGAGTTAAAACATAATTTTTTATCGTTATCCGCATTTTTATTTAATCACTTAAGCTTGGCTATCAATTTCAATGCAATCATCATAAAGCTACTTTTACCGCATTTTAAGCAATAAGTAATTTGTTTTAAATGTTTAATCCTTAAAAACAATTTTGCAACTATGGATACATTTATTTTATATTTTCCTCGAAAGTATGCAATGTTGCAGTTGTTGGATTTGAAGTTGTAATCTTTTCTGGCTCTGCCTAAAGATATGCTTTAAAATATAAATATTAAGCATTGATAACAGAGTTGTATCCTTTGACTTGGCTTTTAGTTCAATCTAATTAAAAAAGACGAGACTTACATACGCTAGACGATAAGAGTTCACCTGCATCCATTAAATCCGTTAAATAAATTATTCATTAAAAAATGTTTTAAAAAAATACTGAAACTGTTTAAGAATAAATATATTCCTTTCCCAGTAAATCAGATGTGTGTTTTTAAAATTAAAATACCTCCTGCATGGCTAAAACAAAAGAAGCTCACCTTTCATGAAGGTTGCAAGATTGGCTTAAAGATTATATGGAATGTGGGTAGAGATATTAAATTGTCTAACAAGGACCAACAGGGTAACTATCTAATGGGTCCTGTGGAGTGCAACTAGGCTAACATATGACTATCAACGAAGCATGATAATGTAATTAATAAAAAGCTAAAACTCTTTCCAGCTATAGGACAAAAGACTGCAAGTTGTGCAAACACAATCTACATGCCGAGTCTCCAGAACAGATTCTGGAAGATTGTCCGACTAGGCTAGGGGCTTACACTAACACATATTATAAGTCTAATTAGTTTCTTGCACATAATTGGACTGGGAAAAGGGACATTCATCACACCAATCCCAGTGGTCCCAGAGCACAAACTCAATCAATAATAATAATAAATATTTAAAGGGCCAAGGGGGAAATCCAAATCGTACGTTTTCTATATCTTTCTCATTTACTTTTGAGAACTTGAAACATTGAGGGCATTCGACGACAAACTAATTTAATGACATCAATTTTAAATTTAGCCAGCTGACTAATATTTTTATATTATGAGCTTTGGCACAATTTTTAAATAATACTTGATATTTGCACAGTTGTTGCAAATCAAATAGTTTTTTATTTGGGCGCAAAAAAACAAATGCCAAAATTTTACTATAAAAGAGGCGGGCAATTCTTCAGTCAGCATTGAAATCATTTCACGAGCACTTCAAACAATATGCTATCGAACAAGTTTCTGATTATGAGCTTTGGTAAGTTGGTCAAATTTAAGGAGACGAAACCATTTTTGAATGTCAATTCTCAAATTGTAGCTCTCTTTGCTGTAATCATTGTGGTGTCTGCCGAGGGCGGCGAGGAGAAAATAAGCGATCGCCGATTCCGTTGGCCAGGCTCCGAAGAGCAGGAGCAGGAGGATCCAGAGGATAATGATGATGCCGAAACAGACGATGCGGATCAGGCAGAAGGGGATGACGATGACGACGACAAGGAAGACGACGATCAAGAAGATTCTAATAAATCGGACAATGAAAACAAAGAGAAGAGCGCATAAGTAATTCTCAACTTAAAGTTTAAAATATTTGTCCGTTACATGTTATGTTAAATTTTTAATTTTGCCCGAAAAAATAGTATGAAAATACTTAAAAAGTATTTATAAATTTTGTATAAACTTTGAAGTGACAATAAACATTAAAAAAAAACAGAATACAAATATAATGTATGTATAATTAATTTTATTTAACATAATTTAAAGTATGTATAATTCAATTTTAATATGGATTACATACATTTAATTATTTATATTGATATTTATTTGTATTATGCATTTAAATATATTTTATGTATATTTAAACTATGACTAAATATAAATTTCACACAATTATGCCATCGCTCAATAATTTAGTTTAATTATGGTCAGTAACATTTGTATTTTCACTAAATTTTAAATAAGTATTTTGCGTTAGCTTTGAAACCAAAATTTGGAATTGGAATGATACACAGGCAACAGACAGAAATATATGAAACAGAAAATGCCAGAATAATAAAAAAAAAAACATAGTAACAGAAAGACTATTTTCAATTACTAGACGGTTTATTTAAAAGAGGTTCCTTGAGGTTTCCATCAGCAGCTCACTTTTATAAACATTGTATTCAACTCTACACCGAGAGAGATCCTTTTCATGCGTGGCAATCCTGGTTGGAAGTCTATCGCCAACAGTAAATTGAACACGTTAATTAGATAATTGCCTGTTGCTGTTCTTTGATAGTAGTTGTTGTTTGCAGTTTGCCCATAATGCTTTGCGTTTTGAGTCTTGTTTTCTCACCGCACACCCCACCAGCCACGATCCCAGTGCTCCACCATCCGACGTCATCACACATTGCTGTCCGTTCCGACGGCGCCGGTAAAGGAGAAGGGCTGCGCATTGTTCACAATGCCCGCCCGATCGTTGGACGTAGACGTCGTCGCATTAACGCCGTATCCCGATTGCTGTGCAGCGGCACGCATATCCGTAGCGGAGGCTCTGGGACGAGTTAAGAAAACGAAAATTTAGTTAGGTGCACAAAAACTGGCATATATATAAAACCTAAATATTATTGGCAAACAAATATAGACGCTAAATAGATTGTGTGTGGAACTGAGGGCTCGTGCATTGCATACGTATTCTTATTGGGATAGTTATAGACATGATAACTTTGTGTTACCAATTCATTTAAACAAATACAAAATAATAAGTTTAATCGCAAAATACATAGCAGCAAGTTAAACAAAATACAATCATGCTACAGAAATGTTCAACAACATTAGCCAAAAATAAACATATTTTCACAACTTAGAAATCTACATCTTGAAATAATATTCACATTTCGTTTTTCCTGTTTTTTTTTTTGCAATTATTTGTTCACAATCAAATGCCCAAATCTTTACATGATTGTCAATTTTAAAATAATATGTAGAGGTCAATATAGAAAAGCAAGCCAAATGTGCCTTATGTTTAGTTTACAAATATAATAAAGCTTAGTGTTGGCGCCAGCATCAAATTAGTTTGTTATTAATTTGATGAACATTTGGAGCCCTGCGCGGCTCCATAAAGATAGAGTATTTGTAGTTGCATTTACACATGCAAATTATCTTAAGTGTAGTTCGAGCTGTAGCAGCCAGCGTTATCAGCGCTATTCTTTGCCGCTCTCTTCTCATAGTACAGCGCTCTCTTGTGCAGCGCTCTCTCTCTCTCTATACAAAGGGCGCTCACTGATCCGCCGGCTGCTGCAGCTAGTGAGTTTACACTATATTATAGTTTAATATTTATCGTCGTCAATTAAAGTTGGTTCGCATAACTCGAGCGTGCTAATTAAAGATTGTGCCATTATTGAGAAGACTAAGCATTGGGCTTCTAGTTTTAATAAACTTAATAGTGGACAATTGATAGTTATCGCACAAGTCTAACAGATCGATCGGTGTAATTAGTTATTCTCATTGTTGAGAAGATTTAGCAATTGGCTTCAAATCTTCATTACGTGCATCGATCGTCAGTTAATATCCTCGTCGTTGTTAAAAGACTAAGCAAGTGGCTTCTAGTCTATAAAACTCTAAGGATTAATAATAATTAATCTAATACATTTGTGAATAAAGTTTATAACGTCGTGAAATAAGTTTGTGTACTTATTTTAAATAAAGCTATCAAAAAGCTGATAGCGCAAACACTTAGATTTACGTTTGATTTAAATAATGTAGGAAATAGGAAACAAAATGAGCTCATAGGAACCGTGCCCGATTACTCGAATCGATAACTACAAACTACGGCGAAAATCCAAACGGATCGAATAGCAAAATATGTACATATTTTCAAAATTGAAAGGAATAAAAAAAAGTCAAAAATTAAAGTGACTAAAGAATTGATTAAAATACATTCGAACTACTTAATTGAATTGCCTTGACGTTAACATACTTATTGCTGCTGTTGTTCTTGTTGTTGTTGTGGTAGTTCTTTTAGTTGTTTTGCTGCAGGCTGCAAATTGGCATTAACTGGTCTGTTCTGGGGCAGTTTGACATGTACAATTGTTTTGCATAGTTTACATACACATATTTAATTTCAGTTAAGTTCTAAACATAATATTTTACTTGAATCATTTTTAGTGTTGCGTTCGTAAAACATATTCAATTTATTTGCTAATTTCAACTAGATGTTAGGTATTTTAAGCTAGGACTCTGCTCAGGCTGATTGCGAGAAAGTATTGTGTAACAAGTAATCATAGAGTATGTTTATATAGGGAAAGCCACATTGGATGCCAATATGGATCCATTAGGATGCTTTTTTCATTTATATATATATGCTAATGTTTTGCGAGTATTATTAATTGTGTGAGTTACTAGTTATGCTTGGCAAACAATTATTAATTATAAACAATTAATGCCTAAGCTTAAACTTAATTGAATAAATAAGAAAAATAAGGGAATGTTATTTGTAAACCAAAGTATGGATTTACTAAAATAATAATAAATTAATCTCTGATAACAATTTGGAAAAAATAATAAACAATTAAAAAATAACCAATTAATATAAGTAAATGTTATTCTTGACAGAAGCTTTGGTGCACTAAAAGCCATAGCCGAAAATAATATCAAGTTCACGACAGGCATAAATCTCTTCAAATGAATCACATATTTTTCTTAGTGAAAAATTTCGAAAACTGAATAAAGAAGCACATAAATCCCCTTAATATTTTCTATTAATCTGCAGTATTTTACATTTAATTATCGCTTGCAACCTTTGTTTAATAAATTATGAACAATTCTGGTATTTTATGGTATATATGATATTTGTTACTATATCTTGCGACAAAAAATAAAACAAAACAAAAGCTTTTGCTTATCTCAATCAACATTTAACATTTCAATTAGTTTTTTTGTTTCTATATTTTGTTTTTTGCGTCTGAGTTGTACATATTGCTCTACGATTCTTGAATTGATTTCCTTATGTTGCAGGTAATTTGTGTACTTAGCCGTGTGGAAGCTGTCGCTTGTTAGTTTTAATCTTAGCCATTTGTAGCCAGCGTGTTTTGTTATTCATATATATTTTCTCACTAAAAATAAATTGTATATAATATATATATATATTTTTTTTTAATATATATTTATATGTATATGTACTTTTCAAAAAACACCTCGTTTTACAACGGACATTTAATAATGCGGAAATGCAACTACATGCAAAGGACGACAAATGACCAAAAATAGTGAAAATGCATTTGCGCAACAATTTCTCAACATTATTTTGTTTAGTAACAATTATGAAAAGTTTCTTTGTTTATCAATTGGTGGGGTGTTTTTTTCTGTAATTCTGTTATTCTGTTTTCTGGCTACTCTTAATGATCTCTGCGCGGCCCTATAATTATTATTATTTATATTACTTTCAATTGGAACGAACACTAAAAACTATGCGCCGTAAAATATTTGTTACTCAATATTTCATGATGATATTTTTCCTTGTCTAATTGTTAATTGTGTGTAGTGTATGTGTGTGTGTGTATAGGTGTGTGTGTGTATTTTAGTGTTGTGTTTTATGCTGTTTTTGGCAGTTTATGCTTTTGGTTAGCACATTTATGTTGGACGCCAAACATCGGGATCTTCCATGAGCGTAATATGTTGGTCGCCGCCCATCTGCATTTGGCCACCCGCCTGGCTGCCAGACATTTGTGTGGGCGATGTGGCCGCAGCGGCCATGTCCTCACGTGAAGCTCTAATGTGTTTTTTGTTGTTATTTTTATTGATTATTGGGTTAGATAACATTGGTTATAGTGGTTGTTGTTGTTTTCGATGTTTAATTTTTGTTCAAGTTGAATAAGATTAGTTTTAATTGTAAGCGTAATCACAGCGCAAGCAGTTCAAGGAATAGAGAGAACATTGTTTCGATTAGCATTTTGTGCCTTCAGTATTTGATTCTCCGCTCCGCAAACAGACTAACAGTTAACTAGCAAAAACTAACTGGATATATATATGAGCCGATGGCCATATCTTCCAGTCAATACTCACTTTTTGCCTAACGCCATCATGCCGTACACAGCGCCGGTGGCAAAGATCAAACCACTGCCAAAGAGACTCGCCAGGCCGAAGCACATAAAAATGGGCGGCACCGCCATGCTAAAAGATGAAAAACAAAAAAAAAATTAGATAAATGATTCTTGATAGGTTGTTTTTTTTTTGGATACTGTATTTTATTTTTAGCACTCACGCGCAGTAGAGACCCGCTCGGAAATACATAGGCTTGGCATCCACCTTATCCGCCACTGAGCCGACCTGTTCGATGCACACAAAGCAACAAGGTGCCTCCAGTGCCATCACCACAAATCCAGCTAACATCTGTATTATGCCTGCGACGAGGCATGAGACGCTCAAGCCAATGATTGACAGAACATTCCACAGGCCAAAGAGAATGGCAACTGAAAAGGATACATAATTAGTAACGGCTCCAATAGGAATTCGGTTATCAGAAATTGAATAGGTGTCTGTACCTAAATTCAATTTTTAACAAGCACGTTATCAGGTGCCTAAATAAAGGGCGTTTTGTAAACAACAGCATTAACTTTATCTAGCTAATTTCGGCTCTAACCGAAATATCATTTATTGCATCAACCAACGCCTCCAACATTTGGCCCCATTATCACTTTCGCTACAAAAAATATCTCTCAACAACAAGATATATATAAATATATATAAACACATATGTATATATATATATATTGTTAGAGCATTTCAAGCGTAATCTAATCAAAAAACCTGACTCATCCAACTGCTAAATTCGCGACAAGGTTTCATTCTTTTATTATAAATAAAACACATAAAATGAAAATAAAGCGCCACATACACGCATACAGAGTGAGAGAGAGAGAGAAAGGCAGAGAGAGAGATAGAGAGGGAGCACAGAAGCGTGACAAAAATGCAAACAACAAAACAGTTGCTGAAATTGGAACATTTCTTGGTTTGGAAACTGGTAAATGAATGTTGAATAGACAGATGCTGTGTGGGCTTCATAAACTGATACTATACATAGAAACGATACTACAAATGAATGCATTAAGTGCGAGACTGTAAAGAATTTAAATAAAGATAATTAAACTGAATTCCATGGCATTTACTTTTAAAGAAAGTCATTACCTAAGACGCTCGTGATAAGTGTCTGTGGAGCAGGTAAACAAATGTTTATATGTGTGAATTGAGCCAAGCCAGTTTCAGCTGAATACATAAATTGTTGCTAGTTAAGCTTAAGAAGAGTGCTGTTGAAATTTTGCGCAAAACTCAATAGACAACCAGTATTTTTTCTGTAAGCTGATCTCAATTTTGAGGTCTGTGCGGTACAGACTTGAATGAACTATCAGCTACATTAACGTTAACGTAGCAACAATAAACAAAAGTTGTAAGTATTAATTAAAAGACGCTGTTTTTGATTTTTGATATTTTTTTCTATGAAACCGGTTCATGGAAGCCGCACGAGTGAATTTTCATTTATTAATATAACTGTACTAGTTGAATCATCAGTCACATATATGGCTTACTGGTTTCTCAGCATAATTATATTTATTTACTAAAGTTTACAGTATTGTTTGATTTGTTTTTAAACGAATTTAAACAGCTCACTTTTGCTCACTAAGCATAAGCCAATTAAAACTAGGCTCCCTTTGGGTTTGACTAATAGTTTCTATAGCCAGCATGTGTCATTGAACCTTAAAAAAGAGTGTTTTACAGACAGACGTAAAAGGGAACTTGTAAACATACACATAAATATATATAAACAGGTACGTATATATATTTGCATTCGTGTTGGAAAAGTCATGTGGAATTGTGGAAGGGAAAGCCATCAAATGGCCAGGAGTTCAATGTCATCGGAAGCAACTGCGGAAACGAAGAAGAATGGATATTTATGTCTGCTATTTATTACGCAAAACAACAAACAACGCAAGAGAGTGAGAGACACAAAGAGAGCATGTCAATATTACTGATAAAAAAATAAGAACAAGCATGTAACAATTTAATTGCAACTAAGTGACTAAAACTGACTCCCTGAACATTTAAATAGGAAAATTTACTTCAAACGACCTGAAGTTTTGACATAGAAAGCGATACAACAAAAAATACGGGCACACACAAAGACACACACACAGGCAAATATTTCTGTATCCTTTATGGCTTATTTCCTTGCTGTTGTTGCCTTTGCCTTTATCAATGTCAGGCCAAAGAGTGAGAGCGAGAGAGCGTGCGTGCTGTGAGTATTGTGGGTGGGTTAGGCTCACTCACACGCACACAACGCGTAGGAGGGGAAGGAAAATGAGGGAAATAGAATAGAGATAAGCAGTGTAGCAATGAAATTTACATGCATAACATAAGAATGAAAATCGATGCAATTTTTGTAGATCTGTTGTTGTTGTTGCTGTTATTACTTACAGAACGCGGCAACGATGCCCAGCACACGACTGCCATATTTGAGATACCAGGGCGCTTCGGGGCCGCCAGCTGGATCCTGATTTGGACGAGCCAGCAGTCCCGTTATCTTTTCCGCAAACGACTGCAATTATATTATTTAATAATCAAATAGTTTTTTACTTGGAAAATCGAACTGCGATTGCAACAAAACATCAGTCATGCAATTTTTGTGACGCGGCCGCTTTTAAAATACACACACACACATGGAGTACACATCCACAAAATTCACGTCACCTAAAACTTCTACCGCGTTTAGTTACTACAAACAGTTTATTGCATTTGCAGTTTATTTTGCAGCTATGATACAGTTTTACGTACCATTTTGTTAAGCAAACTATTTAAACTTAAGCTAAATTTTTACAGCTTAAATGTAACAATTTTATGCACTTTACACCGACGAAAAAACGCAGAACAGAAAGAAATGCAGAATAATACCGATAACACGGGCCAATCGATTTTTTGTTATTTGAGATTGGCGCTGCCAGATTGTTTCAATTAACAGAATTGCGAATGTTGTTAACAGAATTTGCTGCCGTTTTAACTTATGTTCCTCAAAGCTAAAATAGTTGAAATAAATAGTATTATAATAATACAAATAATAACAATTATTAAGTTTTGTCAGCCATCATTTGATTGTTAACGAAGTAATAACCGGCAACTCGTTAGTTTGTTTAAAATCCAGATAAGTCAATAAAATGTATTAAAACGGAAAGCAAATTACATTGAGCTTATTGGAGATGGACAGGATAAAGGTAGAAGGAAAGGAATGCTGATGCTGATTACGAAGAGAACAGTGCAGTTAATATTTATTTTAATTATGTTCAGCTCCCATCAAGCAAAGATAACTTTCCCATCAGCTGCCTAAATCAGCGGAAAGTTTCACTCAAGCCGGCAAGAATAAAAGCTTAAGTAGTGGATGCGCATATTTTTTTATTTCCACAGACTATCAACATATCCTTAGTTCCCGACTGATGAGTTGTGTGTGTCCAGAGATATTTTTGTGCCCCGCACATAGCTGCAATAAATTTAATTTGGAAACAAGGTTTTTTTTTGTTGGTTTTTGGTAGTTGAAAATAAAATTGTAAACACAGTTTTTATTGTATTGCAAGTGTAGAGTGGCAATTGTTTTTGCACGATTCTCAACTTTTGAATTAAATTGTTGTTTGACTCTATACTACGAGTATTGTCGAATGATTATTGAAATCGTGCGCCCAAGTATATTTTCGATTGTTTTTTCTTAAATATTAACTTAACTGTTGTCGGTCTGTTGTGTTGGGGTTTGTTTTGTTTTTTACTTTTTTCTTGGGGGTTATGTGTTCGTCCAGCAGCCCGTTACTAAAGTTAATTATTTGCTATGTCTATTAATTTGTGAAACATAAACTATATGTAAATTATTGGTAGTTATACTCGAAGTATTGTAAAAAGCATTCGCTTTTCGTGTTGCACTTTACAGAACGAACATAAAATGATCTTCTATTGTACTTGTTGTTTTTGTGTTGCGTATTCATAAAAAGTTGTCGATACAATTCTCGAGATGATATATATTTTGGTTTTAATCATTAAATGGAAATTGATTTTCTTTTTCTTTTAAAAACAAATTTGGATTCAATTCAACAATGTTATTGTTGCTATTGTTTATAATTTGATATTCATTGCGATTTATTGAGGTTGTTTGATTTTGAAAAGTTTTTTGTTGTTATCTTTTCATCTTCCTTACTGGCGCACAATGAAATTTCGGAGATGGAACATTTAAAATAATAAACAAAAAATAAGAGGAAGATTAAATTATTATTGTCAATTTCATTGCACATTTGTCTGACGCTTTGAACACTTGCGTTCAAATGTTTAAATCATAAGAGAAAATCATACAAAATGATTAAGAAGTTTGGAAAGTTAAAAAAAATTCAAGATTTCTCGTACAAAATACAAAATTAATATGGCTTTTCAAAAAGCTTTAAAAGTCAATTATAAAAAAAAGTTAGGGAAAATGTTAGAAAAATGTTTTGAAGAACAGTTTTAAAGGCCAGCTTATGGGCAGCATTGCGTTTACTATTTTACGCAGTTTGAGTTGTCAGCATTACATATTTAAACTAATTTGTTTCAGTTCGTTAAACTTATCAGAGATGTCACAAGTTGTTGCATTGGATATGCCTGCCTGATATTGTCCCTGGCTGCCTCAATCTCTCTCTCTAATTGTAGTTTTAGGTGCGTTTTATGTGTGGGTTAATGGACAAGTTAAGGCGATTGTAGCATCATTTGAATTATATTAAAATTTCTTATAAAACACTTGTTCGGTTCGTACGGATGTGTGTGTTGGTGTGAGTATGTGGTGTGTGTGTGTGTTCGTGTGTGTTTGTGCATGTGTATGTGTGTGTGTTGTTGTTTATGCGTATGTAATAGTAGTTGTAGTAGTCGTAGTAGCTAGCCGTTTTGTTAAGATCACAATTGTGCTAAGAAATACTATATCACAATTAATTATTTACACTCGTTATTAATTGTATTTTTTGCTCTTCACATTACATCTTAGGTGGTGGTGGTGGGGCAGGGTCGGCAAAACGACCCAGAAAGTCATGCAAATTACATTTTGCACTTTAGTTGTTTGCCTCTTTGTCACATTTGTTGTTGTTGTTGTATAAAATGCTCATTGCGCTTAATTAAGAAAAGTATAGAAATCAAAATCTTAAGCTGAATTTTGGGCTTTAAAGCTATGCTTTCTTTTTATATTATGTGTTTTATCCTCAAATCTCTTCTCATCATTCACATTACTCTTAAAAAATACACGCACCCGGCTTGGCTGGAACTCTTATTAGGAGGATATTTGTTTCCCTCACTTTATCGCTTACAAGAAGTAAAAACAATCTAATAAAAATAATTATTAATATAATCGTGTCGTTTTGTACATAAACAGTTTTTTTTTTTTTTTTTTTTTTTTTTTGCATTATAATTGCACAACTTTACCTTGCTAGCTTTTTTTTATGTATATAAAAATTTTGCCTGGCAATTTTTTTTTTTACAAAATGACGTGTGCTGGAGCGGAAGACTCGCGTTTTTCATTTATCTTTAGATTTCTTTGCGTTTTTGGTATGAAAATGTTTTTGTTTGGTTTTTTTTTACGTTAATTACAAAATGTTTTGTACAATCTTGCTGTCTATATACAATTATATGTCGAAAATGTACTTGTTGAAAAATGCATGTGCCCAAAAGTCGATGAAATCATCTTTCTGAAAGATCCATGAGAAACACCTAAAACTTTATGTCTGAAACGATATTGCTGCCTATAAGCTGGCCTTGCGACTTAAAAATGCAGTGTGAAATTTGTATGAGAGTAGAAAGGAAGGGGAAAGAGTCAAAACAGTTGACTTAGCAAAAGACGTTTGCTATAAAATTTTTGTGAATGAGAAATTCGTCCACGAATTAAAACTGGGCGTAAAATTTGGGGGCCATTGTTGCTGCAGATGCTGATGTTGTAGTTGTTGCTGCTGCATCTGATGTTGCATCTGCATCTGCTGCTGATGATGATGATGTTGAGACAGCGGCTGTTGCGATTGCGCACGCTGTAAAATGCGCAAATTGGTGCCGGATGCCATGCGTTGCAACTTGTGCAAGGTTTGCGCATCTGGCGTTGTGCTGCTGCTGTTGTTGTTGGATGCTCCAGCAAAACTTGATGGTGGTGAATTGAGCGATACCGAAGCGGGACGTGAACGCTGTTGTTGTTGTTGCAGTTGCTCCGGTTGTTTTGGTGTATTTTGCACTGCGGCTGCTGCAGTCAGCATGGCCAGCAAATTCATGCCAGTTGTTTGTTGCTGTTGCTGCGGCTGTTGTTGTTGCTGCTGCTGTAACTGTTGCTGCGGCTGCTGCTGTTGTGGTTGCTGCTGCAACTGTTGCTGTTGTTGTAAATACTTTTTGTTCAAAATGCTTTTGACAACCAGCTGTGGTTGCTGCTGCTGTTGATTGCTTTGCTTATCACTTTGTGATTTGGGGCGAGTGGGTTGCGGCTGCTGTTGCTGTTGCTTTTGAGCCTTGGCAGTCTTCAGTTGCTGCTGCTTCTCCTTGCTTATCAAATCAAACGAGCTGACAATCTGAAATTGCTTCTGTTTAGCTGTGAACTCATTTGTTGCAATCTCATCGGTGCTTACCTTATCATTGCTTGCCGGCTGTTGGGCATCATTTTGACTTTCGCTATGAAACAGTTGGCGTTTGCTTGTTGATGTAGCAGGCTCAGTTGCAACAGTTGCTGGCAGTGCCTGAATATTTGCTGTTGGCGTGTTTGTTGTTGTTTCTGCTATTGGTGTATTGCTGCCCGCAGCCACATTCAGTTGCTGGTTGTTGTTATTGTTGTTGCTATTGCTGTTGCGCTTGATATTGCTATTGCAAATGTTGCTGGCAGTGAGACCACCATTGCCACCGATACCACCATTACAAGCACCTCCTCCGTTAACTGTCTTCCCATTGAGATTATTTAGCTTAACACCATCCAAATCACCCATTGACTTGTGCCGCTGACAATGCAACGCATGATGTTGAGACAGCGGCTGTTGCGATTGCGCACGCTGTAAAATGCGCAAATTGGTGCCGGATGCCATGCGTTGCAACTTGTGCAAGGTTTGCGCATCTGGCGTTGTGCTGCTGCTGTTGTTGTTGAATGCTCCAGCAAAACTGGATGGTGGTGAATTGAGCGATACCGAAGCGGGACGTGGACGCTGTTGTTGTTGTTGCAGTTGCTCCGGTTGTTTTGGTGTATTTTGCACTGAGGCTGCTGCAGTCAGCATGGACAGCAAATTCATGCCAGTTGTTTGTTGCTGTTGCTGCTGCTGCAACTGTTGCTGCGGCTGCTGCTGCTGCTGTTGTTGTTGCTGCTGCAACTGTTGCTGTTGTTGTAAATACTTTTTGTTCAAAATGCTTTTGACAACCAGCTGTGGTTGCTGTTGCTGTTGATTGCTTTGCTTATCACTTTGTGATTTGGGGCGAGTGGGTTGCGGCTGCTGTTGCTGTTGCTTTTGAGCCTTGGCAGTCTTTAGTTGCTGCTGCTTCTCCTTGCATATCAAATCAAACGAGCTGACAATCTGAAATTGCTTCTGTTTAGCTGTGGACTCATTTATTGCAATCTCATCGGTGCTTACCTTATCATTGCTTGCCGGCTGTTGGGCATCATTTTGACTTTCGCTATGAAACAGTTGGCGTTTGCTAGTTGATGTAGCAGGTTCAGTTGCAACAGTTGCTGGCACTGCCTGAATATTTGCTGTTGGCGTGTTTGTTCTTGTTGTTTCTGCTATTGGTGTATTGCTGCCCGCAGCCACATTCAGTTGCTGGTTGTTGTTATTGTTGTTGCTATTGCTGTTGCGCTTGATATTGCTATTGCAAATGTTGCTGGCAGTGAGACCACCATTGCCACCGATACCACCATTACAAGCACCTCCTCCGTTAACTGTCTTCCCATTGAGATTATTTAGCTTAACACCATCCAAATCACCCATTGACTTGTGCCGCTGACGATGCAACACATGATGTTGAGACAGCAGCTGTTGCGATTGCGCACGCTGTAAAATGCGCAAATTGGTGCCGGATGCCATGCGTTGCAACTTGTGCAAGGTTTGCGCATCTGGCGTTGTGCTGCTGCTGTTGTTGCTGGATGCTCCAGCAAAACTGGATGGTGGTGAATTGAGCGATACCGAAGCGGGACGTGGACGCTGTTGTTGTTGTTGCAGTTGCTCCGGTTGTTTTGGTGTATTTTGCACTGAGGCTGCTGCAGTCAGCATGGACAGCAAATTCATGCCAGTTGTTTGTTGCTGTTGCTGCGGTTGTTGTTGTTGCTGCTGCTGCAACTGTTGCTGCGGCTGCTGCTGCTGCTGTTGTTGTTGCTGCTGCAACTGTTGCTGTTGTTGTAAATACTTTTTGTTCAAAATGCTTTTGACAACCAGCTGTGGTTGCTGCTGCTGTTGATTGCTTTGCTTATCACTTTGTGATTTGGGGCGAGTGCGTTGCGGCTGCTGTTGCTGTTGCTTTTGAGCCTTGGCAGTCTTTAGTTGCTGCTGCTTCTCCTTGCATATCAAATCAAACGAGCTGACAATCTGAAATTGCTTCTGTTTAGCTGTGGACGCATTTGTTGCAATCTCATCAGTGCTTACCTTATCATTGCTTGCCGGCTGTTGGACATCATTTTGTTTTTGGCTATGAAACAGTTGGCGTTTGCTTGTTGATGTAGCAGGTGCAGTTGGTGTTGCGGCTGCTGCTGCAGTTGCAACAGTTGCTGGCACTGCCTGAATATTTGCTGTTGGCGTGTTTGTTGTTGTTGTTTCTGCTATTGGTGTATTGCTGCCCGCAGCCACATTCAGTTGCTTGTTGTTATTATTGTTGTTGCTATTGCTGTTGCGCTTGATATTGCTATTGCAAATGTTGCTGGCAGTGAGACCACCATTGCCACCGGTACCATCCGACGGAATTTTCGATTTCTTTGGCAATTTGGTGCTGGACGACTTTGTTGTTGTTGCTGCTCTTGTGGTTGCTGCTGACGATGATGATGCGTTGCCAGTTGTCTTCTGCGCCTGCTGCAATTTTTTCGGTCAGAAGGTGTTCCAGTCCAGTATTATGCACGAGGCGACGCATAGGGTGATCAAGCCTACGACTAACATACCATTCCACAGGCTAAAGAGAATGAAAACTGAAAAGGATACATAATTAGTAACGGCTCCAATAGGAATTCGGAAATTTCAGAAATTTAATCGGTGTCTGTACCTAAATTCAATTTTTAACAAGCACGTTATCAGGTGTAGATAAGTTAGTTAGTTAAACAAACGGCGTTTTAAAGTTGCCTAAATAAAGGACGTTTTGTAAACAACAGCATTACCTTTATCTAACTAATTTCGGCTCTAACCGAAATATCATTTATTGCATCAACCAACGCCTCCAACATTTGGCCCCATTATCACTTTCGCTACGAATAATATCTCTCAACAACAAGATATAAATTATTATTTTTAAGTTTTTATTTAAAATGTAAGCTAATTGTGCGGTTAAATATAAGTGCTACATCAAATATTATTCAACGCTGAGTGGTTTTCAATAATGAGTTTATGAAAATTGATGATGCACACCACAATGGTGGATTGTAAAGCTGGAACGATCTGCTCGAAGCCAACGCCAAACGGAAAACGGAAGAAGCCAAATCCCCGTGTGACAAGTGTCCCGAAAAGGGGAAATTCAAGCGTAATCTAATCAAGAACCTGACTCATCCAACTGCTAAATTCGCGACAAGGTTTCATTCTTTTATTATAAATAAAACACATAAAATTAACATACACGCATACATAGTGAGAGAGAGAGAGAGAAAGGCAGAGAGAGATAGAGAGGGAGCACAGAAGCGTGACCAAAATGCAAACAACAAAACAGTTGTTGAAATTGGAACATTTCTTGGTTTGGAAACTGGTAAATGAATGTTGAATAGACAGATGCTGTGTGGGTTCCATTTACATGCATAACATAAGAATGAAATTCGATACAATTGTTGTAGATCTGTTGTTGTTGCTGTTATTACTTACAGAACAAGGGAGCCATACTTGAGATACCAGGGCCATATTTGAGATACCAGGGCGCTTCGGGGCCATCAGCTGGACCCGCAAACGACTGCAATTATATTATTTAATAATCAAACAGTTTTTTATTTGGAAAATCGAACTGCGATTGCAACAAAACATCAGTCATGCGATTTTTGTGACGCGGCCGCTTTTAAAACATACACACACACACATGGAGTACATATCCACAAAATTCACATCACCTAAAACTTCTACCGCGTTTAGTTACTACAAACAGTTTATTGCATTTCCAGTTTATTTTGCAGCTTTGACACAGTTTTACGTACCATTTTGTTAAGCAAACTATTTAAACTTAAGCTAAATTTTTACAGCTTAAATCTAACAATTTTATTCACTTTACACCGACGAAAAAACGCAGAATAATACCGATAACATGGGCCAATCGATTTTTTGTTATTTGCCATTGGCGCTGCCAGATTGTTTCAATTAACAGAATTGCGAATGTTGTTAACAGAATTTGCTGCCGTTTTAACTTATGTTCCTCAAAGCTAAAATAGTTGAAATAAATAGTATTATAATAATACAAATAATAACAATTATTAAGTTTTGTCAGCCATCATTTGATTGTTAACGAAGTAATAACCGGCAACTCGTTAGTTTGTTTAAAATCCAGATCAGTCAATAAAATGTATTAAAACGGAAAGCAAATTACATTGAGCTTATTGGAGATGGATAGGATAAAGGTAGAAGGAAAGGAATGCTGATGCTGATTATGAAGAGAACAGTGCAGTTAATATTTATATTAATTATGATCAGCTGCCAACAAGCAAAGATACCTTTCCTAAATCAGCGGAAAGTTTCACTCAAGCCGGCAAGAATAAAAGCTTAAGTACTGGATGCGCATATTTTCTTATTTCCACAGACTATCAACATATCCTTAGTTCCCGGCTGATGAGTTGTGTGTGTCCAGAGATATTTTTGTGCCCCGCACATAGCTGCAATAAATTTAAATTTGAGAGATAACAAATTAAACAAGGTTTTTTTTGCGGGTTTTCGGGAGTTGAAAATAAAATTGAAAATACAGTTTTTATTGCCTGAATTGGTTTTTTAAACTATTGCCATTTTTGGTTGCACATAAAAAGGGGGAGGGGCGAGTAATTTGTATCGTTGTTCTAGTTGCTTGATTGAAGTGGGCGTTAATTGTACATATTTTGGTTCGACTTCCGCTTAAAGTCGATAAATTGCAATTTTTGATATAGATTTTTGTTGGACGTTTTACAGTTGAAAACTATTCAAATGCCATGCACAGGGTTTTCAATTTCTGTTGCGTTTCATACTTGGGCAGTAAGTTCAAAAATAGATTGAAGATCTAGTCTACGGCAAGTGTAGTTTTAAAGGTGGCAATTGTTTTTGCACGATTCTCAACTTTTGAATTAAATTGTTGCTTGACTCTATACTACGAGTATTGTCGAATGATTATTGAAATCGTGCGCCCAAGTATATTTTCGATTGTTTTTTCTTAAATATTAACTTAAATGTTGTCGGTCTGTTGTGTTGGGGTTTGTTTTGTTTTGTTTTTTACTTTTTTCTTGGGGGTTATGTGTTCGTCCAGCAGCCCGTTACTAAAGTTAAATATTTGCTATGTCTATTGATTTGTGAAACATAAACTATATGTAAATTATTGGTAGTTATACTCGAAGTATTGTAAAAAGCATTCGCTTTTCGTGTTGCACTTTACAGAACGAACATAAAATGATCTTCTATTGTACTTGTTGTTTTTGTGTTGCGTATTCATAAAAAGTTGTCGATACAATTCTCGAGATGATATATATTTTGGTTTTAATCATTAAATGGAAATTGATTTTCTTTTTCTTTTAAAAACAAATTTGGATTCAATTTAACAATGTTATTGTTGCTATTGTTTATAATTTGATATTCATTGCAATTTATTGAGGTTGTTTGATTTTGAAAAGTTTCTCGTTATCTTTTCATCTTCCTTACTGGCGCAGACAAACGCACAATGAAATTTCGAAGATAGAACATTTTAAATAATAAACAAAAAAAAGAGGAAGATTGAATTATTGGTGTCAATTTCATTGCACATTTGTCTGACGCTTTGAACACTTGCGTTCAAATGTTTAAATCATAAGAGAAAATCATACAAAATGATTAAGAAGTTTGGAAAGTTAAAAAAAATTCAAGATTTCTCGCACAAAATACAAAATTAATATGGCTTTTCAAAAAGCTTTAAAAGTCAATTATAAAAAAAAGTTAGGGAAAATGTTAGAAAAATGTTTTGAAGAACAGTTTTAAAGGCCAGCTTATGGGCAGCATTGCGTTTACTATTTTACGCAGTTTGAGTTGTCAGCATTACATATTTAAACTAATTTGTTTCAGTTCGTTAAACTTATCAGAGATGTCACAAGTTGTTGCATTGGATATGCCTGCCTGATATTGTCCCTGGCTGCCTCAATCTCTCTCTCTAATTGTAGTTTTAGGTGCGCTTTATGTGTGGGTTAATGGACAAGTTAAGACGATTGTAGCATCATTTGAATTATATTAAAATTTCTTATAAAACACTTGTTCGGTTCGTACGGATGTGTGTGTTGGTGTGAGTATGTGGTGTGTGTGTGTGTTCGTGTGTGTTTGTGTATGTGTATGTGTGTGTGTTGTTGTTTATGCGTATGTAATAGTAGTTGTAGTAGTCGTAGTAGCTAGCCGTTTTGTTAAGATCACAATTGTGCTAAGAAATACTATATCACAATTAATTATTTACACTCGTTATTATTTGTATTTTTTGCTCTTCACATTACATCTTAGGTGGTGGTGGTGGGGCAGGGTCGGCAAAACGACCCAGAAAGTCATGCAAATTACATTTTGCACTTTAGTTGTTTGCCTCTTTGTCACATTTGTTGTTGTTGTTGTATAAAATGCTCATTGCGCTTAATTAAGAAAAGTATAGAAATCAAAATCTTAAGCTGAATTTTGGGCATTTAAAGCTATGCTTTCTTTTCTATATTATGTGTTTTATCCTCAAATCTCTTCTCATCATTCACATTACTCTTAAAAAATACACGCACACGGCTTGGCTGGAACTCTTATTAGAAGGATATTTGTTTCGCTCACTTTATCGCTTACAAGAAATAAAAACAATCTAATAAAAATAATTATTAATATAATCGTGTCGTTTTGTACATAAAAAGTGTTTTTTTTTTTTTTTTTTTTTTTTTTGCATTATAATTGCACAACTTTACCTTGCTAGCTTTCTTTTATGTATATAAAAATTTTGCCTGGCAATTTTTTTTTTTTACAAAATGACGTGTGCTGGAGCGGAAGACTCGCGTTTTTCATTTATCTTTAGATTTCTTTGCGTTTTTGGTATGAAAATGTTTTTGTTTTGTTTTTTTTACGTTAATTACAAAATGTTTTGTACAATCTTGCTGTCTATATACAATTATATGTCGAAAATGTACTTGTTGAAAAATGCATGTGCCCAAAAGTCGATGAAATCATCTTTCTGAAAGATCCATGAGAAACACCTAAAACTTTATGTCTGAAACGATATTGCTGCCTATAAGCTGGCCTTGCGACTTAAAAATGCATAGTGTGAAATTTGTATGAAAGTAGAAAGGAAGGGGAAAGAGTCAAAACAGTTGACTTAGCAAAAGACGTTTGCTATAAAATTTTTGGTGAATGAGAAATTCGTCCACGAATTAAAACTGGGCGTAAAATTTAGGGGCCCTTGTTGCTGCAGATGCTGATGTTGTAGTTGTTGCTGCTGCATCTGATGTTGCATCTGCATCTGCTGCTGATGATGATGATGATGTTGAGACAGCGGCTGTTGCGACTGCGCACGCTGTAAAATGCGCAAATTGGTGCCGGATGCCATGCGTTGCAACTTGTGCAAGGTTTGCGCATCTGGCGTTGTGCTGCTGCTGTTGTTGCTGGATGCTCCAGCAAAACTGGATGGTGGTGAATTGAGCGATACCGAAGCGGGACGTGGACGCTGTTGTTGTTGTTGTTGCAGTTGCTCCGGTTGTTTTGGTGTATTTTGCGCTGCGGCTGCTGCAGTCAGCATGGCCAACAAATTCATGCCAGTTGTTTGTTGCTGTTGCTGCTGCTGTTGTTGTTGCTGCTGCTGCAACTGTTGCTGCTGCTGCAACTGTTGCTGTTGTTGCTGCGCCTGCTGCTGCTGTTGTTGTTGCTGCTGCAACTGTTGCTGTTGTTGTAAATACTTTTTGTTCAAAATGCTTTTGACAACCAGCTGTGGTTGCTGCTGCTGTTGATTGCTTTGCTTATCACTTTGTGATTTGGGGCGAGTGCGTTGCGGCTGCTGTTGCTGTTGCTTTTGAGCCTTGGCAGTCTTTAGTTGCTGCTGCTTCTCCTTGCGTATCAAATCAAACGAGCTGACAATCTGAAATTGGTTCTGTTTAGCTGTGGACGCATTTGTTGCAATTTCATCGGTGCTTACCTTATCATTGCTTGCCGGCTGTTGGGCATCATTTTGACTTTGGCTATGAAACAGTTGGCGTTTGCTTGTTGATGTAGCAGGTTCAGTTGCAACAGTTGCTGGCACTGCCTGAATATTTGCTGTTGGCGTGTTTGTTGTTGTTGTTTCTGCTATTGGTGTATTGCTGCCCGCAGCCACATTCAGTTGCTTGTTGTTGTTATTGTTGTTGCTATTGCTGTTGCGCTTGATATTGCTATTGCAAATGTTACTGGCAGTGAGACCACCATTGCCACCGATACCACCATTACAAGCACCTCCTCCGTTAACTGTCTTCCCATTGAGATTATTTAGCTTAACACCATCCAAATCACCCATTGACTTGTGCCGCTGACGATGCAACGCAGCACGTTGCTGGTCCTTTTTACAGCTGCTGTTGTTGATGTTATTTGTGGGCGATGTTGATGTTGCGCCATTCATGATGGCTTTGGGACTTTGCTGACCGGAGCATTTGCGACGACGTTGCGTCGACTCAATGCCAGAGCGACGATCATTCACCCACTTCTTGAGCCGCTTCACAAACGGCATAATCATAAAGAATGAAGCTGAACCTTTGCCCAGTTTTGCCTTCGATGCGGCATCGTTCTTAACTGGCAATGCATCAATGCGAAACCATTCACAACATTTAATCTCCATGCGCGTCCGTGGGGCAAACTGCGTATCCAACGGTATATTACGTACAATATACAATCGTATACATTGATAATTGATAAAAGCCTCAATATAATCATCCGCATCAATGGCGTTCGTTATATCAAAGCCTGTCTCCTCATAGACCTACAGCAATAAATATTAAACGTTAAGTACATTTTGCAATTTAAAGTGATGATATTAGCTAAAAAGTTTATTTTCTTGTTTTGTTACTTGCCTCCCTGGTGGCACAGTGTGCGGGATCCTCGTTTTCATTAATTTTACCCTTGGGGAAGCCCCAGGAGTTTCGAGCAAAAAATGATTGCACCAGCAGACAGTGATTGAGATCCTCCGATACGAGTATGGCGCCACATGTCGGCACTGATAGCTTATAATTTTTCCATTCCAACAATATCTGATCCACAGTGCCAAAATGCTTGTTCAAAAAGGGAATGTGCTGCAAACAAAAAATATGTATTAATGTAGAATTAAATGTTGATGATGTTAAGCAATTGTTGCTCACCTGAAAGAGTTGCATGGCGAACTGTTTGATGCCAACGGGTGGCAATCGGCGTTGCTGCTGTTTCTGTTCTGGTGTCGTTTGATCAGAATCGTCGGGAGCGCAGAAGAAGTCCAAGTAGAACCAATGCGCCTGCTCAATTTGAAAGCAAATGCGTATTAAATTATTTAGCTCCATGTCTGGCACATTGATTATGAAACGACTGGCCAGATCGTCGAGTATATCGGACGGAATTTTCGATTTCTCTGGCAATTTGGTGCTGGACGACTTTGTTGTTGTTGTTGCTTTTGTGGTTGCTGCTGATGATGATGCGTTGTCTGTTGCCGATGGATCTTCCGTGGAGGAACAGGAGCTGCCATAGCTATTGGCCGTTAAGGAGTTGCTTGATGTGCTTGAGTTAGTCGATGATATGGATGAGTTGAGGCGTTGCTTTTGTGCGCTACTGTTGTGCGCCTGCTGCAGTTTTTTCTGCTGCGTCTTACACTCAATGGCAATGGGGGCACTACTGATGCCTGTCGATGCGACAGCAATAGTTGCAACTGCGGCCGATGTTGCTGTTGTTGTAAATACCGCTCCCGTTTTTAGCAATTGATTTAATACATCATTCTCAGTTTCGTTATCAGAGTGTCGTCGTTGTTGTTGCTGTTGTTGTTCCTGTTTAATTGCTGCTGTTGTTTTAGTAACTGCCGACAATTGTGGATAAGACGCGCCATTGTTGTTGTTATTGTTGTTGATGTTGAGCACCTTCTGCAACGTCAGCGATGCGAGAAACGCCAAGTTATTGACTTGAAAGAAACACATTAAATCCAAAAAAATTAAAAATCGTATTGCATTGCTTAATTAATATTCCGATTTCGTAACCTATGCGTACATTAATTTATTGCTTAAAAATGGCGCTGAGAAACACATATGATAACCGATTGCCTAATACTAACTGCTGATAACAATATTTATTCTTGTGGATGTATTGTGTAAAGGGGAGGGAAGGTGTGACTTTTAAAAATAAATTCAGTAATTAACCTTTAAATTAGGTGACTCAAGTTTATAATATAGTTTTCTTTTAGCTCTCTCTATCGAATTAATTTTGTGATTCATTTTAGCTGTTAAGTGGAAGGAGATTAGACATTTTTTGGCTGTTTTTTGAAATAGCTTATCAACCAATCTAATCTAATAGTTATCTAAATTTTGTAGATATATTTGATCAAAATATTTCAAAGTTGCCAAACAGCTGATTTTGCAACGTGATGTGTGTTTCACTACTAAGTTCCCTTAATAAATAAATACAGCCAAATATTTTATTCGCTTTGACAACAAATCACTGGGGCGTTGCCAATTAATCGACAGACCGTTGCCACAAAATTATATATAATTTGTAAATGTGCCAAGTTGCCAACTTGCTATGAAGTTGACACAAATGTCTTGCAAATTACCTTTTGATAACCATGAACTTCATAATTCATCACAGTCTAGTTAAATAATTAAAATAAAAAACTATAAGCGACCTTCAAATGATCAACAAATAGCCACTTGCAAAAATGCTGAATAATCATTATTGCTATGAATGTGTATTTGTATATTCACATAATGATCACACAGCTGGGCCATTGATCTACAAATTGCGCAACAACAACTACAACTCGTCACACAATTGCCAACACTAATCGTATTTTGGCCTCTAAAAGCGTGTCGCACAAGGAGAGAAGGGTGGGGGGTCTTAGCTCAGTTCAGCGACCTGCCTTCAAGTGTTGCAAACGACTGCAACTGCGCGCGTGGAAAACTACTGAGATGGAGAGATAAAAATACTCATAATAGTAATAGTGTGCAATGGAGAGATAGATAGAAATGCAATTGCGTCTACTATTTTTATTGCAACATTTAATGCATTTATTAACATTATTGGTTTGTTTGCTAATTTACCGTTATCATTTTGAGTGTTGTTCAATGGTTTGCCTGCTGCTGCTGTTGCCGTTGATGTCAAAACCGCTGCTGCTGCTACAGCAGAGCGCCTCTGTTGCTGCTTGTGCTGAGACGACGGCTTAGATGCGGTGGTGGCAGCGGCGGCAGTTGCAACGACGGCGGCGGTATTAAATATTGGGGCAATTTCCATAATATTTTGTATTAGTTTTTATTTATTTTTATGTAATACACTTTGTTTAGTTTGTTTCGTTCTGTTTTTATTTTTGATTTTTACAGTTGTGTTTTTGTTTTGTCATTCACGCTAATTTCATGCTCAGTCTTCTTCTTCCTCTTCCCGAATTTTTTGTCACGTATCTTTGCAATATCGTGGATCGAGTTTTTTCTGATTCTGCTGCTGTTGTAGTTGTGAATATGGCTGCCAGTCGTCGAAAATCGTTGTTGTTGTTGGTGTTGTTAGCTGCTGCTTCTGTCGCACAAATTTCAATTTCCAATGCAATTGGTGTAGTTGATAGTTTCGATTGCTGTTGTTATTTGCAGTTCTTGCTGCTGTAGTTGATGTTGCTGTTGTTGTGTTGCAATCAACATTATCTGCATTTGTTTTTGTGTTGCTTTCGTTTGTGTTGTAAGCCATCCACAATTAATTGTGTCGCTAAACAGAAACCGAAACAGAAACAAAAAGTCTCCGCTACTCTCCACTCGACATACGCACACAACCAAACTTGTTTTTCTTCACGTACTTTCTAAAAAAAAAATGAGGCTGCCTGTGTGTGTATGTGTGTATGTATGTAGTTTTTGCGTCACTCTTATTTGCTGCTTAAGAATGGTTTACTCGCTGATAGTTATATGCATGCGTTATTTATAATTATTTATTAATACGTTGCACTTATATTTATGAAATATTTTGCACTATTTAATAGCTTTTTAAGTTTTGGAAAATGCTTCCTCGTCGCACATATACATATGAAAGTCGCAATTATAAGACCACCTCTGAGCATCAAGAAAATAACATTAAATACCAAATGCCAGCAGCATGCGGTCACACTGCTTGGCCCAGGGGTGATTTATATCGAAAGTTTATTTCAATTATCTGCCAATATATATTTTAAATGTAATATACAATGTCTTAAATGCTCTTAAGAAATGGTAAGTCAATAAATAATCTTAGTATTATTTTAATTTATTGACAAAAATCTCGATTAAATATATCGATATCTCGGCTATACCGTTTCTGATAGGTTGAAATCTGCTTATTCTATCGATAGAATGAACGATACTGCAATACTCGAAAAAGGCCAGCCTCTATCTGTCTCAGCGAGAAGCTTCTGATGAAAATATTGTGAAAATTCGTGTTTGTTGTGCAAAAGAAAAATGTGCAATCGCATTATTAAATAATGCTAGATGTGTTTTCGCAATGCCCAGCACTGGCAGCAATTAGTTACCTGTCAAGCACATTGTATTGAAACGTCAAAAACTCTGTGCTTTTTGATTGTTCGATTTTTCCCCAAACCACAAAAGTCTGGGCAAGTGCAAAAACGAGTGTTTTGCGAATGCATCTGCAAATTGAAAACGCGCACCACCAATAATTTAGCACAAATGTCGCATTAAGCAAGCACCAAAATTGCATTTTCGAACATTTCCGCCTGCACCTGGTTTCCGTGGACGTGCTTTGGATCCGTGGATAACAGAGACGCAAAGGTATTGAGAGGCTACAAACTATTACAATTAGAGATGAGCGCGTGACTAGTTTTTCTCACGCCCACCATTAAATATCCATTTATGTTAAAATCAAAACACGAATATTATGTGTATGCAATATGTACACTAGTAAATGCATTTAAGTTAATTTACGATTCCTTTCCTAAGTTTCCTTTCGTTATAAATAGTACGCAGAGCACATCTCTAATCGTCTGTTGAATGTATAATTTTTTGAGTGGGCAAACAAAGACTGATAATTGATTTATTTTTATTAACTCTTCCTCCAACTGATTTAACTTCATTTTTTAATCTTTTGTTTTTGACAATATAGATAGACGCCGTGTGGGGTTGGGCTTCCGCCCCGCTGCGCTTAGCGGCGAACAGAATGGGCGATCCTTTACTGCCGGGCTCCACCGGCCTGGGCAGTGGGTCTGCCACCGCCGCCACTGGTGGCTCGGTCACAGCGGGCAGTGGCCTGGGCAGCGGTGGCACCGGTGGCGTCGAACGTCCGCCGTCACCGGCCCGTCTCACCCACACCTCGGAGAAGCATCCGAAGGTTACGCTCACCGAGCTCAACATGCTGCGGCGCCATCGCGAGCTCTGCGACGTCGTCCTCAACGTTGGTGGTCGCAAAATCTTTGCGCATCGCGTCATTTTGAGCGCGTGCAGCTCGTATTTCTGTGCCATGTTCACCGGCGAGCTGGAGGAGTCTCGCCAAACTGAGGTTACCATACGCGACATCGATGAGAATGCGATGGAGCTGCTAATTGATTTCTGCTACACTGCTCACATCATTGTGGAGGAGTCGAATGTGCAAACACTGCTGCCAGCCGCCTGCCTGCTGCAGCTGGTCGAAATTCAGGATATATGCTGTGAGTTCCTCAAGCGTCAGCTCGATCCGACCAATTGCCTGGGCATACGTGCCTTCGCCGATACGCACTCCTGCCGTGAACTCTTGCGCATCGCCGACAAATTTACACAGCACAATTTCCAGGAGGTCATGGAGAGCGAGGAGTTTCTTTTGCTGCCCGTCGGCCAGCTGGTGGATATCATTTGCAGCGACGAGCTCAACGTTCGCAGCGAGGAGCAGGTCTTCAACGCGGTCATGTCCTGGCTAAAGTACAACGTCGCCGATCGGCGACAGCATTTGGCACAGGTAAATTTTACATACTCCATTTGCATCTAATCCACTTCTGATCATTTCCGATTGCCAATTGTTGCACAGGTTTTGCAGCATGTGCGTTTGCCGCTACTCTCACCCAAGTTCCTGGTCGGTACTGTGGGCTCTGATCTCCTGGTTCGTTCGGACGAGGCCTGTCGCGATTTGGTCGACGAGGCCAAAAATTATCTACTGCTTCCGCAGGAGCGTCCATTGATGCAGGGTCCACGCACCCGTCCGCGCAAACCCACTCGTCGTGGCGAGGTGCTGTTCGCTGTGGGCGGCTGGTGCTCGGGCGATGCAATTGCGTCCGTCGAACGTTTCGATCCACAGACCAACGACTGGAAAATGGTCGCACCGATGAGCAAGCGACGCTGCGGCGTTGGCGTTGCCGTACTCAATGATCTGCTCTATGCTGTCGGTGGCCACGATGGCCAGAGCTATTTGAATAGCATTGAGCGCTATGATCCGCAGACGAATCAATGGTCCTGCGATGTTGCCCCAACCACCTCGTGCCGCACAAGTGTCGGCGTCGCCGTGCTGGATGGCTTTCTCTATGCGGTGGGCGGCCAAGATGGTGTACAGTGCTTGAATCATGTCGAACGCTACGATCCCAAGGAGAACAAATGGTCCAAGGTGGCGCCGATGACTACCCGCCGTCTGGGCGTTGCTGTTGCCGTCCTTAGCGGCCATCTCTATGCCATTGGCGGCTCCGATGGCCAATGCCCGCTCAATACTGTCGAACGCTACGATCCTCGGTGAGTTGGACTAAAAATTAAATGAATGAATAAAATTAATAAAATAATTGAACTCTTGCTTAATGCGAAATGCAGACAAAACAAATGGGTGGCCGTCAATCCAATGTCCACGCGTCGCAAGCATCTCGGCTGTGCCGTATTTAATAATTATATTTATGCCGTTGGCGGTCGCGATGATTGCATGGAACTGTCCTCGGCTGAGCGTTACAATCCCCTCACCAACACCTGGAGCCCAATTGTGGCTATGACCTCGCGGCGTAGCGGCGTAAGAGACATCTTTAAAAATGATCCCACCAATGTATATTTATTTATATTTGTTTTTGTTCTCTTCTCGTTTGGTAGGTCGGCCTGGCCGTGGTCAATGGACAGCTGTATGCTGTGGGCGGGTTTGATGGATCCGCATATTTGAAGACCATTGAGGTGTACGATCCGGAGACGAATCAATGGCGCTTGTGCGGCTGCATGAACTATCGCCGACTGGGCGGCGGCGTTGGCGTTATGCGTGCACCCCAGACTGAGAATTATATGTGGTGCGATAACAGTTTTAGACAGCTTAACCTATGAAACGAACCACTCCTAAACCACATAATGACATCTTTTCTGTATTCATCTTGTACTTTTAACACTAAAAAAAAAACACACACACAAACACACATCTATGCTAACACACAGGATACGCAAGGATTCTGTCGTCTGATGGGAGCCGAAGCCGACGACGTCATCGCAAACGTTGCCGCCGCCGCATTTCTACTGAATAATAACAACAGGAACAACAGAAACAAAAATCATACAGAATGACAGAAAACTGCAACAAATCGAAGCCAAATTTTTTCCAGCGTTTTAAGGTTGATGAACATTATAAACGTAAATTGTATAATTAATTGTTAATTGTTTCTCATTTGGTAGCACGTTAAATCAAAACAAATATGCATAGTGTTAGACACACATACACATCTACACAATTATACATAAACATAATTATATATATATAAATATGGATAAACATATATGCATATGCTTATTATGAACGTTCAACTAACCAATCCTAAATGTTATTTGTAAAACACAGAAACACAGTTGGTTCAAATTTCATGGAAATTTCTAACATGCCTTTTCCCCAAAAATTACTCTTAAATTGATGTGAAATTCTCGATACACAAAAAAAAAAAGCATTAAGAATCAAATATATATAAATTAATTAAATACTATAAATTAAATGATCGTGCTAATTGTATAATGCTTAAATCAACTATTAACCGATCGCGTACATAATAATAGCGTCTCTAGGACCTATACAACGGATAAACGAATTTGTAAATGATTTATGCATGCTATATGCGTAAGGAATAATATGAAAAGTAAATCTTACCAATACTATTTATTAAAGTTCTAAATAAGGGCCAGCAACAGCTTCCTATCAAGCTTAAAAAAGGATGAAACATACAATGAAAATTAGCTCTAAAATAGTACATAAACATTTCAATAGAACAATTAATGAGTAAATACATATTTCTAACTGATAAGCTTAACAAAAAACTGTCAAAAATTAATTCGATTTTTGAAGTTGTGGCAGCTGCGAATGCCGAGGATGAAAATGTTGATAAGAAACTAATTCGAAATAACAGAGAAAAACGCTACTATATTTTTAAAGTGGTCACCCATGCATTTTATTTATAATATATAATTTGTTTCGTTGTTGCCTTTTAAAATCATTTACACATACACATTTATTCACCAATTATACATCAATATTTATTAATTATTTTTTTCTCATTGCTCACTTTATTATTATTAGGTTATATGTATACATATGTTTATTATTTGAAATGTTGTTAACTTGGCGAACGAATTGAATGTTTGCTTCCAAATAAAATTTAAGAATAGCATTTAACAGAAAAAAAAGAACACTAATTTATATTTTAAAAATAAGGACACAACACTCACACAAAAAATTAACAATAAAATAAAAATAAATAGATGCACACAAAAAAGAATCATGGTAACGTACTAAATATAAGATTATACAAAACAGTACAATAAATATATCAAAACTGCATGACGAAAATGTTGTTTAATTCTTATTGTTTTTTTTGGCGGTTTTTAGAAAATTATATTTATACCCAGAACGCATTTAACTCTTCCTTTACCACGCGCATATCAAGTTCTATTTATTTTGACGATAACTCTATATTTTTCGAGAATATCGATATCAATCGATTCTCGATAGGCAAACAGACGTATTTTTAAGGAATAGCAGTCGCACTTGATGAAAAATACTCATTGGTGTTGTATAAAGATCGGATAAAAAACACTTCAGTTATAGTCCAAAACATATTATAATATTAAACTCATTGCTATAATATAATAAGGAAGCATTTACTGCATACATAAATATATGTGTGAAAAGGGGACAGCATCATAATCGAAATGAGTGATCGGTTTAATATATATGCAATAGCTGGAAAGATAACTCGACGAAGAGATCCCCTGTCTCTTTGTCGAGTTATCTTTCCAAATGCATTCTTATTTGATTTAAACTGCATGTTTCGATATAAATGGCGGAAATGATATCGATTGCAGTCTTCATGTTTCGATAAATAGACTATGATCATCCATGGCAACAATAAATATCGATATTGAGCATCTGCACAGTTATAAAATGTAAGAAACGTTTTTTGCATAGTTCTGTTTTGCTGAGATGGATAAAATATGCCGCTTTTGCATGAGCGGCACCGAAACGCTTGTCGACATATTCGACGATCGAGAGGAGTCCGCAGAGGAGCCAAGCTTGGCGGAAATGCTGAACGAGTGCATCACAAGCAAAGTGGAGAGCGAAGATAAACTGCCCAAGAAGATATGCTTGCCATGTCGCTCGGATGCGCGCACAGCATTCAATTTTAAGCGCAGATGCGAGGACAGCTATCAGTGGCTCACTCTACAGGTGGATGTAGATTTGGAATCGTTCTTTGAAATCGATCCCGATGCGAGTCCTAAGCCGGAAAGCTGCATTAACGAAGAGATAAGAGTGTCGAAGACGCTTACTGAGGATCAAGAGGCAGACCAGTCACCGCATAATGAGATCAATAATTCGATATCAAAACTATACCAAACTCGGCATTCCAAACGGAAGAGCTACACAGAGGCCGTCCCAAAATCGCAGACGGACAGCAGCAACAATTCGGAAGCAAATGAATTGCAGGAAAAAACAAAACATGGAGAGGGGAAACCAAGTAAGCTAAGCAAAAAGAGAGACTCCAAAGAATGTCGACATGAGTGTCCGGAATGCCACAAGTCCTTTGGACGGCGTTCGGATTTGTATAGACATCAGCGCACACACACCGGAGAGCGTCCGTTCAAGTGTCCGCACTGTCCGAGTGCGTTTGCCTGTATGGACGGCATGAAGAATCACTTAAAGACCCATTCTGGCCAACGGCCATACAAGTGCCCCCATTCCTCGTATTAAAGTTCACACATTCACACACACTCAAGCACAAATAAACGTCCATTTAAGTGTCCACAGTGTACCTTGGAATTCGCTCGGAGCAACCAGAAGAAATTACACACACGTCGACACTCCGAAGATAATAAAATAAAAGTTAGGAAAGAGTCGAATTTGAATGCCTAAATTACATTTTATACATGACGTCTATAAACCGTAATATTAAATCAATAGTTGGTTATTTAGTGGTATTCATTACTCCTTTCGTATTATGTATTATTTTTTATCTCAACACTTAAAAAATACGTATGGAACTTGAAACTTGCTTTCGAATATATTTAGGTTTATTGTAAATCTCTAAATACATGCATTTATAATTATTAATTGACAATTATTTAAGCTTACTAAAATGAAAAAAAAAAACAATTGCCGTCAACTGGTTTATTGATCTTATATTGTTTTGTAAGCATTTCAAAAACAATTACGTATTGAAATGAAATAATGGAAATGTATTTCGAATACAGTATTTTAATAATTACATACCAAAAGTATATTTAATTTACAATAATTTTAGTTTATTGAGAACGAAAATTTAAAAACTCAATTGGTAATTGCCATCCAGAATATATTTTCATTTAAAAAATTATAAAACCCTAGATCATATATAACATTTGATTGTTTAAATTAATTAATTATTATCGATTTATCCATTTGCTTTTTGTTGGCATTTTACTCTTTAATATTGGCCAGTTTTTGTTTACTTTGCGCGAGGGGACTGATTCTGAACACTTTGCTGAATTATTATCCAGATTCATAATTTTCTTTGCCAAACTTTTTGAGAATGTGTGTGAAAAGGGAACAGCATCATAATCGAAGAAAGTAATCTATTAAATATATGCAATAGCTGTTAACAGGGTATCTCTCTGTCGAGTTATCTTTCCAAAGACATTTTTACTGGTTTTAAGTTACATGTTTCGATTTAATTGGCGGAAATGATGTCGATTGCAATCTTCATGTTTCGATAAATGGAATATTGTCATCCACATACGTCGACACACCGAAGATAATGCGATATTGAGCGAAGGAGGCGCCAAAAAGAAAGTTAGGAAAGAGACGAAATTTAATACCTAACTTAAATATTATATATAAGTATTTTGCTGATGTCTATTAACCGTAATATTAAATCAATATTTTTTATTTCAACACTTTAAAAATACATACGAATGGAACTTGAAACTTGCTTTCGAATATATTTAGGTTTATTTTAAATCTATTAAGTACATTCTTTATATCATTTTTAATCGACAATAATTTAAGCTTATTGAAATGAAAAAAAAAAAAAAATTGCTATCAACTGGTTTATTGATATAATATGAATATGATTGCTTTGTAAGCATTTCAAAAACAATTACATATTGAAATGAAATAATGGAAATGCATTTGGAATACAGTATTTTAATTATTACATACGAAAAGTTTATTTAAATTACAATAATTTTAGTTAATTAAGAATGAAAATTGAAAAACTCAATTGGTAGTTGGAATCATATCATCTATTAATGAACCCAGATTATATTTTCATTTAAAAAATTATAAAATTCTATATCATATATAACACTTGATTGTTTAAAATTAATTAATTATTATGCGTTCTTTTTGCCTTTTTTGGATTTGCTTTTTGCTGGCACTTTGCTCTTGATGTGCTCTTTAATCTTGGCCAGTTTTTTGACTTTGCGCGAGGGCACGGAATCTGAACTCTTTGCTGAATTATTATCCTGTTTCATGTTTTTCTTTGTCTGTTGTTTGAGTACCTTTTCGGTTTTCTCAACTTTTTGCAATTGGACAAAGTTTTTTGGCATTGGCGGCTTTTCCGGTCGTATTTTGGTCGATATATCTTCACGTTCCAGCGGCTTCTTGGCACGCACTTTCGCCTCCGATTTGCGTACCTTCTTCATTTGCAGCATGTACTCCGGCACCTTGCCGCCAGAGTTCCTAATTATTTGGGCAATGCTGCGAAATGGGAAATGTGTTAAGCGAGCTTTTAAATTGTATGATCCAAGCTTACCTTCTCAAATTGGCTGTGTCGTCCTGTGTAAAGAAGGTAACGGCGCGTCCCGGACGCCCAGCGCGACCTGTGCGACCAATGCGATGTATGTAGGAGATGGTCGTAGGAGGAAAATCATAGTTGATGACCAGATTGACGCCCTTGAAGTCAATGCCGCGTCCCATCAGCTCTGTACAGATGAGCACCCAAATGTGCCCTTCACGAAAGGCGCGCACGCAATTGTCGCGCTGATGTTGCGTACGCTCAGCATGGATGACATCCACGTTGATGCCATCGTAAAGCAACTCGTCGAACAGCTGCCTGGCACGCTCCTTGCTCTGCACAAAGACCAGCACTGGCGGCTGGAGACCATTGCGCACCATCTCACGCACCGCCAGCAGTTTACCGCTCTCGGAGCCCACAAAGAGCAGCTCCTGTTGCACTGTATCCGTGGCACTGTTTTGCACTCCGATCGTAATGCGCACCAGATTCTTGAGATGACGTAACGCCCATTTGGCCACAGGCACCGTGTACGTCGCACTGAAGAACGCGATACGTTTCTGGGCGTGCGTACAGGCCGCATAAATGTCGTCCAGCTGCTCCTTGAAGTTGTTTTGGCCCTCTTCCATGAGGCGATCGGCCTCGTCCAGCACAAACCACTCGATACCCTTCAAGTCCAGCAGCGGTGGCTGCTGCTGCAACATGAATCGCACTCGGTTCGGCGTCGATATCAGTATATCATACTTTTGCTTGCACTCGGGACCATGCTGTTGTCGCGCCTCGCTCACCTTGCTGATGAAGTGCGTCCGCAAGCCAGTCGATCGGGTCAGTTCGGCGCATTCGCGAAATATTTGCTGGGCGAGCTCTCGCGTGGGCGCCAACACTAGTGCACGCAATCCCGTCGTCTTGTGGCTGCGCAGACCGTTAATGATGGGTGTGAGAAAGGCCAACGTCTTACCAGACCCTGTCGGCGCACAAGCCATCAGTGCTCTGTTAGCCAGAAGGACTGGCAACGCCTGCATTTGTATAGCTGTGGGCTGGGTGAAGCCATACGACAATAGATTCTCTTGCAGACGTGGCAGTAGATTGTAGTGCGACGAACTCAGTTCGTCAAAGCTGCTTATGGGCGCTGGCACATCCTTCCCCAGCACTGTTATGCTATTCTCCTTGCGCAGTGCACTTATTTGCTCCGCCCGCTGCAGTTCCTCCAATTGTTCCGGCGACAATTGCTTCTTGGCCTTTTTACGCCTAGGCTCATTTGACGCAGCGCTGGAGCTGTCAGCAAGTAACCGAAACTCGGCAGTTGCTGTGCATTCCTCTGTTGGCTTCTCCTCCTTAACTGGCTTACAAACTGGTTGCTTCTTCTCCTTTGAGATTTGTTGAGTGCTTGGTTTGAATAGTGGAGCCTGCTGAGTATGCACTAAAGTTAATGTCTGCTCTTATTATATTGGCTTCTACATACCGTACGCTTTTTGGTGAAACGCACTCCAGCTGTTAATTGCTTAAATATGTCATGCGTATCCATTATTTTGTGCCAAATAATTCAAGTAACTTAAAACGAATTTGACGCACGTGCATTTGTTTTGTTATTGCCGCAGTGTTGCCAGATGTTCGTCAGATGGCCGGCAAATAAACTATCGCACCAAACAACTGTTATCGATAGTACGGTATTTTCGAATATAAGTCCAATTTATTTTTCATTCTGTTTAACAATGTTAACGGCAGAATTCATGCTTTTACTTATTAATCAATTTTATTTAAAGTTTACACATACATAACTATACTATTCCCCTTCATCAGTTTTGACCAATGCATCGAGAAGTTCCATACGTCGACGAAGTCCTTTGATATCCTTCTCGCTGCCTCGACGCACTGGCAGCTCTCCGCCCCAGTTGAATTTGCCTTGGCCACTCACATCCGTTCCTAGGTAATTGTCAAGGAAATCCACGCACAGATTGTGCAATGCACAAATGCTCTCCACAACAAGCCGCACCTCGTTCAAATCTCGCGCCTCCAGCGCATATAAAGTGTGAAAGCGACGCGCTAAAGTGTCATTAACGTTGTCGGCCAGTTGAAAAGCCGGCTCTAGCAGGCCATTGAAGACGATGTCCTTGCGAAAGCACTCGGCCTCAATGGGTCGCACCAGGTAAGATTTCAGTGGAAAACTATTGCTGCCAATCAAATAGCTGCCTGCTGGCATAGTGCGCGGATTCAGCGCCAATGTTTGTCCAATGGGCGACTCCTCGAAACTGTACTCATGCTCCAGCTCCACATAGCAGTCGATGATCTTGCGCTCCGCATTGCAAATTAGCTGCAGTACAACGGCTACCTCGGCATGCTCACATTCTAGGAAGATGTCCAGGCGCTTCAGGGATATGATGCCGAACAGTTCGTGGAAGCAACTCAGTTGCGGCACACTCTGAAAACCTTGCAATGTGCTCTGCTGTGCCTCCAATGAGTTTGGCCACTTGATGAAGCTCTCGTAGTTGTCGGAGATAATGTGCCAGAAACTACGCACCACTTGCTGGCACAGAGACCAGGGAAACTGAAACTTGCGCGCAATTTCCTCGAAATGCTCGTCTGTTGCTAGTTTCCACAAGGCCAGCGAGAAAGTTGTCTGTGGCGCTGGTGAGCCGGGCACAGCATTCCGCAGCAGCATCTCCTCCAGCGACTGCTGGATTTTCTACAAGGCAATCAGAATTAAGGCAAGCTTTTTTTTTTGGAGAAGCATACTTACCAGATAGGTTAGTTTACGCATATGTAAATAGGATTCGAACTGTGCATCCACATAGCGATGCAACAAATTCAGTTCGGAGTATTTCCATTCTAATTTCGCCATTTTGCTAGGTGCTCTTCCCTCAATTGCAGGCTCTAAGATTTTTGACCGCTTCAGTTTTCCCTTGGTCGGTACTCGTTTTTGCTGCATAAGCGCAAAGATTTCCGCTTCATCATCACTGGCCTCGAGCAGCGGATAACTGGTGGAAAAGAAGTTGGCGTTGCTGCTGCGACTGGAAGGCTCATCGATTAGCAGATCCTTTGTAATAATTGTGGCTATATTTGCCAAGACTGCTCGCTCTTCCATGTTGGTAACTTTTAATATCTGTCTTTCTGGCACCCCCAACGAAAGGGGCTGCGAATTTGTTTCCTTTTCCACCCTTATTATTATCATAATCCAACAGCTGTGAATATTGCGCGCCAAAGTTTGCGCATTTAAATTTTATTCCAAGTCACACTCGATGAACAGCAATAAAATATTATAAAAATACATAATTCCAATAACAACAATTATAAAAACACAAAATCCAAATATTCTATTTAAATTCAAAGAACTGCAACGTTTCCATTATATTCGATAGTTAACTCTCCAAGCTGGCAGTCGTTATCGAATCTTAGTAAAGTTCCCATTTATTCTTCTACTGTATTTATGTACGTTAAAAAATTAAAATTACAGCAACAACATTTGCGATAATATACAATTGAATTGATAGATCCTCAATGCTGTCATCGATTTATTATCGAAATAAACGGCCAAGCCGCAAGTGAAGCTCAACTAAATGAAAAGCGCTTCAAGGTAGAAGCAGCCAAGGAGAAAACAGCTGATCTGGCGACGTTTCTTGTCACGGCTGCTGCGCAAATGCAACTTTGGCCACAACTTGCATCGTTTTTCGTCGGAGGCAGCGTTGTTTGACTATCGGCGTCACAGGGAATTCCATTTAAATTGCACTCCAGAGGCACTGCAAATATTTATTTGATTAAATAATAATATATTTATTTAAATAGCCGTTACTTACCTGCACCAGACGCCTTAACACCAAAGTTATTCCATGTGCACTCGTGAAAGCTGGGATCAGCATCCCATTCGCTCGGGCGATTTCCTGGTGCCATAGCTCTAGCACGCAGCTGCTGAACACGCTGCCTCATGGATACTAGAATCTCTGAGTGCTGCTTTGAATAAGCTAGATTATTTTGCTCGCATGGATCGGTGCTGAGATCGTACAGACACTCCTCCAATATGGCATTGCAACCACGTTGCATGTCAGAGCAGATGACACCTGCAGAACGGCTAAGTGTGTTGATGCGATCCTGTGTAAGCTGCTGTATATCGAAGGGTGTGAGCTCCTTGGAGACAGTTGAATTACGCACCTCCATCACGTAATTGGCGGCACGAGGATCTAGGTCGTCCAGCTTGCGATAGGTGAGCAAATGATCGTACTGGCCCTCCGAGGTGGTGCCATTCACATATTTATACTGATCCTGAAGCAGTGATTGCACTCTATCAACATCATCCAACTGGTGAAGAATCTCACGAGATATTTTGGGTGCATCTTCTGGACCGGACAACTGCGGCCACAAGTCAATGCCATCGAGCTGCAGGGAGGAGTCCAGTTGAATGCCGGCAGCATGCGCTAGAGTGGGCAGGAAATCACCAACATAGATGGGCTGCGTAAACAGATTGCCACGCGCCTGCAGCAATGGACTCCAAATTGCACCGGCAACACGCAGTCCACCTTCCCACGGTGAATTCTTTTGACCTTTGAGTGGCCAATTCGAACCCGTGTTAGCAAAAGTTCCCATAGATGGGGCTCCATTGTCCGAGTAGAACATCACAATGCTATTCTCAAGCTGATCTGTGCGTGCCAATGCGGATATAACGCGGCCCACGCTCTCATCCAGTTTGGAAACCATGGCTATAAATATAACATTGTTTTAATAAACAATTAAGAATACTTTATTGCGGTGAACTTCAGATAAATAGATTAGGTTATCTACTATTCTTATGACCGACTACTATAAAATAATCTAAATATATAGTGAAACAAATATATAAATGATTATAATGATATTTATAAAATATAGTCGAACTTCCCTTGGTTAACGTCCCTTAATAACAAAGTTGTACTTCTTTCTTGATTCCACAATTCAAAAATGTATCTAAAATTACTTTTAACTATGGAGAACATACAAATCAAAAATTAGTATCAGTAGATTCTCAAGTTGTTGGAAATTAGTTTGTATTAAAATCTATTGGAAAAGGAGAGTTTGAACAGAAAACCATTTCAGATTTATATACTCTTGAAGATCTACCTAATTCAGAGATTTTTGCTTTTGCCTCTTTTGTGCATTAATTTGCGATTTTTAAAGAGTACAGCTAATCAAAAGTTTTTATTTTATTTTTTGTTGTATTCACCTGCATATAATCTCCGGTTTGGATCCTTGATGTGGGTAAATTTGCGCAGCTCCTCCTCTGGTGCCTGCATCGGTTCAATTTCATTGCCTGTGTGTGGCGCCAAGTGGCTGAGTATTAGGAACAGGGGCTGCTCCTTGGCCGCCTGTTCTCGTATTATACGCTCCGCCTCGTTGGTCAACAAATCCGTGACGTATACGCCTCGATCTGCGCACTCCACCTGCATGTTCCGCCTAAAGTCATAGCCCATAGAAAAATTTTCTGATGGCATTTGGGAGCGACGCTGATAGTAGTCAATGTAACCGCCCCAATAGCCATAATGATAGTCAAATCCCCGATATGTGGGTGTATATTCTGGCCGGACGAATCCTAAATGCCATTTTCCAACCAGATTGGTTGAATAGCCCGCATCCCGAAAGATCTCTGGCATTAGTGTAGCATTCAACGTCAGACCCCAGGGCTCCTCGTTAAGAATCACACTATGCTGTGTGCCTTTGCGACATATCTCTTATAATAATAGTAATAAAAATTACAGATAAGTTTACCTGTATGTATAGGATATTTGCCGCTTAAAAGTGCTCCACGGGATGGGGTACACATCGACGGCGCATAGAGGCGATCTAGGAGGCGTCCATGGTAGGCCAGTGCATCAATGTTGGGCGTAAGAAATTCGCGTGCTCCTCGAATGCTAATGTCATCGAAACCCTTACAGATGATAACATTTATGATTGTTTTCGTTTTTTTATTACGAAATGGTTTTGACTGAAAACCTGATTGCGGTTAGTTGACTCACCATATCATCACCCATTACAATAATTATATTGGGCAATTTGCTGGCAGTTCTAGTCTCATTTTTCTCGCTCGCCTTAACCCGGCTGAGATTGAGCAAAAGTAAAAGGACTGATAAGATGACGACGTGCATTTTCGTACATATATCGAACCACTCCAGACGGCAGCTAAAAAGCGACTGAGACTGTGCATTTGCACAAAAAATAAAAGTTATCTTAGGCACGTGGAACATAACACCTGAGTTAACAGGCCGACTTCTTAACTGCACTATAAATTTAAACTAATTGTTAATCCCATAAAAGTTAAATCATATTGTGATAAAAAAAAGTTTTCATCCAGATACTCATCATTCCGCCTATTTTTCCATTTATATAGTGATTGGATCCAGTCGACAACAAAGTAGTGATAATTACTTTATTGGATAGAAGACGTCTCCTTGAATACGTAACAGCTTCACAACAAAATGATACCCCTGGAAGGGTATACAAATCTGAACAGCCCGAACGCTCTACATCATTTAGCACACAATACTAAAGTTTAGCAACTGTCGTTGTCGCTATGTTTAAGCACATATGGTCGAATGTGGGATACAATAACAATAATTGCAACAAAACAGGTATCCAATAATTAATTAAAATTGAATGAACTGCCACGCAGCCAAAAACTGCTTCCACATATTCGATAATTAAACTCTCCAAGGTGGAAGTTGTTATCGAAATTAACGGCTAACTAATCGCATTTTGAATGTATTTGAATGGATTTCATATTTATTACTATACTGCATTTATATACATATGTATGTTGAAAAGTTGCAATTGATTGCAAAATATTGAATTAAAATATCTTCATCATAGCCAGCGAATTCTTATCGAAATAAACGTAAAAGCTTCAGGTGAAGTTTAAGAAAATGAAAAGCGCTTCAAAGTGGAAGCTGCTAGAGAGAAAACAGCTGATTTGGCCACTTTGTTCCTCATGGCGGCGGTGTAAATGCAACTTTGGCCACAGCTTGCAGCGCTTCTCGTCGGAGGCGTTATTTGGCTATCGGCGCCACAAGGAGTTCCATGGAAATCGCACTCCAGTTGCACTGCAAACATTTATTTCAAAAGAAGAATTTATTAATATATTAATAAATATTAATATTAAATTATTTAAAGAGGTTTCACTTACCTGAGCCACGCCCCTTAACACCAAAGGTATCCCATGTGCACTCGTGAAAGCTGGGATCAGCATCCCTTTCGCTTGGGCGATTTCCTGGCGCCATAGCTCCAGCACGCAGCTGCTGAACACGCTGCCTCATGGATACCAGGATCTCTGAGTGCTGCTTCGAATAAGCCAGATTATTTTGCTCGCATGGATCGTTACTGAGATCGTACAGACATTCCTCCAATAGGGCATTGCAACCACGTTGCATGTCAGAGCAGGTGACAGCTGCAGAACGGCTAAGTGTATTGATGCGGGCTTGTGTAATCCGATGAATATCGAAGCGTGCAAGCGCTCTGGAGGCGGGAGAGTTACGCACTTCCACCACATAGCGGGAAGCACGTGGATCCAGGTCGTCCAGCTCACGGTAAGTGAGCAATTGATCAAATTGGCCCGACAAGGTTGTGCCGTTCACATACTTATACTGGCCCTGGAGCAACGATTGCACTCTCCACACATCATCCAACTGGTGAAGAATCTCTCGAGATACTAGGGGTGCATCTTTTGGTCCCGACAACTGCGGCCACAAGTCAATGCCATCGAGCTGCAGGGAAGAGTCCAGCTCAATGCCGGCAGCATGCGCTAGAGTGGGCAGGAAATCACCAACATAGATGGGCTGCGTAAACAGATTGCCACGAGCCTGCAGCAATGGACTCCAAATGGCGCCGGCAACACGAAGTCCACCTTCCCAAGGCGAATTCTTTTGACCCTTGAGTGGCCAATTGGAACCCGTGTTGGAAAACATGCCAACAGATGGGGCTCCATTGTCCGCGTAGAAGATCACAATGCTATTCTCCAGCTGATCTGTGCGTGCCAGTGCGGATATAACGCGGCCCACGCTCTCATCCAGTTTGGAAACCATGGCTATATTAATTTCGGTTCGTAGGTACAAACAAGTTTTTAATTGGGGTGGATGACCGCTTATTAGATAAGATTAGTTACTATATTTGTGACTGACTAGTAGGTACCCTGTATTAAAATAAACATAACATACATTCGAGCAAAGACACAATGTTTATAAATAAAAAGATTGCTTGTAAAAATTAACCTTTTTCGTTTTGCATAACTTAAAATCTGCATAATACGGTTTTTATATTTATATAATTAAGCACATATGCATTAAAAATAATTATCTGTATCCCCTATTTTAACAGAGTCAAAGTCAAAGAAAGTCAATTTGCTTCTGCCTGGGATATTCAAGAATCTAAATTACAGATTTAGGTCGTTTGTAAATCATCTGTGAATCAATTCTCATCTGACGACGCTGATTGAGCTGATGAATGTGTATTTGTACTCAATGGGGTCAGAGATGCTTGCTTTTGATTTTATTTTTACAGCCAACTCAAAGTAATGCTTAATAAAAAAAATACCTACTAAAAATCGATTAGATCTCACCTGCATATAATCTCCGATTTGGATCCTTGATGTGGGTAAATTTGCGCAGCTCCTCCTCTGGGGCCTCCAATGGTTTATTAGTATTGCCTGTGTGGGGCGCCAAATGGCTGAGTACTAGGAATAGGGGCTGCTTCTTGGCCGCCTGCTCTCGTATTACACGCTCCGCTTCGTTGGTTAACAAATCAGTGACGTATACGCCTCGATCTGCGCACTCCACATGCATGTTCCGCCTAAAGTCGTAGCCCACGGAATAATTGCCTAATGGCATTTGGGAGCGACGCTGATAGTAGTCGATGTAGGCACCCCAATAGCCATAATGATAATCAAATCCACGATATGTGGGTGTATACTCCGGCCGTTCGAATCCCAAATGCCATTTTCCAACTAGATTGGTTGAGTAACCTGCCTCACGAAAAATTTCCGGCATCAGTGTAGTATTCAACGCCAGACCCCAGGGCTCCTCATTTCCGATCACAAAATGTTGTGTGCCTGTGTGAAATATATGCTATAATAATAGTAACAATAACTTTAGATATGCTCACCTGTATGAATGGGATATTTGCCGCTTAAGAGTGCTCCACGGGATGGGGTGCACATCGACGGTGCATAGAGGCGATCCAGGAGTCGTCCATGGTAGGCTAGTGCATCAATGTTGGGCGTAAGAAATTCGCGTGCTCCTCGAATGCTAATGTCATCGAAACCCTTACAGATGATAAGATTTATGATTGTTTTCGTTTATTTATTACGAACTGTTGTTGATACACAACTGATTGAGTTCAGTTTACTCACCATATCATCAGCCATTACAATAACTATATTGGGCAATTTGCTGGCAGTTCTAGTCTCATTTTTCTCGCTCGCCTTAACCCAGCCGAGATTGAGCAAAAGTAAAAGTGCTGATAAGATGACGACGTGCATTTTCGTGAATATTGAAATATTTGAATGCCGCTCGAAAACCGCTCCATGCGGCAGCAACAAGACGACTGAGAAGCGCTTTGGAAAAAATCTTGTCAGTCTCTCAAGCGCTGCTCAGCAATCGCTGAGCAAACAACACTAAAGTTACGTATAAACTCGACTAAATGGCAAAAGCAACAACCGCTGTTTAAACAAGCAGCCAAAATTGACAATAGCTCATTGACGGCTCTGTTTAAAAATAAAATCAAATCGTAAATACAATTGAGAATTATGTGTCGACGAATTAATACGTTTTCTTATAAGAATTATATTAATAATTATTATATTATTATTATTGTTAATAATTTAATTAATATTACATTATTGTTATTATCATTATTATTGTTATTATTTTATTATTTTTATATAATGTATTTAAATATTTATTAACTCTGAGGTTAATCGATTCTGGTTTCATAAATTTGTTTTTTTTTTTAACGTGAAGCTTAGAAAAAGCTTTGCCAACAAAATGATGAATGATTTAATTTATTTGGTTTTGTTTGACAACTGCGATTGGTGGTAAAGTGGTAAAGTTACACTATTCTTGTTTATATAACAAATGATTGCACACCATAAAACATTACAACTTGCATTATATGACTAAATAATATGCCATTATATCCACTTGCCCCTTCTCCTGACCACTATCTCTATTACAACGAGTCTTTTTCTGTTTACTTGAGAAATTGCTATTTGCTATCTGACTTTCTAGACAAACTTTCAAATCGGGCTTACATTTTTTATCAAATATTATCGTGATTTTATTTTCCTACTTTTTTTAACTCATGGAGTCTGCTAAACATAATGATGGCAATCGTGATGAATTAATAATACAGCACCAGCGTAAAATAGAAAAACTGGTGAGAGTCAAATAATTTTATGGGTAACCTGTAACCATAATTGATTATTTGATGTACGATTTACATAATGGTACAGGGTATTACATTATATATTGATTAAACATTTATTCGTAGTAGATCAGTGAATCGTCACCTTATTATTCGACACCTTTGGTTAGTGAGCAAATGCCATTAACCAGTTTGACGGAGGAATATCAAGATGACGCCTTTTTTACAGCTAAGCTTAAAGATTTAGCTGGAAAATATCAATTTATACGACGGAGACGACCTGATGGGAACCGCTGTTTTAGAGCATTTGCTTAAAACTTTTACAACCTTTACAACATGTAACATTGGACGGTTTGCATGGAACCGTAAGTCGAAGCATTTCACTAATAGAATCTTTTCGCTTACTTTTCCAACTAGTTTATAAAAGCTATAAATAGAGTTAGTCCAGAGTCTGTCGGAGGAATGGTGAAGGCTAAAGACGAGCTGCATAACATCTTGAACGATGAGGCTATTCCTTTTATGTGTTTTTCTATCTGCATTTGGTAACATAGTCTCAACTACAGGAGAATGCCGAATTCTACCAGAACTTTATGGAAGATGCACGTACCGTCGAAGAAGTCGATCCCATAATTAAAGTATCCGATCACATACATATCATAGCATTGTGTACAGCACTGGGCGCAGGTGTGCGTGTTGAATACCTGGACAGGGCTGAAGGTGACACAGTAAAGACGCACGATTACACTGAGGGCGCCGAGCCCATGGTGTATCTTATCTGCAGTCCCGGTCATTATGATATATTATATCCAAAATCCCCATAACTGGGTTAAAATTGTATATAAAGATTTCCAACATTGCTTTATATTTTATTATTAATCAAATTACGTATCTCGTTCAAATATAAAAGTATAGTTGCTGCCATAAAAACTGATTATCGTCTTGTTACAACTATTATTAAACGTTGACTCGTAATCTAAAACTAAATAAAAGCAGCATTTGATTTTATGGTCTGATTATGCTGTGATTGAAAATTATTATTATTATGAGTCAACATGCCGACTTCTGACCTGTACTATAAAATTAAACTAATTATTAATCCCATAAAAGGTAGTTCATATTGTGATAAAAAAAAGTTTTCATCCAGATACTGATCATTCCGCCTATATTTCCATTTACAAGTGTATTATATATTGATTGGACCCAGTCGACAACGAAGTAGTGATATTTACTTTATTGGGTAGGAGACGTCTCATTGAATACGTAACAGCCTCACAACAAAACAAGTAAGAACGCTGTAGTCGAGTGAGCTCGACTACCATATACCCTGAACCAAGCTTAAAATGCATTATAGGTTTATTGGTTTTGGGGGCTGGAGTGTGCGTGGCCCGATCTTAGTAATATACCTTCTAAGTTTGGTAACTGTAGCTCTTGAATTGCGGGAGATACAGGCATTTATCGTTTTTTGTGGGAGGAAGTGGGCGTGGCCCAAAATATTTTGAAGTTCGATCTTAGTAATATACCTTCTATGTTTGGTAACTGTAGCTCTTAAATTGCGGGAGATACAGGCATTTATCGTTTTTTGTGGGCGGGAGTGGGCGTTTGTTACTAGCAATATACCTTTAAAATATGGTGACTTAAGTTTTCAAATTGCGTGAGATATATGGGTTTATCGATTTACACCAACAGGTGTATCGGTTTAGCTAGGTGGAGTGGGCATGGCCATCCAATTTTTTTTATCGATCTTTGGGGGAGTTACCAGAAACATACCTGCAAATTTTTGCGACTCTAGCTTGCAAATTACGGCAGATATGCGCATTTTAAATTTCTAGGAACGAAGTTCCTGGGGGCGGCGGATGTAGGCGTGGTCCAAAAATTGGTATGCCAATCCTTGGAGGAGGTTACCAGCAAATTACCTTCCAAGTTTGGTTACTCTATCTTTAAAATGTTCGGAGATATACGGAATTGTCGATTATAGGCGCAGGTGTGGGCGTGGCACCACAAATTTGTTATCGGTTCTTAAAGGCGACTACCAGTAATATACCTACCAAATTTGACGTTCCCTTCTCAAAAACTGCGGAAGATATAGCAATTTGAAAATTTTTGGGGCGGGGCTGATGGGGGCGTCGGAGGTGGGCGTGGCACATGCCGATCTTTCAAGGACCTCGCCAACAACCTACCAACCAAAATTGGTGACTGTATCCTTTAAATTGTGAGAGATATGTGGAATTTATTGCTATCGGAAATCTAAATGTATCGATCATTCAGAAACTGAGGCAGTTATCGATAAAATAACGCAAACTTGATCTGCGCCTGGTATACGAGATCTTATATTCCAAATTTGAAGTCTCTAGCTCTTATAGACTCTGAGATCCGCGTGTTCATACAGACGGACAGACGGACGGACGGGCAGACGGACAGACAGACGGACAGGGCTATATCGACTCGGCTGTTGATCCTGATCAAGAATATATATACTTTATGGGGTCGGAGATGCTTCCTTCTGCCTGTTACATACATTTGCACAAAACCATTATACCCTTTTTACCCATTTTTAATGGGTTCAGGGTATAATGAACTGCCACGCAGCCAAAAACTGCTTCCACATATTTGATAATTAAACTCTCCAAGGTGGCAGTTGTTATCGAAATTAACGGCTAACTAATCGCATTTTGAATGTAATTGAATGTATTTCATATTTATTATTATTATTATACTGCATTTATGTACATATGTACACTCAAAAGTTGCAAGTGTTTGCAAAGACAAGTAAGATGCTGTAGTCGAGTTAACTCGATATACCCTTAACCCAATTGTTAAATTTATTCTAGTTTTCGTGGCATATTTCCCTTTAAGATGATTTGCACTCAAATGCCCGAACTGAATGGCTACAAACATGTGCATATACTTACATAAATACACACATATCCACGTACACGAAATGGTAGTTATCGGGGCTCTGCAGAATACACACAAATATATTGACGCTAGCGTCGATTATCATGCCATCTCTTTCTCACACATGCGCTCGCCTATTTATGTATACAGAAAATGCTTGCGGCTGCTGATAGAAATGAGATCAATATGAGAATATATTTTCGACTATAACTTTGGTATTTTTTGTCCGATCTTAATGAATTTTGGCAATTGATAAGTAATATGCATATGTATGCCATGTATAAATTAGAAGCCTCTGCCTCTTAAATTGTGGAATTTATTGCTATCGGAAATCGAAATGTATCGATAATTAAAAAACTGACGCAGTTATCGATAAAATAAAGCAAACTTGATCTGCGCCTGGTACACGAGAACTTATATTCCAAATTTGAAGTCTCTAGCTCTTATAGTCTCTGAGATCCGCGTGTTCATACAGACGGACAGACGGACAGACAGACGGACAGGACTATATCGACTCGGCTGCTGATCCTGATCAAGAATATATAAACTTTATGGGGTCGGAGATGCTTCCTTCTGCCTGTTACATACATTTGCACAAAACCATTATACCCTTTTTACCCATTTTTAATGGGTTAAGGGTATAAAAAATATATTGAATTGAATTAAAATATCTTCATCATAGCCAGCAAATTCTTATCGAAATCAACGTAAAACCTTCAAGTGAAGTTTAAGAAAAAGAAAAGCGCTTCAAAGTGAAAGCTGCTAGAGAAAAAACAGCTGATTTGGCCACTTTGTTTCTCATGGCGGCGGTGTAAATGCAACTTTGGCCACAGCTTGCAGCGCTTCTCGTCGGAGGCGTTATTTGGCTATCGGCGCCACAAGGAGTTCCATGGAAATCGCACTCCAGTTGCACTGCAAACATTTATTTCAAATGTAGAATTCATTATTAATATTAAATTATTTAAAGTGGTTTCACTTACCTGCACCAGGCGTCTTAACACCAAAGTTATCCCATGTGCACTCGTGAAAGCTGGGATCAGCATACCTTTCGCGTGGGCGATTTCCTGGTGCCATAGCTCCAGCACGCAGCTGCTGAACACGCTGCCTCATGGATACCAGGATCTCTGAGTGCTGCTTCGAAAAAGCTAGATTATTTTGCTCGCATGGATCGGTGCTGAGATCGTACAGACACTCCTCCAATAGGGCATTGCAACCACGTTGCATGTCAGGGCAGATGACAGCTGCAGAACGGCTAAGTGTATTGATGCGGGCTTGTGTAATCCGATGAATATCGAAGCGTGCAAGCGCTCTGGAGGCGGGAGAGTTAAGCACTTCCACCACATAGCGGGAAGCACGCGGATCCAGGTCGTCCAGCTCACGGTAAGTGAGCAATTGATCAAATTGGCCCGACAACGTTGTGCCGTTCACATACTTATACTGGCCTTGGAGCAACGATTGCATTCTCCACACATCATCCAACTGGTGAAGAATCTCTCGAGATACTTGGGGTGCATCTTTTGGTCCCGACAACTGCGGCCACAAGTCAATGCCATCGAGCTGCAGGGAGGAGTCCAGTTGAATGCCGGCAGCATGCGCTAGAGTGGGCAGGAAATCACCAACATAGATGGGCTGCGTAAACAGATTGCCACGCGCCTGCAGTAATGGACTCCAAATGGCGCCGGCAACACGCAGTCCGCCTTCCCAAGGCGAATTCTTTTGACCCTTGAGCGGCCAATTGGAACCCGTGTTGGAAAACATGCCGACAGATGGGGCTCCATTGTCCGCGTAGAAGATCACAATGCTATTCTCCAGCTGATCTGTGCGTGCCAGTGCGGATATAACGCGGCCCACGCTCTCATCCAGTTTGGAAACCATGGCTATATTAATTTCGGTTCGTAGGTACAAACAAGTTTTTAATTGGGGTGAATGACCGCTTAGTGGATAAGATTAGTTACTATATTTGTGACTGACTAGTAGGTACCCTGTATTAAAACAAACATAACATACATTCGAGCAAAGACACAATGTTTATAAATAAAAAGATTGCTTGTAAAAATTAACCTTTTTCGTTTTGCATAACTTAAAATCTGCATAATACGGATTTATATGCATTAAAAATAATTATCTGTATCCCCTATTTTAACAGAGTCAAAGTCAAAGAAAGTCAATTTGCTTCTGCCTGGGATATTCAAGAATCTAAATTACAGATTTAGGTCGTTTGTAAATCATCTGTGAATCAATTCTCATCTGACGACGCTGATTGAGCTGATGAATGTGTATTTGTACTCAATGGGGTCAGAGATGCTTGCTTTTGATTTTATTTTTACAGCCAACTCAAAGTAATGCTTAATAAAAACAAGTAAGAACGCTGTAGTCGAGTGAGCTGGACTACCATATACCCTGAACCAAGATTTAAATGCATTACAGGTTTATTGTTTTTGGGGGCTGAAGTGGGCGTGGCCCGATCTTAGTAATATACCTTCTATGTTTGGTAACTGTAGCTCTTGAATTGCGGGAGATATAGCCATTTGAAAATTTTTGGGGCGGGGGTGATGGGGGCGTCGGAGGTGGGCGTGGCACATGCCGATCTTTCAAGGACCTCGCCAACAACCTACCAACCAAAATTGGTGACTGTATCCATTAAATTGTGAGAGATATCTGGAATTTACTGCTATCGGAAATCTAAATGTATCGATAATTCAGAAACTAAGGCAGTTATCGATAAAATAACGCAAACTTGATCTGCGCCTGGTATACGAGATCTTATATTCCAAATTTGAAGTCTCTAGCTCTTATAGTCTCTGAGATCCGTGTGTTCATACAGACGGACAGACAGACGGACTCGACTCGGCTATTGATCCTGATCAAGAATATATATACTTTATGGGGTCGGAGATGCTTCCTTCTGGCTGTTACATACATTTGCACAAAACCATTATACCCTTTTTACCCATTTTTAATGGGTTAAGGGTATAAAAATACCTACTAAAAATCGATTAGATCTCACCTGCATATAATCTCCGACTTGGACCCTTGATGTGGGTAAATTTGCGCAGCTCTTCCTCTGGGGCCTCCAATGGTTTATTAGGATTGCCTGCGTGGGGCGCCAAATGGCTGAGTACTAGGAATAGGGGCTGCTTCTTGGCCGCCTGCTCTCGTATTACACGCTCCGCTTCGTTGGTTAACAAATCAGTGACGTATACGCCTCGATCTGCGCACTCCACCTGCATGTTCCGCCTAAAATCGTAGCCCACGGAATAATTGCGTAATGGTATTTGGGAGCGACGCTGATAATAGTCAATGTAACCGCCCCAATAGCCATAATGATAGTCAAATCCCCGATTTGTGGGTGTATATTCTGGCCGGACGAATCCCAAATTCCATTTTCCAACTAGATTGGTTGAGTAACCTGCCTCACGAAAAATTTCCGGCATCAGTGTAGTATTCAACGCCAGACCCCAGGGCTCCTCATTTGGGATCACATAATGTTGTGTGCCTGTGTGAAATATATGCTTTAATATTAGTAACAATAACTTTAGATATGCTCACCTGTATGAATGGGATATTTGCCGCTTAAGAGTGCTCCACGGGATGGGGTGCACATCGACGGTGCATAGAGGCGATCCAGGAGTCGTCCATGGTAGGCTAGTGCATCAATGTTGGGCGTAAGAAATTCGCGTGCTCCTCGAATGCTAATGTCATCGAAACCCTTACAGATGATAAGATTTATGATTGTTTTCGTTTATTTATTACGAACTGTTGTTGATACACAACTGATTGAGTTCAGTTTACTCACCATATCATCAGCCATTACAATAACTATATTGGGCAATTTGCTGGCAGTTCTAGTCTCATTTTTCTCGCTTGCCTTAACCCAGCTGAGATTGAGCAAAAGTAAAAGTGCTGATAAGATGACGACGTGCATTTTCGTGAATATTGAAATATTTGAATGCCGCTCGAAAACCGCTCCATGCGGCAGCAACAAGACGACTGAGAAGCGCTTTGGAAAAAATCTTGTCAGTCTCTCAAACGCTGCTCAGCAATTAACAACTGCGATTGGTGGTAAAGTTACACTATTCTTGTTTATATAACAAATGATTACACACCATAAAACATTACAACTTGCATTATATGACTAAATAATATGCCATTATATCCACTTGCCCCTTCTCCTGACCACTATCTCTATTACAACGAGTCTTTTTCTGTTTACTTGAGAAATTGCTATTTGCTATCTGACTTTCTAGACAAACTTTCAAATCGGGCTTACATTTTTTATCAAATATTATCGTGATTTTATTTTCCTACTTTTTTTAACTCATGGAGTCTGCTAAACATAATGATGGCAATCGTGATGAATTAATAATACAGCACCAGCGTAAAATAGAAAAACTGGTGAGAGTCAAATAATTTTATGGGTAACCTGTAACCATAATTGATTATTTGATGTACGATTTACATAATGGTACAGGGTATTACATTATATATTGATTAAACATTTATTCGTAGTAGATCAGTGAATCGTCACCTTATTATTCGACACCTTTGGTTAGTGAGCAAATGCCATTAACCAGTTTGACGGAGGAATATCAAGATGACGCCTTTTTTACAGCTAAGCTTAAAGATTTAGCTGGAAAATATCAATTTATACGACGGAGACGACCTGATGGGAACCGCTGTTTTAGAGCATTTGCTTAAAACTTTTACAACCTTTACAACATGTAACATTGGACGGTTTGCATGGAACCGTAAGTCAAAGCATTTCACTAATAGAATCTTTTCGCTTACTTTTCCAACTAGTTTATAAAAGCTATAAATAGAGTTAGTCCAGAGTCTGTCGGAGGAATGGTGAAGGCTAAAGACGAGCTGCATAACATCTTGAACGATGAGGCTATTCCTATTATGTGTTTTTCTATCTGCATTCGGTAACATCGTCTAAACTACAGGAGAATGCCGAATTCTACCAGAACTTTATGGAAGATGCACGTACCGTCGAAGAAGTCGATCCCATAATTAAAGTATCCGATCACATACATATCATAGCATTGTGTACAGCACTGGGCGCAGGTGTGCGTGTTGAATACCTGGACAGGGCTGAAGGTGACACAGTAAAGACGCACGATTACACTAAGGGCGCCGAGCCCATGGTGTATCTTATCTGCAGTCCCGGTCATTATGATATATTATATCTTAAATCCCCATAACGGGGTTAAAATTGTGTATAAAGATTTCCAACAGTTAGAATATAAAACTTCTATTATTAATCAAATTACTTATCTCGTTCAAATATAAAAGTATAGTTGCTGCCATAAAAACTGATTATCGTCTTGTTACAACTATTATTAAACGTTGACTCGTAATCTAAAACTAAATAAAAGCAGCATTTGATTTTATGGTCTGATGGCTGGTTGATAACCTTAATCGCACCTGGCGGTAATTTCATTGTGTCTAAGCTATTTTCACAGCTGATTATGCTGTTATTGAAAATTATTATTATTATTATTATATTTTGTTTTCAAGTGTAAAATATTTATCTCTAGAGTACACTTCATTTGTGGTTAAGTATTCTTTTAAACTATTTGCTAAGTGATTAAATAATTAAGACAGAAATTAACTAAGAAGCTTGGGCCTCAGTTAGGCACTCACACACACTAACACACATATAGATAATACTAAATATTAACACACGCACACACACACACACACACACAAACGTTAGCTAGTTTAAAGGCATAATCAATAGCTCATTATGAGCGCTTTTTATGTTCCTATCTCCAGTAATTTCACCAAACAACGCTGCGCACCGCAGCGGGCAATCCGCATATCGCATTGTGCACGGGTATGGCCAGGAATCCGGCGAGGGCGATGCCGTACGAATCCGATTGGACGACCATGGACATGGCGAACTGCTGGCGACCCGGTGGTATTTCCTTAGACATGCGATAGAAGGTGTTCACATAGGCACCGCCACCCAGCAGTCCCTCCCACAGCACGATGACGAACACAATCCAAATGGTGGGCGTGTAGAACCAAATGACTTCCGTGAGGAAGTAGATTACGTTAACGAACTGAAACACGGACATCAGCCATATTTTGTCCAGTTGGAATAGGTTGACGGATGAGCGCGATATGAAGACGCCTATCTGATAATCCACATTGAGCCAGCGATACTGAGAAGCCATATCCAGGAAGATGTTCTCAAAGTACACCAGCTCAAACTGTAAAAGACAAATTCTCAAATTATTCACTTGTAAAATAATAATTAAGGGGATTGACTGACCAGGCCTTGATTGATGAAATACTCGAAGAAGTAAACCAGGCACAACGGCAGCATATATTTGAACAGATGCTTGATGTAGGACATCTTCTCCTTGAAGCCCACCAGTGGTTTATCATCGCTAATGAGTTCCTCTGTGGATTCCACTGTGGTCACAGGCAGCACCTGTGGGCGACGCAACACCAGCCAAAAGGCAACGGCTTCGATTGCGGGAAAGATCAGCATGATCAGCATCGTATCGCGTGGACTTAAGTCCAGGGATCGCAGCGTGGCATAGCTTAATGAACCGATGACTCCAGCACCGCCTGTGCCCGATGACCACGTCGATATGACATTTCTGTTAGAAAAAGATGCAATTAGGATCGAGTTAAGATCGAAGAATTCAACTAAAAAACTTACTTGTTAAAGCGCGAAGAGTACGCCAGAAATGTGGCCTCTCCAATGCCGCTGCTGGCCGATGTAATGACCACTCCCAACAAAGCCATCCACTCGGCATCCGCAAAGCCAACCAACAGAAATCCAGCCGCCGAGAACAAAATAGCAGTGCCAATGCGTACACTGTACGAAAAATATATACGATCAAAATATTTTGTTTAGTAATATTTTATACGTAAAGTATATACATAATTTAATAATTTAAAAAATCAGAGTTTTTTCGATTTATAAAATACTATTTAATATAATTGTAATTTGCAAAGTGTATTTTTATTTTGTAATAAAATTTTTAAGAACTAGTTTTGATTACTATTTGTCTTTTTATTTATTTATTTATTTATTTTATCATCGACAGTAACGAAAAATAATCGATTCTTTTAATTTATCTTGATATCATGATATTAAGGAGTATATGTAACAAATTTTTTTAAAAAAGTATCTTAAACTATTAAATTACCGATATCCCTAAAAGTACTCTACTTTCTTGCAAGACAAATCTCATAATTAATTTATTGTTATCTGAATTCAATAATAATAATAATTAGCAATAATATGTATTGAATTAATATAAACTCACTTGACCCAAAAGGGTGCGAAGGGCATCAGTATCTTGACAAACAGCGAGGGCAAAACATCCGCCAATAAAATGGCACCCGTGGATACCAAATGGCATTGGCGTTCATTATTGGCAACATCATTGGGATCCGGCTAACATGGAGTATCAGTTAGTATCTTTATTGGAACATTTTTGGCATGATTTTTCTTACCGTATCATTAAACTGATCAATGATATCATGGGCAGCACTCAGCATTACCACGTAGCCATAATTGTTGCACAGACCCAGTATCCAATAGGCTGTCAAATCTCGCCACAAGCTGCGATCATGTCGTATGCTGTGTGTGGCACCTGCCGTAGTGACCACCACCTGGGGATCGTGTTCGCTTTCGTCCGCCTCTTGCTGCTTGCTGGGCGACATTTTGGTCAGAACCACTGAAATAAAAAAAAACCTTTTTCTAATAAAGCATTACGTTGTTGTAAAACATTGTTTCTGAAAACGACGTCTGTAGACATATATCGAATAAAGATATATATCTAAATCTATTTGCCAAGAGCTTAACATAACTTAACACCTGCGTCTTAGTTTATACATATATGCAAATTTACAAATGACACGTTTTTTAAAAATCTTTTATGAGCTCCTAAATACATCAAATTCAAAAGCTTATTTGCTTATTTCAGTAACTAAAATTGTTTGCATTACTTAATTTATTAAGCCAAACATGTTTGCCTGCGGTCTTGAAGTTGACAATTTTTTTTTTTTTTTCATTAAGCAAGTTCCTAGAACAAATTTTGTTAACCTACATTAAAAATACGTGATTTAAATGCCAACAACCTACAATAAAGCTGCAACTTTTTAGTATCAAGGAAAGTATTTTTGTTTTTTTTTTTTTTGTGTTGCATAACCCTGAACTTATGGTAACCTAGGTGAGTAAACAATATAATGAAAAACCTCAATTGTGTCATAACTTAACTGAACTGAAGTAAAGATAACAAAGGCAGCTGGCTAATTTTAAATGTTTAACAATTAAGTTATTCTATAAGGTATCTCCCCCTCAAGGTACAGTGAGTTATAAAAATGGTGCTTGTTTTCTACATTTTTCCTTAAAAAACATTTATTATATTTATATTGAGGCAAGTTGTTAAATAATTATAAGAAGTATGAAGTCGTCTAATTTTCACAAATTTTATTGATGCGTTAAATTTTTTTTTTATTGCTGTGCAATTTTATTTTTAGTTTAATTCGCGGACGTGAACAGAAGCCAAACTTTGTTTTAAATGCGTCATTCAGTTGGAATATTTTGTTGTTGCTTTAGCACACTAATAGATATTATTTATTGTTGCTATAGCCATGTATGTAAAATGTTTGACAAATGCCTGTACTATAAAAAAAAATAATTGGGCTATACAAAATGTAAATCTACATATATTTATATATAATTACTCTCTGGAATTTCCGCTGCTAATGATTTTGTAATATTCTAACAGTATTTGTTTATCAAAAATTCAATGCAATGCAAGGGGAACAAAACCAGGTCCGGATGTGGATGTAGATGCTATCGGAAGATGTCGATTTATTGGCAAAGCTTTTCGAATGAGCAAAGTGCAAAATGTACGATTTATTTACAATCCCTAGAACTTGTGATTTGATAGAGAAAAACTACAATAGGTAAGTGAAATAATCAATAGTAAGAAAAGTGCATTTAAATTGAATGCCAGAAAGATTGTGGCAGAGAGAGAGAGAAAGAGGGAGAGCGGTTCCGCTAGATCGTTAGTATCCAATCAATTATCTCAACGATTCGCTCAGATGCCACTCCAACGATGTGACCTTGTCAATTCTTTAGATTAGCTACTAAACAGCTAAATAGACGCCTGTGCAACCCACGTGAGAACTTTCAAAGCGTCAATAATTAAAACACTGTCAGTTCTCTATTGTTGTTACATACGTAACAACAGGTCAAGTTCTCGATAAGATGCATGTCTATAATTAATTCAGATTCTCGATAACAATATCTACGCTGACTCATTCAGGTGCTTTACACAGCCATGTTGTTGACCCACTTTGTAAGACTATCTCAGCTTAGTTGTCACTTTCATTTGGCATAGCCGGCAATAAACCTGACACCGGTCCGTCGAAATGCATTCGCAATTATAACCGATAATGTAAACTGACCCGCCAATTTGCACCATTTGCCTTTGGTGTTAAATTTATGGCACAGCAAAATTTATCTTTATGACATTTAGTTTTGCTGGCTTCAATACAAGTTCAAATTGTATATAGGAAGTTTCAGCTTTGTAGGTTGGTATATGGAATTATCGGATGTATATAGTAATTATAATTCAATTATTGACTTTGGCTTAAGAATTAATATTCAATATTGCATATTCTGATTAATAGAGAATTTTATCAAAGTGGTCGTTAGAATATTGAATATTTTTATCTGTTTAATATACAATTTTATTGTGTGGAGAAAAGCTATATCAGATTACCGATCAGCTTAAGATAAGTTGGTCAACAGTAGCATGAGAACAAACACAAACGAATTTGTTTATTTTTAAAATAGATTGATAAAAAAATACTTGAGCAGACATTTGTTTACATGTCCAACAAAAGTTTAAGGATTAACGAGAAAAAATATATAAATCATTTAACACTTGTAAGAATTTTTCAGCAAAGTCACTAATGATAATTGATAATTATAATTATTTTCTTTTTTTTCAGGAAAACTGCGTTGTATTATAAAAATATTAAATATAAAATGCCCAATTTTTTTTATTACTATTTGGTTGTATTGATCGAAGAATAATGAAATATTTTGCAATTATTTTATTATAATATAGAGTTGTACCATAAAAATTAAAAAAATTTCATATACATAAGCACCTTTTGTAAATCTTTATCTTTTATGGTCAAAGGTTTTTGATTGTTTTAAATTATTGATTGTAAATATTTCGGAGACTTAGAGAACAGTTTCCGAGAATTTCAGATAACGTCGCCGGCTCGACAATGTTTCGCGCGTTTTAACGTTCCACGACCGACTGAATCTGAATGAACCGCCCACTAAATGAGACCCACAACGTCGCTGACGCTGACAATATAGACGGCAGCAGCAGCAGCAGCAGCAGTAGCAGTAGCAGCAGCGGCAACGATGAACGTCAAAGACCCCAAGCGCTTAAAGCACGCGAGTTGCGAGCGGTAGCATAAAAAAGTCAGAGTAAAAAGCTAACAAAACAACAACCAAAAGGCAACAAGTGCCAAATTGTCGATCAAGCAGGTAACTATATGAGTATATAGCCAATGTTTCATACAAATATATATATATGTATGAATGGGCAACAAAGTAGCTGCAATGGCACAAACCTTTGCTTTGGGGGCAATAGTAAGGGGCAGAGACGTGACGTCTCTTATTGTTTATTATTTATTTTATTTTTATTTTTTTTATATTTCTGCCTGCACTCTTGTTTCGTCTGGCCTCTGCTAATGAAGCGTTAAAATATGTCATTGGCATTTTATTATTTATTTATATATTTTATTTTGCCAAATACATTTTAAATGCCAATCAGTGATGTTGTTATTGTTATTTGTATTGTTTATTGTTTCGAGCTTGGCTGAAATTGTTTAGATATTATAGTCCAGCGTTTCGTATCGCTAAACATAATTTAAGTCGGCTCGAAAACAAAGATATGATTTAAGATATGTTTAAAGAGTGCTGAATGAATAAAACAATGAACTGTTGCAAATAACTCTTAACTTCAACTTTACTTTCAATGATGCAAACTGGATATGTAAATCATTTTCGGAAGTATATATTAATACATCCATATATAAATAAACTTGACTGGCTGCCTCATTAAAGTTCGTTTTGCTTCAATTACATTAAATACACGTTTATTTTATGACAAACGAAAAGATTCGCAGGGACTTTTATTGGTAATCAAGTGGCTTAAATGTTTGCTTAAATTCGCTTTAGAGCCTTATCGCTTACGCACATCTTTTATAACCCCTTGAGCACTTGGAAACCGTCCGCCTTGTGAATTAACGAGTTCGAACAATGAAAAATAACTGAACGTGTCAATTTCTAGTTGAAATACTTGAGACCTATTGACAATATTATCTTTATCTTGGTACAGAGTAATACCCGGGCATAGATTAAAGCACAGTTGCAAGCAATAACAATCCGATAAGATGTACACATTAACACACACATATAAAACACAAGCAGTATAAATCTCAAGATATCAGTCAAGACAACACAATTGGCAACAAACGCGCTCGTATACTAGCTATAAATCTATAGCTAAACGAACTTCAGTCACTTATAGCCAAATAAAAAGTATGTATATATATCTATATATATATATATACACGTGTACAATTAAGAAAGAAATTATCGGACGCGATTTAAAATAAAACCATTTTCGCGCTTGTTTAGTTGGGACACAAACCCGTTGAAAAAAATTTCACACCGCAGCCGCAAAGTATGCAACAAAAAATGTAAAATGTGTGAAATACCCTTTTCCGAATTACATAAATCTTGATACAGTGAATTATTTAGTTTAATGTTTTATATTTTGCTCCCTATATATTCACTGTTGGCTTTCTAAGTCTGAGAAGTTTTTTCAATACTTTAATATTTCAATATTCACGGTGGAATTCTTTTTCGCTTAATAATTACCTAATCGGCTTTTTTTCTGCTTTCCCCCAAACTTACAATAAATGTTCGTCAAATTTACCTATTTATTTAATTCATTATTTAATCTATTTTATATTTTTATTAAAATATTTATTATAATTTAATTTGTAAATCTAATTTTTATTTTAAATTTATTTTAAATTAATACTATTTTTAAATTCTATTTTAAAATTTGTGATCTCTTCTTTAGTTCAAATTAAATATTTAAATAAATAACTGAAAGAAAACGAGATTTAAGCAGAGTAAAGCAACTCTATATTTTACAGTACAGGGTATTAAAAGTAAAAGTGTACATGTAAATGCAGTAAGTGGTAAAGGAAAATATGAGGATGAGGTTGAAAAATACGGAAAACTGTTGTTGACAAACTACAATTTCCAATACGACAAGCGGCGGGAATTCCAAGTGGGTGGACGAGGCTACATGGCTGGTTGCGGTTTGGTCTGGTTTCTGTGCAGCTCGATAAGAACAAGCAAGTGTAGTGAATAATTTAAAATTGGTTGTCAGCTCGTCGCTTAATGTGATGTGTGCAGTGAATGGCAGAAATCTTGTATTACATGGTTGGGAATAAGTTAAATTGACCGTTGACAGCAGGATTGAGATGCCAATTTGTCAGCGATACGGCAATTTGTCATACATGTGAAGCAAACGCCTGGGGCTCCATTTTGGCAGTTGGAAAACATTCATGGGAAAGCCTCAAAAAGAAATAAGTGTTGCTTAGTTGAAGCAATTAGAATTGTCGAACGATTGAGAAGCCAAACAAACTCAACTAAGTAAAATGTTCTATATTCTACGAAAAATGCTTACAAAATATATAAAAATAAAATATTAATAGAAATGTTAGTTATATTAAATATTTTTATATAGTTAAAAGGTTTTCATAATATATTTAATTTTTAATATTTTAAACCACAAACGTAGCCTATAAATAGAAATAGAATTATTTATTTGAACATTTTTCCGTAATTTGCCACAATTCTCTGATTGTGCAAACTGAGGCCGCAGGCCTGTATCGTCAATCGAACGGTTCACAGTGTCAACATTAATCATACGGATAAGTGAGAAATAAATAAGAAATGATTTATTACTTAAGCAGAGATAATCAACTCATTACAGAACAGAAATGAGGGGAAGTCCCTTAATATAGTTGATGCTTTAAAGGTTAGCTGTGCCAACAATTGCCAACTTCAGTAATTGTTAAATAGTTGGTTGGGTTTACGCTTATCGCGGCACGGGATGACCGGTTCAGCTGGGGGCCATAAAATGCAAATAGAATGAGGCGCCGTTGAAATAAAAAATCATAGCCTCAAATACGGCAAACAGGAAACTTTTTAATGCAAATACGAAAATCGCATGAAAACATGAAAACGTGGTCCACTCAACGAGCCGGCAATTGCTCGGTGGCTGCTGACAACAGGAAGCGAAGGGATGACAGACGGGACGGGATGGGGCGGGTCGTGAAGTTGCATGCTGCATAATTTCACAGTCGTTGAATGTGGCGAAAAGTTAAGGTAAAGTGTGTTTTTTATTTTTATTTTAATTTTCTTTTTATTTGCTTTTGTATTATGTTGCATAACAGTTTAAAGCGATTGTGTGCAGGAAAATCGAAAAAGGTGCAAGATGCAGAAATTTAAGGCAAACTATTAACGCTTAGAATATCGGTGCCAGGCGAGCTCCAGCAGCAGCAAGAACAGCACCAGAACGTAACCACAGATCAGCATGATGAAAAGCGGAGACACATACTCCATGCCAACAGCAATGACAAAGTTCTGCGAATAGCAATGCAACTTCAAGCCGGACCACTGATTGCGATGCTTGCGATAAACTCCGGTTTCCAGCACCCGCAGCATTCTGTGAAACATTAGAAATCCGGTAATTTTGTAGTATTGGTCAACTGAAAATGTATTTCAATTGTGTACCTTAGGCGGATGAGTTCCTTGTAGGTGGAATTGCCTTGCAGCAGCGTATAAGCCAACTGCTCGGGTCGAAACAGAATTTCATTAAGATCACAGATCTCCTGCTGTGTATAGTAGCGCTCCACATACGAATAACCAGCCGTTGTCTCGAAGATGTAAACATATCCGGGATTATCACGAACACGCAGAATGCCCTCCTCAACGGGCAAATAGATATCCTTTTTGTTGGCGATTTTGCGTTTATTAAACAAAATAGTCTCTGGGAGTACCGAATACTGTGGAACAAATTAATATTAATTAATTAATAAAACAATTTTGTTAGACTGACTGACTTTGGTCAATGCAAAGCTAAAAATTAGTAAGATTGCGATAACCAAAAAAATTTACTTTTCTTTTATTACTTGAATAAAATAAATTTGTAAATTTAAATATTTTACCTTTAATTTCAACAAAAATTTTAAGTTTTTTAATTTCGAAATCTAAAATTTACCAGCCTAAAATATAATAATAAATAAATAATAATTATAGTAAAAATAAAGATAATAAATATTATAATATTATTAATAATAATTAAAGCTCAGACTTTATTCTCCTTTTCAAATCTTTTTTTAAATTAAATTTAAATTTTCAAATAATTAAATATGTGGACAATAGTTGTTACTCACATTTAGATAGCTCTTGATATAGTGAATGGGATCCAGGCCTACTGTCAGCGAACTCTCAGCAAGCTGCTGCATGTTTTTGATCTGCGATTTAACCGGTGAACTCAGCAGAGAGGAGACCACCACAGATGTATAATAGTTGTATATAATAAAGGTGGTCAAAAGTAGTGCTAGATAAACCAAACGTCCGCCCATGGATCGTGGAATCAGCGGCGAGCTTTGAATGCAAGCCGCACCAAAGCAGTAGATGAAGGTGGTCAGCAGCGAGGGCACAAAGCTGTGACCCCAGGTTCGGTTCATTCGCTTGTTCTCTATGTAGAAGGTCAGCCAAAGGAGCAGGCCAGTCAACAGCAGAATGCCGCCAAAGAAATACCAAACCAGAGCCGTAAATGGTCGAATGAAAACATCGCCTCGTACCCCGGCATTGCGTGGTGTGCGAAACATACAGATGGCACGAAAGTAACCAGACTCAATGATTCCCGACGCATGGAACTTTATTCGGCCCAAAGTCAACAATGCGGGCGCGGATAAAATGTCGGCTTTCCGTTCCAACAATGCACCAACAATGCCGCCACTTGAATCGGTGACGCTCCAAGAATCGAAAAATGTATAATTCATGCTGGCAAAACAAAAACTTAGATTTAAGCGATTATCTGAAATTACTATTATCTTGAACACTTACCGGCAATGCAACAGATCCTTTAGTATTTGGTTCAGACGAAAGCCAAAGCGTGCTATTCCATCCACGAGGCTGTCGTTGTCCTGTTTCAGATATCGGAGCAGAAACTCGGGCGGCCAGTCAATGGGTCGCGCTGTCACCACAGTCGCCACACGCATCACCACATCCGTTAGCTGCTCCCGATTCCCATATTTGGAGCGCAAGTGAAGCGAGCTGAGATAGCGATTCAAATTACAGTTACTTCGATTGCAGCTGACTTCATAGTTTCCGGTTATATTGAGCTGCCCGCCAATATGTTTGCCATTGCTGTAAACATCATAGTTTCTATAGATGACAGCTCCACCATTGTCCGCCACTTGCTGCTCAACATAGCTAACGTCGGCATCTATGGATATGTTCATCGGCTCGAAGAAGGCATAAAAGTTGAACACCTCCGAGCTGTCGTGCAGAAGCCAATGATAATGCTGATTAAATAGCTCCGTGCGACTCGCCTGAATTTTTTATGTAATGCCAATTAGTTATATCTGTATATCTATATATTTATTTATTTCTTAAGAAATTCCTCACCTCTGCCAATAAATGTCTGGCACGCATACATTTCAAGTCCACATAAATGGCCAGCGTGGGTTGCCCGTGATCCAAGTAACGCTGCTCCAGATGCTCCCCAGTCCACTGATTCAAATGCACAAATTGATGATAGATGAGTTGATGAGGATGATTGGAGATTTGTTGGGCAAATTGAAAAGCTGCAAAGAGTATACAGTTATTTAGATAATTATTACAGTTATTGGTATATTTTTAGAAATTTTCCGGAATCGAACGCACTTTCATTTTTGGCCCAGCAATGAAAGAAAACTATGAAACCGATGCGAGATTGCAGTAAATTGTGCAACACGAAGTTGGCCAACTGTGTTAAGTGCATTTTGTTAAGTCAATAGAATTGAGTTTTCGGACAGCTCTTTTATAGACGCTGCAGTAGCAATTTAACTGTCATCTGCCGATTGTCAACTGTCAGTTTGTTTGTTTAAATTGCACAATTTAAAATAAATATGATTGGTGATTAGAAGCACTTGCCTTAATGACGTGCAGCGCGTTGCTGTCGTCGGTGCCACAATATTTCCATGCCCAAAACAAATAGGCATATTGTGTAGGCAAAGATTAGCATTAGAAACAGTGGTCCTGCGGAGTCCATGCCCACAACAACGGTTTTGTGGCTCGGATAGCAATGCAACGCGGTGCCCACCCAATAGCGAGTGTGTTTCAAATGTACTCCCGTCTCCAGCATTCGCAGAAAACTGTCAAATATATCAACATTTGCATTCACTTCATATATTTTTAATAAATAAGACCTACTTAAGTTTTAGCACCTCGGCGAAGCTGGAATTTTTTACGACCATGGTGTGAGCGGCATTCTCTTGACGCAGAAGAATCTCATTCAGTTCACAGATCTCATAAGGCAGATAATGTTTCCTCACAAACCCATAGGCGGTAGATGCCTCCGCAATGAAAACATTACCGGGCTTATTCCGCACCATCAGGACACCCTCCTCCGAAGGCAACCAAATGCGTTGTGGTTCCCGCTTGCTGTTCACAACTTTGTTAAGATACAAGCTTCGCACATCGGGATAATCAGATGTCTGCCATATATGCAAAAGTTGGACGATTAGAATTAAAGTTTATATTCACTAAGCATCATTAAAAATAATCGGAAAATGTAACAACTAAATTTGTAATAATACAAATTTAATAAAAAATGTACAATAAATTTTAATATTCAGAGATTAAACTAAAATAGTATGTTAAGGAAAATAAAAAAAAAAAATGCGTGATAGGATAACATTTAAGGATCTACCTCTAAAAAGACTTTTGTATATGTTATTGGCTCAACGGCCACCTCAAGATTGCTATCTGCGAGTTGTTGGATGGTTTGAATTTTCGATTTGGGCACTGCATCCAGCAGGGTGGATACCACCACTGATGTATAATAATTATATAATAGAAAACAGCTCAACATAATGGCATAGAACACCATGCGACCGCCGGCGGAGTGTGGCAATATCCAGGCGCCTTGAACGCATGCGGCACCAAATGACAGCAGGCAGCTGGTCAGCAACGATGGCGTCATGCTAACATTTGTAAATCTGCCCTCCAGTCGGAATGCCAGCCAGAGCAGAATTCCAGCCAACAGCAACAGGCCGCAGAAAATTAACCAAACCGTCCAACTGAATGGCTTCAGGAACTCCCCTATGTGCAGCACGCTGCCGGTCGCTTTGGGATTGAGAAACATGCAAATGGAGCGAAAGGAACAATACCAAGTCAAAAACTTGAAGTATTTTAGACGTCCGCTGGAGAAGATGAACCCGGATGCAGTTAAATCGACAGTGTTATTGCGCAAATCCTGAATAACGCCTCCTGTTAATTCCGTAACTGACCAGCGATCGCGAAAGATGAACTTAAAGCTGTGGTGCGTCATAAAGACTAAGATTAGATGTCTTCAAGATAAACATAATTACATTTGTGTGTTCCTACTTGCAATCCAGCATATCCCTAAGTACATGATATGTTTTGTAGCCGAACCTGGCAAATGTATCGATATGTGTATCGTCCTCACGGCTTAGGAACTCGATGATCTGCGTTTCTGGTGTGCTAAGCGGTAGAACGGTCATCTGTAAATAAAATGAGTGAACATGAGAAGGTATCCATTAAAAATAAAGATGTTTTGGAAAACTTACAAAAACAGTTCAAATATTTATAAAAAATTTAAACCACTTTTTTTTAACACACGCAATCAATATTTAAGAAAATAAATATTGACGAATTGAATATCTATAAATTAATTAGCCAAACAAATTAAAGACTTAAAAATTATTAAAAATCAACCAGTAATTATAATAGTACTGAGGCTTTGTTAGCTTTTCCCAGAACTTTGGTTGCATAGCAGTCAATAGAAATAGACGATATACAGAGTTAGTCAATAGATATAAAATATTGGGCTATTTGTAGAGAAACTGACCCCAATCAAAAAACAATCACAAAATTCTCAATCGGGTTAAGATTGGAAGACTGAGCCGGCCTTCCCATAACCCTGGTTCGCTTGGTTTTAACCCATTCTATAGATACTGGTTTTCTTGGCTTTTTGGGTACTGGTTGCTTATCTCTAGACAGATGACGTAACACAACAATTTTATTAGGAGAAATAAAGAAAATACTACTTATTAATGGGAAAACGTATTATAATTTGAGCTTAAGATCCGAAATAGGTTACGGATATCATAGCTATCGATCTACAAGTTTGAAGAGAAAGAGGTAGAAAATTCATTTTATTTCTGATCGGAACTGCAAGATTAAGTTGGTTGATTAACTCAGGAAAATCAATAATAATAATAATAATAATTGTAATAATAATTACAGACCACTTAGCGCAAATAATAGAAATTGTTTTTGTACGGATCCTATCCTGTTTGATGAACCTTATAAATGGGGAACCACACACAAGACCAAATAGGACTTACAAAAACTCACAACTTACCAATGCATTTATTCTTAAAGTATAGCCAGTGAGAAATTTACGATGTTGGAGTCGATTTCGCTTATGAAGATCACTCAGAAAGCGATGCACATGACATTGTTGCTCATCGCAGTTAATTTGCCGATCAATTGTAATATTGAGTTTGCCACCCAAATGTTTTGCCTTGTTATATAAATCATAGAGTATGAAACTGTTCAATTTTGAATTAGACCTGGCATAGGTCAGCTCTGTATTCATATAAAGCTGAGCTTCTGCAAACCGATGGAGGGTGGAGTTCTCGAATTGATCATAGATAAGCCAGTGAAAGCGATCATTGAATAGGCGCTCTTCATTAGCCTGCAAGTGAAAGTTAAGTTCAGTGGATATAATACATATCTATATATACTTAATTCGGCTTACCACATTTAAAACTTCATCACTCTGATCACAATTGATGTCCATGTAAATGCCCAGCTTGACGATATTGTTTGATTGATTGATCAGTTGATCTTGCAAGTGCTCCAGGAGATTAAATGTCCCATTTAAGTTTAAATATTGCGTGAAGCGTGATTCGTTGCCAGCGAAATGTGCAAATCGAAGCAGTGCTGAAAAGAAAGGAAATCGAATAATTAAATTAATTAAGATTCCAAAAAATGTTCAAGCCCCTTTCAACTGACAATCTGCTGTCCAACAATGCAACAAAAGTATGTTATTTAACTTTGCGATATGCACAAAATAATATATTATAAATTGGTAAAGAAACATTTTGCTAGAGCCAAACAATTAAAGACAGGTTAATCTAATGACACAATTGCTGAGAATTGTCTGCTTTTATATGAGTTCAACAAGGTGCACAATAAAATGTATACAGCTGTGTTCATGAAAATAGTACCGCCGTACAAAATGCGTAAATCAAATTTTAGCGCGAAGTTTATTAAATTTTTCGGACTATAAATTTGTCTTATGTTCCGACTCAAAACCACGTTTTCAACTTTAAATGTACGATTGAGCTAGAGGCCAAATTATGATTAAAACCACCTGGCTTTTGAAAATGCGTTGAGTTTTGACGAAGTTATGGCATTTTGAAGGTTCGACTTTTGTCCATTTGCCGATTTTCGGACTATAATTTTGACTTATGTTCCGACTCAAAATCACGTTTTCAACTTTAAATGTACGATTGATCTAGAGGCCAAACTATGATTAAAACGCCCTTGCTTTTGAAAATGCGTTGAGTTTTAACGAAGTTATGGCATTTTGAAGGTTCGACTTATGTCCATTTGCCGATTTTCGGACTATAATTTTGACTTATGTTCCGACCCAAAATCACCTTTTCAACTTTAAATGTAGGATTGATCTAGAGGCCAAATTAAGATTAAAACGCCCTTGCTTTTGAAAATGCGTTGAGTTTTAACGAAGTTATGGCATTTTGAAGGTTCAACCTATGCCCATTTGCAGACTTCGGTCTTAGAAGACTGCATATCTGCCACAATTTGTAAGCTAGAGTCACCAAATTTTGAAAGTATGTTACTGGTAGCTCCCTAAAGAGATTGATAAAAAAAAAACTTGGACAGTATTTCTTGGCTGAACACAAATTGTGGTATCACAGTAATTCGCTGTCAGTTACGTCCGACTGCAACGTTCTCTCTTGTTTTTTTTTTGCGATTATATATAAGGTTTGAATGCTTTGTGCGGTGACACTCCTATTTGCATGGACACAACTGTAAATGAATATGCATATATCCATGCATAGATTATAAATATCAATCACTTTTTGAACAACCACAATTGACATATCAATGGACTAACTGACAGGTCAGTGAAAACCTGTCAAAAGGGTTATCAAATTGTGACTTCAACTAATTGAGCAATTACTGGTGATTAAGGGTCTTCCTTTTGCAGTGTTTAAGAATGTACTTACCTAACTTAATATTTATGCTCTTTTTATTCGTATTACTCCATAATGTTTAAGTGCCGCCTGCCCAATCGAGCCCAGATTATTTCGAGCATTAAAATTAACAAAGACACGAAATAGGCGAAAATCAGAGCTATAAAAAGGGGCGCGGCATATTCCATGCCAACACTGATGACGTAATTGTTGTCGTAACAGTACAGTTTGCTCTTGCTATAGAAGAGCTTATGCTTCTGCGTAATACCGGTCTCCAATAGGCGCACCTGGGTCTGTTTCAAGAGCTCCCTGTACGTGGAGTTAATGTGCACAATTGTGTAGACAGAGTTTTCCGGACGGAACATGATCTCATTCAGTTCGCATATCTCATGGGGCTGGTAATATTTCTCCACAAACGTATAGATATATGATGACTCTGAGACGAAAACGAAACCAGGCTGATCGCGTACTTTGGTCACACCTTCCTGGCCGTTCAGAAAGACGTGGATCGGATTATGTCCATCCACTTTGCGCTTAACCAGCTGCCGTATATCGGAACGTGGAGAGTTCTGCAAAAGGAAATACAATTTAGGCTTTGTGTCTTATTCGACTTTCATTGAACTCACATTCAAATAAACTTTTATAAAGGGTATTCCTTCAAAGCCAACATCCAAAGGGCTGTCGGCCAGCTGTTGTATGGATTTAATATCGGAACGCACAGGTGAGCTCAACAGAGTGGATACCACAATCGATGTATAATAGTTGTACATAAGAAATGAGGTCAACATGATTGCTATGAAAACCAAACGTCCGCCCATCGACTTCGGTACCAGATGAGATCCCTGAATGCAGGCAGCGCCAAAACTAATGAGGCAGGTGGTCAGGAGCGAGGGTATGTACTGCAGATAGTTCCGCATCCAGCGACGCTCCAATCGAAACGTTAGCCCAAGCAACAATCCACAGGTTACAAGTAAGGCCGCAAAGACCAGCCAAACACTTGCCTCGAATGGCTCCAGAAACACGGCAGCCTTCATCCCAGCATTGTGTGGCGTGCGAAAGATGCAAATGGAGCGAAACTGGCTAATCTCCGTCATCGGAGAGAGGTACAATAGTCGAGCAGGTGATAGAACAAACGGTGTCGTCGACAACTCAGCCTTATGGCTGACCATATCACCCATCGCACCGCCTGTGCTATCGTTGATACTCCACTGATTCCGCCAAATGAAAGTCACACTAGAATTAGTGAACAATTAAATCCGGAGATCTTAATTAACATTTCAACTTACTTGAACTTCAGCACCTCCTGCAAGAGTAAATTATTGCGGAAACCTATTCGAGCTAACCAATCCAAGTGAACGGATTCCTCACTATTCAAAAAGGCCAACCGTTTATCCTCGCTTACATTAAGGGGCACAACAGTGATCTGCAGAAGCAATATGAGTATTCAAAAAAATACGTGTATTTTAAATTTTAAGCAATCAAACTTTAAAGGTTGAAAAGTAATGTAGAACATTTTTTTCTTCGATTCAGATATCCAAATGAAAATGAATTGAAAAATTTAAAAATTATCCTCTTTGGGGAATAAGACAGACTTCATATTGGTCCAATTGGCTAATAGCAATTTTGGTCAGAAAGAATATCTAAAAACAAAAACTGTGGGACCCGGAGCAGATGAGACTTACAATATAATAATATCCTCTAGGGTTAAAAACAACCTACCAATGTAACCTGTCGAAAGCTAATTCCACTTAAATCGTTACGATTTTGCAGCTTAGTTCTCTTGTGTAGATCACTCAGATATTTTTGGACCTCACAAGTGGTCTGATTACAGTGGATACTTTGATCAATGGTTATGTTTAGTTTGCCACCCAGATGGCTACCCTTATTGTAGATATCATAGAGTGTAAACAGACTGCCTCTCTCCGGAGTTTCTTCTGGCTGCAGTTGCACATAGGTGACATCTGCATTAATGCTAAGATTAGCTCCTTGGAATAGTTCAACCAATCGATCCATGTTGCCAGTTTCATCGTAGAGAAGCCAGTGAAAGTGATGTGTGTACAGAAGGGATTGGCTGGACTGTAAATAGAGAAATCATACAATTGCCACAAGGAGTGCAGAGTACTTAAGAACTATACCTGATTAGTTATAAAGTGGCTCTGATCGCAATTCATGTCTAAAAAGACGCCTAATTTGGTTAGTTTACTGTCCAAATAATCCTTGTGGAAATTGGATAAGGACTCATTATCCCGCTTAAGACTTATGTATTGAGAAAAGATGTAGTTGCGAGAGAAAAGCTCCGTCAATGGCAGAAGATCTGTGAAAAAATTATTATATTTAGTGATTATGTATAGCAATAATATCAAATATGGGTACACTTTGTTTGTGATTTAAAAAAGGGAATTCATTCAGTGTTGCCAAATAATCGAAAAAAAAACTTTGGAAAAATTGAATAAACCTGCTGACAAAATATTTTGTTAAAAATTAACAGAAAATAATTTGTTTATCTAAAGTTTTTATTATTTACTATTGCAAGCCGAAGAATATGAAACTTTGCAGAACTGAGTCCATTTGCTCACATCTAAATAAAATTATTAATTTAAAACATGTTTTATGTACAAAATATTGGTTGAAAATTGTGTCTTGGTGGATACAGAATTTGTTCATATAGAAACTCATCTTTCATACGATTTAAATTGTATTTAAGGTGATGCATTCCAAGCTTTATAAATATATTGAGAGTCTAGTTTTCTAATAATAGAAAATTATCAATTATGAAATTTGTGTATCTCCAATCGATGCATCTAAACTACTTGCAACAGTGCTTGCTTGTGGTGTTTGAATATAATTATATAATAATGTAACTCTTCTAGCAAAAATCACAAACAATTTGTTGTAAATTAATTTGGCAATACAAATTTGACGAACAAAAAATGCATAGATACAGAACTCATTAATTTTCCATATTTCGCCATAGTTGAGTGCAATTATTAAATATGAAAAAAATTAAATTATTTTAATACAGTTTTTAAGTTTTAATACTACCAAGAAGCTGAAGTTATTTTATTTATTATTATTTATTATTAATAATTTAATTTCTTGCTCTATTTTACTTTACCTATTTGCTGCCAGCAATGAAAAACGACCACATTTCTTAAATTTATCTGCAACAAATTGTAAACAATTAACTTGTATAATGCTAGATTAGCCATTTTGAACTTGACTGTAGAAAGCAGGCAGTTCACAATCCCTTTTATAGCCAAATTTTGTATAGCCAAATTTTTTTATATCCAAATTATGCAATTAAGTTATTAGTCTAAAATTGCAGCTGTCATCAAAATTTGCTTAAAGTGATTGACAATTTGACGGCACACAATTTGGCCAAATTTTGTGGAATCGCAACAGGTTGAAATCTTGGCGCGTCATAACAAAGAGCACATGGTCTGGACGAAGTACGCCAGGCGCCGGCGCAGAAGCTCCAACGTAAACAAGACCAAGTCGTATTTATGAATGAAACTGCCGCCCATCCCCTTCCCCCTCATCGGGCAGTGTTAATGGATTTCTGCCTTGATTTGGCCTGGGCGTCACGGATTTTGCGCCTTTTGCATGTTCGCCCAACCACCTCGCGTGTGTATGTGTGTGTGTGTGTGTTGGTGTGTGTGTTGGTGTGTTGCTGTGATGGTGTGTGTGGGTGCGTTTGCGTTTTATGCTGTTGGCATGTTCCCAGCTGCACAATTGAATCTTGGCCAACGGTTAGGACTTAATGCCGTTTCAGTTGGCGTTGCGCGCTTGGCGCGTCTCGACGTATTTCTCGAAACCATTTCCATAAGCGGACAGCGCATTCAGGACTCGGTTTTCATTTCCATTTCCATTCTTCGATTCCGATATCTTCTTTGCTTGCCTGTTTGTTGCTATTGTTATGATTGTTGTCTGATTATTTTGGCCGGCGGCGGTGGAAAAAATAGCTGCTTGTTGTGTTTGGTTATTAGAAGTGGACTTGTATAATCGACAACTGCGATTGAGTGAGAAAAATAATTGGAAAACATGCTAAAAATAGTTTGAATTACATCTTAACAAATCGAATTCAAGTGCTGAAGTTTAATTGAATTAAGCTTAACCAAACTCAATTAATTTTTAACACGTAATATAATATTGAATGGTATTTTTAATTAATTCGAGCTGTGCATGTTGTGTATTTATAACAAAGAGATTTACTATATTAAAAAAATAATAATAAATTAATATTAAAATAATAATTATTATAATTTAATGGTGCAGTAGAATTTAATATTTTTTAAAATTTGCATTTTAATGCAATTATATAAATTAGCTCATCAGCAATATACAAATTTTGTGTGAGCCAATTAAACTGTCGAAATCAGTAACCGCATTGGCATAATGCTAATTTAAAATGGAAGACTATTGACTCGTCCATCAGATGGGGAACAGCTCAATTAAAATTATTTACGACACTAACAGGCCCAAATATGTATAAATAAAAATCAATTGATCTGCGGTCGACCCGCACATGAACTAAATAATAAATGCAAATACCACAAATGTGACAGGCATTAAGTAAAGGACAAACACAATCGAATTATCACAGATTGAATGGCACATTAGAGAATTATAAATCGGATAAAAACAAATCAGTAAATGCTGCAAATAAAACCACCAGCGATTTTGGTCAACCGAGCAAATCATTAACAAAACTATTAACATTACCAAAGGGATTTTTGGCCAACTGCAATTTATGGTTAGTTAGGGAAGCAGCTTGTGTTATTTATGGGTGTGATAAAGCTCAAATTTATTTCAATGCAAATTGGTGCACAAGGAATAACTTTAAGGGGTCTGCCACAAAGTGCAAGTAGTGAATATAAAAGTGTTTCAAGTATGGGCTGACAAATGTCTCCACATTGAGTTTAAATTTCCCATCGCTTTGTATTCTGAGAGCATCAGCGCTTCAGGTTTGTCGCATCTTTCACAAACTCTCAGCTTTCATTTTATTTATATTTTTTTTTTTTTGGTAACAGAAAGAAGACGCTTCGCGTTTCAATATGGACGAATCTAAAGATACGATTTAAAATAGATACAAAAAAATAGAAATAAACAAGTAAGATGCTGTAGTCGAGTTGGCTCGACTACGATATACCCTTAACCCAGTTGTTAAATATATTTTAGTTTTATTGGCAAATTTCCCTTTAAAATGATTTGCACTCAAATGTTCAGTTCTGCAAGTGCATTTCTTTCAGAGTATTTTTGCTCACAAGCAAATACATACATACATACAGACATACATACGTACACGAAACAGTACTTATCGGGGCTCTGCAGATTACACACAAATATATCGACGCTAGCGTCGATTTATATGTATACAGGTTGCTGATAGAAATGAGATCAATATGAGAATATATTTTCGACTATAACTTTGGTGTTTCTTGTCCGATCTTAATGAAATTTCGGCAATTGATCAATAATATGTATATGCATATTATGTATAAATAAGAAGTCTCTGCCTCCTAAATTTTGGAATTTGTTGCTATCGAAAATCGAAATGTATCGATAATTCAAAAACTGACGTAGTTATCGAAAAACACGAAAACTTATATTCCAAATTGGAAGTCGCTAGCTCTTATAGTCTCTGAGATCCACGTGTTCATACAGACGGACGGACCGACAGACGGACGGACGGACAAACGGACAGACAGACGGACAGGCCTATATCGACTCGGCTGTTGATCCTGATCAAGAATCTATATACTTTATGGGGTCGGAGATGCTTCCTGCTGCCTGTTACATACATTTGCACAAAACCATTATACCCTTTTTACACATTTTTAATGGGCTACGGGTATAAAAAACAGCTGGGCATCGCACTCTTGAGATTTACATTGTAAAGTGATGCGTTTATTTCTGTCCAAAAAGGACCCCTACTTACATACAAGCTGTATTTGTATGTATGTATTCAATAGTAGGAAATAACGTAGTAACGCCCAGCAAAAACTGCATCTAATTTAATTGAATTTCCTGATTTTTTTTCTGTTGGGTTCCCATCTCCACCTCCCATCTTCTGGCTACAAGCTGTGGTCTATTGCTTTTATTGAATTGGTTTGGGGACTTGTTAGTTGACCCACAAGTAAAGTCGTAGTCCCAGCCGCATCAGGCTTACTTAAGGGTCTCCCCTCCCAGCAATACATCTCTTTTTGCATCTTCTTCTATCTGCATTTGGAATCATTAAAGTTGCACGTCAGCTAAAATGTTTTTGTTTTTGTTTACTTTTGGAATGCGTTTTTGCTGCTCCTTGTAACAAATTGAATGTTGCCCAAATATGTATGAAGCATTTCCATTTTGTGTAACTATCGAGATGTCATGTGTTACAAATTCAAGAAGTGTGTAGGATGTATTATTGTTAGAAGCACACTTAATGGACACAAATGAGTCAATTTCAAGCCAATTTTTAACACCATTCTAACTAACTTGCTCAAAACATTGCACATATAAATTTAGTTAATAGAGAACAGTTTAATCGACTTATTTTTATTTTCTTCCATTTATTTTTATTTATAATTTTTTTAATTTATAATATTATAATTATAATTTTATAATTTTTTTACAGCAATCATTTTGAATCTAATCAACCATTTATTAATTTCCAATGATAGTTCGATAGAGCATAATTCTTAATTGCCTTTATGACTTTGTGTCTCCAGAACAGGGGAATGCACTTAGCTCAGACAAATGCATCGGACAGGGTTTTTCACTCTATCCAATCCGACAAGTCAAATGTTAAACAGTTTCTTGGTACGTGAGCCCGGTATCCACTGAGGAGCATAAGCCGCAGTTCTAGTTTAAAAAAATAATTACAATTGGATTATTTTTTGGCCAAAGCAGACAGTCAACAGAATATTTGTAGTGAAAAAAACTGTGGCTGCAATTTAATTAAATTCAGATTTTTAAAGCTACTTAGGTTAACTAGAAAACTTGTGGCGTAACTTTTTAATTGCGCTCTGACTATACAATTTCACACGCAGCAAAAAATAAAACGACACTCTATATACGATATATATATACTTATATAAGTTGCTTGCAATTGAAATGCACAACTCATTTGTAAATGCAGGCACAAAAAGCGTACAAATAATGCCAGAACCTGGATTGGGTTCGGGTCTAGGTCCGGGTCCATAGAAACCACCTGCTGCACCCACACAAGCTGGCAAAAACCCCTAAAGAGACGTAATACAAACAAGCTTATATGGAACAGATGGTTAGAAAAAACTGGCTAGAAAAAGATGCAGTTGGCAGGCCACAGATTAAATACCCTTTGTGAACTTTAATTAGGTTCGAATATCAACTGGAAGAAAAATCTTTAAAATTGTATCAGAAACTTCCCAACTATAAAAGAAAAAAATTATGTTTATTTATTATTATAAATACTTTAGTAATTAAACTGCCAGTTTTACTCTGAATTAATTTATTTATAAAATTTGAACAAAATTCCCAAAGTATGTAATTATCAAATATATATTTTTCATCTATATTATTCACAGATAGAAAACATCATTTTGAAGCAGTTCTTGAGTACTAAATTAATGTAAAAGCCTTAACTCTATATTAAATAACAATCGCAATTATTTCAAATAATTATATGGCATAGTTTATTGTTTGGTTGCCTCTTTTAATAATTTAAATATGTATTTTGCTGGATACTTTATTTTAATTTTCTTAGCATTACGATATATTTTGTGCAGATTGAAACTCCGTTAAATTATATTGTGTAACAGAACTGAATAGTTAGATATGCTTGCTAGCGTTACTAACTCAATAATACATACATACATACATATACCCGGCAAGGGCACATGTGCATCACACTTGCTGCTGATAGTAACAATGCAGCCGGCAGCCCCGAAAAAAGGCGACATATTCTATAGAGCCTGTGGCACAGTGGCTGTGGCAGAATAAAAAAAAGAATGGAACAAGCAAAGAACGGAAGCAGCCAGCGATGAGGCAGCAGCCTTCAAAGATTGAGTGCAATTTAGACGACGTTGATGAGAAAATGCGTTGAACGTGCTCAAGTTGTGCTCTGCTCTGCTCTGCTCCAAGCTTGTGGCCAGGACGGGCCCACATTTAACCCTTTCGCCAGTTAACAAAGGCAAAAGGCGCTGAGACGCGTCAGCCAGAAGCAAGGAATTAGAAGTAAAAAGCTGATGCCACCTCGGATGCTGGGCTGCTTGGATGGATGGATAGCTGTTTACTGTTTGTTTGACGAAACAGCGAGCGAAGAAGGAATTGTTATTAAAATAAGGAAGTGTTTGGCTCAGATTACGACACACAATTTATGATCATCCGAAAGCCAATAGTATAGACCAGACTTAAGTTGGGCTCTCAGCAGACAAGTAGCTAATGCATTATAATTAAAGAAACTCTTGTTTCAAGTGTTTAGGTTCTTAAATAAGCACAAAGAAAACAAATCAAAAATATCTTCATTGTGGCTTTTCAAAGATTTTCCATAAATATCTCGGGTTTCTTAAGTTATATGTGGGAGATAAAACGTGATAGGAAATTATAAATAGCCTGGAGGCCAATGAAAAATCACAAGAAAAATTCAAATTAATAACTGCGAAACTTCTGATTTGTTATAGTTATTTACTTATATATTTATATATTTTATTGGCTAATAATATATAGATAAAATACCTTCTCAGTAAGAGTTCTTTGTTTTCAAATATATTTAATTTATTTTAATAAGACCACGAAATTATATTTTTAAATAAACGATTTTAAATTATATATTAGCCAAAATACTCTCTTAGAGAGTTTTAAATTTTTAAATATATTTATTTATTTTAATAAAATACCAAGCACTTAAAAAAATTAATTTTTTTCTGAACTGGTTATTACATTTTAAATTTTTTAAATTTATGTATGTCTTCACTTCATTTTAAATTAATTTAATTCAAGCTTTGAACCGCAGCTGTCTTAGAAAATGTTAACAATTTACATTTCCCACATATGTCAAGTGACAATGAACATAATGAATATATCCCTGCTGATTTAAAGACCTCATACGTTGACATAAACTTAGCCATATGACCAATTAGCAAACACAGCGACTAATCAAGTGCCAAGTAGCATTGAGGAACAATGATGAGATGAGATGCATTGGCTGAGATGCTATCGGATGTCCCGAGTTGCAGGCAAGGCAGGGCTAATCAGATGCACCTCACGGAACCCCACTTAGTATTGAAAATAGTTAGTGTCACCCGATGCCACCTCAGACAGATACCCACACACACATACACACACACACACACACACACACAAGGGCACACTCACACAATTAGGTTAGTGGGTGAGACGTATAATCAACTTATGGGTCGCATTGTATTTTGCATAATTAGATGGTATGCCATCGCCTTGACGGCTTCCAACTGACCAAGTATGAGGACTTATTTAAGGACAGACTTTCTTATGCAATGCTTGCCACCTCGGCTGGCTACCTGCCTGTCTGCCTCTCTGCCTGCCCATCTGCCAGCGTCTCTACCCGATGGCTCTTGATTTTTCATTAACGACTTGTGGTCCGGGCTGGTTGGGTTATTCGACTGCATTGCGCTCTTGTTTATTCGATTTAATAACTCGCCATCAATAAGGTTAAGGTTTGACAAGATTAATACGTAAATATTATTTATAAAAAATATGCTCAAATGTACGCTTAACGTGAGCTTTGTGTGCATTAATCTTGCCCAGCTCCCAAATGTGCAGTTTAAAAATGCAAATTACGCATACGCCGAATGTGTGTAAAAATCACTGAAAGTAAAGCAAAAGTTAAATTAAAGATAAAGTAAAAAGATTTTTTATGAATCAACTAGGTGGAATGAAAATCAAAGTTGACTAAACTAACTAGTTAAACTGACGGCAGCTAACTAATTTCTTGGCTCTTGGCTAATTGGCCAATCAAATCAGTTAAGAATCAAACTGCCAACTGCAGCCGCCAGTCGCCAGTTCAAACAATTAAAATCCGGCAAAGCGTACTGAAATACACAAGGACAAAAGTCATAAGATACAGGACAAGATAAAAGGAACTAATGCGAGTCAAGAAAGTGGATGAGCTTCAGAAATTAGGAAGAACGCTCGGAATGCAGGCAGTGGCAAGTGCAACTTCCGGTGCATAAATGAAAATAAACAGCGCTGGCAAACAAACCAGAAAACGAGAACTGTCAGCAGCAGTTGATGGTCAGCCTGTTCACTGGTTTAAAGCGGCAAATGTTTGGGAAACGGATGTGTAGATTAGGCCAGAACAGTTGTTCGTCAGACGTCTAAACAATGGATGCGAAAACAGCAGCAAAACGAACAACAACAATTACAAATCTCTGCAATATGTGCACAAGTAGCAAAGCAACAACATCCGGTAGTGCGTCGGTTGACCTCATCGACAGGAGCAGCAGGAGCAGCAGGAGTCATCATTCGTCTATGCTGGCGCAAGGACAACACTTAAATGTGCGCATATTTAAACTTTTGATTAGCTGCTGTGCTCTAATGTGCTGCATTTACACAAATGCCTGGCAAGTGTCCATTGGCCAAGTTGGTGTCATGGCCGGCAGCATCAAGGGACGCGGCGATACGCATCGCCTGGACGAGATTGCTGCCAGCTCACTGACTCGCTCCTGGCTAACGCAGAGCAATAATCATGCTAATATCTCCGAATTGCTAGACAATTTGCTCCGTGGCTATGACAATAGCATTCGACCCGATTTTGGTGGTAAGTTTGCCAAAAATATATTTTAAATTAAATGGCTAAGATATGCCACAAAGAGTGAGCCAAACATTTCCATATTTTCAAAGAAATGCCAATTATTCGGAAATAGCTGTAACTGTATGTATAAATATTAGAAATATAGGTAGATCTATCTAAGAAGATAAATTTATATAAGGCTGTCGATTTATAATTGGCAAACTAAAATTAAGAATATGTAGATTAATGTTTATAAAGAAATCCAAAATCAAGGTTATATTGTTTAGAAAGGCATAGATTATTATTTAGTAGTCACTTGCAGAACTATCATAAATCACTCGAGGAAAATGTTTTTTATAAAAAAGAATGCTTAGTATAATTACTTAAATTTGAATACACATTTTTACTTATATTAATAAAAAGGTATTTATCGATTAGTTTCAAGTTTACTTCATATTTTATTAAGGATATCGATAAGATTACTTTTGGTCAATTATATGACCATTGTTATAGAAATATGTACGAGTAAATTTAATTAATTTAATATAAATATGATATAAATTCTACAATAGCTCCTATGTTTACAATTAAGAATACATTAGTCAGTAATACTATCATTTATACAGCATTTACTTAGTATTAATTCTTCGATGGATCCTATCTTAATGACAAATAGTACATAAGTTAGTACTCTTCCTTTCCTGAATTGATCAAATATCAATATGGAAATGTAAGTAAGAAATGTTAAGGTAAATGTGAGTGTTTCTCGTTGATATCCGGTTGTGTGGTTCGAGTTTTGTTTATATCTTTTTGGCTGTTTACCCTTTGCCTTTGATTGATTCCTGTAATCAGCATCCAAGTACATGTGCAGATTTGCCCCTTTTGGCGGAAGTGTTTAATGAAGCGGAAATCGCTGCAAGGCGAGAAATCACGGCTTGACGGCGACAATAATGATGACGATTATGATGACGATTATGATGTTGATGATGTGACAGCTGCCTTGGCAAATAGTTAGTGTCAAAATCGAACAAATATTTACACACAATTCCATTGCGTTTTTCCACATTTCTCTGTTTTTATTTTTTAGTGTAAGCATTTGCCAGGCACGCCTCCCATCAGCAGCCCAGCTCTGGCGAATTGATAAGCTTTTTCAATTTTCCAAATGGTCTGCCCCATAAAAATTTAAATATTTTCGAAATATATAAAAAAGCCTCCCGGCTGGCACTCAATGAAGCTTAGCGCGCAGATTTCCCCAGAAATCCTAAAAGTTTGCGTTTACGCAACTTAAGCCCAAATTACATTGTTTTAAACACTTCATTAAGAATGGGCTCGGCCGCTGAGTGCTTCGCGCTGCAGGATGTGTAAGGACATGTGGCAGTGGCATGCAGGATGCATAACGCTTGTTTGCCAAGCTCAGCGCCAAAGTCATTAAAAACTGTTCACATAGGCAAAAAAAGCAAAAAAAAAAAAATAAAAAACTGCACATTAGCGCAAAATACATGAGGCTGATAGATTATACGAATTTGTAATAGTAAGGGTTTGTAGGGAAGGGGGCGAGGGACATCGCACCAAGGGGGTTGTGCCTATGGAATGGGACTGTCTGCCAAGCGGCTTAAGTGTCATTGTTCAGAAAGGCAACATTTAAATTCTGTTTCATGTGAAGGACGTCTATGAATAATTCATATGGGGGAATTATGTCGAATATGTTTATATAGAATATGTATATATATAGAGGAATACAATATAGAGGAATATGAACTTAAGGGCTTTCTTTTTATTAAAATTTTAAGGCATATACAAGTACAATTTATAAATAATAAAATAATTTGTATGCAATAATAAGATTATATTAAATATATATATATTTTTATCACTTTTAAACAAAAAAGAAATAAGATTATAATAATAATATGATCAATTTTACCTAGTAAAGAAGTCCGGATAATGAGGCGCAAAAAGTATCTTAATTCTTAATTATTAAATTAGTTAAAAATACAAAATAGTCACAATTTGTATTATTAGAAATTATTTTAATTTTAAATATTAGTAACTATAAAACTCAAATAGTAAATAATTAATAATGAGAAAAATTTATATTGAAAATGTCCAGACTTTTTTAAATGGCTTTTTCCCCTTTGATAATCTTAAAAATGCCTTTACAGGTCCACCCGCCACCATTGAGGTGGACATAATGGTGCGCAGTATGGGTCCGATATCAGAAGTGGATATGGTAAGCTATAAGAAACTAACACCGTCAGCCATACATCATACACACTTTACACACACACACACACACATGCATATGAGATTTGCACACACAAAAGTAAGAGAGTGAGACACCATTTTCCACACATTTCCCAGGAGACACACACATTCAAAAAGGAAACTGCATTCAGCCATCAGGTCGCTTATTATGTCGTTTACAGACCTACTCGATGGACTGTTACTTTCGGCAATCCTGGGTGGATAAACGTCTCGCGTTCGAAGGTGCACAGGATACGCTGGCATTGTCAGTGTCAATGTTGGCTCGCATTTGGAAGCCGGATACGTATTTTTACAATGGCAAACAGAGCTATTTGCATACGATAACCACCCCGAATAAGTTTGTGCGCATCTATCAGAATGGACGCGTTCTGTACTCCAGCCGGCTGACAATAAAGGCAGGCTGTCCCATGAATCTAGCGGATTTTCCCATGGATATACAGAAGTGTCCGCTGAAATTTGGATCATGTGAGTGCTGATTATAACAACAAATGAAACGAGCCCACCCATTAAATATGCTAACAAGACCCATTGAGTGTCTGTGTCCTGGCATAATTATGCATAATTGGTGCTTAGAGCGCTTTGATGCGATTCGCCTTTTGTCAGCTACATCTATGTTAATGGCTTGTCCGTGGCAACCACTTGTTGCAAGGACAACAAAGCGTGCCACTGCATGTATGTGTAGAACTCAAGCTTGGACTTATACTAAACTGAATGTCATGAAATTGCATGCTTGCTGAAGTAAAAGGACTTTGTGTGATGTAAAATATGCCAGATTTTGGCAGTTGTGGAATTCTCAAATAACAACTTGGAAAAAGTCTGACTGCAAGTTGACAAAATTCATTAGGCCTAACCTTAAATACACTCTCGATTATGTCCTTCTGTCTGTCTGCCTGTCTGCTTGTCTATTTCTTAGCCAACTGCAACACCTGCTCCTGCATCTCAAATTTACATAGGCGCAAAGTACTTTATTTAAATGGCAACAATTATTTTATTAGATATTAAATAAGTTCGGAAGCCTCCATAAATCAGTAAAAGTCTATTCAGATTCAATAATATAAAGTTCATCGTCGTTGTCGTCGTCGTCGGACCAGTGCGTCTGGGTCTGGATGTGGAATAGGCCGAAATCCTCGCCGCAGGTCTGGGTGTGCATGTGCGCCGAGGTCTGTGGGCCAAGCATTGGCTCTGCCGCCTGGTAAGCCCCATCGACGACGCTGTCCTTCTCAAGATGGAGATTTGTCAATGTGCCCTTTTTGAGCAAATGGTTCCGTATGTCATGCAGCAGTGGAGGCAGCTCGTCAGCACTGTTCATCACAATTTCATTGAAAACGTCATCCGTTTGCCTTTCCATGTCGCCTCACTTCTTTGATAGTAAAGAAAGTAGACAGATAATTCAGCAAACGCTGCGACCAAAAATATATTTATTTATAAATATTTTAATTTTTAAAAAAATATTAAAAATATGCTTAACGATTTTTCCTGCGTTGAGTCTGTCAATGAAAAAATGCGATTTACATATGTAACTTTCTGAATTTACAGTCGAGTGCGAAATATGACAATAAAAGCAGAGCCTATTTTTATACCCTTAACCCATTAAAAATGGGTAAAAAGGGTATAATGGTTTTGTGCAAATGTATGTAACAGGCAGAAGGAAGCATCTCCGACCCCCAAAAGCCGAGTCGATATAGCCTTGTCCGTCTGTCTGTCTGTCCGCCCGTCCGTCCGTCCGTCTGTATGAACACGCGGATCTCAGAGACTATAAGACCTAGCGACTTCAAATGTAGAATATAAGCTCTCGTGTACCAGGCGCAGATCAAGTTTGCTTTATTTTATCGATAACTGCCTCAGTTTCTGAATTATCGATACATTTCGATTTCCGATAGCAATACATAATTTATACATAACATACATATACATATTATTGATTATTTGCCAAAATTTCATTAAGATCGGACAAGAAACACCAAAGTTATAGTCGAAAATATATTCTCATATTGATCTCATTTCTATCAGCAGCTGCACGCATTTTCTGTATACATATAAATAGGTGAGCGCATGTGTGAGAAAGAGATGGCATGATAATCGACGCTAGCGTCAATATATTTGTGTGTAATCTGCAGAGCCCCGATAAGTACTGTTTCGTGTACGTATGTATGTCTGTATGTATGTATGTATATGCTTGTGAGCAAAAATACTACGAAAGAAATTCACTTGCAGAACTGAACATTTGAGTGCAAATCATTGTAAAGGGAAATTTGCCAATAAAACTAGAATATATTTAAGAACTGGGTTAGGGGTATATCGTAGTCGAGCCAACTCGACTACAGCATCTTACTTGTTAAATATATTATTTAACAGAAAGGTTGGGAGTATTTCCTAATCCAAGAAAATAAGAGTGAGCAGTTGGAATTCGCCTTGTTTTCCTCATTTTGAATATGTTTTATTTAGTCTGGATTTTATCAAATTTATTTAAAACATATCTTTCTACTATTTTGCGAACCTTTTTCGTTACTACAACACAGCAGATATGCAGTTGACATTTCAATTATTTGTGTCAGGTGAACCCGTTTGCAAACTCTTGACGTAAATGCATTTTCATCACAAATGAAAGGCTAACCAGGTTTTTGTCCAACATTTGAATAAAATTTCAGAATCCATTTAAAGATGCAAGCTATGTTTGGCAACAATTTATGAAGCTAGCTAACTGCTCCTATGCCTTATCGCAAACCAAAATTAACAGACGACACCTGGGTAGGTAGAGCTGCTCCCGTGTATTATTGCTTCCGATTCGTTGTGAATAATGTTGCATGCAGTCAAGAATTCAATTACCCCCCTCGAACCGTCGCTGTTATTGCCTGCCACTTAATGTTGACAATTTCCCATTTGATGCGACGCGTCGCAACGTCGACTCACTGAAAATATTGCCAAAGTCAGCGAATGGCGCATAGAGAAACCCCCTAGAAAAAAAAAAAATGGAATAAGGTAAACCAATCCACATCCATACATGTCGCAATGTTTGGCAATTTGTGCAGCGAGGCGACATCAACACACAACAAAAAATATAATAAAATATCTGTACGTGTGTTCAAAGCAAACATTTGCTGAGGAGAGCTAGTGAAGTATTCAGCAAAAATTGGGTAAGCGAATAGCGATGAGAAATATCTGATAAACTCTGAATAACCCAGTCACTGAGTCAGCCTCATTTGAGCATTGAATAGTCGCAACATTTGGAAACTAGTGATTCTTTGACCAAGCAACTAAAAAACACCATTAAAAAATCGAGAAAAAATAAATATAACCATAAGCAAATTTTTTTTTTCAAGAAAAGAGTCCGATTTAGGGATAAATATAGGTTGCAAACAGGTTTTCCTATTTTCCAAAATTAATAAAAAAAAATAAAAAAAACATAAACCTAAAACAAATTATTGAAATATACAAATTTAGTTCAAAAATTTCACATGTTAATTTTATAAATAATTATTAAAAATAATAATATAATATAATAATAATTATTAAAATAATATATATAATAATATAACTATATTAGTTATAAATAATAAAATTTAAATATTAAACTAAACGAGTGACTATTTTTATCACAGCACACAAAGTCACTTTTCCCTAAAAATGCTGTCATCACTGTTTAGATTATCTGTTTTAATTGTCAATATTTAGAATAAGAAATCTGGCACATTGTAATCATTGTTTCCACCTTCAATTTGTGCACAGTTGGCTATACCACGACGGATGTCATTTATCGATGGAACAAAGAGCGTCCTGCAGTTGCCATTGCGGAGGACATGAAACTGTCACAATTCGATTTGGTCGATTGTCCGGCTGGTAATATAACGGACATTGTTTACAAGGCTGCCGCTCCAATGCCGCAGCAATACAACAACAAGGACACGCTGTCACCCAAACTGCCACCGAACAACAACAACAACAAAGCGATGACTACATTCGCGGGCCCGGGGGCCAAAAATCAACATGTTCGTGGGACTGGCTTAAAGCTGGACAAGGGTGCGTTTGGTTCGGGTCGCGGCATAGCCGGTGGCGGTGGCGGTGGCGGTGGTCTTGTCACGAATCTGGCGGGCAGCATCAGCTTGGAAACGCATCATCCATGTAAGCGTGTGAAATTAGTGCTGTGGCTAATCTAATCTGTACACCTCCCCATTGTAGCGGAGTACTCGATGCTGATGGTTAATTTCCATCTGCAGCGTCACATGGGCAACTTTCTGATTCAGGTCTATGGACCCTGCTGCCTGCTGGTGGTGCTCAGCTGGGTCTCCTTCTGGCTGAACCGTGAGGCGACAGCAGATCGCGTTTCTCTGGGCATTACCACAGTGCTGACGATGACTTTCTTGGGATTGGAGGCGCGCACAGATCTCCCCAAGGTGTCGTATCCCACCGCCTTAGACTTCTTTGTGTTCCTCTCGTTTGGTTTCATCTTTGCCACCATTCTGCAATTCGCCGTCGTCCATTACTTTACCAAATATGGCTCCGGGGAGTGTTATTTTATAATCGAGGAACTGGAATCGGATTCGGGCGAATCCGAAACGGATATAGATGCCAGCGGGCAATCGGATTTTCGAGGCAGCAGTGAGTCCAAGATCTATGAAGTCATACCGCTATCCATGTGCGCCATCAATATGCCACCGTCCGGCCGCAGTCGTCTGGGCATGCTTCACTCTAGACGCACCACACGCAATCGTCGCCATGGACTGACACGCTTCAGTTTCTGGCGCTGCCTGGAATGGTTCAGCTGGCGTCGGCTACGGCGTCAGCCCCGCAAGGCAACCTGCTCCGATGACGATGAGGAGGACGATGAACAGACCCAACTCCGTGCCGATGACACACCCTGCACCTCGGCAGCAGCAGCTGCGGCCGCAGCAGCAGCAGCAAAATCTGCTCAAAGCTCACCGCCCGTTGTGGGACGCAGACGGATGTCCTTCTACAGGCGAGAGGAGCTGGAGGCGCGTCGCAAAGGGAAACGGACACCACAATACAATTCCGTGTCAAAGATAGATCGAGCCTCAAGGATTGTGTTCCCACTGCTGTTCTTTCTGATCAATGTGTTCTACTGGTATGGCTATCTGTCGAGGAGCTCGCGCATTCTGGCCAATGCGCCGTCGAGCACCTGATGTTACCTTTTAGCAATTTAGACACAGTCCTAAAAAGAAATCAAAACGCGTTCCACAAGGGAGAGCAGCGGCAAGGATAAAACAGATGTACGATCTGTACTGGATAAACTATGTAATTCAATTGAATATTTCATCTTCAGTTGTTATTTGCTCTTAACCTGATTTGCTCCAACAGCTACGAACGCTTTATGGGATTTCTTTTACGCGCTAAATTGCTAAACACTAAATGCAAAACTTACATATCACAGGACTACAAATTGTACATACATATGTACATACATACATCGATACATATAACGGTGTATGTATAACATTTAAATAAATATTATTTGTACAGTTAGCCAATAAGTTGCCTCTTCTCTGAGCCTTTAAATGCTAAGTTATAACCAATACTATAAATGCTAATTTTAATAAGTTCTTATAACAACAATTTGTTGAGTTTGCCCAAAGATCTGTAATGAAAATGTTAGAAATTTGCCGTGGCACCATTTGAAAATCTTTTGAAAAAGATACGGTAAACAGTTGGTTACTAGTAAAATAAACTCAATTGAATAAACTATTGAGATTGTTGATGCACAACACACTAACATAACTCTAAGCATAATTAACATATTAACTAATGAGCATCCCAGCATTATATGTAATAAATAACAATATGTGTATTTATTTATATGCAAACATTGCTGGATTTTTTATATAAAGATAAACAACTTTATACGATACGTAGATAAGATATGTAGAATGGTGCTTGCGATACGGTAACACGTTGTGAGTTTAGTCCGATAACTTTATAAAAAGCCTAAATATATGGCAAAAGATTAGCCAATGTGGGTAGATAAAAGTCTGGCATGGGCAGCTGAGGGTTTTCACGCAACTTTTCCAGCTGATAGCTACCCGTTCCAACCAGCAGCGATTGCAGATTGCAGTTTCTGGCAAAGGTGACGTCAATTTTGCAGCTACAATGTAAAAGGAAAGACATGGCTGACACAGCTGATTGACATACAAAGATTGGACATCTGCTTACCAATCCCCAATCATAAGCGTTCGGTTCGGCTGCAAGGCACCAGCATCGAGCAACGGTTGCAGCACCAATGGATTTGGCTTGCCCATTTCCGTAGCCATGCGCTGCGCACAAGCCTCAATGCCGGCAACAAAGGCGCCTGTGCCGGGTATACAAAAGTTTGGATATTTGTGCACCGCGTCCCTGTTCGTAACGAGAAAGGCGCAGTCCGGATTGCTACACAGAATGTGACAGGCTCTCGCAATTTTGCAATAACTGATATGCTCGTCCCAGCCCACAACAACGGCGCCCACATTGGCAGCAGCAGCTGCGGACTGGCCAAACTCGCTCTGCACAAATTCTGTCCACTTCACGCCCTGTTCAAGATGATCCGCTTTGCCCGCGCCAAAACTCTTGATGCCCGCTTCGTTTAATTCCCTGGCAATGGCCGCATTGCCGACCACATAAACGCTCTGTTGTGTGCTGTCGAATGTCTTGTGCTGCCTCAGATAATCTACAATTGTCTGCGTTGGCGATATGATGTGTGTCTCATCGGGTAACTGGAAGTTTAGGCGTTGGGCGCGCAGCAATAATTCTTGACGCGTCTTCAGGCCATTGTTTGTAATTAGATAGACCCGTTTGCCGGCACGCGTTTGCAATGCATTCAGCACATCGGCGGCGCCCACAATGGCCGTGTCATCGTGCCAAATTGTAGCTGTTCGGAATTTATAAGTACAATTAAGTTTTATGCAATTGCAAATGGATCGCGTACTTATCTCGATAAATAGCAAAACAGTGCTTTGATATCGAGAAATACAGCCGGGTGGCAGCACTGTCGCAGCTGGGTTCCCTTTCAGACACACACATGCATACATATACATATATGCTTGCCACTTACCATCACAGTCACTGATAATTGTGTCAAAGCTTTGCAGCCAGCTGTTTACCTGCTCTGCCTGAAGATCGAGTATATTTATGGCACTAGCCTTAACCATTTTTGTTGTAAACACGGACTGATTGTGGAACTGATGTCTGCTTTCGCAGTTGTTTGCTATTCAACTGATCGCTTGTCGAGTAAGCGCAATTCATCGTGATTATTAACTGGGTGTTGCTATCTCCCTCCCGCCAAGCTATTAGCAGCTGATCTGCGCTACAATCGAGATGAAGGGCATATCGATAGGAATGGCCATTTTACAAAACTATTGTTTTATTGTAAATTGTACTATATAAGCTTATTGCAATGCATTTTCTTAAAAAAATTCCATTCTATTGTAAATTTTAATAGCGTACCTGAGCGAAATACATAAGCCAAATAACATTTGAATTGTGAACTAAAATCAATTATTTTCTCCCGCCATTGCGTCCATAATGGACGGCAGCAGATCACCCAATTTCGGCAAATAAACATCGGGTATTAATTTCTTGTCCTCGGGATTATCGCTTTCCCGCCACTGCTGCACATCGCTCAACTGGTGGATGCCAGTGCCGACGAGGAGTGTCTGAAATCCGCAATTGTATCCCAGCAGCACATCCGTATTAGCACGATCCCCAATCATCAGAGTGCGCTCGGGAATTATTCTCTTCTGCTTGATGAGGAACTCACAAATGGCCGGATTTGGTTTGCCAATCACAATGGGTTCGCGTTCTGCACACGTTTTGATAGCGGCCACAAAACTGCCGCTGCCAGGCACAACCAGCGAAGGCATCGGAAACCGCTCATCGGTGTTAGTGGCGATGAACAGGCATTTTGGATCGCTTAAATACGATGCGGCTTTTGTCATTTTGGGAAAACTGAAATGCTCATCGAAGCCGACGACAACGGCGCCAATGTTCTGTTCCAGATTTAAATGCTTCGACATAAACTCGCCCAGATTACACTGCATAACATCCGGTCCTGTGCCGGAGTGATCTATGCCAACCGCGTCCAATTCCTGTGTAATTCCCTCGGATCCAATCACATAGACCCGTTTGCTAAAGTGACGCCTCTGAAGATAGGCGGCCGTTGCATGGGCAGTCGATATAATACAGTCCTCAGTGATGTGGAAGCCCAGATCCACACCTTTGGTCAGGAGTTCCCCGCGAGTTTTTGTCGAATTGTTTGTGCAAAAATAAATGCTTTTACCCAATTTCTTCAATTGGTTCATTGTATTCACGGAGCCGGCAATCGGCTTTCCATATACCCATAGAACACCTGCAATTAAATCAAGACATTTTCATTAACAAATGAAATTAGTTGATCGATTTTATCGATTATTAAAAAATTGGATAACTTTAATAATAAAATACACGCATCTAAATATAAATTTGACTTATTCTGAAATTCATTTACAAATTTAACTAATTGTGGATACTATTAATTAACTTTATAAGACTTAAACGTTTTATAAAAAGTAAAACACCTTAAAATTCACATGTTGGCATTGATTTTACATCATTCAACAATTACAGCGGAAACGAAATGTCGAGTTTGCCGTTCTCCGTTGATATTGTACTCTGACATTGAAATTTGCGCGGACACACACACACATACCGACATACGCAAATGATGAATGTCACTATTGACTTACGTCAAACTAACAATAAGAAAAAATAAATTAAAAATTATGGGGCATATAAACTTCTTGCAGTCCAATTCACGTACATACATTCATATATGGACGTAGTATCTTATTTTTAAGGTAAGTTCACAAACTCACCATCGCAATCAGATATAACGGAATCGAAACTATTTAACCAATCGTTGACCTCTACTCGTGAAAGGTCTAGCAAGTTGGTGCACGTCTGTTTATACATTCTGTATTTTATGTTAAATTCAAAGTGAGTTGCTCCAATTTCAGTATATTACTGCAGGCTATCAATTAATTACAAAATTTCATTCACTCCTAATTTATTTATGTATCTCCATTGAGGAATGCTCTTCTGACAGTCTGGCAGCACCGCATCCAATCAGCTGGGAGTATACAAAATCAGCTGGTCAACATTTGACAACTCTGTCAACTGTCGTTGCCCGCAATTCGAACGTTCAGATTTGAAAATGAATTAAAAACTTTTCAATATTACACTTTAATGCCGTTTATTATTGTATTTGGCGCTTACATATACAATTACTTATAGTACAGGTTTTTGTTTTGTTGAATCTCAGCTTTCTTTCATTTCCTTTTTGTTTTTTAATTTTTACAAACATGCTGGAAGAAACAAATTATTGCAAACGAGGTAAAATACTGTAACTACATCAAATAATAATTTGGATGATTAATAGTTTAAACTGCCTGCGAGTAAAGTATGATTGGGATGAAGGGGAACTATTAAACTGGAATCTAGCGCGAAAATGTTGTTTTTGCATTTTGTACCATAATTTGCATTTAAAATAAATCTCATTAAGCTAGCAAATGTAAAACGAACGAAAAGTTTGCTAATTACAATATTAACTATTTTACAGTAATCATAATTATAAATTAAGAACTAGATACGAAACTTTATCGAGAAATTGCATTTAGAGTGTGCAGATTTTTTTTTAAACACATTTGTGTGTGTGGGTTATATATCTGAGTGTGTGTGTGTGCGGTGAGAGAGGTAATGAGCCAAGTATATTAACTAATGGATTTTGGCTAAAAGTGTGACATTAGTAAGCTGCCTGGACCGCCACCGCCAGCGCTCCCTCCAGCACCGCCACCGCCGCCGCTGGTGCCCAGCACAGAGCCCAAGAGAGCTCCACTTGGCATCTGTTGCTGCTGATGCTGCATAGGCAGCTGTTGCTGCATCTGCAGTGATGTCGAAAAACTGTTTAAGCCCATGCTGCCGGGATTAAGGCCAACGCCGACGCCAACGCCACCAGTCGCCATGGGATTGGACAGGCCAGCGGTGGCGCCCATAACGGGACCACCCATGCCAGCAGCAACAGCTCCACCTCCACCTCCACCGCTAGGCAGGCCAATGCCTAGCGCCGCGCCTGGCTCAGGACTTTGATTCTTCTTTTTGCGTTTCTTCTCCTTTTTGCGCTTCTTACGCTCCTTGTCATCTTCGTGACGCTTCTGTTTCTTGTGCTTCTTCTCGTACGTCTCCAGGCCAGCGGAATCTGCAGGAGCACATAACAAAATATGAATATATACGGATTAAATTTAGGTGACTTACCCAGCAGCGTTGATTCAGGGCCACCCGTGGTGATGCCGTCCTTGTGTTTGTGCTTTTTGTGCTTGTTTTTGTGTTTACGCGCAGGTGTTGCATATGTGGTGCGATACTGTTCGGGCAGCTGCAAGACAAATCGAAATAATCAGCATGAGCACATAGCACACATGAACGATCATACTCACCGCTCCCTGATGCAAACGGAAGCCGGCCAACTGCACGGCAGTCAGCGGGAGCAGCTCCTTGCCACCAATCGGGGGCTTCTCGATGACGCTGCGCAACGTGCTGTTCTCGATGGGCTTCGTGATGAGTTCACCGATGCTGGGTATATTGGGTAGAAATGATGCCAAAGATTCCTTGATTTTTTTCTCCTTGAATTTGGTCAGTGTGTGATGCAGTCCATATTCGGTCATGAGATCCTTGTCGCCCGTCAACTCCGCCTTTGCCGGTGGCTCCTTCATCGAGTAGAATGGCCCCGTGTGTATTATTGTCGGCGTCTTACCCAGCGATATTGTCGTTTTCAGCGTACCCGACGAATCCTGTCGTGCCACAACCGGCGAGCGACCGCCGTGTGGCGAGGATCTGGGTGAATCCATCATTATATTCCCGTAATTGTTCATCATTTCCAGGCAGGTGCAGGGGGGCAGGGGGACGCGGCACTGGCGCTGCGCGGATCAGTCAGTCAGTCAGTCCGTCAATCACACACACACAACAACAGCAACAACAACAACAAAGCAGCAACAGCTACAACAACAACAACAACAAGGCCAGACGTTGCAGCAACTTTCGCAACTCGCTTGGAGATGCTGCTGCCGCATACACAAAACGCGAGCAATACACGCTCAGTTTGTTAGTGCGGCGGCCCAAAACACTTTGATGTCGATTTTAGCAATTAATTTGCACGTTTATTGCGTTTTTAATGGTGTTCAATTTGCAGACGAGACTCTCGCCATCTTGTTGTGTTCGCGTACAAGTGTGCACAGCTAGCGACAAACTAAAAAATAGCTTGCAAGTAACATGGCTAAATACCATCAAAATACTGCAAATTACATTCGCGATTAATCATGTAATCGGCGATTAATCGATGCGCATCGATAAATTGGCCGTCATCATCTGCAGTTTGCCGTGTTCTAGCCGTAGGCGCATTGTAAAATTTATATTGGAACGTTGAAATTAACGTCACTTTAGTGTTTTTTTATTGGCCTTAAAGTGAACATATTTTACCAATTGACCAGCGATGCAATCGACATTACGCAGAACAGTGACAGCTGTAGCCAAGGTACAAAGGCAAACTAAATAAAATTCACTTCTCTTTTTTGGGGGGGGTTATGCAATGCTAACCTAAACAGGTCATAACTCTGCCATCAATTGCAATCGAGGCGTCCAAAATTGTGCGTGTATGGTATGTGTGTGTGTGTGTAAATGTCAAGGCCATTGATTAGACCACTTAACAGCTGATCCGGCTGATTTAGGCCCAATAAGCAAGCAAAAGTGTTAATTGCTGGCAACGATTAACATAAACAAATCAGTAATTAAAAAAAAAAAATAAAACGTGTGACCAAAGTCAACTACAATCTTAATCCTTATTTCTACTTTGCAGTCGCAGTTGCGAAGCAATACTGCAATTTTGGGTGCATTAAATGCACGCTGTTATTCGAGCACACACGAAGCAGACATTGTGGTGATTGGCTCCGGACCGGGTGGCTATGTGGCCGCCATTAAAGCGGCCCAAATGGGCATGAAGACCATCAGTGTGGAGAAGGAGGCAACGCTAGGCGGCACCTGTCTCAATGTCGGCTGCATTCCATCGAAGGCGCTGTTAAACAACTCACATTACTATCACATGGCGCACTCCGGTGATTTGGCTGCACGTGGCATCAACTGCGGCAGCGTCTCGCTCGATCTGGAGAAGCTCATGGGACAGAAGACGACAGCGGTTAAGGCGCTGACCGGCGGCATTGCGATGCTGTTCAAGAAGAACAAAGTCACACAGCTGTCGGGCTTCGGCAGCATCGTTGGCCCCAACGAGGTGCAGGTGAAGAAGGACGATGGCACTGTCGAAACGATCAACGCCAAGAACATACTGATTGCCACCGGCTCGGAGGTTACCCCCTTCCCCGGCATCACGGTAAGTGAAAAGAATCCATAATGGAATCAGTAATAGATTTAATCTCCTCTGCAGATCGATGAGGAGGTCATTGTGAGCAGCACGGGCGCCTTGAAGCTGGCCCAAGTGCCCAAGCACATGGTTGTGATTGGTGCTGGTGTCATTGGATTGGAACTGGGTTCGGTTTGGTCACGTTTGGGCGCCGAGGTGACTGCTGTGGAGTTCATGGACACCATTGGTGGCGTTGGCATTGACAACGAGGTCTCCAAGTCCTTCCAGAAGATCCTCACCAAGCAGGGACTCAAATTCAAGCTGGGCACTAAAGTGATGGCTGCGACACGCAACGGTGACAGCGTCACCGTCTCCGTGGAGAATGCCAAATCCGGTGAAAAGGAGGAGATGCAATGTGATGCACTCTTGGTCAGTGTGGGACGACGCCCGTACACCGAGGGTCTAGGTCTGGAGTCGGTGGGCATTGTGAAGGATGATCGTGGCCGGATTCCGGTTAACGCCACCTTCCAAACTGTTGTACCGAGTATTTATGCTATTGGCGATTGCATCCATGGACCAATGTTGGCGCACAAGGCCGAGGATGAGGGTCTGATCACCATCGAGGGCATCAACGGCGGGCACGTACACATTGATTACAATTGTGTGCCCAGCGTGGTCTACACGCATCCCGAGGTCGCGTGGGTGGGCAAAACGGAGGAGGTCCTTAAGCAGGAAGGTGTCGCATACAAAGTGGGCAAGTTCCCCTTTTTGGCCAATTCGCGTGCCAAGACAAATAACGATACGGACGGCTTCGTCAAGGTGCTCGCCGACCAGGCCACGGACCGTGTCCTGGGCACCCACATCATTGGCCCGGCTGCCGGTGAACTCATCAACGAGGCTGTTCTGGCCATGGAATATGGCGCTTCGGCGGAAGATATTGCACGTGTCTGTCATGCGCATCCGGTAAGCTATTGATAATATATCTGCTCCGCACATATGCTAATTGTTTGTGATCTTCTGAACCTTTACAGACCTGTTCCGAAGCTTTGCGTGAGGCCAACGTGGCGGCCGCATTTGGTAAACCTATCAATTTTTAGAGAATTCCTGTCTTTACCGCCTTCTTCAGAAAAATTCGATATACTAGCGTCAACACTTTGTTTGAAATTCTCAATATGCAATTGTAACGAAACATCTCCGATCAATATATAAATTGCAAAATACTGCAATATATTTGATTAACTGTTTAAATAAGTTTTAGAAATAAAAAAGAATCGCGTTTAGAAAGTTCCGCGCCTTTTATTTATCGATGAGTATCGTGCGTTGGGCGATAGTCGAATATTATCGATATTTGCGATATGTGTCGTATGCGTATGGTCACACCTAACAGCATATATTTCACTTTTCAAGATTTGTTGTCAAAATCAAACATCAAGTTTATTTCTTATTTTTTTTATGTTAATCGTTAGTTTTCCGAATTTTGAATAAAACCCTGAATCATCCGAAAGTACAAAATTAATAGCACTTGCAATGTTTCGCGTTGGCAAATTCACATTCAATCGCGGCGAACGCATGCCGCAAATCAAACATTTACTGCTGGCAAACCGGCAATTTTACGACACTTCCACTAGGGAACGAGCCTCGGCATCGCCAACGGCACAACTGCAATCGGCTGCTGGCAAAACACCACCGAAGAAGTCCAACTCCAGCGAGCAGCAGGACCAGAACTCTGCGGTGAGTGTTGCCCCTTATGATGTAACCAAATCCAATTGAACCTCCCCCTTCTCTCTCTTTATTTATATATAACTCTCTCTGTCGCTGTGCAGCACAATCAACGCTGGCCACGAAAAGTCTTCAGCGGCATTCAGCCAACTGGCTCCTTGCACTTGGGCAACTATTTGGGCGCGGTGCGCAAATGGACGCATCTGCAAAAGGCACGCGAAAATGTGACGCTCTGCATCGTGGACATGCACTCGATAACCATGCCCCACAATCCGCCCGTGCTGCGCGAGAACATCTTTATGATGGCAGCCACGCTGCTCGCCTGCGGAGTGGATCCTGCGCTGAGCACACTCTTCGTGCAGTCGAGCGTTATGGAGCACGCGGAGCTTAACTGGATACTCAGCTCGCTGACGACGATGCCGCGTCTGGCGCAGTTGCCCCAATTCAAGGAGAAGTCGCGCAGGGTGAAGGATGTGCCGCTCGGCTTGTATGTGTACCCAGTGCTGCAGGCTGCCGACATAATGCTGTACAAGTAAGTGCTTTGGATCAGTCATGCACAGTGGTGCCAAATCCAAAAAATTAACAGTGGGTAGACATTGCGAGTGTAAATATGATTAGGCAAAGTTATGGCTAGAAAATCATTTCTAACAACAATTTAATTAGTTTAAGATCCTGTTTAAAAATCATATTCTATTATTAATTAATTTATTTAATTATTCATATTCGTATGGTACAAAAATAGGTAAACTGCTTCAAATTGCTGCTAAACTTGAATTTTCCGGTTCCAGTGTACAAATATATTTTAAGTGTTGTAATATATGGAAAATCATTATCAAAGACTTACCTTAATATATTTGTATTATTCAAATATTTAAATTCTAACTGATAATATATTTATTTAGAATATAGATTATAATAGGAAATTTGCTTAATTTTCGATAGCTATAAAATTTTACCGATTCAAATGCTAGTTTACTATCTAGATTTTGTCCCACTGTATATTGCAGTTATTTTATTGTAATTCCCTTCTTACTCATCCTCAGATCCACCCATGTGCCAGTTGGAGCGGATCAGCTGCAGCATATACAATTGGCCCAACATTTGATTCGAGCATTTAACACACGCTATGGCGAAATGTTCCCGGAGTGCAGTCCCATGATTGAGGAGAACGATGCATCCCGGGTGCTATCGTTGCGTGAGCCATCCAAGAAGATGTCCAAATCGGACCAGGATCCACGTGGCACCATCAATCTGAGCGACTCGCCCGATCTAATCCGGGAGAAAATCAAGAAGGCCATCACCGATTTCACATCGGACATCACTTACAGCCCGAGCATGCGTCCTGGTGTCAGTAATCTGGTCAACATCCATTCACATGTCACCGGCGAGAGCATCGCCACTGTAGTGGAGGAGGCCAAGCTGCTAGATACGGCCAAGTATAAGGAGCGCGTCGCCGACGCTGTCATTGAACATTTGCGTCCCATACGCGAGAAGATCAACATGCATCTGGCCAACGAGAATGAGCTGTGCTACGTGCTGGAGATGGGCGCGGAGAAGGCACGCAAGTTTGCCCAGCAAACGATGAGTGAGGTGAAACAGCGTCTGGGTCTAGGCATCAGTGGCCCGCTGCCGGCTAGCGTCTCTGTCGCACCCCTGCTGCCCGATCATGCCAAGCTGACGGCCAGCCAACGTCTGGCCAAGGGTGTACTCCACCCGGATGCCAATTCGCACAGTCTGCCGCACTTTGAGCAGCGCTGTGAACCGGGCCATGGCACGCTCACATCACTCGTTGGCGGCAATGCGGGTCAGTCAGTCACCGGAGGAGGAGCTTACTCTCACAACCAGCCAATACGCCGAACTGTTGTGCCCGTGCAGACGATGCGCGTGGAGAAGTCCAAGAATTTAATGCCGTCCCGGCACATCTTCAAAATGGACCAATTTAATGTACCGAAAATGGCATACCGGGATCCGGGCATGGTATACACCAGCAAACGACCCGATCAGCGAGAGCGACGAACTGCTGTCCTTGGTTTCTCGGCTGCGGAATATTTGGCAAGGGAGAATAGCAGTCACTTGGCGGGTACCTCGTATGGGGGCAATGCAAATCATAGTGCTTTGGCTGCCGTCACCAGCCGGGTGAATGCGGCCGTCAAGCAGCAGGAGAGTTTCAGCAGCCTGGCGAACAGTGCCTACTATAAAGCTGCTGCCAGCTCCTTCAGCAGCACCAACCCCAGTGTCGTCAATGTCGCCGCCAGCACCATGCATAAACGCAGCAACAATAGCATTAGCACCAGCACCGCCTCCACTTCCAGCTCCTTCAGCAGCACCAATCCCAGTGTTGTCAATGTCGCCGACAACACCATGCATAATTGCATTAGCACCAGCACCACCTCCACTTCCAGCTCCTCCACCACCTCCAGCGAGACCAGCAATCCAAAATCCTCCAAAGCTTTTGTGGATGAGGCGGAAAATGACACCGATGAGCCAGAGGAAGATGAAGAGAACTACACTGGCGATGCGCCCGATAGTAAAATAGAGAAATTGAATTAGCTCATTGTGATGAATGTCTGCAATTGTTTATAGTATAGTCTTATATATATGTAAATCGCTTGTTAAACCCATGATAATGAAACATACGAATCTGAAATGCTTGAATTGAGCGCTATTTGTGTTTTGTCTACTACATATCGATTACTCAAATCAATAACATTGTATAGTATTTAGTATTTTACAAGCTTATCGCAACCGATAGCCGATACTCGATTAGCTGGGGATTTTTCTGCTTGTTAGCTGCGGTCACACTGCACAGGTCACTTAGTATTTTCGTAGTATATTCTGTGCGGTTCGGATGTACGCGCGGATTTTTTGTCGTTGCGTCTCGATTTGTTCGCCTATGTTTGCGTATGTGTGTGTGTAGTGTGTTTGTGAAACAACAAAAAAATAAATCAAAAGCTAATAGTATGCAAATGCGTTGCCAGCGTTACGCACGCGTACAAATACAAAAGCCAAGTGTATGAAAAAACCGCAAAGTGTAATAATATATCAACATCAACGCCCGCGCCCAGCGAGTGAAAGTGCAACAGACACAAGAAAATAACAAAAACTAAAAAATCGGCTCGAATTTTGGGCCAACTCACGCAGCTTGTACGTTTCGGCCTTGGCTACACAATATTTAATCATATCAAAATTTGAAACGCGGAAATTATCTAAAAATAATAAAAATTAATATAAAAAAAAATTATTAATAAATAAAAAAGAATAATAAATATATTTGCTCAACTACCTGTTCTTCAAAGTTCGTCGGACGCAGCAGCAGCCAAAGCATCAGCGCAGCAGATCAAAAAGAGGTGCGCAACACAGCAACAAGAAAACTAACTGTTGCGTCTGCATGTGTGCGTGTGCTTGTGCATATGCACGTGTGTGTGCGTGTGTAAAGTGCATATTCTGTTTTAAAATACATTTGATTGTGCTACGCTTAACGGTTATTTTGCTACATAGGTTAATATTGCGCCCAACGCGATTTAACAGGTGCTCATTTTGTCTTTTGTTTGCGCTTTAACTGTTTTATAATAGCAGCCGTCGTCGTCTGTTGTTCTATTTAGGCTTGCTAATTGGATTGGATCTCATTTGACAGCATTTAAAAGTTTGGCATGCGTTTCGCTGTTTAGAGTTTAACATGCGTCTCGAGCTGTAAATTTTGTATTTGGCAGTGGAAAAAAGAAAGAAAAAAAAGCACTGCTTAAATTATTTTATAATACATCTTTAATGTTTCACTATTGACATTAATGATTACAATATTGCAAAAAACAGGGATCGAGCAAGTTGAAAAAAAAACCAGCTTAAATTAATACCTATTTAATGCTTTGCTGTTAATAATTACAATATTATTAAATTACCAGACATTTATAATTTATTACCTATCGTTTTGGTTGTTTTTACTCCGTTTATTTGACACGCAATGCGCCTACCGTTATTGATTCTCAAACTGTAAGCGGTTGGGGCTGCATTGGTTGTCTAAGCATTTGATTTCGTCGTCGTCGCACTTAACTAAATGACTTGTTTTAGTTTCAGTTGTATCTGAGATAGTTGTAACATTTGCACAAATGCGAAATTCGCATTTGTCGTTATTTTTTTGTTGTTTGTTTTGCGTTTTTGCCATTTTATTACCGGTGTTGTTTTTGTTGTTGCTGTTATTTAAGCCATGTTGTACCAGTTGGCGCCATCGCTCCAGGTTTTTTATTTAGTTTGTTGTTTTCTTTGGTTTGGTTTGGCTTTTTTATTTTTTGTCGTTTCCCGTTTGGTGTGCTTTTCATGCGGACGAAGAAGTTTCGTTTTTCTCGATACCCTGCACCGTTCAAAAATCCCATAAAGGGTATAATAGAGTTGAGCTACATCGATTAAAAAATAAATTGTACCACCAATATTATTTCGTTCTACTTTCCTTGGTGTGTGTTTCAAAAAATCGAACAAAAGTAAAAGCTAGAAACGATCTTAGTAGCAATATATCAATTTATTAAAAGTGAAAATGTATATCTGTATCTTTTTTTTGCCTTCTGTAACGGTAATAAGTTCTCTCTGCGTTAATTAATTAGAAACCGTGCAAGAAAGTAATTTTTTGTTAGCTTAAAAATTCACTGTCAATTTTTATCAGTTTAGATGAGTTGCTCACAACTTTTTAGAAGAAGCTGGCAACGCTCTAGTGACAATTCATCTGTTTAATCATCAATCAATCAACAAAATGGAAGCGCTTAAAAAATTTCTTTTTAATTTTGGGCTTTTAAATGTGCGCTGCTGTTGTGCACAAAACAGCTGTTAACAATAAATGACTTTGTCATCATTTAGCAAATTGACGTTAAATTCATGGTAAACTTTTCGTTTGTATTCATGAATTAAGCAAAATTTGTGAAAATGTTGCAAATTAAGCAAAAGCTTTGTTACAAATTTAAAATTAAATTACATTAAAGTTTAGTCATTAAATATGAGCATTTAAAATGCAGAGCAAAACTTTTGGCCTTAAATGGGAAGCTACTAGCATAAGGGTCTAATACAGAGTATCTCTCCGTCGATCAATTTGTATGGGCTGGTATTGCTTTTAATTAATTTAATGTAATTGTAATTAAGCCAAGAGGCAACAAATACTGTTAGGGGGAGCAGGTGCCAGGGGAGAAAGGAATTAGATCAGCACTGAGAGGGATACTTTCCTTCTTGGCACAAGTACTTCCTGCTTTATAAAGATGTTGTCTTAAGTACAGCTGTAACCACCTGCCCAGCAGCAGGAAATAGTTGGGGCAAACAGGACATTGTGACACTTGAGGCTGTGGTAATGCGAAACCCACTCAAAAGACGCAGCAGCCGCAGTGGCAGCTGCAGCTGCACTTATCTAAAAATTCTTATTTTTTGTGCTTAGTTTACTTTGCATTACGTCACACGTTGCGTAGTTTGTTTCCTCTTCTGCTTCTTCTTCTGCGTTCATTATGCATTGTAATTTGATAGGTTTTTTTTTTTTTTTAGGTTTCCCTCAAGTCCATTTGGCCCCTATTAACATTGCTTGGCGCTCTAAAATTACAGTTACCACTCCCCCAATTCCCCCTCCTCCCCCTCTCACTCTGCATTTACTTGCTCAGTTTTGAGTGTCTAACGGTTCTGCTTTGCAGTGCACTTTGCATATTGTACTGCCCAAAAATATTCATTGTTTTTGTATTTTTTTTTTCGTTGCCAGGCCTTGGCACAGTTATGCGGCTTGGCCACCTTTTTGTATTTGTTGTTGTTGTTGTTTGCCTTTTCTTCTTTTGTTTTGCGTTAACTTGTTGTTTGTCTTATGACTTATGGCTTTTGGTTTGCTGTTCTGCATTTGCAGTTTGGCGTTTTTTTAAGCTTGACCTGCTGCCAGTTTAACCATTTGAAAAGCCAGCAAAGCAAGCTTAACTTAAAAACAAAAAAAAAAACCAACATATGTTGTCACTATGTTATATTTATATACGAGATATAGCAGCTATATACACATGTTATATTTGTTTTTAAATGGTTGAAGAATAAGAAGACTGATGTTTAATTTGATCAAAAGATATACTTGGCTTTATTATTGCATTTATCGATTGCATAGAAATTTTATACTTTGTGATTCTTAATTTATTATTATTTTTTTAATAATAATTATAATTTACATATATTATTTTTTTGTAATTAGTACAGTCAATTTTATATATAATTACAAAAAAACACCCTTGTCTAATTCAATACACATTACCTCTTAGCTATCTAATTGTCATCGCTACAAAGTTATAAATTAGAATTGTATTTTGCAAAAGTTTAACAACTGCATTAATTAAAAACGAAAATAAAAATATAGAGAAAAATCACAGCTAAAATTATAATTACACATTCTGCCGCATTTGAACTTCAAATCGCAGCGATTCAAGGCAAACGAGTCGAAAAGACTTTTTATTGTGTTGAATTTTTTTCAGCTTGTTGATAAACAAGGCAAAGCGAGAACTCGTGCCAGTTGTTGTTGCTATTGTTGTTGCCAAAAAATAAAAATAACAAACAAAAATAAATACAACGCCTCGCCGAGAAAAAAGCGTGTCAAACAACTAAAACTATGCAAGCCTTAAAAGCTCAAAAAGGCAATACACAAAATATAACGAAAGACAAGAAAAGACAGAAAACTGAAGACAGCATTAGAAGTTGGCCATAAACAGCATAGACAGACAGTCGATGACATCTTCAATTGGCTTGTAATTGGCTGGCAATCCACTTTGAAATGGAAATGGAAAAATGCAGTCAACGCCAAAGTGGGTCAAATGCATGCACCACCTGCGCACCACTCGGTTCAATGCACCAGTCATGGAAATGGTCTGAGAAATTGAGAATTGAAGTTGCTAATGAATGGTGCTGCACATGTTAAGTGATTAGTCAGGGAAGCGCAGGAAAAACCAACAGAGGAGAGCATGTCTAATGTCAACTCGGCTCTTTCAGACACGCCGCTCGACAATGTCACTTTTCAGTTCTTTTGAAAAAGACACCTAAATAAATAATTGCGTTTACTGCCGTGCAAACACAACACAAGAAAATTATGATATCTTAGAAATACCGAATATTAGATACTCTTTGAAGACCGGAGTCTGCAACATAGTTTCCAAAATGTTTGACTTTGTTAAATCTTAGAATATTACTGTTTAAATTAATAACTGAAGTAACGAAAAGTTAATATAACTATTTTGAGTGCTCTCAAGATGTTTTCAGTTGAGGAAACTTACTACGAACTCAATATACACTACTCCTTTACCAGAAATAAATAAATGGGTCGTCTCCTCTAATGCGTTTCAAACTTGAAAACAAAATTATAATACTCTCTGTAAGTGTATTATGCGATGAAAGAATTGCAATGACTTTAAACAGGTGTCGACTATTCTGTTATTGTTCTTGTCTTTATTATTGTTCTTCTTTTTTTTTTGTTCTGTCATGTGTTGCGGCTTGTAGTTTTGAATGCATCTCATGGATGCAAGTACGTGGCTGATAGATGCATCCACTTTTGGCATCGCACATTTTTGATTGAATGCAATCCTAAACAAATTTTAAGTCTTTCCATTGCACAACTTGCACATAACTCAATATTCACATAAGTTGCACGAAAGATTTATTCTCCAATGAAATTATATGTGAATATATATTTTGTCTCTCTGTTCTAATTCGAGCAAGTATCTTCTTCTTTATAAAACTTGGCTATATTTTGCAGTTGACTGTCACTATATATCATAGGGGCAATAAAAGCGATCTGTCTGGTCAAAAATTCAGTTAATTTACAATAGATATTTGGGCTCATAAACAAAATCATCCATTCTTAGTTTTATTATGTTAGAAACATTTTTTGATTGAACAAATAAACTTTAACGAATTGAAATGAAATTCTGGCAGATATATTTATATATAATTTATGTACATAACACTGCAACTATATTTAACTTTCACATCTTTCCAGTTTTTGTTGTCAATTTTAAATTTTCTGACTCAAGATCGCTGCCTCAAACCAAACATTAACTTATTCTCATGTGGGTTGATTTTACATCTGGAGTTTGATTTGCTTAAAGCCTTCTCGCATTTTTGTTTTCCAGTCTCTTAACTTCATAAGCAACTAAATCCCAGTCGCTGTAAAGTGGAATTCTGCCTGCCCCAACAACGCCGCCTGCCTCATTATTCATTCAGGAAAGCAGTCGTCCAAGTTTTTTTTTCTTCTTTCTTTCTTGTTTTTTTGGTTTCTCTTTGGTTTCCGCTTTTGGTGTACGCCCCAAGAATTTTAAACCTGCTGCTCGTCTGTGGAGAGGAGGCTACAAATTAGCGGGAACTGCCAGTGTGGTATCCACGATCCGAAATAGAGCGACTCTTGCCCAAGAGAGGTGCAGACAGTTTGAGGCGCATAAAAATAAAATATGTCAAAGCAACGCAAATGAGACTTTTGTATTTCGATTGTAGAAGGCGGCGAATTTTAACAGCCCAACCAGATGCAGCTTTTTAATTAAAATCCCGAAATGTTTTCGTTTATTTTTAATTCCTTTCTAGCGCTCCATTAGTCAAACAGTCATCAAACCAATTTTGTTCCACAAATCTGTATTTTCATTCAATTTGTCATGCAATTTGTTGGCTGTTCCAAACAATTTTCAACTTGACTTGCAACTGATTTTTCAAGTTGCCAAAACTTTTAAAAATGTGTGTGTTTGTTTTTTTACGACATTTATTTCACTGTTGTTGCTCTTTGCACTGTCATTCGTTTTGTGCATTTTCCACACGTTTTCCTAGTGCCCAGTGACCTAATTTTCAATTTTCATTTGATTCTTCACTTCGAGTGTCGCAATTTCCACATTTCATTCTGTCTCTTTTGTTGTTCTTTTTCTGTGTAATTAATCAATATAGTTTTTGTCTGATTTGGTTTTATTTTGTTTTGGGGGGCGTTTAATTTTATTATCTGTATGTTTATATATATATATTTGTGTGTGTGTGTGTCTGAATGTATGTGCTTTGTTTGGGGGCGTATTCTTCTGAGATCAGCTTTGTGGAGCGTTTATATGCCAGTTCTGAAGGTCAATCCAAACAAATCAAGCATTGTTAAATTTCTTTTATTTAATTTTATTATTATTATTATTGTTGTTGATCGCAGATCACTCAAATATAATTTTCCTCTCTCTGAAAAATAATTTTAAACTAATCTCAGAGTCCTCATTTTCCTAATGCTCTATGTGAGATAGTCTTAGCCTGCTCAAACTCAAGTCTACAAGTTGCATCTTTACATGTTTTGGCCTGGGTAGATGTCTGTTTTTTTTCCAGTTTCTTATTATATTTGCCTTGCTGCTCCTCTAGTTGGAGAATGACGGCAGGCCAGTTTATAAGCCTTGCTAACAGCTTCGCAAAGAGGAATGCCTTTTTTAATGGTCAAAACAACTCTGGGAAATGCCTGTAAAGTTTCCCAACAATGCGTTATGCATCATGCGTCTGGGGCAACACATAAGCCAGCTTAAGCTAACGGGGGAACATGGTTTATTGCGTAAAACAAATGAAATTTATTTTCATCAGTCCCCTTTCCAATTTCAACTTCAAGTTTAACCTTTGCTCTATTGTTAATGAAGCTTGCACTGTGAATAATTTTCTAGAACTTGGCCAATGATTAAAAAGCTATAAATGAGCACTTTGACATAAATCGGCCAATTTCAAGTCTCAAAAATGTATACAAAAATATTTTCAGAATATGCACGTAGCCAGAAAAAAATTGCATTGCAGTTAATTATATGGCTTGTATGCATTTAAGCGCAAAACACGTTTTGGCAGTTTCTGTCTGAGAGAGGTGAGAGACAGACTTTAACTTTTGAGTGGATCATTAGTTTCAGCTATTGCGCAAATGTTGCTAAATTTGTTGGAGATCTTTGATGAATATGCATTTGTGTTCCAGACATTATTATTCACTATTCTTATCTAATTTTGTTGACCAGCTGCTGCTGAATGCTGAGTAAATCTCATTATCGCTAGCTCAAATCTGGCATCTGTTTGCTATACTTTTGCGAGTTTATCTCAAATTCCGTTTTTGCTGGCAGGTAGCAAATTCGACACTTGTGAAAAGGTTCTTTTTGAAATCCCTTCATGCTCGAAATCCCAGACGCCGCTTTAATTAACTATTTCAATAGAATTCTCACTGGTGCAGAATTTATGTTTCACTTGAACTATGCACAATATTTTGGACTATGTTCGCTGCTCAAGTGAGCATGTGTTATGAAAACACACTGGGAAAAAATATACAAAAGAATTTGGAAAGTTTATGATTTGGATTTTCCGAAACTGAATTTCTTTTACGGCTTCTAAACTATAAGGGACATTTTTCTACATTTTCTTTATCGTTTTTTATGTTTCGATGAAAATTAGTTTTAATTTAAGAAATATTAAGATTATAAATTCTTAAAGTTAGAATAAAAATTCTTAAACTTAGAAAGTGTTAAAAAAAAGTGTAAAGACATTTTGTATCACTGTCAGTTTAAAGAAAGCGTTTCAACTTTCTAGAAATTGATAAATTAGTGTAGAATTTATTTAAAAAATGTAAGATTAATTCCTGGTTTTCAAGGATATGTGAAATTAAATTTCCTCCTCCTTTTTGTTGAGTGTATGCTGACCTGAAGCAAACCAAACTGAAATAATGCAAGTTGCGTGTGCTGCGGCAAGCGGCCAACAGAGATGAGTAGCTGCCACATGTTGTTGTTGCTGCCTCCTTCTTCTTCTTCTTCTGGGCCACTTGAGTTACATGCCCAAACTAGTTTTGTTGTTGTTGTGGTGTTGTTGTTGTGGTGGTGTTTGTTGTCGGACACAGTCGGAGTTCGTGTGGTTTCATAATGCTGGCGCATTACTCGCATTATGAGAATGGAATGGGGCACCTATGCCATGTGCTTGATCAAAGTATGGTCTCATAGACTCATTAAAATGCCAGACCAACCAGCTGACAGATACTTGAAGACATTGTTTGCCACACTGGGCTTATTAGGAAGCATGCGAGGGGTGATTAAATGGTTGAGAAATCCGCTGCTAATACACAAAATTAGCATTGACACAAACCACAAATAGTTGAGCATAGAATAATTATTTTGTAGGTAAATTTTGAACATAGGCTTTTGTTTAATTAAACTGAAAGTTGGCTTTTAAAGAAAGTAACACATTATTCCAACATATTTTATATGAATTAAATATTTAGCTATTTTAAAATTATACAAAATAACAATCCCTCTTTCACTTCACTTTGTCGACAAGTTCTGAAGAGCCCTTAAACATATCTATGTTTTAGGTAATCCACAACTTGTGTACTTTTATGATGCAATCACATTCGTTCTCATTACATTACAACACATACATATGTAATCCCCAAATCCCTTCCTGTCTGCATCCCTCCCCACTCGAACAACTTCCAGCTGTTCGCACTGTCATCACGAAATGGGAACAATAAGATTTCGCTCAGCGGCTGAGTTGATTAGTAAATTGAAACGTTTACCCATCATCAATTTGACATCATCCGAACGAGTGGACCAGTATTTTAAGCACATATATCTGGGCATATTTATTGTTGCGTGGCAAGTTCAAGTTTGTGACTCATGCCCAAAGTCAATGGGGGGCAGCTGCTTTTACTTTGCTGCTGTTGCTACACCGAGTCTGGTCTGTGGTCAGTAGTCGCCCTATTGGCTGGCTCCTAAACTCTCGGATAACATCTAATAAAAGAGCAAAGGCAGCCAACAGGCTAGCCGCTTGTGCTATAATTAAACGCATATTGAATTCTGTGTCATGTGTTCTCTGTGATCTGTAGCACATGGAAAATTATTTACTTGTGGACTGCACACATTATTGATTATCGCATGAGATGAGAGCGAATGAAACAACATACGATCACTCAATTTATGAATAATACTCCAAGGATAGCTTTTAAAACAACCACTTCATTCTTGAGGTTGAACGATAATCAATATTCCATTAATTTGCGTTGCAATCATTTGCAATCGAATTGCAAAATTAAAATTGAGACATGACAAATCCAAATAAATTTAAAATTGCAAATTTAAATTCAATCTACAATCTAAATAAATTTGAAAGGGGCAGTTATTGAATCATTATGACTGTTTCAAACAGTTAAGAAATGTTTTTTCAACTAAAATTCACTTTAGTCATTTCTTGCAGATAAAGTTGTTGATTACCAACAGTTATTTAATTATACTTTTGGCTTTTGCACACGATAATAATCACGCTATTCTCACAGCTGTTGCCTCTTACGGTTCTCATTGTTTTTTATTCAAACAAATTTCACACAGTTCTTTATGTGTATTGTGGATATTCAGGTGCTCTGTTGATGTTGTTTAAGTTTGAGTAGACAATGGAAAAATGTTCATGGGAAATACATTAACAATTATAGAGTCTCAGAGACTCGACAACATGCATGAAAAAGTGCATTACAAATCACTGAATCGCAGAAGCGCAAACAACAACAAAACAACAACATACACAACAACAACAAGAACAACAGTTAAATCAAGTAACGTCACACAGTTTTGATTCTGAGAATCGCTGCGAGGCATCACAGATAAATCCAAATATATAGAGAGAGGGGCGAGGCTTATGGACCCTGCCCCCTTTCGATTTCCCCTCTGGCTGCCAGCATCTCTGCAGCTAATAACTGTATGAGAAACGGTCGACAGGTTTTTTAGTATTTGTTGTTGTTGCAGTCATTACACAAGTTGCAATAACAGCAAATTTGGTTTTGCGGCCAAAACCAGACGGCAATAAATTGGTTTTGCATTATTATTAGCTGAGTTACAACAATCGAAATGGGCCAAAATTCAACAAATTTAATTATTTGTTAATACTCTACTCTATGGAAAAATAGTTTGCGAAATGTGTATCTTGTAAATACTAGCTAAAATATAATAAAGGGTTTTTTTTCTCATCTAATTCTTTTTTTTTTTTTTTTATTAATTTATAGAATATGATTAAGTTTTTGTTGTTGTTATTAGTTAAAATTCTCCACCATTTTTTTTTTGTGATCTCTCGAATTTTAATTCACAGTCAATTTGAATCTCTGCAAATATATAAAATTTTATTACAAAGTGTACAATTAATTATCAATTCCGATTCCACTTTTGTAAAAATTAATTATAAAACGTGTTTTGGTAATGAAAAAAAAAACAGATGTCTAATAATAAATATATATATATATATGGAGTCAAGCATCAGGTAATTAGGTTATTCGGCGGAACACTCAACTTCAACTTGTATTTGTAGCTGCGGGGATTTTGAAAATAAACCAATTATCAGAGCTGATTAACACAATAATTAATAAATAAATAACACAAACCATCACACAACAATGTGGTTATTGTAGAATTTTTTGTATTGTTAGAAAATATTGCAAAAATTTTACTAATGCAGTTGATGCGGTTTCAAATATAGCACTCTACATATAGCAAACTAATGGAAATTTAATATGTTTCAAAAAGTCTATTTAAAATGGGCTTTCTATAAATAAAAACTATAGTTAGGTAAATACTGAGCTTTATAGCCTTGGTTAACAATAACTACTACTACTCTTTTTTGGAATGCAGTCACATGACTCTTCCTAAGCTATAGCCTAAGAGTGTTTCAGACTTTTCCTTTTTAAGGGTCAGTATAAGAATTACTGCAGAGGTTTCGATCTAGAGATTGTGCTGTAGTTGCTATGATGACCAGCAAAGTGTCCTTGAGCAATATTTCAACAAAATTAATATTTTCATACAATGTATCGAACCCATTACATAATACAACTATATTTCAACCTACCAGTTTATTCATTTGATTTGGGAAATCTTGCATTCGAGATTTTCGAACATAGAAATCAAGAAATCCAAGCTCAGACACTCAGACTAGCACAACAGACATTTGTTAATCACTGAATCCAGAATGGTGGCATTTCTTTTGCCGGCACTGTATAAGGGACAGGTGAGTGCTGCTGAGGTGTCATAACTGTCAGTTTTGTGGCTGACGAGCTCACACGCCCTCGTTTCTTTGATTATGCATAGACGAGGTAATTGCATAAGTGGCTTTTTCTATTTTACTGGGTTTTTTTGTTGCCATTTTTTAGTAAGTTTCGTGAATCGATTTTTCACTGCAGTTGTCGTCACGTCGCGACGTCGGTTTCGTGTCGATTGTCCACAGTTCATTGCACCCCAAATGTTGCTCTTTCTTTAACTTTGGCTTTGTTGTTGTTGTTGTTGGTTTTTCTTTTGTCGTTGGTCAAAAGCATATAGAAATATACATTTGTTGGCTTTGACTCTTTGCTTAGTTGGTTGTTTGGTTAGTGTATGTATTTATTATTATTATTATTATGGTTTCTTGGAGTTGGTTTGCTTTCGTTTTGAACTTCTGCCATGTAATAATCATTTTGCATTATTGCGCATTTTTCCAGTTGAAAACGTTTTGAGTAATTTACTAGATAATCAATATTTAATCACAGGTCTTTATGTTGCTTCATTATGACAAATATAATTGTAATGCAATTGCTTCCATTATTTTACTGCGTTTATATTTAAAGTGAAAAGAGTCATGCGATGAAGTTCAGGTTGGGGTTGAGGTTGTCGTTGTTGCTAAAAGATGTTGAGGCGGTTCCACTTGGATACTGACAAATAAGAAAGTTATTGTTGTACAGAAGAAATCGTTGACGAAGACTAAATAAGGAAAGCAACATTTGTGTATCAAATGATAGATAAAAGTAACGATATGTCTTTATTTTGGACTTGAATAATTTCATATAATTAGTGTTGCTCAACAAATATTTGAAAGCTTAGTTGAAGTCGTTGAGGGGTCACTTCACTTACAACTTCTATATCCTAATAATAGGAATTATCTTATGTGCCCCAAAAACGAGGCTGACCTAATTCTTAAATCCAACGGCCCTGACATATCAATCAAGCAGTAACATTGTCATATTTTCCTCAATGTTTGTTTATAGATTTTACTCCAAAAGTACATTTTTGTCGTTTGATAAAATGAAAGCGTGTAACCCAAAAAATAAACTAGGTAAAGTTCCCGGTCCCTCGCTGAATGACGGGGAGAATAAGGAACCAACAACAATTATAAAGTAATTAGACAGGCATATTTGTGGTTCGCCAGAAATGTTCCCTGACCATTGACAAACTAATTACGGGACGGTTAACGGGGGGAGAATGGAATGCCATGGAGTATGTCCAACGGAAAGCGAGCGGAGACCACAACAAACATCGACCCATTTGGATTACTTGTTTTGCTTTTGGCTGACCACTTCCGGACGAATGTCTTTTTGTGGTCTACCAGTGACGCCAATGCAACGCGTGTTGCACCTGTTGCAGGTTGGGGGTTTTTCTTTTAGCTTAGATTGGAAATTGTCGATTGCACACCAAATATAATTTCGAAAGCGACATTTGATATTGTGGTTTTGGTTTTCATAAAAATTCTTTAAAATTTTCTGAGCTTGTTACTCGTTTCAATAGTTGCTCTTCGAAGCAGGTCAATCGTGGATTGATGACAAGTCATATTTCAAATCAGTTTCGGTAACTTACTTTGAGCTAATTGAAGCTTAAGAACATGACAACCATCAACATCCGCCCAAACAGGGGACTCAATGATAGCTATAAATATTGACCTAAAAATATATATAGTTTGTGGGAAATACTGTGTATTAAAGGGATGTAAATTTCTGATATGGGACTTACTCTAAATATATTTTATATTTATATTTATTCAGTTAGCTATTAATACTATAAAAGGTTAGTTGCTTCAATATAAATATGAAGTCAGAGGGTGGGCATTAAGTCATCACTAACAAAAGGAAACTTTGAACCACAATCGAAAGCCTTTCAAATGCAATTGAATGCAGTAAATGAAAACAAAGGAGGCCTTTCTTTTCAGACACGCTTTTCTTTTCAGTTGAGAGTTGAAAATGCATCCATTGCGCTGCACTTTTGTGTCTTCGTCGATGGCGTGTCGAAGCTCAATTAGTTGCCCTATTGACCTGTTTGTTGCAAGTTTGTGTTTGACAATTCGAGTAACTTACGAATTTTTGCATTTTTTTGTTGTTTTTCTTGTAGGTTTAGCGCTTCGGCAGAATGGCGCCCATGCCACGCATTCAGTTGGCCAACAGCAATGCGGCCATCAAAGCCAGCACTAATAATTTTCTCTATGCCGAAACAATTTCCGGCGACAGCAGCCCAACGCCCAGCAGTCCGCCCTCCAGCACAGGTAAGTTTATCCCAACACAAATCACAGACTTCCTATAAATTCAGTTTTCTTCTTCTTCTTATGTTTTCAAAGCGGGCGTGGCCAAATCACAATGCTCCTCGCTGTCTGATGGCGAATCCTTTGAGGGCTACGGAGAGAACGAGTATGGAGCACAGAGGAATCGGGAGACGGGCAGTTCACCCAGCAACAGACATGGCAACAACAACAACAATGGCAACAACAGCAATATGAACAACGGCAATAACAATCACAGTGTGAGCAATGGCAATGGTATCAACTCTTCGCACGACCACAGTGGACACTCGAATGACGGCAATAACAATTTGAGTGACAGCGCTGGCATTGAACTCGATCTGGCGCCACATGTTGTCTCATCCTCGCCCAAGGAGTATGTGTTTGTGTTATTTATATACTTCCTCGATTACATCTGATTTTTATTAACCTATTGTTTGTCTGTTTGTTGTTGTTGCAGCGATGAGGAGCTGAACATTATGCCCCGCGACAACTGGGCCAGACGCAGTCTGAGACGCACGCCTACAAGGTAACTGCAACAAGTGGGCTTATAGCCGATTCAAGTCGAGTTGAGTCGAATCGAGTCTCAGCCACATACCATATATGGCCAGCCGATCAGCAATTAGATATGGAAAGCGCGACTGCGAATGCAGTAGAAATCTATGCTGTCTTCATCAATTTGCACACATAATCGCCATAACATTGACGTAATGCCCATAAAATGACCAGTTTGTCCGTCCAAGTACGAGTATCAGTAACGCATCTGTTCAACGCCGTCATCATCAGCCAGCGAAGATGATCGAGCAGCAGCCTGTGTTTTTTGTCTGTCTGTCTGTCTGTGGTTTTTTAGTTTTGCTTGTACAACTATTTGAATATTTAACCTTTTTTTCTTTTGTACATCTCTGCTGATTGTATGCATGAAATTATGTATGTATGCATTGTATATTATACAAAGTGCACACTCACACACAAACAAACACACACACACAGACGGGCTGAAAAACCAGTTTTTCTAAGCACAGTGTTTACCTGATTGTTTTGGGCCGTGATTCATGCGTGCCTTAAGTTGAAATCGCAGTTGCGCTCAGAGAGCGTTTATTGCTTCCGCTTAATGCTCAGCTCACCATGTTAAGAGAGACAGAGAGATATAGATTGAGAGGAAGAAAAAAAGAGAAGAGAAATATTCACATGAATTAAGAGAATTCATGCTCTCTTAAATTGTAGAATAATTTGTTTGTCAATTTTCAGGGCTACATAAACATAAATAATGCTAGGCAACAAAACTGTTCTGCGTATTTTTGTCCATTTTTACTCTCAAATGAAGAAAATAGTTTGCATTTTCTAAAATACTCTTAAGTGAAAATTGACAAAGATAATGATCATCTAATATGGCTATAATGCCCGTTTAAACTTTTATTTTGATGAATGACATATTATTTTACTATCAATTACGTAAACAAATTTAATTCAAAACTTTAGCGGAAAAATCATAATTTTTTAATAGCAAATTGAGGAATTCATAAACCTTTTGTCAGATAAAATAAGTATAGGATTCTAACTTTTTTATGTTCGCCTATTTACTTAATATGAGTGTTTCAAAATAGATTGTGCTAAATTTTTTTTTAAAGCTAAATTTATTTAAAATTGTTTTATAGAAGAGGAAAAATTTATATGTACAGCATTCTTGTTTAAAAATCCATATATTTATCTGTCAACAAATTACGTATACCTATTATAAAAATTTAAAATGGATAAAAATATTATAATGAAGTTCTGTAAATTGCAATCCTTTAAGATATATCCTTTGAATCGATTCAGAAATGTCAATAATGTCTCTAAGTTCTCCTAAGATGTAAAAGTATTTTAAAAGTCGAATTATGGATTATATTAAAGAGGCCAGTAGCTAAGGCAATCAAATATTAGCTTTAAGTGAGCATTGAAATTGCCAAATTACGCTTAAAACGATAAACAGATTTTTTCCCTGAATTTATGGTGCAAATTGTTGTAGATTCGTGACACTTTTCCTCTGTTAGAGGAAAATTCTGCATTATTTACACATTTTATTACCCAACCATGTTTATAGACCACTTAATTTTATATTATTTATTTCACAACTATAACATGGAAAAGCAATCTGAGAAAATGTCTTTTCTTAATTGAAACTCATAAAATATATTATGTCATATTCTTTACAGCAATGCCGATAATTTATCCCAGCGTCGTTGGGGCTCCATGAGACAGTAAGCAAAATATTGATTTTATTGCGAGATAACTTTTCATTTTGGTTGCTTTTGGGTATTCATATTATTCTAACTATTTCAAATTATTGTCCACTTGGTTATGGTATCTAACTTGCATTAAATTTATATATTTTTAATGTAAAATGAATTTAAGATAATGTTAATATCAGCACCATTACTTCTATATGCATATGGATATTTATTTATATATCACATCTCCTTTAATCTTATCACACTAATAACTGAGTTGTAATCTTTCTCAGCTTATCTTAATTTTGTTGCGCAGTTCTATTAAATTTTTCGAGGTATTTTCATAAAATTCACAAATATATTTTCTGCTTGGGCCTACAAAAAAATGTTTGTTTTTGTTTTGGCCGTCATGCGTAGAAAATTGCTTATTTTTCCTAGCTTGGTTCGTGGCAGCAAATTAACTCGGCAGATTAACTGTCAAAGATTAGGGATTAGAGTTGTATAATTTGTAGGATTCTCGTTCAGTTTTGTTGACTGAATTTTGCTCTTTGTTGGCACTTGGCCTGGCTTCCTGTTTCTCATGCAGTTAACTTACAAATTTACTGTTTTTTTTTTGTTTTTTTTTTTTTTTTGTCACTGCTCGTTTGGCAGCCCTCATATGTATTGTGTATATATGTATGTGGCTAAAGTTGTTCATCTGCTTTTGGATGCGGCACTGCTGCCCTGTTCCAAGTGAAAAGGTTGAAGGTAGTTGGTAAGCAAGTAGTTGGCAACAACAAGCCTCGACTTGGTCTTCAACTCTTCGGGTCTCTTCCAGTTCGGCTTGACTTGGCTCACAAGTTGCTGCAGACTTTTTTTTATATATTTTTTTTTTGCATTATTGCTGGGGTTGTCATGCCATTGGAATGCGCACAGCGGGCAACCGAGAGAAACAACTGCGGAGCAGCAGAGAAGCACTCTGTGTGTTTGTGTGTGGAGGGTACAGAGAGAAACGGGTTTTTGCTTGCGGCAATTCTGTTAACTCTTCGTCTTTCATCTCGCCCAGAACAGAATTTAGGCCGCAATACATTTTGTCAAGCTTCAATTGACCCAAAAGCCAAAAAAAAAAAGAACTCCAAAAATTGTCATCCACAGCCACAGTTGTTGTTGTGGCTTGGTCAGTGGCATGATTTGAACTGCAATTAGCAGTGCAAAATCTTTGCTAATTAGATGCACAGTGTCTGTAATCAGTTAAGGTTAACCTTCATGCGAATGCCTCGTAAATTGCATCCACTTATTTCCCAGCAGTTCATTTGTCATGAAAATGCCATTGTTTTTCCTCTGTCTCCGCGTCTGGGGTGAAAAAGTGAAGTGCACTAAAAACAGAATTGATGTTGGAACTTGTAGGTATTATTTGCATACAACCGAAAGGATGTCAAACAACAATTTTGAATTATTTATTTAGCATTAAACCTAATCTAATCAGTTCCGCCACATGGGTTTCTGGTTGATTTTGTACAAGTTAGTTTTTTTGCGCTTATTCTCGATGTAGTCCTGTAGTTTTTTAGACGCTTCTCTCTCCAGCGTTGACGGACTTTTATTGCGATTGTTGCGATTGGATGAGTCTGATGAGAAATCACCCGATCTTGATGACCCGCTACGCTCGAAGGTATTATCTTCATTGGATACGGATGCTGTTAAATCAGTCGGTTCAAGCATTGATTCCAATGTTGTGGGCTGCAAATTGTCAACTGTTTACAACCAAAGAAAATCATTTTTCTTAACATTATCACTTACCTTAGTCCTGACTTTCAACATTAACAATAACTTTAACAATAAAATAATTATTATTAGAGCTAATAATGCAACTATTATCCAAAATGTTTTTTCCTGAACTGGGATTACTGAAAAATACTTATATATAGCGTACGCTTTGAGCCTAAACCAGCAAAGCGTTGGCCACTCGTGGCAATTGGGTGCCATCTTTATGGCAGCATCTTCGCTGATTTCTACGGAGTATCTACCGAGCAGCATCCCCATTATGCTCAATTTTTGAAAAATAAAATTAAAATGTGCAAATAGGTTAAAAATTTTTAAGAAATATAAAATCAGTAGGGCGATGTCGACACGTACTGAGACTTTTGAATACTATATGTAAAATTAAACAGTTTTATTGTTTGAAAATTCCATTCTTTAGCTGTCAATTTTATTTGAAGCCTACTTAAGCTGAACAACATGTAAAAGTGTAAAATATATATGTATATATATATTCATGCTTTAGTTGTATTGATATATATTTTTCTAGTCGAGGTCTCTCGACGCGAGTATGTTTTATTATTTAAATTATAAATATAAATATTTTGCAAATTGCATTTGATTCTCACACATATCAAAGATCATAGGTAATTGTAGAGTTACTGATTTATAAGTTCCGCCAATTGGACTCAAGTTAGTTGCTTAATTACGGCCAGAAGTCAACTGCATTTGTTGCTAATTGGCAGCTTCAGTTGAAGTTGAATTGGCCCACGTTTTACAGTTTTTGGCAACTCATTCTTTAGCGTTGGCAATGTGTCAGCGATTATTTTGGCAGCCAAAGTTACTGGGAATTATTGAACGTATCACTGTTTGTCTTGGCCAGGTTTTTAACTGCTGCCTGCAAACATGTTGTCTGCGCACATGTTGCAAGTGCAGGGCGACAGTTTTGTTTGACTGCAGACTGCTGGGATGTTAGTTGTTGGTTGTTCGGAGAGGAACCAAAGTTGCAGTTATTTGATGGGTTCATTTTTCAGTTTGAAAGCATTCATTTAAATATTTTGTTGTTTGTAGCTATTTTAAATAATTATATTTTCTTTCCATCTATTTACTCTGATGTGGCTAACTTTAAAATGTTAATATATCTTGCAACATTAAAAGGGTAAAGAAATATATTTTAATTTATTTATTCAATTTGTAATTTAATTACTTAAAGTCTATAAATTTAAAATTATTAGCACAAAGTCACTTGATTATAAATGAATTTAAAACTAGAAAAAGCTTTGATTGTTTGTTTCTAGCTTTAATTATTTTTCCAGCAGCTAAACTAAAACTATGCTGAATTGGGAAATGAAAAAGGCTTAAGAATGAATTATGATAATATGCATTAATAAAAATTAAATGTGGATTAAAAGCAAGAAAATTAAATAAATAAGTTTTAGCATCATCCCATCATCTCTGAACTGATAAATAACTGCAAGGAATCTCTTCGCCGCCTTTAAACCATCTGGCAACGCTAAACTTCGCTCCAAACCAAATCGTTGCTTGCGCTGTTCTCTTTTACTCGCTTTTTCTCTTTTTGACACTTGGTAAACATTTTGCATGCATCCCGCTCTCTCTTGCTGTCGTTTTCGCTCTCTCCTTATTTCTGTTTGGCTATTGTTGTTGCGTCGAACCTGTTTGTTAGCCGCGTTTAGATCGCCTCTGCGGCATTTTGCGTTGATTTTCAGTTCGAAACCTGCTGCAAGCGCGTGCGGTTCGCATTTTTCAAATACCGTCGGTATATTTAAAATTTCACCTCTTTTGCGGATTTGAGTTTGCGTTGTTGTTTAACATCCGAATCGCATCCGTCGTCACACTCGGTTCCGGTGCGGCATTATAAAAATCTACACAAAATTCCGCAGCCGCATAGAAAAAAGTATGTGAAAGTCTTGGAACAAACAGTAGACAACGCGTCGTATGAGAAACATTTGTTTGCACAATTTTTAGTGTTGATGATGAGTGCAAAAAACTGGGGTGCAAAATTATATTTTAAGACTTTGTTGGTCATAAATTTCGCTTTCCATGGGTGTAGAAAACGCAGCGCATCTAGCTGTTATTATTATTTGTTGCTGTTGTTATTTTGTACTCTTAACTCTTATTGTTTTTAAGTAGTTGGTTTTTTTATTTTTGTTTTGCCTGTTTTTGTTGTAGTTTACACTTTGGTAATTTACGGCGTCACGCCTTAATGACTGCACCAAGCGTCATCAACTGACGAACTGATGAACAGAGTCTATGTTGCACATGCCCCACACACACACACACACACACACACACACATAAGTGCATGTCTGGCAAGTCTTGTCTGTCTACACACACACACACAAACACACACACCCGGTGCATTGCCCACGCCCTTTTCTAACAGAATCAGAGACGAAATCAGAATGCACTTTTACCTTGTTCTTCTCATTATGGCTGTGTTCTTAAAGACAAAAAAAGAAGAAGAAAACAACTCTTACTAGCCAAGTGAGCTGCCAAGAAAGAAACCAAGACAAACAAAAAAAAAGATGCATCAATCAAAATCAAATCGTTTTATAGCCTTAATTACACTTAAGCAGCCATAAAAGTCGGTTAACAGTTGGTGCACAATTTCTCATTGCATTAGTTGGTCAGCACCGGGGGGGTGGGTGGAGGACACTACTGAGAGTGGGCTAAGCGCATTTGGATTTTCATTTTGATTTCGAATTCGTTTTCGCTTTCCGAGACGCTATTTAACGACGTTATCAGAGCTAGGAAAAGCATAAAATGAAAAGCGCGTGTCTGTGAATTATTAACCAAGCAATTGCAATTTCAATTGTTGTTGTTGTTGTTGTTGTTTTTGGTTTATTGGTTTTTTGTTATTGTTGTGTACGACTTGAAGCAATTTGTAATGAAAAGTGAAGTGTGTGGTTCGTCGGTGATCGCCAAATTGCGAAAGTGTGTCCAAAACTAAATTATGGTCGCAGCTGCATCTCTTCAATCATAAAAAAAAATGTGCACTTTATTTGAAATTGAAATGCATCAAGTGATGTACAAAACAAGTTGAAAATAATATGTTTTTTGACTTATGATTAAGTTAAAAAAAAAAACGTGTGTTGTGCAGGGTTATTGTTCCAACGGCAAATATAAACAAAAGTGATTCAATAACGTTGCTTTGTGAACAACCCCAAAAGTACTTGAAGGCAATTAACGTTTAACCGGTTTTAATCTTATCAAAGCTTAAACAACGCAAAGTTGAAGGCGGTTTCAATGAAGCGCCACAAGATAAGCTAATGAGTTAACTGCAAACCCACTAATCGCATATATAAACAAGTAACACAATCTCTACAATAACCAATCTTCATATGGATGATGAATACTATGAATATTTTCCCTATGACCGCAGTCATTTGAGAAAAATGTGCGTATATAAAAACCAATTTTGTTAGCTGTTTTGTTGTTGTCGTTTGTTAATGTTGCTGTGTTGCACCTAATTGTCATGTACAGCATTATTAAGTGTTAAATGTATTAATTCTTAAGAAAGAAACCCACAATGCCACACGCCCACAGACAACTCCCACCCACACAACAATAAGCACTTTCGCCTCTGCAACCAATCGGCAAACAATGTGACTCAGCTATATTTTGAATATATATATATATATACCTTGTACCTGGAATCTACCTACATATGTACATATTTCTTTAGAAATCGCAACATGTCTTGACCCGCTCATTTTGTTGACTCTTATTGCCATAAAATGTTTTCAAACTCAATTGATTTATTAAATGAAGCATGACCCAATCTTGTCAGTCGTGCATAAAACTAAACAATGGACAGGGTAAAAATCATAATAAAAATAAATTTACAATATTTTTTATTATTTCTTCTTATATTTTATTCACCTGAGTAATTTATTCATTTAATTTATTAAAATTGCAATAAATGTTTAATGTTTTGCACAGTTTCTACCTTTTAGCACAACTAAAGCCATTTTTAATTGGATTTTATATAATTATTACTAGGGAAATGTAGTTATTTATTCACTTGATAGCACAAATAAATTATATCAAATTAAAATGTCAAATTAAAAAGCAGTAATTGCATTACAAATTTATATAATACTTTCTCTTTTTTTTTTTTTATTAATTTGCCTAAACTGTATTTATATTTTTATTGACAGATATTTAGCCACTTGCCTTTTCAAAAATAAATAATTTTAATGAATTAATTAATTATTAATTAATAATTAATTTATTTATACACAAGAGGTCATCAAACACAGTCCTAAAATATTTTGTTATTTTCCTGACAGTTTTATGGCATTTAGTTTACATTTTTTTACCATCAATTGGTTCTGGCCAAACAGCTACCAAACAGCTATCCACGTATCTTTATATTATACACACAAATATTCTATCTTTCTATTTTTTGATTCAAAGCCCAATCTTAAATTTGATTATCAAATAGCTTAATAAATATTTATTTATTTAACTGGTGTCCGCTATAAGCACAACTGAATATTATGAAAAGAGGTCACCAAAAGCACAAAACTATTTATTTGCTTGTCATTTATTTTTCTATCTATAAATTTATCTCATTATTTATTATCTAATAATTCTCGTAGAAAACCACTTGAATTGCATCCATTGTGCCACAAGGTGTTCCTAAATCATTGTTGTGACCATGTCAAATGGGTCTAGTGCGTCATTTTCACAGCAAACTGTTAATTAAAGCCTTGTTTCAGTCAGCTGACGAGGGGTCGCTATTCACAAAAACCATTCATTGCCTTCGCAGTATTCGCTGCCCCTGTTCCCCTACTCCCCTACTCCCTGCCCCCTTTCCCTATTTCCTTGTGTTTATTTAATAACCTGTTTGCCGCACTTGTTATTACCTGTTGCCCCGTGCAAATCAAGTAAAAGTTCAAGCAGTCAAAATGTGCGACCAACAGACGAAAGTTTTAACGATTCAACTAAACAACGAATGCTTCTTCTTCTTCTTTGGCTATAAAGTTTATTGGCGGTAGACAGGGGAAGGGTAAAAGGTGGGGGGTAGCGGAAGACTCAGCAAGGGACAAACAAAAAATTAAATAATCATCAAAAGTCGCGAGTTTCTTGAACTGCGTCGCGGTTGTCTGCTTAAAATTCAAAGCAGACAATGGAACTTTTACAGAGCTGCCTCCTTTTTATTGCACATATTTCATTCAATATCTTGTGACGAACATGAATGAGCATATATAAGCTATATATATTTCGTATTTATCACCTTGACTTGCTGTTGTTGCCCATCCCCAAGTCAATCAATCAACTAGCGAATTATGCAAAGCCAGCCACCTGACTGGCTGTTTAACGTGGGCTTTGAGTGGCTGCCACAATCCGTGGCAGATTGACCCACATTCACACTAATAACATTTGCCACTCAGCAAATGCCAAATCGGAAGTTTTTTATACTCCAATTTAGGTGCAAAGTCGTTGGTAATAAAGAAACGCCTCAATGCCCCAAGTGCTAAAGTTTCTGTTACTTTTTGGTTGCAATGCCTCGTGTTTGTGCCTCGTTGCAGCAATTTTCAGCGATTGCCAAAGGATGGGCAGTCTAACTACACCTTTCAAGTCTTGAGAAGTGGTTCATTAAATGCCTGGGAAACTTGGCCATTTTAATGGCATTATGGCATCTTTAATACCCGTTTATATATTTAAATAATAAGTAAGTTGGAAAGCGCATTTTACTGCGTTCATTGTTGTCATTTCTTTGCATTTCAAATGTTAACTGGAAAAGTCACTTTAACTTGAAAGCTTTCACATTTTGAGGGTGTGGTTCTCCCTAAGTGCTCCCTACCTTACAAGGGAATGTGGTGCTAGAAGGAATGTTAATGTAATTAATGCAATCAGGCATATTCTTAATCAACTGCAAGAGAGTTTAGAAATCGGTTAGCGAAATTTTACTTTTTTAGTTTTGTTATTTAAAAATGTTACAAAAGATTTCAAACAATACTTTTCTTCATTTTTGATTTTACCTCTTGACCCACCTTTCAGATTCCTTTTGAATAGTTTTTTCTTTTTATATTTCAAAAGATTTCGAACAACAGTTATTTTAAATTTATTTCAATTCTGTTCTATTATGTTTTAACGGAGCAATGAACTAGCTTTATAATAAAATATTCTATTGCATATTTTAGTAAACTTTTCCTTACGTCATCAAGCCAACAAAGCAAAATTTCGAAATTTATCTAAGCCTTATCTCAGAAATTGTTTTAACCATTTACAAATTAACTGTTGTATGTACATCCCACCCTCTGCCCCATGCTCCCTTCCCACCTTTTTCCGTTTCATATTTATAACAAATAAAATTCTCAACTGGAAGCGATGCGGAACACAACAAGTAAAAGCGGAAAAAGCGGCGCTATTCGTAACAGAATCATTAAATATATATATTTATATATCTATGTGTATGGGATGAGCAGGTCTGAGAGGAGTGGGGAGGCACACTTATCATTCAACAGGTGTGTGGCATGTGTTTCACAATCCGACAGTTTGTCATTGTGCCTCTCTGCCTCAACTCTCTGATGTAATAATTTTTGACGAGTTCCAAAAAGGTTTTGAGAACAGAATTTTGTAACAAAGAAAATGGTTTATTTGCGAATAACAACAAATGTTATCAACTTTTGTTTGTTCCTCTGTATTTGATGTGGATGTTTTGGATAGGTTGATTTAGAACAAGGCCACCTCTAATAATTAATAACACTATTTTAAAAATTGTTTATAGTTAGAAAATTTAATATTCGTTTTACTGATAATATAATCATGGTATTTAGTCTCCAAAAACAATCTGTCAGTATTTAAAGCAATATTTTCTCTTGAGCCCCATTTTTGGCTAATTTGCATATGTTGGTTTCATATGTTGAAAGCGCAGACAAAGTGACAAAGATAAATTTGCTTAACCCCAAACATAAAAACCACAATTTCCTGGCCGTTTGGTGTTTGCCAACTAAATTTGAGGGTGTTTCAAACTTTTTTTTTGTTTTATTGAGTAATCAAGGTTACCTACTTAGCTCCACAGCTGCCCAAATATTATCGCACACCTGAAATGATTCCGGATCGCACTCAAAAAAAAAAAAATGCTAAAAATATAATAATAATAATAATAATAATAACAGTAATAAAACAACCAAATGCGACCTTAATCATATTTTATTTAAACAGTTTTTTAAGCTTTGTTGCTGTTGTACTTTTGTATTATTTTTTTTTTGTTTATGTTGATTACATGTCATTACCTTGATCGCTTTTATAATTAACTGTCAGTTCAGTTTATACATATATATTTATATATATATATATATATATATATATATAATTTTTTTTTTAGCTTGCTTTTTAGCGAATTGGATGATTTGTTTGCGTGGCTGCAGCTAGTTTAGAGTATCTGAATTATGGTAGACATTTTGGCAACACATTTGCCGCAGCTGCTTCAAGTTGCATGTGTTGCAGTAGCCTCATGACAACACGCAACATTCTAATGCCACAAAAACTTTGATTTACACCTGCAGCTGCCACATTTGACTATAATTTCTGCTGCGATTTAATGCCAATTTCAATTTGCATCAATAAAAAAATCCACTGAACCAAAACTCAAAAGCCAACCGCACAGCTTTAATATGTTTTTGATTTTGTTTCAGACTTTACTTGATGTTTTTAAAATACCCTGCAAAAGATTGAATTGCCATTAAAGTTGCTATCCACAGAAGTTGTAAAATAAATATAACTATATTATATAATTGAATCAAATGTGAGCAGCTCTCAATGGAAGAATTGTTAAGAAGAGTTTGCGGCACACTCCAAACAATTGTACAGATAAAAAATAAGTTATAAAAATATTAAACTTATGCCCTTAACTAAATTGTATATTTCTCAAGCTTTAATTATTTAAAATATTTTTAAAATAATCATTTACACAGTACGCTGATTTCATATGCATGCTTTCACAGCTCTCATTTTCAAAGAGTATCTAATTTCCGCATACTCGAAATCCTTTTTCCACACTAGTTTTTTTTCCGCTATTTACACTGAAATTTGCTGTTAAAATTGCGCAACTTTGTAGCATTTTCAAATTGTTGGTTTACTCAAAAAACACTTTGGACAATTTTCGCCAAGCCAATTTTGCGCATACAAATTATGGCCAACACATAGTTGTATCTCTGTTTTTTGTTACTAGTCATATTTTTTATTGACACGCAACTTGTGGGATCTTTATGAACCCGAATTAATCTTGTATTTGTGTGGCTTAAAAAAAACATTGCCAATTTACATTGCTAATTTATTTGGGTTTTGAAGTTGTTGCTGCTCTTGCGTTTTATGGCCTCGCCTAAAATAGATCATAAACCAGATGAGACAGTTTTTTATATCTAGCGCAACTACAAAGTGGGTTAATGAGTTCAGTTCTCCAAAGGGGGCTGCTGCAGCAGTCGAGGCTGAGACCAAGCCCCATAAAAAGTGATAAACTTAATATGTGTGTCTTGTTTTGCAGTATTTGCTGTGTATTTTCATTTTTAAATATGTTGTTTTAGTTTCGGCTCACAGCTTGCCTTCAATTTCTTACTACTCGTAATTCAATTAGACTGGAAAGCTGGCTAAAACCGCTTGAGGTTTGCTTATCAACATATATTCAAGAGCGTAAAAGCGAAAAGTTTCCAGCAAACCGCAAAACAAAACTACAATTTTTGCAATTCAAACAGTTTTAGAGTCATTGGTTAGCATCAACTTGAAAACAAAAACATTTTGCATTATAGTATTATTTAATATCGTTTTAGAACTGTTTTAATTAAAATATGCCCATTTGCTCAAAATAGTATAAATTTCTTCATTCTTTTCAGTTTTCAAAAAATATATAAATTTTCATTTTATTTTTGTGCTTTTATTTTAAAGCAAATTCAGAAAGGTAGTATTTTTTAAGCAATTAGCTGCACCCATTTTACACTTGACAAGTTTTCCATTCACCTGCAAATGCAAAATATTTCCACATTTGACACATTTTCTCGAAATGCACTTTACACATTTTCCATTTTCTATGTTTACTTGTTGTTTTTTTATTTTTTCACTTTTACAACTTAATTTTAATTATTTTCGTCGCAATTATTTTGTCTCTGACGTTTGTTTGCTTTTCTTGTTGTTGCTGTTGTTACAGTTTCTTGGCTGCATTTTCTTTCCATTGTTGTTTTGTTGTTGTTGTTGTTGTCTTTTTACCTGTTTCTCCCTATTTGACGTTGTAGTTTGTTGGCGTCAATCTTTGGTGTGGGTGGCCATTGTTTTCCTATTTTGTTGTTGTTGTTGTTGTTGCTTTTGTTTAGTTTTCCTTTTCTTTTATCACGTGTTTGGTTTTTTTTTTCGGCCGCGTTCGTTTCTTTGGCTATTTATTCAATGCCAGACAGTTTATTTGCCAATTCTTCAAAGCGAATTAATTTAAAATGAATTTCGCTGGTGGGCTTCAACTAAAAGGTTTTTAAGTGCACTTGCTAATTAAAACATAATTAGATTAATGTTTCACTGGTTTGGCATTTATTTAAATCAACGCATTTTATTATTTAATACTAAATTTCTAAAAATTTTTCTCAATTTTGTTTTCAGTTCCGGCCGCAGGCAAATAAGTTCCAATGCCTTAGCCAGGTAAGTTTTGAGAATACATATTATAATAATCTATATCTCACAATTAAAGAATGGAAGTACACAATAAATTAAACTTACGTATAAAAAATAAGCACTGAATTCGCTATTAACGCACACAGTTTGACAGCCACAATATTACAGTCACAGTTTGGCAGCCAGAGAGCGAAATGCATTTGTCAGTGTCTTGGCTAAACACAGTTAGGTACGCATTGATTATTACAGTTTAAGATCCGTTGTGTTGCGGTTTGTGGCCGCACTAAGCGATACACTCAAAAGCTCTGAGCGAAGCTCCATTTTAGTACAGACACAAACCATATGTTCACAATAGCGGAAGCAATAGTAATTAAATAAAATAAAAAAATAGTTCACAATTTTTGAATTTAATCATATTTTACAAGCTTTGAAAATAAGTTCAATTTGAATTCAAACTGTGACTTACGCATTTTAATTTAATTACAGCCAACTCTACAGATCATCGAGTTTCAACTCATCTGGTCGTAGCTCCAACTGTGATACAACTGAAGATATGTACAGCGATATAAGCTTGGATAATCGTCATGATTACGATTATAGGGTAAGTCCTAAAGTTATTTTTGTGCAACAATAATAAATACTATTTGAGTTTTATGGAAAGGGTATTAGTGATGTGAAAATATATTGATATATAAATATTTGTAAGTAACTTAAGTATTTATGAAACTTTCGTTTCGTAAATCAACCTTTTGAATTCTTTTGCAATTTTGTTGCACAGACCGTTACAAAGAGAGTTAAATCCGTTCCAAACAACTGAAAATGTGCAACATCACAAATCCCCAACTTTTTCTCTTTCTCACTCTCTCTGTTTCCTCTCATGACGTGGCACTATCTTTGGGGGCCTTCGGTGGCTTTTAATGTCTCTTTGAAATCAATCGCTGATCGTTTTGCACAACGAAATCGTCGCTGAGTCGCTGATTTTGCACTTGACCAAGCGATGACAAAACCGTTGACATATTGGCAGTAGTTTTTGGCAATTCATTTATGCCGTATTCCAATTCAGTCGACGTTGTGTCGCAGCATTTCATGTCTTTTTCCCAGTTAACGTGTAGCTGGAAAAGTGACTTTGTGACTGCCACTTTTCACTTGAATTCGCCCGCTACAAATTCGCAAACGTGTTTTCCCTCGTCTTTGATTGTTTTAGCTGCTAGACAGGTGAAATTTTTGTATTTTATTTTTTATTTTTTTTACTTTTGTCTGCCTTTTTTCGTTTGTTGTTATATAAAGTGCTGCAGCTAAATTGCCCTCGACTGGAAAAGAGATTCGGAGTGAGTGCAACGCTGCCTCAAGGTCATTGAAATTGACTCGAAATCGCATTTGGCCATTTTGTGAAATTTTGTATTAATACCGTGTACTCGATGTACTTGCCAATTTGGTAGACCTTTGGCCAGTCGATTGGGCTAAGTGCCAAAAAGGTCGGCAGCACTTTGCCAACCTTTTCACTTGATTGTATTACTGACTGCAATCGGTTTTCCTCTTCCGGTTGTGAACATCTTAAAAATTAGTTGCTTATTCATTGAACGATCAACTTTCTTTATTCACTGATTATTCACTGATTCGTTGTTCATGTTGGGAACTTTGCTTAAGGATCAATGGCTAATCTTTTATAATCTGTTTAATTTTTGATTGAAAAGTATTCAAATTGTAGTCGATTTATATTAACTATCAATTTACGCTGTTGCAATTTCATTTGATGGAATAAAATATAATTTCTAAATTGAAGTTTGTCTTTGATTTTTGCATTTTGAATACGTTTTTATTCCTTAGTATTAACTAAAAATTAAATTTTTTATAATGTTGTTTACTAAAGAAATCAATCAACTGAGCTACCAAAAATAAACATAATTCATCAAAAACGCACTTCAGATACATCCGGCTGGATCGCTTAATTTATTGAATGGGACAAAGAGCAAAAAATATAAAGTCTTTGTTATGCAAATTGTTGAGTTGGTTAAACGACAGGTGTAAATTGTAAATGGTTTTTACCTATCGCCTGGTCTGATGGCTGATGGCTGTTAGCTGCTTCTGTTCCTCGTAATTATTTGTAAATTTACCAAACGCAAATAAACGGAGTAAAGACAAAAGCAATAACAACAACAGAGTGTAACCATATAACCACAGGCTGTGAATGGAAAATGAAAGGTGTGCACCACATGAAAAGAAGAAAAATTCCGAACGAGACCTGAAGTGCTTCCGAACGCAGGAAAAAACAAAAGCCAAGAGAGAAAATGGCAAAAATTTTTGCAGAAAAATATCACGTACAAATCATTTGAAGACCTTTGATTGTTCTTTTATGCAACAGGCCAAACGGGAAACGGAAATGCCGCAGCAGGCATTCAGCAGGAGCTAAGGGGGTGGTGGGACTAAGTGGAGTGTGGTGTGGAGTCGGGGGAATATAGCCAGATCATTTGCAATGCGCAATGGACGCCATTGAAGGGCGTCGTTGATTGTTGTGTGAAACCGGGCGTTGCATACGAAATGAGCGAAAAGGTATTAATTGATAAAGAAATTCACAACAACAATTGACAGCTCAGCAAATGAGAGGAAAACAAGTTGAAATTTAATTGCAATGAAAATGGGAACAAAGTGTCAGTCACAAGAACTAGGCCAAAACTCAAGACACTTGAAACTGAAGATTCGCAAATTATCTTTACATTTGCATTAACCCTTTCTAGCGAAGACACAAACCATAAACAATAGAGCAGCACTATTCTATGTGTAGAGTAAAAGTCTTGTTGGATTGGCTTGTAACTGTCAGTTTATTGAGCAAAAACAAGATAGAACGTTGCAGTCGGACGTAACCGACAGCGGAATACTATTATACCGTAATTTGTGTACAGCTACGAAATACTTGAATTGCGGGGGATATGGGCGTTTATCGGTTTTGGGGGCGAGAGTGGGCGTGTCCCAAAAAAATTTTGGAGTTCGGTCTTAGTAATATACCTTCTAAGTTTGGAAACTGTAGCTCTTAAATTGCGGGAGATACAGGCATTTATCGATTTTTGTGGGCGGGAGTGGGCGTGGTCCAAAATTTTTTTTCCACATTTATGAAGGGTGTTACTAGCAATATACCTTTAAAATTTGGTGACTTAAGTTTTCAAATTGCGTGAGATATATGGGTTTATCGATTTACGCCAACAGGTGTATCGGTTTAGGTAGGTGGAGTGGGCGTGGCCATCCAATTTTTTTTATCGATCTTTGGGGGAGTTACCAGTAACATACCTGCAAAATTTTGCGACTCTAGCTTGCAAATTACGGCAGATATGCGCATTTTAAATTTCTAGGGACGAAGTTCCTGGGGGCGGCGGATGTGGGCGTGGTCCAAAAATTGGTATGCCAATCTTTGAAGGAGGTTACCAGGAAATTACCTTCCAAGTTTGGTTACTCTATCTTTAAAATGTTCGGAGATATACGGAGTTATCGATTAATAATCGGAATTGTCGATTATAGACGCAATTGTGGGCGTGGCACCACAAATTTGTTATCGATTTTTAAAGGCGACTACCAGTAATATACCTACCAAATTTGACGTTCCCTACTCAAAAACTGCGGAAGATATAGCCATTTGAAAATTTTAGGGGCGGGGGTGAAGGGGGCGTCGGAGGTGGGCGTGGCATATGCCGATCTTTCAAGGACCTCGCCAACAACCTACCAACCAAAATTGGTGACTGTATTCATTAAATTGTAAGAGATATGGGGATTTATCGATTTGCTAAAATCGAATTTATCGATTTTCTAGCTCCCTAGTGGACGTAGGTCCAAACCCAAGACACTTTAACTTTTGAGGGTACTTTCCAGTATACGTTCCAAGTTTCAAGTCTCTATCTCAAAGGGTGTCGGAGGAACGCGCGTTCATACGGACGGACAGACAGCATGACGGACATTGCACAAAACCAATATACTATTATACCATTTTGGTATAATAGTATAATAATGCAGACATATCTTCAAACTCACAGATTATATATATTCATGTTGCGACAGATTCAGTAGAGTCTGCAAGTGTAGATATATTTATTTAACGTGGACTAAAAATAGTACACAAAAATAATTATATCGTTTTCCAATCTCGTGTTGCAATCTCAATAAGCTCTCTCTTAACGTGTAAGATATTTAAGAATTTAATGATTAACTCCAATTCATAAGACATCTGCTCTTTCTTTTTAAAAAACTTATTTGGCTTATCATAAGTATGCGTCTTAAATTTAAGATGGATTTTCTTTAATAAAGTCTTAATTGCCATTTGTCTGACTGGCATGTGAAATTTTTGAAATACATAATTTTGCTATCTTATCGACAAATTGTACATTTAAATGAGATTATTAGTGAATCTGGAATACTTAATAGCTGAAGGCACTTTATTCGATTTTGCTGTGGCAACTTGAAGATGACAAGTGTCGTCATCGGTTGCAACAAGGGGCAAACTCCACTTAAATGCCAAAAATGCCTCTTGAGAATTGAACAAATTGCAATTGCCATTGTTTGCTTCTTCTTCATCTTGTATTTTACATACTCGAATGCCTACAACAGTTATAATTGCATAAGTGCGTCCCCACACACACACAGACACACACCCATACACACACACATACACACACACGTGCTTTAGGCAGACAGAGAAGAGTGTGACATAGATTGCCATCTGGCGACGGGTCTTTGAAAGAGTTGTGGGAGCAGATCTTGCAGATACTCGAGACACAGTTGATTTGGGAGCTAGCGGCGAAACGAGGGATGCCTTATGCAATTGGACATGTTGAAAAAGTCACTTGTTTAGCTTCTTCCGCATTTAATAAACAACAAGAGCCCCAAAAACCGTACACAAACCCAAACCCAAACCCAACTGACCTTAGCTAATTAAATGGTTGCTTCCAAAATACCTTTCTGGTGTTCTTTTGTTTGCTTCACTTTTCGTTTCGCTTTTCACTTTTCACTTGCTGCGACAGGCTAAACAGAGCATTGACAATTAGCCAGAAGAGGCGTTAAAACCAACAAGTTAAAAAAAAGGGTCAAAAACTGTTGTCCATTCCCATGGAAACCTTTGACCACTCTTTGATTGGGTTGGGTTCGCTGCTGTCGGGCACTGGGGCAAGGTGAAATGTGTGATAAGTTTTCATTTTACAGCTTCTGTTTTACGGTGTTTTATGACCTTTTGAAAAGTTTTATGATGCGGTTACCAAAAAAGAAATTGGAGAGAATCATTATAAAATTGGGAAGAAAATACAATTCAATTCGAGGCATAAATTGCCAGTTAGATTTGAAAATGCTTTGCTTTGCTTTGTTTGATTTTTATTAATTTTTACGGCGAAAATTGATGGCCAAAACTAATTTACTTATCGATTCTTGAAGATTGATTATACCTTATAATCTGAGGGATTTTTTTTAGTAAGGTCTATTCTGTGTGAAAAGAGGTGACTAATACTCTTAGCATTTTTCACATGGCACCATGTCTTAAGTAATCCCCTTTTACAAATCATCCAGCGATACATTTACTAAGAGGTTTTGCCGTTATAATAGGACAACAACAAATTGCTTGGTCTTCCATCATATCGATTAAACAATTTTGTGGCACCTGCCGCCCACACAACCCACATTTCTCAGACACACTCGCCACACACTCAAAGTCGGCACAACATAAAGAGCATAAGGCAAAAGTGAGAAACACAAATGTGAGACAGACAAAAAAAAAAAAAAAAAAACCAAAAACAGTAAAAATCATAAACGAAAATCGATTTTTAACCCAAATTAAACGTTGACCCAAAAAAGCAGAAACACTGAGAAACCCACGCGATGGAAAACGCAACGAATTGAAGCATGAAAATGTTGCAATTATTATAATTAATGTAAATGCGATCAGAACAAAAGGGCAACTTACGGTTTTTTAAGAAACGTTTAATTTAAATGCGAAAAACTCATAACTGCATAACAAATACAAATGTGTCTTTGGGTTGTGTGATTATCTTAAGATATACGGTATCAGGGTTAGAAGCATTATGAATATATATATATCTTTACATTATATCCAAGGTCTGTCTGCAAAAATTAAAAAAACACTAAAGCAACGTATGTCTTATAATTTTGTTATTGCTAGTTAAAACATAAAATTGTTTTTTTAAATTAATAATTTTATTCAAATTCTCAAAACACTTATGGAACTTTTGATGTTAATTATTTATAATTTTTGCTTTGCATAAAAGTTACATGAAAGTTGTTTATTTTATTTTTATATTTTTAATTTTAATTTTTTGTTATAAAATTTGTTGATTATTCTCCTTTTTATTAATCAATAATATTTATTTGGATTACATTCTATAATTTCATATTTATGGATTAATCAATAGACTTTTTACTATTATTAAATTCGTAATAGTGTTTTTCTCTTAAGTTTACTTTATAAAAATATTTTTTACATTTTTATGTACTACTACAATAAAAGGGAAAGTTTTCTATGACACGTCAAGATTGCAATGATATATTTTAATATTGATATTACGTAACATGTACATATATTAAATACTAATGTAATGTCCTCTCTTCTGTTTTAATTTCAGGTAAGCAAGATTACAATCAATATACACTTACTCACAAGTACATATATCACCCAAGTTTATTATCTAACTTTGCTGCTGGGTAAGTGTCAGACAATGAGCTCAACACCTGCGAACCCACGGGCCCAAAGAACTGTGTGTTTGGCTATCAGAGCCAAAGCATCGCAAAAAGAATTGGCCATAAAATGTTAACGTTGCTAGGTTGTTGTTGCTTTTGATTTTCCACACGAGGCGCCTCCAAAGCGAGGGCGTGGCACTCAATTCGTTGGCCAACAGCAGTAACAACAGCAGCAACAACAACAACAACAATAGCAGCGCTACAAATCCTACGCCTTATATCAGTTTGTCCGTCCGTCCGTCCGTCCGTTTGGCTGGCTTCTTACGTCATACTTGGACTGTGAGTTGTGTTTGTAGCTGCTTTTAAGCCTCTTTTTGGTGTTTTATTTTGTTTTTGCAAGGTTGTACAAGGCAAACGGGCGTTACAATAATAGTCAACTAGTTTGCGCACTTGCCGCACCAAAAATCGCCAACTTTTCTCATTGTTGTTGCCGTGCAGCAATTTATTATAAATAATGATACATTTACTATCCGACAGCCAGGGAGAGGCAGCAATTACAGCCTACGTACCAAGGAAATCGCGTTGAACTCCTCACATTTACAATTAAAGGAAGTGATTACAAGATATGGAATTTAATTTACTCTGTCTGCTTACCAATCTTTCTCTTTTAAGCCTTAAAAGAATGTGGCTGCTGAAAATTATTTCATCAAATGATAAAGCTTAAAAATTGATTTATTATTGATTTTTAATATTTATTATTAACACAAGTATTTAGGTTATTATGGGTCAATTACACTCAATAAAATAGTTCGCAAATACTTATCTGTAGTTGAAAAGAACTTAGATATTGGACGTAAATAATTCCCAGAAGTTGCTAATAACTTATTACGCAACACTTTATCATCTTTTACCATTTATTTATAAGAGCCATAACATAATGTTGCTGTTAATAACTGCTGTTTACAATTGATTATTAATAACTGTTTTAACTTGTCTGCAGATACAAAGAACTAATTCCGCAAAACTTTACCAACTTTTATCATTTGCTTATCTCTATATTTGTGTTCCTACTGACTAACACACACACATGCATACTTATATGAATAAAGTGTATATATCAGCAAAGATATATCCACACTACCTCTCCAACTCCATTAACAAATTAAATATTTAGCAATATGAAATTTGATTCCGTGTGTTGCTTAGAAATTTTATTGCCTACCAGAGTCGTCGGCATTTATTCCAAAGCTAGCACAGAGTTGTTTACGCTGATTAGTCAAACATTTGTGAACATTGTTTAATAAATAGCGAACAAATAACGATGCCTGAGACCCCAGAGACCGACCTTACCGGGAGTGCTCGAGTATAAATAGCCAGTAAGAAGCAGCCGCAATCCGCAATTCGCAATTCGCAATTGCAGTCGCAAGCGGTCATTTATTTGCATTTCACATTTATTTTTGTTTCTGTGTATCTGCATTTGTATACAAATTTAGTTTGTTGGGTTTGTTGCTGTGACTACGCTCAAAGACAGACCGGACCAGACCCAGACCAGACGAGACCCCCTGATAGGGTACCAATATGTACTAACCAAGTGGTGCTAGGCAACCGAGAAATTGAAGCACGCAAGGGAGTCTCAGCAACCGGTTCCTTAACTAGCCTAGACAAAAACAATGTGAATTCATAGTTATTATTTACATTAATCTGCTGTACTATTTGATGCATAGAGATTTGTGGAAGTCATGAAATTAATATCTGTCGTCTTTTACAAAACCAAGGTTTTTTTGTTTTAAAAAAAATTCATCTTTGAGCTTTCATACGATCAATAAGATATTTGGTTTACGTTTACGTTACGTTTACGTTGTCTCAAGTATTTAATTTGTGCCATTTCGTTTAGCTTAACAGGCATATAACAGACCTAATAACAGCTACGTTTTGCATTTACGCCACCCACCTCTTCTGTCTCCTTTCTTTACCTTCTTTCGTATTCTTATGCCTTTAGCTGTACTTTGCTACACTTTCCCACTACAAATTTCTATTGCTAAGTCGCATTAGTCGCATTTTCGGCTGTACATAGTACGGCAGCGAACCGACAGCGACGGCGACGTTGGCGGCGGCACCCCAACAAGTTAGCTTAGTTAGTGAACGCGCCAGCTGCTGAACGTTGCTGCTGCTGGCGTCGACGCCAATGTCTTCTATGATACGCTTCGCCCGCTCAACGTACGCTGTGCGCTCAGATTGCATTTAACTCTTGCCGCGTGCACAACGAAACGGACGAAGCGATAACAACGGAAAAACGGCCGCCTCGCGTTGGCTGGGGAGTTCCGCTCTCTTGCTCTCCCTCTCTTCGTCTCTCTCTCTCTCGCTGTCTCTGCCTCTGTTAGCGCTCGCGTGTTTAACATTTTGTATTGTGTTGTTTTGTGTTTGGTGGAAAATGCAAAAGACGCCAATTGCAGCTGCAGTTGCTGTTGCCGCATTTTCTTCTCATTTGTGGTGGGTGCTAAATAATTTGCCAACGATTTTGGTGCAAAATGAAAATGTGCTAAGTGTAAATGAAATTTGCTTTAACCAAAAAGCTGACAATTTTTTATCGTTTGCTGATTGCCAAAAGTTTATAATCAGCGTTTATCAGTTATAAACGTTTATCAGGCGCTCGGTGCACGTGTATTAATGAATGCCTAATTGTGTTTGTGTGTGTGTTGTTTTGTGTTCGGCTCATTAAACGATTATTCAATGTAAAATTAAGACGCTAATTGCGACGTCTGATGTAAAAACCTTACGTGTCTCGGTCCATAAATCGATCAACGGTGATTACTCAGCCGGCTAATCGAAAATAACGCTAAAATATTGCTTGGTTGAACTCGAATTGAAATTCGTGGTTGAATAAAAGGGCTGAAAAACTTATTGAGAAAAGTAAAGCAAAATAAACTTCTGTGCTTTAAATCGATATCTTTATATCAGTGACAATCTATAATAATAATGAGAGATAATAACATTCATCCACATTATAAAGAAGTACACATAAAATGTAACACCCAAATTAAAATAATAGTTAAATCAAGGCTTTGGAATGACCTACAAAATACTTTTGACAACAAGAGTGAACTAGATTTTTTTTTGTATAACAATTGTTTAAATTACATTTTGTACTTTCTTTAGCTCTAGATATCAGCTGCTAAACGGAAGTTTGCTATATTAACTCGCCCCTTTTTTGTATATATAAGAACATGCTATAAAAAACGTATAAAATAAGTAAAGAACCTTCAGATAAATCACGCACAATTTCAAGTTCACTTAAAATAGATTTTCTTTTTATTTCGGTTTCTGTTTTTTTTTTGTGTATATTTTTTTTTATTATTTGTTTGGTCTGTTGTGTCTGCTCGAGCAGTTTCCTTACCGTTAATTTCGTTAGAAATTTTCATTAGGAAGTCAATTAGTAGTCAGCATTATAACGGAACATGACCGGCAGACAGACACAGAGAACCGGAATTAGAAGTAAAAACATGTACCCAATAAGCAATAAGGTCTTTAAAGTTAAGGGGGAAATCTCTATCTTCTCTTCATGACATCAACACAATGACACACCCATTATGGACAGACGGGGGAGGCGAGAGGTAGGCCTTCATATATTCTTCTGATGACGCGTGACCATTGTTGGACCGGCATGAGTGTCCCCATCCCCCATTCCCCATCCAGTTGCTTGCTGCTAGCGAGCGACTCACTTGGTTCGTGTCCGCGCTTATTCACTTGCGCTTTTATTAGTCGCTTGAGGCGAGTGTGGGGAGTGTGTGCCTGAAAATTCCTCATAATTATGCGTTGTCGTTGCCGCAAGAGTCGGTACAGCGAAGGAGGCTTTATAAGTAGTCGCAATTGCCAGAAGAAAAGTACTATTAAATAGAAATATACTGTTGAATATTTCTTGATTCTATCTGTTTACTTTTGTATAATTTGTTTCTGCAAAAATTATATTTATATTATATATATTTTTAACAGTTGCTAATTAGCTGCTCTTAATTATTTAAATTAACGTTAGTTTCATTGACCCCAACTCATTAAACTGACCTCGTAATAATATTGTGCCAGATGTCTAGGGCACCCCGTCAACCCCGATTTGATGGCGCACATATGGCAAATTGTTGATTGAAAATCCAGTTCTCCCACACTTGCGCCCCCCTCTCAGGAGAACAGAACCAAAGCGGGTGCAGAATTCGAGGCAACATTAGTTTCTTTGTTGTTCTGTGCATTATTTGTTTGACTATTTTTAAGATCTGCTCGAATTGCCGGGGGTTGAGAAGAGACTCTCATTGCACTCTCTCTCGCGTGCTCTCTTGTGCTCTCTCTGGCACTCTCGGTAGCCTTATCTGTGGTACTCTCAGTTTGAATTTGCTTTAATTTATTTTATAAAATGCCCGTGAATCTTTGCATTCAGTTCGCTTTTCGCGCTTCGCGTGTTTTAGTCGAATTTTTCTGTTATTTCGGGGTTTTTGTTTATTTTTTTGGGTATGTTGGCGTGTATTCGTAATCAAATAATAAATCGTAAATCTGTTGTACAAATATTTATTAAATTCGTGATCAGTTGAGCAAATGTTGTCCATCATTGAATTTAATTTAATTTAATTTTGTTTGCCAATGTTGCCAGAGTTTCCACATAATTAATAATGTTCAATTTATTTCAAAGTATGCCCTCAAGAGAATTCATTTGGAAATCTTTTAATCTTTGATGATTGATATGAAAATTGCCAACTTTATTCAATTTGATGACTGATTTTCCTGCGTCCACTTGACATACAAATTAAAATACCATAGAAATGAAAACGCAAAAATCTGATAAAAGAAAAGAAAGAAAGAAAATAAATTGATTTATGAAATATTTGAGGCTCTTTTGTTCAACACACACACACAAAATATGCTTTATACAAAGCTTGTTGTTGCTGCTGTTGTTGTATACAAAATTTGCATTTAATGAGCTGCTTGCTGCTTATTTATGTAGCCAAAGTCCCCTCTCCACACCTCCGTCCTCGATCCTCTGCACTCTGCACTCTGCACTCTGCAAGGGGAGGCCAGTTCTCCTACACAACAAGTTCGTATGGGGCAATTGTATGTAAATGTGCTGTGAAAATCATTTTCAAAAGCTAATGATAATTTTTTCGTTTCCTTTTTGCCACTACTGTTTGCTGTTATTGACAAAAAGATGGGGAGTAAATTATTAAAAAGAAAAACTCTTAAATATTCCAACTAAAGAAAGTTTAGTTGGTGATTTAATAAAGGCGTAATTTTATTATGGCATTTTTCATATATTTTAATTGTGTGATTAATTCAAATGTGATTAATTTTAACTATGATTTAATTCCACTTGTTTTGCTTAGTTTCAAATCATTTTTTTATAAAAGCTATTTTTCTTTGAAATGGAAATAGAACCTATGCTTGCACCATTTTGAATAATTTATTTCAAATCTACATATTTACTTAACCGTAATCCATTTTCTACTTCCTCTGCATCGTTCTAGAAGCGTAGCATTTTTTCCCCCATTTTTCTTTTAACAGCTCAATATACATGGAATACATAGTCCACCCCAGTAAAGTAAAACAAACCAAATTCTAAACCATTATCAATCATTTCCCGGCTTGACACCGTCTAAAATTGACCTTAGATGGCCCAAGGGCGTTCTACCTATAAAGTCGACCACTGATAAGCTGCTGAAATGTTTGTTTGTGTGCGTTGCCTGTTTTGTTTGCTGTTGTTTGTTTTTTTTTCTTTATTTTGTTTCTCTCTTTTGATTTGGAATAGCTAAGTAGACTTTTAACAATGTTATTTCCATGGTTAGCGAGCAGCGGAGCATTGCATTTGGCGTAATTAGAAACTAGTTGGGGATATGCCAAGGCACGAATGGAACAACAAAACAGCTCTGCTGGACATGCAAATAATAAAGCTAACTGCTTTCATTACACTCAAAGAAAAAAAAAAAAAAAAAAAAAAGAAAAAGAAAAAATAGAAGTTGGCTGGGATATTCTAATTGTCTTTGGCACAAAAATCATTTAACGCTCTGGTGACTCTTCAAACATGCAGCTTATATAATGTAAATGAAAGAGGCACAAACAGCCAGTAAACTTTAGCAGTTGCTGCCACTTCTATGATTACTAAACAGTTAAGAGTTGTTTTTGTTGTTGTTGTTGTTGTTCACCCTGCAATTGCATTGAGAAATTATGCAAAAGACAAGGTGAGAGATCAGTGTGACAGCAAACAGCTGTTGTGTCTGATTCCCTGACAGACCTCACATTTAGAAACGAGGTTAGCAAAGTTGTTGTCGCTATCTCTGTGTGTGTGTGTTGGCCAAGTTCTGAAAGGGCTCGCGTCGTGTGGGCGTCGGAAAGGCTTTTGTAATGGACATGGCAAAAATGTGTTCTGCACTCAGACAATGAGGTTAGAAACTGGCCCAAATGCTCTAGTAAATTGCATGTGTTTCTTTTTATTTTCTTTCCTCTTACATTGGAATAGTGTTAGTCCTAAACTTGTTAGGCCTTAATGCTGTTAAATTGCTTTCCTGGAAGAGTCGCCGCTCGAAAGTAGAACAGCACTGGATTATGACAGTGCCTTCCAATTGTAATCTGCCACTATCCATTATGTGAAAGCTTCACTCAGCGATTCAATTGCTTTTTACAGACATTTGTAATTCAGTAAATGGAAGCCATATTTAAAAAACATGTGCTGATTAAAATTATTCCAGTGATAAGCTTAAATTTCAGTTTCTATAATGTTATCTGATTAATCACATTCATCCAGTAGTTTTATAAATGATTTATTAAATTATGTATTTACTTACTAGCAATCAAACACTTAACTTGACTCGAGTAATAAAAGTCTTGCTTTAATTTCTTAACTTTTTTAATTTTATTTTGAGATTTATTTTTATATGTTTTCCAATTAAACAAGTTTCTAAAGGAAAGTATTGGTTACTTTATGTATCAATTAGCATTTTTTGTCAGGCTTTCTGTTAGTAAATATTTGAATAGAGGACAAAACAATACAGTAAATATCATATATCATATCATATAAATATCTTTATTAGGCAATGAAATTTCTATAAATCCTATAACAGACATAAATTTAGTATGCAACTCCCAAGCAAAAAAAGATGCTCATAAATTTGGGCCAACTGGTCTGGTCTGGTCCAAAATGTCTGTTATCATTTGTGTGGGCAGCAGAGGCGAAAACAATAAAACACAAAGTCGCATCATTATTATGATAATTTTGTGGCAATACCATTTTCATTTTCACGTCGTGCCGCTGCACGTTTGTTGTGTAGGTGCGTCATTAACTTAATTTCCATTGTCTTAAAACGTGAGCGCCTGCAACTTTAGCTTCAACTGCAACAGCATCAATAGCAACAACAACAATAACAACAAGTAAGACGCAGTAGTCGAGTTAACTCGACAACGATATACCCTTAACCCAGTTGTTAAATATATTCTAGTTTCCCTTTAAGATGATTTAAGTGCAAATCCCGCAATGAATGCCCGCACTGAATGGCTACAAACACGTGCATATACATACATAAATACATACACACGTACACGAAAGAGTAGTTATCGGGGCTCTGCAGAATACACACAAATATATTGACGCTAGCGTCGATTATCATGCCATCTCTTTCTCACACATGCGCTCACCTATTTATATGTATACAGAAAACGCTTGCGGCTGCTGATAGAAATGAGATCAATATGAGAATATATTTTCGACTATAACTTTGGTGTTTCTTATCCGATCTTAATGAAATTTTGGCAATTGATCAATAATATGTATATGCATATTATGTATAAATGAGAAGCCTCTGCCTCTTAAATTGTGGAATTTATTGCTATCGGAAATCTAAATGTATCGATAATTCAGAAACTGAGGCAGTTATCGATAAAATAATGCAAACTTGATCTGCGCCTGGTACACTAGAACTTACATTCCAAATTTGAAGTCTCTAGCTCTTATAGTCTCTGAGATCCGCGTGTTCATACAGACGGACGGACAGACGGACAGACGGACAGACGGACAGACGGACAGACGGACGGACAGACAGACGGACAGGGCTATATCGACTCGGCTGTTGATCCTGATCAAGAATATATATACTTTATGGGGTCGGAGATGCTTCCTTCTGCCTGTTACATACATTTGCACAAAACCATTATACCCTTTTTACCCATTTTCAATGGGTTAAGGGTATAACAACTGTATCTGCATCTGCAACGCGTCAAGTGGCAGCCACAAATCAATATACATGAGAGGATCATAAAAATGTCTGCAGTTCGTTTTGCTGAGGCGTTGGAATATCACGCATACGCCACCGATTTATCGATTATCCGATGTTTATAAATGGCCGCAACTGAATGCAGCATCCGATGAAAAACAAAAGCCAAACCACGTCTTTTTTTTATATTTTAATACAATTTAATGCGCTTTTCTGGAGAAAAACGTAAAACCAGTGAAATAACTTTGGCTAAGAAATGTGCGACAGACTTTAAATTGTTGCGATTGCTGTTGTGGCTGGTCAAGACTGGTGAAAGTTGTTGTTGCTGTTGCTGTTGTTGCTATTGTTGCTGCTGTAATGGTCCATTGACAAAAACAACATAAATCAATGAAATTTGTGGTTTAGTTGCAGTCGATTTGCGGTTGTCAAGTGGGGTCAAAGCACTGCACTCTGTGTTAAATATATAATAATAGATTATAGTGTTTAATCAGCTGTAAATAACGGAATCGAGTTGCAATTTAAGAATTGTATTTACATTGTATTTGTGCAGCAGTTGTTTAATTAGGAATACAGTAACTATTTGTGTAAAATGTGGTTTGCATTCTGTTTTCCACACGAGGCGTGTTCAAAGAATCAAATTCCTAGAATTTAGGTTTGCACTTGCCACAATTTATGCACACATATTCCGAAATTTTCTCAAATTTTGCGCGGAAAATAAATTAAAATTTATTATGGCTGCCACTTAAAACCACTTGACATGCACAATTGTGTGCGATTCTTAAGCCAAAAAGGCTGCGGCTTCTGTGAATCATGTGAATTTATTATAAACAATTTAAGTGGCGGCATCAGACAAATTTAAGACTCATGTGGACATGACACATTTTCCCCAGATTTTCGATTGAATCATCATCATCAACATCATCAACATTGTTGCAATGTTGGGAAAACAGCTCAGAACTGCTCGGGAAGACCACCGACGACCCCCCGAAGGCATAAGAAGATTATGCAATGCGAGCCAAAGAATTGCAGCATTGCATGCTCCACTAAACAAGCAAGCAGAAAAAGAAGAAAATGAAGAAGAAGAAGAAGACAAAGACTAAGCCGAAGACTAAGTTGCAAAGAGTCTTCTTTATCTGCACGAAGTTCATCAATTCAAGTCGGAAATTAAACACAAAAGACTCTCCAAACAGAGCAGACTCAGTCGTGTAGAAAGAGGCGTGACCAGAAGAAGAGTGCTGTGGCAAGGGGGGGGGAAATTGGTTGGGGATAATGCCAGTGAAGAAGAAGAACTTGGATCTTATGAATTTTTATTTTGCTTGTGCGCTCGCGCATTTCCTGCATGAAAATGGGGGAAGGGGGGAAAATGCAAATGCAAATGCAGCAAAAACAAGAAAAACACTGCACAAATGTTCTCGAATCCATTCGTAATTTTCCTTTGTTTGTTTATTTGTCTTGTGGATCATATTCATATTGTTCACTGCTGGTGTGGGCCCCCAAAGCTGCTCACTCCTTGGGATCCGGAACTGTTTTACCTTTCAATTTGTTTAATAGCCCCAAAGCCTGATTTTCATCTTGCAAAACTTCTTTCCATGACCCCTGATATCGTTTAAATTCCATTTGCAGAAGAAATTACAAAAAAAACAAGTAAGACGCAGTAGTCGAGTTAACTCGACAACGATATACCCTTAACCTAGTTGTTAAATATATTCTAGTTTCCCTTTAAGATGATTTAAGTGCAAATCCCGCAATGAATGCCCGCACTGAATGGCTACAAACACGTGCATATACATACATAAATACATACACACGTACACGAAAGAGTAGTTATCGGGGCTCTGCAGAATACACACAAATATATTGACGCTAGCGTCGATTATCATGCCATCTCTTTCTCACACATGCGCTCACCTATTTATATGTATACAGAAAACGCTTGCGGCTGCTGATAGAAATGAGATCAATATGAGAATATATTTTCGACTATAACTTTGGTGTTTCTTATCCGATCTTAATGAAATTTTGGCAATTGATCAATAATATGTATATGCATATTATGTATAAATAAGAAGCCTCTGCCTCTTAAATTGTGGAATTTATTGCTATCGGAAATCTAAATGTATCGATAATTCAGAAACTGAGGCAGTTATCGATAAAATAATGCAAACTTGATCTGCGCCTGGCACACTAGAACTTACATTCCAAATTTGAAGTCTCTAGCTCTTATAGTCTCTGAGATCCGCGTGTTCATACAGACGGACGGACAGACGGACAGACGGACAGACGGACAGACGGACAGACGGACGGACAGACAGACGGACAGGGCTATATCGACTCGGCTGTTGATCCTGATCAAGAATATATATACTTTATGGGGTCGGAGATGCTTCCTTCTGCCTGTTACATACATTTGCACAAAACCATTATACCCTTTTTACCCATTTTCAATGGGTTAAGGGTATAAAAATATATATATCTCAGGCAATTGTTGTTCCCACTTTGTTTTGATTGCTCTTCGGGTTGAAAGAACTCATTAGGGAAATATGCGTTCGGATTGCTTTATAATGTTTTATTACGCGTGGATTTCTTGGATTTAATGCCAGAAGATGCCAAGGGGAGTCTAATAACTGTGGGACTTTACTTACCGATTGTTGTCCAGTCTTCTTCTGTAGGAAACAATACAAAATTAGTTCTGTGGGAAAAATTGCGAAAATCCAAATAGTAATATTAAATATTTTGAGTGACTTGTAATTGAAAACATTGCTAAAAGCGAATTAAATAAATATTTACAAATAACAATAAAATTGTAATAAAATTAATAACATTCAGAAAGAAAACAAATAATAATAATAATTACAAATTTATATTTGTTATGTAGTGTGCAACAATGCATAGAAAAGTGCCCAACAAATTATATACAAAAATATAAACGACAAAGATTAACATAAAAATGTGCCTTAAAAAAATTTAAATAAATAAAAGAACAACACAAAGTGTCTTCCACTTGCAACATCAAAATTAATACAGATAAAACAAACACGGCAAGTGTGAATACTCAACGCCCAGTGCCACGCCCCAAAAACTGGATACAAAACTGACGCAAAACACAAATCTGTAACAGAAATCGTCGGGTGGGGAAAATAAAACACAAATCATGAGTAGTCAACCTGCCAGTCAGCCCGATAGCATTGACTTGGCCTATGATATGTGGGCGGGTCAATTCGAATTTGTCGGCCCAACAGTGAATCCAGCAACCAGCACGACGTCAATTAATCACAAGAACAACGCGCTCAACAACAACAACAACAATAACAACAACTGTGTGAAATTTGGTAGTGATCGGAACACTAGTCAAAGTCTTTCCTCGGCGGATAGTTTGGAGGATTTGAATTTGAATTTCAATACCAGTTCCACACAGAATCCATTGAGTAACGCCTACAGTCTGGGCGTTGGTGTGGGCGTAACTGGACCATATCCAGGATTTGGCAAGCAGCCCATACTGATCGATCAGGAGACATTTCTGAGCCTCAATCCGGCTGATTTTGAGGATATTGTGCCATCGGATTCGGAGCCCAGTTCGCTTGTATTTATCGAGAACAAACTTGAAGCGAATAACAACAACAACAACAACAGTCTGGAATCGAACAACAACAACAATAATAATAATAAAGTATACAATTTGGAAACGCTGACAAGTAAATTCAACAATAAAACAAACAATACGAATACCAACGGCTTCAAATTGGAAAACCTTAAGAATTTCAAAAACAAATTGCTGTGCGATTTCGAGGAAAACGGCGGAACAGCTAACGGTACAAACGGCAAAATGAACGGAGCCCTCAGTGCCGAGATATGCGATAATTTCAACGAGCAAGTAAGCAAGCCACAATCCACAATCCATAATCCACAATCCACAATTTACAATCTAACCTGAACAGCTTCTTTAATATTACATGATATGGTCAAAGCAATTGCATTAATAGCCATTCTTTCGCCCTTCATCAATTGGCCAATTTTGTTGTGTATTTGATTTGTTGAAAAGTTCAGGGTTAGCACTTTAGCTGCATGCCACATGGAAAACTGTTTAGTTAGTCGAGACCCCCCTTTTGGATTGTATACTATGCACTCGTATATCTAGTATACAGTGTCAATAATGTCAATTCACTATATAAAAGCAGTGCTGTTATAGTTTAGTTTAGTCGAACTCTGACCTCTTTCTGGAAACAACAGAACTGTTGTTGGATATTTGTGAAATAATCGAAAAATTTAACTGAAATGCTGGAAACAAATGATGTGAGTGTTGACAAGCAACAATCATAATAATTTAAGTGTTGGTTAGGTATAAATTTAATATTTGCATAAGGAATAATTTAAATCTGGCTATAAAAGTGAACAAATGTGGAAAATAGTGTATAAATATATTTTTGAAAGCAATTGAAAAAGTAATTTATCGCAAATATATTTTTCTCAAATGATTTCCATATTGTTTACGCGTTTCCTTGACATATTTACCTTTGCAAAAAAGAAAACAGGAAAAATTTAAACAAACATGGTTTTCAAATTTTGTATTTAGAATATTTTTGTGTAAATGGCAAACATCTGTCGAAACTAAACCTAAAACACATAAATTATCTTGTGAAGCGTTAGAGAAATGCGTCAAATGAGATCAGCTGCCGAAAAAAAAATGAAAAATATATATTTTTAAAAAAATATAGAAAGAGGCAGATGAGTAATGAATGAACGCTGAAATGAATGAATGAGTTCAAACTTAACCAAACCTGTGATTAGTGTGTAAAAATGTGTCAACGAAAGTAACAGAGAAATTAGAAATGGGAACAGAAGCGCCTTCTGGGGTCTTAAGTTTCTAAAAAGATTAATTTGGCTCAGAAGCGAGAGCGCTAATGCGATTGCAACAGTTGGCAATTGGAATTGGATATAATGAGATATAGATGCAACAACCGACTCTATATTCCCACTCTCTTCCCAGCGTACGCTGTGCACCATGGGGCACAGCCTAGCACTAAAATTCGACATGCAACTAATTGCATGATGCAATTTTCCAGTTTTATGCATGATTACTGCACTCACCCCATTGGGATCTGCTCGGCTTATTGGTCGTTTCATTAAACGAGAGCAAAACTTTTGCTGTTCTTTCAAAACTCTATAAAAAAAAAAAAAAACAAAACACCCAATCGCTCTGGAGGTCACTGGAAGCCCGATAAGACAACAGAAAACGGATGCTTCCAAGCATTCACTTGTCCGCTTGTCCATTTGTTTACAATACAAGTCTTGGATGCTAATGGGAACGGACTCCAGTTTGATAAATGTAACAAATGGGATCATTGTGTTGCCAGCGGAAAGTGTTGCAAGTATTGCTTTATTTTATTTTGTTTTGTTTGATGTTGCTTGTGGAAGCTTTTGAGGTCAAAGCTAATGTTGATTATAACGAGCTGTGATCGTAAGTATTTCAATTGCATTCCTAATTTATGAGCTGCTAATGCGTCAATATGTGACTCAAGTAATGCTGTTTTTTCTAAATTTAAATAATTAATCTCTATTATATGCATTTACTTAAAAGTTGGCATAAAAAAAGGGGGAAAAAAATCAGTTAATTTTGCTTTTTAGATTTTTATTGATTAAACAGAAACAATTAGTGTTGGTAATGCTTATTGTTCAGAGTTTAAATGTATTAATTCGATTAATAATATTATTCGATTGATTTTAAAAACCCAAGTTCCGTTAACATTGCTCTTGTATTTTTATTGCCTCTATTAAAAAAGACAGTGTTGAGTAAGCAAAACCGAGGTCTGCCAGATGAACAGTGTTGGTAATCGCTTTCGTAGCACAACGCTTTGAGTTGTCATCAACTTAATCTTTTGCTTGTCTAAGGCTTTTTCCTAACACTTGTTGGCCGCAGCTGTCTTTCTGCAATCTTTCTCAATCCTCATTATGTCACCTGTCACACAGTCAAAACTTTCCAGTTTCCCCCCCCCCCCCCCACACACACACACACCATCAACAACTTGTGTCAAAAAGTAACTAAATTTCACAGAAGTGTTTCCCGATGTTTACACGCATTTTAATGGAAGCGAAGCGCCGACCGCGTTGACCCTGGAACTAATTCGGCTGACACTTTGATGATGGTCTTCAAGCGAAGAAGTGACAAGAAAGAGTGAAACATTAACAAATTGCTCTCTGCACTTCCCCAACCTATTATTTCCTTTCTCTTGCTATCACTGCCTATCTCTGTCTCTCTCTCTCTCTCTTTCTCTTTCACACTCTCCTTTCCCGTTAAGCAACGGCAATTGTTACTCAATGTGTCTGCTTGAATTTTAATTATTTTCTTTACATGTTTTGTCTTTTATAGTTTGTTGTTTTTGTTTATTTTAGCCAACGGTTTTTTTTTTGTTTTTGTTTTTTATATACACACATATATACATATATATTTTTCGTTAGAAGTAGATTCTTGTTTTGAGTACGTCATGTACTATAATTTTGTATTTTTTTTGGCATGGTTCATTGTGCACATTGTGTACTAAAATATGACCACATTGACTTTAACAGGGGGCTCTCCCTCTCCATTTGGCACTATAGACTTTGACTTGGCGGGTCTCTCTCGATCTCTCAGCCACGTTTATATATACAATAGTTTACATGTCATTTTCGGGGCCTCATTCCTGGGTCTTTTCAGTTGCTGCCGTGCCGCGCGTCGCGTTGTTTGTCCACGTTCCTCACATTGTGTGCTCGATAATATACATAAATGTATATATTTGTATTATATAGTCGCGATATAGAAGCTCTCTCTCTCTCTCTCTCTCTCTCTTTCTCATTCTCTCTATCGTTTATTTGTCATGTTGACGTCAAATTGTTTGCTGCTGATTTTATTTTGTTGTTATTTACATTGTGCACATATTCAGCCTCCCCCTCGCTAGCAAATTGCAGTTAATTAAGCTTAATTGAAGCCTTTGCCTACAGTTTGAGAGCCACTCTACACTCCAAGCCACCCACAATTTGTAAGGCAAATGCTGGACATTTTATTCAATTGAGCTTTTCACTTGACTTTTTGTAGACGAATGACAAACAACAAAAAGCAAACGTGAGCTAATCAAAAGACGTTTAAGAATAAGGGCATAGAGCAATTGAGACTGAATAATTCATTTGCTTTTAAATCTAATTTTCTAAATGGTTTTCAAATTTATAAATGAAAGCTTTTATTTTCAATTAAAATTCTATTAAACAATTCTAATTAGTTTAATGTTGATAATCTCCCTTTCCGTTAATCATAAATTCTTAATAATTAGAATTCATTTCGCAACACTATAAGTTACAGTTGGGTATACTTTTCATAAATGTGCAACACTAATTGACTGCTGGCTTGCAATCTGAAGGAAGTGCAACAATAATTATTTATCAGTTACCACTACACTGTATTCCACTTGCAACATCACAAGATCACATCCGCCTGAAAAAATTTCTTATCGCCAGCTGAGCACACAATTGTCGAGTGATTTCATATATGCATTGTGTATATATAAAAACATATATATACATATGTGTCGATAATTAACAACGAACAGCAGCTTGAGCAAACTGAGATCACTGCAGTCAACAATTTGGTTTCACATGTCTACCAAAAATAGTTAATGAATGCGTTGCCAACATTTGTGGGGGCCTATTCCACAGTTGTCTGTGCCACAGCCATGCACATTGGGCGTATACTCAATATTTATGAAATTTATTTGGGCTGGGCATGTCTAATAACACTGTGCAACAGCCGATCGATTTGTATCTGCTATTTATGGTTCCTAAAACTTTATTCATTTGTTCTCCGTTCTCCCAAGGAGAAGTTAGATTTATTGAGTCAAGTCCGCTTTTATTATAGTCATCAATAATAAGTTTTTTTTTTAAGTAATTAAGAAAGTATAAAATATTTTGTTCACTTGAATACTTTCTATATGAATTCGCTTATTTGGTGTGTAATAAATAATATTCCATAAACTTGTTGCCCAGTGTAATTAAGTGTGGCCTCTGCCCACAGACTGGCGTCGTTTGCCGTCTTCTTCGGCTCTGCCGCTGAATAAAAACAAATAAAACAGCCTCCGGCTGCGTTTGCAGTCGTTTGAGGCAAGCAAATCAGCAAAGACGACGATGTTGAACAGAAATTTCTGTTGCATTTTTGATGAAGAGAGTGCAACGGGCAGCAGTAGCAGCAGCATATAGAGACCCAGATAATGAATATATACCAGATATAAGCAAATGTATTTAAAAAATCACATGGCTGATGTGCGGTTGGTGAATGAGCTGCTCCACGATTTGCGGCACATGAAAAGCGATTGTGTTAGTAGCGAATCCCAGAATACAAATTGATGAATCCAGTGAACGCTTTAAAAATACCAAAAACTAACTTTTACTTTCGTTCACTTTCAGTTGGAGCTGCTGCAGCGCAAGGTGGACGATCTGTCCGATACGCAAAACATAGCCGAGGATCGTACGACGCGCACCAAGACTGAATATGCGGTGCTCCAGGCGCGCTATCATATGCTCGAGGAGCAGTATAGAGAGGTGAGTGGTAACTGCGATAGTCACTAGATAAATAGTTAAATCTCTTTTATTGTAGTCGGAGTTGCGTGCCGAGGAGCGTTTGGCCGAGGAGCAGAAGCGTCATCGCGAAATTTTGGCCCGTGTGGAACGCGAAGCCTCGCTGCAGAATGAGAACTGCCAGATGAAGATCAAAGCCACCGAAATTGAGGCGAATGCACTGCGCGACGAGGCGCAGCGATTGCGTGTGTTGTGCGATAAGCAGGCCAACGATTTGCATCGCACCGAGGAGCAGCTGGAGCTGGCACGCGATCAGATCGCCGCCCTGCAACAGGAATATGATGAGCAGCTGCAAACGCTGCGCCAGCACGAAAAGGAAAAGAAATCCACCGAGGAGCTAATGCTCGAGCTGAGTCGCGAATTGCAGCGTGCCCGCGAGGAGAATGGGGCACGTGCCATGCCCACCACATCCCCGGAGAGCATAAGACTGGAGGAGCTGCACCAAGAGCTCGAGGAGATGCGCCAAAAGAATCGCTGTAAGTGCACTGCTTGAGATTTTCAGTTCCTCGCAAGAATAGAAAGTAATCTCTGTTTATTTTCGTTATATTGCAGCACTCGAGGAGCAGAACGAGGAGCTGCAGGCAACCATGCTGACGAATCAGGCCACCATGCTGACCAATGGCGTCGAGCAGGGACGTCATCTGCTGAGTGGCACTCTGAATAATCTGGCCCAGGAACTGGAGGAGATGTCACAGGCTCAGGTGTGTGTTGCATTATCCCACTTACTCTTACTCATTGTTGTCCTCGTGCTACGCTTGTACGCTATGCTCTATGCTTTTATTTTTGACGCTGCCACGCCCACAAACATTTGTCAAACACGCCGCCCACGCACAGTAACGCTTTGTACTTGTCGCACAGTTTGAGAGTTTGAGTCCTGCTGCATACATTGTTTTTGTGTGACTCGTTTCGCAATTCGTCGTTATTGTACCTCATATATTTATATTGTATTTATTGTATTACAGGATTCTGTGGATTCAGCCACATTAGCATCCTTAAGTCAGGTAATGCTTATCCACCAACAAGAACTCAAAATAAAAGGCAAAAATATCACAAAACACGGTTTTGGAGCCACTGTGCATGTGCTGCAGTTTGACTGCCACTGTCATATGGTTGTGGTTTAAGTTAATTTCACAAATATTTTCCGGCACTTGCTAACAAAGTTATTTAAAATTCTCAAAATTGGGTGTTGGCTACATTGGTTATTAACAAAATATTTCAAGATCATCAAACTTCATCACATTAATTTATAAGTACAAAAATAAAGATGACATTCATGCCTTAGATTGTGTTAAATGTTCGTTGTTTTTAAAGAATATGCCACTAACCGGTTTCCATACATTTACAGCTGCAACAGGCCTTCCAGGAAAAGGAGGATGAAAATGTGCGTCTAAAGCATTACATTGATACAATCTTACTGAACATCGTGGAGAACTATCCCCAGTTGCTCGAAGTCAAGCCCATTGAGCGCAAGTAAAAGAACAACCGGATGAAACAAAACCCCCAGACACCTTACAGTCTCTGGACCACCTAACATAAACTCTAAACGGAAAACTAACTAATTAACTACTTTAATATACATTTTAAGCTTTCCCATATATTTATGTATACAAATTAAGTAATAATTTATTTTATAACAATTTATTGTAGTTTTTAAACCGAACAACACAAGAGAACAGAACTCAAAATTTATGTGAAGTTAGTTGAAATTGTTAATTATATATTTTTCGTCAACGTTTCCCTTTTTATCTAATCGTTTTGTATAAAAGTTTCATTTTTGTAAAATAGGAAAAATAATATTGTCAAAAAGAAAACCCAGAAAATTGTTTATAGTTATTGTAGTGTTGTTGAGCCCTAAAGATATTAAACATAAAAAATATATAGTTCTTAAGATTATACACCTTTTAAAACCAACAATATTTATTAATATATAAAACAATTGATAGTTACTATGTAAGTATATGATGTGTGAGTAGAGTGTACAGAACGGTTGAAAGTATCGTTCAAAAATGTTTGATAATATATCATTTAAATTCTTAAATTTAATTAAGTAAGGGGCAGCGATTAGGAGAATTGTAGGAGGTTTACTAAGTAACTTTTTGAAGAGCTTATCCCTAACATAAACTTCACTATTTCTCTTCTTAAAGAACTTCTATTTTCTCAAATTTCTACTTTATCTTTCTTCTTTATCTTATATCTATACTTAAATCTATACATCTTTCCTCCTTTTGCTAAATTTTCTCGACTTTCTTCTATGCTCTTATCAATGCCTTTAGCTGCCCATTTACTGTATACAGATCGAAGAGAAACCTATCAAAAATTTGCGTTTATGGTATGGACAATCCCCAGGATATATTGTTGATGTTTTATTTAGCCTCAATCTAAGAAAGAGAAGAGAGAAACTGCTTGTCAAGAAAAGGTAGACCGAACACAAAAATGAAAATAATACACAAAATATGTATGCAAATGTAAAACTAACCCTAAATAACTGAACAACACATACTACTTATACATAGTATAGAATGTAAACATAGATGATGGACGCAATGTGCAAAGATTTAGGGATCGCTATTGTGGAGACGCTGTTAGATTGCGAGCCATGCAACCGAGCCCTGAACTCAATGAAAACTTAAAACAGAACTCAAAGTGGTCAACTATTTTACACATATTTACATATATATATATATACATATAACGATAGCTATCTAAATCAAAATTAAAATTAAAAAATTTGCTAATCAAAAAGTTTGATGCCTTAAATGATTTTCGAAAGTCTCAAGAAATAATTTTATATAATAGAACAGTGCTGTAAAAGGCAAGAAATTAAGAGTTTTAAGCTTGTAGATAACACTAAAAAAAAGTCCATTATATTTTAACAAAATGTACATCTATGTTTAATAACATAGAATTTTAATGTTAATTTACACAAAGGAAGTGTAAAAAATATTACTAAAAATAAAAAGAATTTTATAAAAATCAGAAATTGCTTATTTAATAAAGTTCATAAAACCCACCCAATAACAATAATCATAACGTGGGATTTATTGAGGGAAGCTTTGTCGCAACCGGTTCTGGAATATTACGAAATCAGAAAATCGGTGCCTCCAGTGATCTCATAACTGGTTGGCTGCGGAGGCCTCTGTTTCAAATCGTATAAAAGACAGTGTCAAGACCCAGTTCAGGACACAGAAGACCAAGAAGTTAAAGTCACAAGATGGGCAAGCTCCTTTTCATTATGGCCACAGGTGAGAACTTTATATTAACAACCTCTGCTTCCAGTCCCGACTAATCTTTGAAAACTCTTTGTAGTGCTGCTGTGTTATGATTGCAACGCAGCGCAGGTGATGCCAAATACAGAAATTGGCCGGGTAACGATTCAAGTGCCTTTGCTGTCCAATGGAAAGCCCGTTGTGTCCAAAAATATGGATCAGCATGAGGTGGCTAGTGTGGTGGAGGTGAAGCCTGGAAAGGTGACGACAGAGGAAATGGTGGTACCACCCACAGTTAAGATGATGCTGGCTAAGGTACGAAATATGAGGGCTATCGTACAAATGCCCAATCCTGGAATCCCTACTCCTGGCATGCCCAATCCAGGCATGCCCACTCCTGGCATGCCAAATCCAGGTATGCCCACTCCTGGCATGCCCAATCCAGGTATGCCCACTCCTGGCATGCCAAATCCAGGTATGCCCACTCCTGGCATGCCAAATCCTGGAATCGAAACTCCTGGCATGCCAAATCCTGGAATCGAAACTCGTGGCATGCCCAATCCTGGAATCCCTACTCCAGGCATGCCAAATCCAGGTATACCCACTCCTGGCATGCCCAATCCAGGTATGCCCACTCCTGGCATGCCAAATCCTGGAATCGAAACTCGTGGCATGCCCAATCCTGGAATTCCTACTCCTGGCATGCCCAATCCAGGTATGCCCACTCCTGGCATGCCCAATCCTGGAATCCCAACTCCTGGCATGCCCAATCCTGGCATGCCCAACTCTGACCTCTCAAGTGCCAGCTCAGAAGTTCATCCCGTTGTCGTACCACCAGAGACCACAACTAGCTCAATCAATCTCAAGGTCTCCAAGTACTGTCCCCTGTTGCTAAAGGTCGGCTTTACACCGATGCCAATTCCGGCTACACCCATTGCGGAGTGCGATGAGTCATGCACCAAGTTTGAGCTGATGCCCATCTGCGCCCACAACAGCGAATGCGTCCATGAGTTTCCCAATCAGTGCGTCATGGACGCCTTCAACTGCAAGCATCGCGACTTGCCATTCCGTGCAGTGGACGAGAGTATCTGTCAAACGGGAGTATGCGCTCGCTGCCGAGCGGAGGATCTTAAGATGTAAATTAATTAAGAAACACTTGCATAAAACATATTTTCACTTGTAAATTTGATTATTATAAAAAATGGAAGGAGAAAAAAAATAAATACAAACAAATCCCAGTAAAAATCATTGAAAATAATCGTATTAAAATGAACAGTTCCAATAACAAATCACGAAAAGCAGAGCTGAGAATCTTTGGGTAGTAGTCTTCAGGCAATGTTAGGAAAATGTGGAAAACATGCACCAAAACTTTATTTAGGCGAACTAACAATGCTAATTTATGTATTTGAATCAAACTTTGTGCAACAATGTAAAAGTTTGAATGTTTTTTTGTGAATAAAATTGAATAATAAAACATTGCAAACAATGCACAGAATAAAGTTCATAGTTAAAAATCTAATAAAACTTGCCTTCTATGCAAAAAACACACATCAATTTTAACTTGCATTTTTTTCTTTTTTAAATGTACAAAATAAAATGTAGCAAAATTTTAAGATTCATAAAAACTAGTAGAATCATATCAACTTACAAAATACAAAATTGTTACAAGATTTTTAACCACAACAACTAAATAAAATATACCATATTTAAATGGTCAGGTCTGCTGGCACAAAATAAAATATACATATGTATATTGCATTGATCAGACAGAATTATCTAATATAAGTTCATTATTGAACATGTAGATACAGTTAGTCCACAAAGTGTTTTCATATTGCAAAAAATTATTATTTTTTAAGTTCTTATGCAAAACAATGTATGTTATTATTGACTTTTAATTATTTACGTATTTTTCTACTGTTAATTGGATATTTATTAACTAATTGACATTAAAATTAATAATATTCATATATTTAGTTTATTGTGAAATTTTAAAAACTAATATTATCCATTTTTGTGGACTGTCGAGAAAGTGTTTTCAGTATGGAGATTTCCTATGGGATTTTATGCATTCTAGCCACCAGATTGGGGAAAATTGCATATTAGTAAGCATAGTGAAAAGAAATCTAAAAAATGTTGGTCCGATCCATTAAAGAATAGCTTAAGGAACATAACGGTATTAATGAAATAATTTATTTATATTGAAGCCGTAAATAAAATCAGCAAATCACCAATCGAAAAGACATCCCAGCTGAAGTAGACATTGCTCTAAAATGTAAGGTAGCCTAAAAATTTAACTATAATTAAGCTGTTTGTAAATAAATAGAATACTTTTAAGACTGGACTTAATATTGATATAAAGAACATTTCCATATCTATAAGTATCGCTCCTGTTTCCTAATTTTACATTACATTTATGATACAATTTTCATTTACTCACAAATTTTGCTTTTAGCAATAAAAATATATCAGTGGCAATATAATTTTTTATAAATTTATTTATTTATTTATTTGTCAACTAAAGTCAGTCGACACCAAAAATACAAAAATTAAAAATTGGAATTAAATTAAATTTAAAATAAAATTAAAACTTTAAATAAATTAAAAAATAATAAAATATTTATAATACATAATTATATTATATTATTTTTTTTTTTTATTTTAGATTTCTAAGATTCTGGGGTAGAAAGCAAAATGGTAAAACAATGTATAAAATGAAATATTTTAGTTTGTTTACTTCATTTTTTATTTATTGAATCGGATTGGACTTTTACGACAACCAACTTTCAGGCAGTCTTTACATATTTCAGGGCGACAGGCCCAGTTCCTTTTGCTCAGATTTGGTGCAGAGAGGCCCATAAGCCTTCGTGCAGCGATAGTTCTCGACAATGTTGAAACGCTTCTGGGGATTGCGACAATTGTAGGCGGCCATGGTGCACCTACTGGTGAACATCTGCAGGCACTGGCCATTGTGGGCACAGACCTCAATGTCGCGATCACTGCACCTGAAATCACATTTGTCGGGCACCGGGTTGATCCTTTCGTCCAGCCAAACTATTTTGCCATGCTGATTCACAGCCGGCAGGTGGCTCCGCATCGCAGGCAGCACATTGGCACCCACAGCAACAAATGCAATACAAACTGGAAGAAATATAAATTATATATTTTTTAATTATTTTAAAAGTTAACTAAAAAAAAGTGTTCTCAAAACTTACTCAGGCAGAGCAGTGCAAAGTGTGCCATTTTCGTTGTTGTGGTTTTTGCAGTTGCTGTCCAACTGTTGATTCTATAAGTTGCCACAATTGTTTTTATAACTGATTTTTTGTCACAATTGGCACTGAGCAACTTTTGACTGTTGCAAATCATAATCCTTTATTTCACCACCTGCCACAAAAATATGTAAAACTGGTCACCATCATCGTCATCGTCATCTTTGGGTTTGTCATTTATTGTCAGACTGACAAAAATAAAAGCTTTTGTTTTGCGTAGGAAATTTGCATATTTCTGTTTGTTTTTTGTATATGTTATAATAAAAGCAGAAGTTTAAAATTCAAAGTAATAATATGTAGATGCAAATAACAATTAATTCAATTCGAGTATTTGTATTTATTTTAGCAAAAATACTGAAAATACTGCGATTTTGCATTTTAATAGCCAGTTAATAAAGCATACAATTAGGCGGGGAATATAAATTTGGACTGCGGAATGTATAATGAAGCACCTAAATGTATGCTTATTAGCCTTTTATAATTATTGATGTGTTTTAATTATGCCACAATTGTTTTTACATATTTTAAATATTTTTAATTATTCCTGTTTGCTTTTTTTTTTTTTTTATATATTCAAAATTTACCCACCACACACACCCCAAATCATCGTCTGTATCCAAAATATGCATAATTTAAAATAACATTTGATTTAATAAGGAAGCGATGAATGCAAATACAAATTACTCTAAATGTGTCTGTCTGAAGCAGAACGAAACCAGTTCCTTCGGAGTACAGAGTTTACAATGCCTTATAATTAAATTATCATAAAAAGTGCATTTGTGAAAATAAAGATGCTTATGACGAATCGATTGGTTGGATACAAGCAATTGCCATTTGATCGGGTTTGAAATCGTATAAAACCAGCCAACTCAGACCGAAAGCATCACAGAACGCTCTGGAGCGTCGCCAAGTAAAAGTGAACTGAGTTTGGATCGTTGGAGAAGTTTGTGAAATTAAAAAAAATAAAATACAATATGATAGCTTTGTTGATAATTGGTGAGTTTTGAGAATATCTATTGATATATAATAATTACATAAAATAATTACAAAAAAAAATATGTAGTAATTAAAATTTAAATCGCCCTTGCAGCCTTTCTGACGCTGTCACAGGCCGTGGAGCAAAAGGTGCCGGAACCTGTCGAGCTGCCCGCGCACGTGGTGAACCTGATAGAGAATCACATCAATCAAGTGTTGGAGCAGAAGAAACCCGGCCAGACAACAACCGTAACTGGCCACGTGCCACATGTTGCAGTTGCCAATGAAAAAGTGAATGCGAATGAAAATGTAGGAAAAGTTGCCGTGCCGCACTTGGATTTGCTGCCGCCACACGTTGAACAGCCGAAGGTGCCGCAAGTGATCAATCATCAGGCCACTGCCACAATGAAGGCAACAACTCCTGCTGCGGACCACAATAAAGTGGTGCCACATATTGTGGTCTCAGTGCCCGGCAAGGCGCCGCAAGACATTGGAGACAAGGTCAACAAGATTCACCAGAAAGTCGCCCATGTGATGCACCAGGCGCAGACGCACATACCCTTTGCCATCAATCAAGCGATCAAGGAGCGCGAGAGGCAAAACCAACAAAAGCTGAAGCCAAGAAGCAGCCTCACCAGTTCCACCACGATGGCCACCAGCAAACCCGACCATAGAACTGCCCGCCTGCTGTCATCTAATGAGCCTGCCCCGGTGCTAGTCGAGCGGCAACGCGATCTGCAGCAGCTGGGCAAATGCAACTTCAAGTGTCCGCTGCAGTCGCTGCCCGTTTGTGCCACCAACGGAAATTGCATTGTCGAGTTCGCTGGCCAATGTGAGCTGAGCGAATGGAACTGCTTCAATACCAAGAATGGTAAGTTAAGTTCGATTCTCCCTACATATATAACATCGATTAGCTGTTATTAATTGTATGCATCATCCACTTCTTCTAGTCTTCCGCCAAGTGCAAGATGATGAGTGCAACAATACCGTCAAGTGCTACGATCACGATATGTTGTAAGCAACACAAGCCACATCAGCAGACAGTGAAGATGGCGAAGATTGATTAGCTGTCTTACGAACTTATAACTAGTTCTGCAATTAAGAAAAATATCAAGATTAAATGTAAAGTAATGTAAACAAATAACAATAATTAAAGTGGTGGCTATTCTATTTTAACACACAATTTATCTCACTTTAATTCTTGTCTGAAGATCTATCAAATAGGACTCTCCTAACTCTTAATTCTAATATATGTATGTAATTCAGGAGTATGAAATAAATGGTGCAGTTTTAATATATACATATGTATTTTTTTTACATTGTATTCGCTTTTTTTAAATTTTATACCCTTAACCCATTAAAAATGGTTAAAAAGGGTATAATGGTTTTGTGCAACAGTAAGAGGCAGAAGGAAGCATCTCCAACCCCATAAAGTATATATATTCTTGATCAGAATCAACAGCCGAGTCAATATAGCCTTGTCCGTCTGTCCGTCCGTCCGTCCGTCTGTATGAACACGCGGATCTCAGAGACTATATGAGCTAGAGACAAATTTAGAATATAAGCTCTCGTGTACCAGGCGCAGATCAAGTTTGCTTTATCTTATCGATAGCTGTCCAGTTTCTGAATTATCGATATATTTCGATTTCCGATAGCAATAAATTTAAGAGGCTGAGGCTTCTAATTTACATATAATATGCATATACATATCATTGATCAATTGCCGATAGCAATAAATTTAAGAGGCTGAGGCTTCTAATTTACATATAATATGCATATACATATCATTGATCAATTGCCGAAATTTCATTACGATCGGAGAAGAAACACCAAAGTTATAGTCGAAAATATATTTTCATATTGATCTCATTTCTGTCAGCAGCCGCAAGCATTAGGGTTAAGTGTATATCGTAGTCGAGTTAACTCGACTTATTATTTATTGATTTAAATTTGGTGTACAAATAAATTACATAAGTATGCTTTATACACCAATGCAAATCTGAAAGAGTCGTATATCTTACATCATTTCAATACTAAAGTAAAAAACTACTGAAGTTTTCCAAAAATGTATAAAAAATAATTTCCCTTAGCTCCTTTGAGTTCTTGTTAACAATATCCAAATAGAGTTTTTTAGTTGCTTCCGCATTCAACTGATTTAGTTGTAATTATATGTCAAGCTTAAGTTTGACAAGGTCTTAACATGGATTTACTGTGCACCTTAAAGTCACATTAAGTCGTAGGCTAAGTAAATATGGTTTTATGTCTTAGGTAGCAATCGATGACTTAAATGCTGCTCATTACTCTTCAGATCAATTGACAATCGGCAATGTTATCGTTGTACGCTGGCATCAGACTTTCCACACATTGCTCGCAATTCTCAGCATGAAGACGACGGCAATCATCCAATTTGTCAAAATGGCTTATTAACGGATTTGGCAAAATCCCAGAACGCAGAGCGCAAAGCCAAGCCAAGTTGGATGCCAATGCCAATGCCAATGCCAATGCCAATGGGACTTGGCGAAGGAATGAGCAATCGACTGCCCCAGCTGCCCGATTCGGATGTGGCACCACCTTTTATTTTCCATGCTACTCGCTTATCAAGTGTAGCCGCATGCAAAGACATGCAAAGACTGCGATAAATGACAGACGCCTCCTGGTTGGCCGTCTGTTAGCTGTAGACAACGCAACCAGGATTGCGAGCACAGCTGGGAATGGTCCGAGAACTCTTGGTCCCATTGCAAAGCACTTTATGAATATGCGGCATGCCACAAAGAAATAATTTCTTTTCGCTTGCGAACAAAATTGTATGGATATCAAAAGGGTATCTCGACTACAACATCCAGTTTGTAACTATTATTCCAGGTTTTTCATCTGATTTGCATACTTTAATATAAAAGTATAGTCACCTCTTTTTATAATTTATATATAATTAATTGCCTAAGTTACGAGAACGATTTAAATATTTATCACACTTTAAAAAATGAAAACACGAGCAGAACTGAATCCATAAGAAAAAAACATAGAAAACAACAATTTCAATTAAATTAATTGTGTTAATGATTTTTTAATGATTTTTATATCGTTGCTGTAATAAAAACAATTATATTTCAATAAAATTAAAATTTACATTGACCCCGATTTTAGTTAGTTGGATACAGGTATTTTCATTAATAATTCAATTTTTTTATTTATTAAATTTAATTTTGACAAAGACTTATTTATTACAATTATTTTATTTAGTTTTAATGATCAATTTTAAATTTTAAATTTGAATAAAATATTATTATTATTATTGGAATTTATAGTTAAATAAGCATATTTTTGGACTGTGACTAAATTAATAACATATACATTTTGCAGTCTGATTATTTAGGGTATTTAAAATTTCAGCACTTGCTAAGCTATATTTAAGTTAGGGTATTTGAAATGTCGGCATTTGACTGCTAAAGTTTATCTTTCATGCGACGTCCACGCGACTTTCGGGACCCATAAATTTCACATTTGCAGTTAGCCTGGGGAGCTGGCTGTCTACTGCTGTGTTCTACAAATATTTGACTTAGTTTCGCTTTAATTCGCTGCCCGCAGAAGACGCTCCTCCTGCTGCTGCTGCTGATGTTGCAACTGTTGCTGCTGCCGCTGCTGCTGCTGATGCTGCGTGTCTGCCACGCATGCGCCATTATTAACCAAGTCTCCCGGGGAGGCAGCAAAAAAAAGTGCCGTTAACTCTGCTCGTTGCTTATCTCTGAATGTGTGTTAGCCTTGGTTGGCTGCTTTTACTTCTGCGGCAGCTTCTAGGCCCAAAACTGACCGGCAACTGCTTGCGCCTAAGGCCAACTCCGTGAGCTGTGGGCCGTGCCGTGTTGTAGTTTGATACCCAGCTTTGGCAGTGGCGGAAATGCAATTAACACTTTGGGCATAATTGCGTGCCAAATGCATTTGGCTTGGACTGAACGGGTTCTCCTTCTTGGCCAGCACCCAATCCCCCTCACGCCCCACTCCCCGCCACTGAAGACGACTGTGGCTGCAATGCGCCTGTTTTGATTTGCTCGGCTCATTTGCAAGCTGGTTGGTCATTAATCTAGTTGCAAATACCTCGTTGCAAAAGTATTTCACTTTGAAAGATAAAAATTACATAGAAAATTCTTCTTCTTCGTATTGCAATTAGCTTAACTTGGGCAGAACGAAAGTTATGTGAAAACTCTCCTAATTGCTAATTGCACATATAAGTTTCAGTTATTTGTGTTGCCATTTTTAAGTGATGCTTTTTTTATTCACTTATGTTTTATACAAATATTGGCATATATATTATATTTATATTGAATCTAAACGTATCGGGAAAAACAAATAATCACACAATTTCACTTTGAAAGGACAAACAATATTTTTCAGGAGCTGTTCCTTTTGAAATCGATATTTTTTCAAAAACGGAAAATGACTAAATTGATTATATTAATTTATTTTTTAAAGTTGGATCGATTATATAGACTTACATATTTAATTATTTATTAAGTAATTTGCGTTTAAACTCGACGTTCTTTTGTAAAACTAATTAAATTTTTATTTTTATTTGTACCATAAAATGAACTATTTTAATAAATTAGCCTTGTTTTAAGCACCTTTTCCTTGTAACGATTGTCAGTTGTTGTATTTTAACACAGGACACGTCGAAGTTGGCGTTGTTCACTTTGCTTAATCTCAATTAAGAATAAATTGCCATTGTCCAACATTTAAATGCAAATGCCAAATTAACGACTATTTGCGAGGTCGGATAACCACCTACCTCTGTCTGTTTCGGTCCTGGCAAATGTTTCCTGCCTCCGCTCCATAAACTTGAATTGCGCTTCACAATTGGCCAACCAACAACAGTTTAGTTTTTTTTTTTTCTTGTCTGGGCAGTGTTTTTAATTTAACTGAAATTAATTGAGTAATTTGATGAGAAACGCATCCCAAACAATTCCACGGTGCGACAAATGTGTCGACCTCCGAGCGGGCTGGCGAAAAGGGGGCAAGCAAGCGCAGACCGTGGAAATTGTGGCAGATGCAGATTGTATGGCCATTGCTGCCAGGCAACGACAACGACTACGACAACAACAACAATAACAACAACAACAACAGAAATGATAGCAACAATACCAACAACAAAAGCGAGGCCAGACAACAAATTTAATATAAAGCATATTAACTTTGATGGTAAATGGCCGCGGGGCAAAGTCGCAAGATGTGCACCGATGGAGATTTTGTAGTCATCTGTCAGGCGTTGGAGTAACACGGCACTTTCGAGGGGCTGACAGTGGGGGCATGCAGCAGCACAAGGCAACATATGTTTGATGATGTGCGCGCTTTGAAGTCAGAATCAGAGAGACGACTCATCATGCAGGCAGTTAGCCAACTTCCAAGTGCGCCAATACCACATCAAGTCACTAACAGTGCCCGGTAGTCGTGCACTGAAAAAAAACACACAATACAAAACAAACACAATGCCAAATAAAATGTATCATGCTTGATTTATTTTCATTTAAATAAAATTATAAATAATATAAACTTAATTATGAATAAGGCGGCTTTTGTTAAACATACGTATAAATTAATTGTGGCAATTGATAAATATGATTATAAGTGAATGGGAACATTTGTTATAAAATATTTATATAAGTTTTCGAGTTTAACTTCTATCAATGAAATTGTTATTTTCTATTGTGCAATTTAATAATGGAATGATGCCTAAGCAGATTTTAAATCAGTTTTAGTAACTTACTTTGAGCTATTTGAACCCTTACAGAATGACAACCAACTACTTCAACCCAGGGACGCACTAAAAATAAGTAATTATAAATATTGATAACATTTTTAATTTAAGCAAATCAACTAAAATAAAAACTGGAAATATATTTATTTTAATAGTTGCAATGTGCAAATTGTAAGTTTCACACGACTATTGTTTTCAGTGTAAGTTGTGTTGGATGCGACTGCCGCAAGACAACCGTTTAAAAAGGTTTTATTTACACCGAAGACAGCGGTACGTAGCCGGATTGGGCAACGGGGCAACGGGGCAACTTGGTAGCTGTTGGTAGCCGTGGTAGTTGTGGTAGTTGTGGTAGCGCTAGTGAGATGCAAGGCAGCTGCCAGTCGCTTTGGTCGCGTTGTGCGCAATTAAGTTGCCAACAACTTTGAAATTATGCAATTATGGGTATGAGAAATTGCCTGGAAATTACATGAGGGACCTGACGAACCACATCCAGATGAAGGAGCCAAAGTCAAAGACGTTGATATAAGGTCCAAGACCAAGTGCAAAACGATAGTCAGTCTGCTTGATTATTTATTAAAACGAAAGTTTAACAGCGAAAGGAAGCAATTTTTCCATATAAATGCCAGCAAAAGCCCCCGAGCCTTATGCTTATGCTTATACTGCTGAGGTAGCGCTTTCCACGGCATGTGGTACGGACGGGTATATAGTATCTATGAGAGTACATGAATTGCATATCACAGCTCCACAGTTCTATGGTTTTAGAACACTGACTATGAGAGAGAGAGCCTGTCGCGGAGTAAGAAGCGTAATTGCCATGTTTAAAGTGTGATTAATTTGTAATCATCAAAAAGCAAAGCAGCAGGCAACAGCCAACAGGCAACAGGCAACAGCTAACAGCCAACTGGCAACTGGCAACGGAGCCAACTGAGCCAACATCTTTTGCCAGCAGCTTCAGTAATGTTTGCATTTTGAGTAGCTGCAAATCTTGTTGGAATAGCTTTGGGGCACTTGAGGGGTTTTTATTCCGGAATAGATGTGTAGTGTATAAGTAATTGAGTTTGCTCTTTGCAGCCAAGCATCGCTAGATAAGCAGAGAGTGTGGATTTTAGCGAATAAAATATGAATAATTAGGATTCGTTATGACTTGTAATGTTCTAATTAGGCTGCAAAGGAAACATTAACTTGTTTAAGACCTACTGTGGTAGCTGAGCGCAGCACAAATGAATGTTGATGGATTGTCATTTTTTAAGTTCTTGAGTTTACCACTTTACCATACAAGGATGCGTTACTTATGATAATGATAAAGTGAGCACAACTATATTTTTTGTAATATTTATTTTTTTAGAAGAGTACATTTAGAAAGTTTAATTAAGGAGCACAGGTTTAGAACTTAAATTTTTTTGTGATGGAGTTTCTTTTTTTATAATAAAAAAAAAATATATAGAATATTTTCTGACTGGTATTTTTCCGATATAAAATAAAATAAGTTGACAGGTTTAAAAATACTCACACTTAAATTTTTTTGCGATGGAGTTTCATTTTTTGTTATAAGAAAAAATATAAAATATTTTCTGACTGGTAGTTTTCCGATATAAAATAAAATAAGTTGTTAACTCACGAAAAAAAAAAATCTTAAAGAGACCAAAGAAAACTTCGCTTGCGGCTAGAGAAATGGAAAAATTGATTGTTAAATTTTGAATGCCATTGTAAAGCATAAAAGCCAAATATTTTGTATCAGTTCGTGGTTCATTAAAAGTTGGTTTATTTCTGCAGCAATAAAAGAAGCGGCTTCTGATGAAAGCGCTCTCAGCTGACTTCTGTCTAAGACTCGATATTTCCATTCACAGCAAAAATAAAGTCGAATATGCTATAAAATCATTAAAAGTCAGCTTCTTAAAAAAATAAATTTTCTTTTCTTACTGCATTCGAATTCTTTTTTAATTTTTAAGTCACATTTCTACATCAATTGCTTTGAAATAAACAGTTGTACAAGGTTATGGCATTTTTTTTTTTAAGTATCATTTATTATCGTATTTTGCAATTTAATTAGCGAACAACATTATTAACAGCAATCAAAGGAGAAAACACTGCCTATCCAATAAAATACAACGGTTTCGTTGTGTCTGATTGCACACACGAGCCGGAGACAAAGCAGACAAATGGGCAACTGGCCAATAAGTATTTTACAGCCATCAAAGCCAATCAGACTTGTCCAAAACATAGCTATTGATTACGCCAAAAGTATAAACCTGGTATTGGTCATTGAGCCAAAGAGAAGAGACTTCCTCCAGCTAACTGTAGGCAGGATGGCCAACTCCAAGTTGACGTCACAGAAGAAGATGAAGATGAAGAAGAAGAAGAAGAAGAAGAAGAGGAAGAGAAGACCGCCTGGCGCGCATGTGCAGCTCTGTCCCAAATTACAAGCTATAAAAATTTATGAGCTCCAAAGACAGCACTAGGCGAACAAAGCAAAAAAGTATTTTTTTTTTAAGACAGAACGCGCCTGGCCATAAAACAGTCTGCTCAGTATCACAGTAGCTGACCCGGCTCTGTGGCATTGTTGCTGCCACATTGGCCACAAGCTGCCGGCTACCGGTTTGCAGCTAATAGAACTGTTGCTCCTGTTGCTTCTCGCTTCTCTTATCGAAACTATTGAAAATTAAGTTGTGGTGCGAGTGCAGTAAATTTGTGGTGTTTGGGATGTCTTATCTATAAGTGAGCTTAAATTCGATTTGCCACAAATAACTGTAGTCGTAAAGAGTTAAGATCTGTAAAATGTTTTCATTTTCAAGCCGATTTTGAATAGTTAAGTATCTCAGATTTGTTTTAATTTTACTTTAACTCCTACATAATCTATGGAAATATTTTTTCCCATTTCTTACTTGACTATAATCTATTATAATATCTTTCTTTGAGGCAGCCACAGAGCCTTCATATAATCTTGCCTCAATCGCATCTCACACGCAATTATCGCTTAACCTCGCTGTTCACCTTCTTCCTTGGCTCGCTTGGCACTCTTTTGACCTCCTTTAGCCATAATTCCCATTCCCCAGATGACTGACTGACCGCTGCTCAGCACACACAAACACACACATTTATTGCAATATGTATCTACTTTGTATATGAACTGGAAGCAATATCTGGCGAATACTCATACCTGTGCCTGATGGCTATGCACATCATGTTCTTCCACTTGATTTACGTCTAACTGTAATCGAATAATATATCAGGCAAAAGGCCCGGGCCCAGTCGCAACCAGGTAGCCGGTAGCCAAGTGTGTCCGCACCGCCAACGAGCGACCAGTCGACCAGGCGACCAAAAGCTCAGGCATAAAATCAATTACATTGACAAATGAGCAGCTGACAAGGCACGCAGCGGATCGGGCAGAAGGGAGCGGTCTTGTGGACATGAGTCAGCCGGGGGCGGGGGGAGCTTGTGTCAAAGTGACCCCAAAAACGTTTCCCTCCAGCATCGCTTCGACGGCGATGACACTGCAATCTTTACAATGTCTTGGTACCAGCTTAGGCTACCTCCAAGTGAATGTCCTCCGTATCGACATGGCTGGCACATGAATTATGTGACTTATTAAAACGTCATCCGAGCTGACAAGTTGCGGTTGCCGCCGTCCGCTGCCACCGTCCACTGCCACTGTCCACATACGAGCACCTAGATCCAGTCCCTGGACATTGTAGTTGCTGGCTGTCTGCTGGGCTCGTTGCTGGGCAGGAAACATCTAATTGCTCTGTTCTGTGGCACCTGCTTTGTATCTATTCTTTATCAAGTGGTCGTCGCCACTGTTTATGCTTCGGCATGTGGGCAATCATTGAGCTGTCCTCATTGCTTGTACTCCATCAATTTGCATGGATAATTTCTTAATTGATTGTTCTCGTCGCTTTACGGGTTTTATTATGGATGTTGCAATGTTTGTAAATGTTTAAATGATTAGCTAACTGAATTGTTTAGCTTTAATTAAATATTATTAGCTTAGCTTTAGGTTCTTTGATTCATTACAATCATTTAAACAAATTTTGGAAACTCTTCTAATGATTAGGCGACTCTTTATCTAGAAGCCAAACTATGATTAAAACGCACTTGCTTTTGAAAATGCGTTGAGTATTGACGAAGTTATGGCATTTTGAAGGTTCGACCTATGTTCAAACCTATGTTCGACCTATGATTAAAACCACCTGGCTTTTGAAAATGTGTCGAGTTTTGGCGAAGTTATGGCATTTTGAAGGTTCGACCTATGCCCATATGCCGATTTTCGGACTATAATTTTGACTTATGTTTCGACCCAAAATCACGTTTTCAACTTTAAATGTAGTATTGATCTAGAGGCCAAACTATGATTAAAACCACCTGGCTTTTGAACATGGGTTGAGGTTTGGCGAAGTTATGGCATTTTGAAGGTTCGACCTATACCAAAATGCCGATTTTCGGACTATAATTTTGACTTATGTTCCGACCCAAAATCACGCTTTCAACTTTAAATGTAGTATTGATCTAGAAGCCAAACTATGATTAAAACCACCTGGCTTTTGAAAATGCGTCGAGGTTTGGCGAAGTTATGGCATTTTGAAGGTTCGACCATTCCGATTTTTTGACTATAACGAACTTAAATATTATTATTCTCTTTTCGCTCTAGATCCTTAAGTTAATTATTATAATAATTATTATTATTATTATTAAATTGGTTGTGTTTTACTTACAATACACCCTTGAAACCTCATTTTTTTAAATTCCCAATTAAATTGCATCTGAATTATGTAACATTTAATATTCACAAAAAATGATGAAAAAGACTGAATTTAACCCACTTTCAACAGGTGATTTGCGCATTGAAAACTTCATTGCTTACATTTCAAACACTTTATTATTGCCGCAAGGGCAACAACAACTTTACACATGTCCCAATTATAATTCACCTCATTTTAAAGCGGAAAAATGACAGACGTCATAAAAGGCTTCGGTTTTGCCATTCAGCTGTCATTCTTTACACACATAATCCACACACATGTTGGCCAAATTGCTTTTGATGCTGTTGTTGTTGCGAACGCACTAATTAAATTTAATTAAAACGTGTCAACTGAGCTTGTCAAAACAAATTCGCTACACATGCGAAATGTGACGTCGAGAAGCCAAGTACTTCCATATATATATATATACATATATACCTATACATATATATATATATATATATATATATATGGAGGAGTCAACGACAAAGGCGGCAAAATGGCTCATTAAAAACTTTTATGCTGATGAGATGGCGACGCTGTGGAACTCGGCCAAGATGTGGCTAAGGAAATATATGCGTTTAGTTAATTAGAGGCATAATAATGCGCGCACACACCACACACCACACACACACATATCCGCACATACACAAACACACCTGCGACCTACTAATACACCCAAGCGCTACCATAAAGTGAGTCTTTCACAGTCTACAGAGTTTACACAGGCACATCCCAATCCTCCTCCTCATCCTCAACTTCAGCCACATTCTCATTATTCTGGGGATATTGCGTGACTGGCTTTTTTACACGGCAACAGGAGAAGAAGAAAGAGGAACTCCTTTTAACGCCGACACCTACCCAACAGGGTACAGTAGTAACAGTGATGAGTGAACCTGTGACCTGTCATCCAAAAAAATAAACCCAAATTTACATTTAATACAAAAGCTACAAATTTATTTATTTATTGTCAACTAAGGTCAGTCGACACCAAAAATACAAAAATTAAATTAAATTTAAAATAAAATTAAAATTATAAATAAATTAAAAAATACTAAATTATTTTTAAGATTTATAATATTTTTAAGATTTCTAAGAGTATATTTTTGAATAATCTTTTCTTCTAAAATATTTTTAAAATTTAAAACTATATTCCACACTGATTTACACATTTATTAAACAATAACTTTCAATTTATATATGAGGTATCAATTTACTTGAAACAGCTCCAAAAAGTATGCTTTAATATTCCCAGTGATTTGAGGATAAATTTTAAAGTTTGTGTTGTTCAACAGATTCCGTAATATTTTTGTTGACTGATAAAGTTTAAATCTATAGCCCCCAGCACCATAATAATAATCATTTTTGACGAGTTGTTTCTGCAGTAAAAAAAAACGTATGAATAAAAATGAATAAAATCAAAACAAATAATTGCCATATCTGCCACGTGCAACATGACGCTTAAGCGCTCTAAAACATTTTTAATTGACGCATCATCCGAGATTGCAAATTGGTAATTTTCCTATAGCAGATTTTACACTGCGATTAAATACATCATATTTCATGATGATATTTTTACCTGGAAAATGCGATGTTTTTTTTGTTCGTTACTCACACAACCAGATGCACACAGGCATCTCTTCTGCTCCTGCAGCAGCCACTTGCCACCTGGCCACCACCCCCCTCCAGTTCCGCTCCCTGTGTTCTCTCTTTCTAACTGCAAACACACCCGCGGGTGTCGTTAATTGAAATTATTATACTTGTCTGTGGTATCATAAATGTGACTCGTTAAATTTGTATGTATGCCCGTGTAAAGTGACACTCTCTCACACACACACACACACACACACACACGTGCACACATGTATAAATATGTATTTTTATGCTGTATATATATATATGCAAGCTCATATTCTGCCGCCGCCTGACTGCTCTGCTCGTTGAGTGTCACTTATTTGCATGAGGCGTGCCCCCAAACGACAAAATGGAAATTTGTTGCCACATTGCTCACAGCGTTGCCATTGGTGTGCCCCCTATTCACACACACACACACACACACACACACACACACACTGTCTCTCTCTCACTCTCTCTCTCTGTCTCTCTCTCACTCTCGCTCTCAGTTGTCTGTTTCTCATGTGAGTTCTTGTTGCCGTTTTAATGTGTCAAGTGTTTTATTTGCGCGTGTTACCTACTTTGATTTTATTTGCCCACTCACCAGGCAACAGCAGCAACAACAACAACACCAGTGTTGCCCCATCCTCCTTTGGATTTCGAGACGGAACGGTGGGGTTGTTGGGGTATTCGAGGTGGGTGGGATGCGTTGCGTTCCCGACTTTGCTTTTATGTTTAATTCATGCGCAAATTGTCGCGGAAATCTGGCGTCAAGTGTATTAAACACCGTGTACTGCTTTTGATTTATGGACCAGTTGGTGCCACTGCCAGAATGGTTGCCCCAACGGCGACGCCTGTCTCCACCGCCATGGAACTGCATTGGGGTCTGGCCGTCAATTTCAATAGCAAAATGAAATTGTTACCGTCGACTAATTTATGTGCCCCATCGAAGTCTTTTTCCCCCACCTAATGAGCTGATGCTGTTTCCAAATTGAAAACTGACTTTAATTGACAAGCGGCAAAATGCATTTTATTAATTACTCATTTATTAATACACTTAAAAAAAAACAAGATAGAACGTTGCAGTCGGACGTAACCGACAGCGGAATACTATTATACCTTAATTTGTGTACAGTTACGAAATACTTGAATTGCGGGGGATATGGGCGTTTATCGGTTTTGGGGGCGGGAGTGGGCGTGTCCCAAAAAAATGGTGGAGTTCGGTCTTAGTAATATACCTTCTAAGTTTGGAAACTGTAGCTCTTAAATTGCGGGAGATACAGGCATTTATCGTTTTTTGTGGGCGGGAGTGGGCGTGGTCCAACATTTTTTTTCCACATTTATGAAGGGTGTTACTAGAAATATACCTTTAAAATTTGGTAACTTAAGTTTTCAAATTGCGTGATATATATGGGTTTATCGATTTACACCAACAGGTGTATCGCTTTAGGTAGGTGGAGTGGGCTTGGCCATCCAATTTTTTTATCGATCTTTGGGGGAGTTACCAGTAACATACCTGCAAAATTTTGCGACTCTAGCTTGCAAATTACGGCAGATATGCGCATTTTAAATTTCTAGGGACGAAGTCCTGGGGGCGGCGGATATGGGCGTGGTCTAAAAATTGGTAAGCCAATCTTTGAAGGAGGTTACCAGCAAATTACCTTCCAAGTTTGGTTACTCTATCTTTAAAATGTTCGGAGATATACGGAGTTATCGATTAATAATCGGAATTGTCGATTATAGGCGCAGGTGTGGGCGTGGCACCACCTACCAGTAATATACCTACCAAATTTGACGTTCCCTACTCAAAAACTGCGGAAGATATAGCCATTTGAAAATTTTAGGGGCGGGGGTGAAGGGGGCGTCGGAGGTGGGCGTGGCATATGTCGATCTTTCAAGGACCTCGCCAACAACCTACCAACCAAAATTGGTGACTCTATTCATTAAATTGTAAGAGATATGGGGATTTATCGATTTGCTAAAATCGAATTTATCGATTTTCTAGCTCCCTAGTGGACGTAGGTCCAAACCCAAGACACTTTAACTTTTGAGGGTACTTTCCAGTATACGTTCCAAGTTTCAAGTCTCTATCTCAAAGGGTGTCGGAGGAACGCGCGTTCATACAGACGGACAGACGGACAGACAGCATGACGGACATTGCACAAAACCAATATACTATTATACCATTTTGGTATAATAGTATAAAAATATAAATATAAAGAGCAAATAAAAAAGTTGTCTATTTAACGGTTGCAATATTATTTCAAATTTTTGTGAGAGAGTTTTAAGCATATATTAATATTTAAGTAAAAATGTCATCAAAAATATTGCTTAGTTTTTATTTAAATGTATGCTTAAAATAATATAAAATATAGAGAATCTTTCTTTGCTTCTTGTTAAAGTTAAAAAAATATGATGGAGATAATATGAAAAAAATAATTAATGCAAATGGAGAACAAAATAATTTAATTTAATAAAAAAAAATACACTACTCAAATATTTTTAAAACCTGTTTGCGGTGCAACAGATAGATTGATATATTTCAAAGTACAACATGCTGGTGTATTGTTAATTGGAGAAATTAATTAAAGGAATAAAATATTTTTTTTCACTAACGGAAATTTGTTTCTTTTTCTCTAACGGATAATGAGATTATGTGTAAATGAACGGAAATCAAATTCAATATGACTTTTCATAAGATCTTCCCTCAATTGCAAGTGCAAGTCTTCACATGGTAGGAACCATCTGTCAAAACGTGTTTCCAGCCACATAGATAGCCAATCTAATCTTGTGCAGTCATTCAACCCCATCAAACAGCTACTGAGCAGCAGCACTTGGCTAATAAAGTGATGCCATTAGCTGCAGCAAGTGAAAATAGTTGAACAAAAAATTTAAAAAAAAAAAAAAATATCTTAAAGATAACAAAACAGCACCTTTTCTGCGAGCTGAGCGAGGCAACATGACCAGTCAATAATTTTCATAACTGCTTCTAATTGAGTCATTAACTGTAATTGGCCATAAGTGAGTGTAATGCAGGCGACAAGAAACAGCAGCCAGTTTGGCTAACTGGGCGCGAAAGGTGGATGGCACTTGTGTTAGCCTTAAGGGAAAACAGGGAAACAAGATTAGAACTGAGAATGTGTTGTGGAAAACACATATGACGTTCAGTGTCTCCAAGGTGAGCTTGAGCTCAGGGAACAGCTGCCAGTTCAGTTGAGCGTGAAATGGACCACTTCGGAATTCAATGGAAGGCAAATCAAAGTGGACAAAATATGTCAATAAATTACGAGAGACACATTTCGACTTGGGCTCCTCCTCAAGTGTCGAATCGTCTCGGTTCGCTCAGGTTGCCTGGCCAACAAGGGGTTAAGGCTGCCTGTCCAGATTTGTCAGCGCACGTGTTGCACATGTCAACTGCGTAAATAAGCGCGAAATTGCCACACCAAAAAAACAAAATAAAAAGGGTGGCCAAAACAAGAAGCGAATTCTCGAGCCAAGGAGGAGCGACGACCCATAAAATATACTGCCACAGCTGTGGGCGTTTACCAACACTCACTCACACAGACACACACACACACACATACAAACTCTGCTTCTTCTCATTTGGAATTTTATTTGTAACTTGTGGCACACTTGGCGTATGAGTGATTTATCGCTCCCGACTTTTGGCCATTGGTCATCGCTCCAAATCAAATAATAAAGTTGAAATTAGTTGCGGTTCCAAATGGAAATTGGAATTTGACTTAGTTTCTTTTATCTACATTTTATTATTTTTCCTCTTCTTTTTTTTGTGGTAAACAGTAAAATTGATGAATTGGCCAAGCGGTGCAAATTGCGAAAGTATGTATGGTTTCTGTGCAGAGGATTGTCAACAAATTCAGTTAATAAATGAAGTTCGTGTCGGAGAGCCAGAAGAGTCTGTAAAAACATTTCAACTCTGCTGTAAATTGTTTGCCGAGAGAGTTGGCCAACTATCGATTGAAAACTGAATCAACAAGTTTTGACATTATTTATTATGCACATCAAAAGCAACAAGTTTTTGCTTTTAGATACGGCTTAAAATATCATAAAGTGCTTGTGGCAAAATAAGCCAATAAAATTGCATAACAGTAAAGAATATTAAATTGCACGAAGAAAATCTAAAATAAACAAGTTAGAACGTTGTCTTTTTCGGACGTAACCGACAGGGAAATACTTTTATACCACATGTAATATAATCTGATGACACGAGCCGCAGAACAGTGTAGATGTGGCCCAGAAATATCGATATTTCCTAGTAATCTATCCTCCAAATTATACAAATTGTGGAGGATTTGTGATTTGAAAATGTTTATTCCGATCCTTTAGCAAGGTTACTAAAAAGTTGCCCTCCACGTTTTGGTGACTCTATATTTAAAAATGTTGGAGATATGCGGTTTTATCGATTTACACTTTCCGATATATCGGCTTGGTGATTATGGGCCCAGGTTTCCGACAATTGATATTTCCCTCTTGCTCAGTCTAGTATCCTTGTAAGTCAGGATCTTAGCTAACTCAATATGTTCCATTCCAAATTATTTGTTCGCAACTAATCTATTTCTACCTATAAAATATTAAATAAATATGTATTCTTTAGTATCCCTTTCAAAGAAATTCAATTTCCAAAGGCTAGTAAGTGACTACCTTTAATCGAATTTCGCACCCAAACTAGCACAAAAAACTCAAATATGTAAAAATCTTGGTAACAACTAACGGAACTTTCTTTCCAATGCATCGCACCAGGGAAAGAAGAAGAAACGCCTTTATAAGATGTGTAAGCAACGTTTTTAGCATCATAAACACGAGTTAATGGAATTTCGCTGAGTGTATTTGTAATTTAATATGCAAATAAAAATTTTTTCCTTTTATATTCTGATGCCGAAAGTAGAATTTGCGATTACAAATCTTGGCACAGCATCCAAGGCAGGAACTTTAATGTTAAATTTAATGTGAAATCGTTAGTGCAACCAAAATTGCAGTTTGCAATCCGATAATTAGCACATTTCCTTTTGGTTTTTTGTTTTTTATGTTTACACAGGGAATGAGTTATTCATCATTAAGTGGGAGATAATTTCCGTTGGCTTTTCCATGTACGCTTTCAGCTGATTGAAGCCATCCATCACAGAAAGCTCATAAAAGTTGAGCACTTGAGCGAAGTGAACAACAGCCCCTTAAAAAGAAGGCACTGGCCCCCTAAAAAAGTAGAAAAGCCTGTTGCCAGTCATCAGTGTGGACCAGCCCACAAGCAATTCCAGAATTTGCACAATTTTTTCCCGCAACTAAATGGAAGACACTTTAGAGCCACTTGATGACACTCACTTTACTCTCTCTATCCACTCCACACGAGTGATAAAGAACATGTTAATGGTTTTAATCAATTTGCTGGCATTTTTTTTTTTTGTTGCGTTTGGTAGCCAGATTGTGTAATATGCAATATGTGTAAGTTTGTTGATGTGATGTCCCATGAAATTGATATTGCTGCTGGTGCGACAAGATATTTTAATTATAGTTTAATTTGTGGCAATTAAAACGGTAGAAGCAGCTGCAATGTATACCCACCACCAAAGAGCAACTGTCCCGACTCTGTGATTACGAAATCAGCAAAGAGACAACAGCAACAGAAACCACAACATCAACATCAACATCAACAAGCAACAAACAACAAGTAACGAATCCACTTCTTGGTGGCATGCATAATGATCAAGTCTCGGAGTGATATCCGTTGTTCTCAGCCCGACGCCATTACGATTGTGCTGGGCCACCTGGGTTTTTCCAGCTATGGCCAGACCAGCCAGAGACAGGATGGTTATCTTCTGTGCAGCATCTGCAACTTGATTTGCTGGTGTTGATATGCAAACGATGCCTTTCCTTACCGTCTGATGGACAAGATCATCAATCAATTAATTAACGGAACTATGTGGCTATGTGGCTGAGCATTAAATTAAGGCTTACACTTTCCAAACAGACACAGGCTATAGAAAAACCTTTAATATGACTGTTGCTTTTTTGAGACCGTCTGGAAAATTTTCGAACATCAGCAAAACTTTTGCAACTTTGCAACTTTGACTTCCCGCGGCGAAAATCATGCTAAACTTTCATTTAAATGTTTGAAAATAAGTTTAAACTTGATAAAAAAAAATAAAAATAAAATAAAAAAGTTACAAATAATGAAATCTAAGGAAACCACAGTCAAAATGAAGACTCTTATTGCTTAAATCCTATATATGTATTATATTAATATTAAGGATTTTGCTTTATAGTTCTACTATATCAATTTGATCTATATGTTTTTAATTGGAACTTTATAGAACCAGTAGAGGCAGCAACCTGGAACACCTTCATCTTGTCCAGCAGATGCTTGAGGCTCTTCTTGGGGAGTCTACACTTAAATCACTTGCAAATTGATTTTAGATTGCCAATTGATCAAGTTGGTTTTTTATGTGGTTGATGAGCAGTTTCCATTGAAAAGACCCAATTATGAGAAAAGTGCAGTTTTCTCCAGTTTGAGAGGTGATTTAAGATGTGGTAGGAGATGCCAAGAGATCATTTGGTTTTTTTCCATTATTATATTTATTTATTTTTGGATCATAATGTTAAATTGGTTATCAGTAATCCTTTAAAGTTTGGATTGATAAATAACTAAATTAAATTTTGTCTAAAAATTATGTTTAATAGTTATTACTTAACGTTCAATTATTCTATATATAATTATATATATTAATAATATGCTACTTCTGTTGTTTTATATTCGCCAAATGATGTCTAGAATTTTCCATCAATAAAATCCGTGTTTGCTTTTAATTTACTTACATCTGGAGGCGAATTCTTAGACGAACAACTTCATTAAAGTGGCACTCAATTTGTGTTAACTCATCGTCTTGGTGTTCTTGAACAGCTCGTTGCCTCACGAGCCTCAGCTTAGTATGCCAAAAACAAACATTGCTAACAACATTTTACAGGTTTGCTGCAACATGTTCAGCACATGCTTTCATTTTCCAAGCCCCTCTCCTATCTCCTTCAGCTCCAGCTCTTTCACGACTAATGCTAGAGCCGCGGTGATCTATTCAAATTTCATAACATGTGTCAAAGTCAAAGCAAAAAGGCTGTTAAATCTGGTTACCCAACCAGGTTGGCCCCCTTCCCCCCTCCTACCGTTTGGTTGCCTGGTAATCTCTGCAGTGGTAATAAGATATGCTCATTGCCTTCGCACATGGCCATAACGAAGACAAGTTTGAGGCGCTCTCTTCCCTCTTGGTTCATGGCGGGAGGGGGGGAGGCACTTGGGATGCCCGCAGTGCGGTGCCGACTACCGTCATTGCTTTTGGCCAGCTCTGCGCCAATTGACACTTGCTCGAAAATTGTGCGCCTTAAATTTTTTGGTAGCCATCCATTCGGACCGGGGCTATCTCGATGCTCCGTTATTGTAGCAGCAGCAGCAAAAACCAGTTGGCCCACTCTCGGTCTTTCAATCTTGGGCTTAAGGTGCAATGCGTTGCCGGCAACGGGGATTACTTAATTATGAGGCAACCATGGCAGACATGCCACACAGCAGGGACAACGGGAACAGAGGATGAGACGCGCCAGCTTCTGCCAACTGCAGCATGAAATTCAGTTGCTGCTCGTTCTGTAAAAAAAAAAGTTTATCAAATGACAGAAAACATTTTTTACTTTTACATTTTTTATTTTAATTTATTATTGCAATATAAATTATATTTAATTAGAATAGTTCAGATTTCACAGAATAAAAATATTTTTTAGATGTTTTTTCATTACTTGTTTATTTATTTTTTACATATTCGCCTTATGCTCTATACAGCTGATTAAATATGCAAAAAAAAGAGTATTAAACCGTTTGCTTTTTATGGAAATTTTATTCTCACTTTTCTGGTTTTGTTTTGTGCAAATTTTTTATGCATCGAGGCGAGGAAAAAGTGCTGTAAGCTTCACAAAAATATGACATTGACAGACACTTAAAGCTGCTTAGTGGCAGTTGCGTATAACTGAAAGTTGGTCCTTGCATTCAGCATAATTTTATTTTTTATATATATATTTATTCAGTTTCTACTTGTTTTTAGTTTTATTCTTATTGATTTTTATCTTTTTTGCATTCGTAGCTTAAGCCTCGTGTAATCCCCAACTGACATTTCGCTTTAATTAGATAATTTGCCAGGAGTAGCGAGAGACGCCTCGCGGTGGCTGTTGCCCACTTTATCGGATGGCTACTGCACCTGAGCGTCATTTGCATTCGCAATGCGAAGCATTTGCAAACATTCCATTATGCAGATATGAAATAATGTCTTGCCACGCCTCATCGGGGCACCGGCAACAGCAGGGGACAATTGTAAATGCAAGAAATAAAAAACAGAAATACAACTAAGCACCAAGAAAAACATCGGGGCACTTGACAGAAGCGCTTTTCACGCTGAAAATTTATGGAAAGCGCTTTATAAATTTGTGCCAAGGGAAATGCATGTTGCACGTTCAACACGAAACTTAAAATATATAAAAATATTTGTATAAACAATTTTATATTAACGTGCAGTCTTATTGTATTATTTGATATTTTATTATTTATTATATTATTATTATTTATTATTGATAATGTGGATTATTGAATGGCCTCTAGACCAAATTATATAATTAATTATAATTAATATTTCTTATAAGCTATTTTTTAAATACGAATTTATTATTGAAAGGTAGTCTTATTTCTTATGTATTTTTCTTATCTTTTGTATTTTTCATGTCATAAATGAGGCATTAATGTTTAATGTATTTTCTAGAGTTATTTTTGTAATCAAAATAGTGAATAATACAACAGGTGTGAAGTCGATAAATATTATAAATGTTATGCAAAATAACAAAATATGTATGAATATCAAATCACATTTCACTCTAAAATAAAGCTGAATAATGCAAATTTAAAATTTATTCAATTTCAGTTGGCGTCATTGAAAACACAATCAGCTTTCAGTTGAAAGGCGCTTATATTGAATAAATAAATCAAAACACTTTCAATTTAGCAAAATGCACAAAATGACTTGCGATGCATTTTAGTGATTTCCACAATTCACACAATGCACTTTTTATCTCAATTTGATTTTGCGCTTACTTCTTTCGTCCCTGCTATCATAGTGTATTGGTTTTGTGCAATGTCCGTCATGCTATCCGTACGTCTGTCCGTCTGTGGTCTCTAGTCTGTTTTTCCGATAGATGTAGTGTTAAAATTGGAGTGCTAAGTCCACTAGGGAGCTAGAAAATCGATAAAATCGATATTCGCAAATCGATAAAATCGATATTCGCAAATCGATAAGTCCACATATCTTCCATAATTTCAAGGCTACAGTCACCAAATTTGATTGGTAGGTTGTTGACGATGTCCTTTAAAGATCCGCATATGCCACATCTATCTTAAGAAGCCTCTCGCAATTTAATAACTAGTTTCTTAACTGGCAAGGAGGATGATTAGGAACTGTCTATAAAATTTTGTTTAACCACGCCCACCCCCGCCCCCAAAATCTCGAAAAGCTCATATCTCCAGCAATTTAAGAGCTATAGTTGCCAGACTTCGAAGGAGGATTACTATCTTATATCAACCTCAATCTGAGGGGCGAAGTCAGACAGTATTTCTTGTCTACACATTACTTATACTTTTAAAGTATTTCGCAGTCGGTTACGCCCAACTGCAACGTTTTCTCTTCTTCATACTGTAATTTTTCTCTCTCTCTCTCTCTCTCTCTCTATATGCTCCTTTTCTTTGCTGGATTTTTATTTAAGTTGGCCTTAAAACAATTTTATGACACCATAAGTACAAAACAAATAAATTCGCTGTTCCCATCTGCTGCTCCCCACCCACTCCTCAGCCACTCACAGCACCAAGCAGCCAGCAGCGAAGCGTTTTCTCTAATGCGCACTGCATTCATCATACGCCCCGTTGCTCATCGCCAGCAACCGAAACAAAAGCAAAAGCAGCAAAGAATATGATAAATAAATGCAACACGATAAACAAAACCAAAAAAATTAAAACAACTTAAAAAAAATACACACACACAGAAAAAAGTTTGCTACAACGCGAAGGATGCGAGCAGAATGCAACAGCAGTTGCTCCCACTCTTGTGGAAAGAACCACCATGCAACAAGAAGCGACACTTAACTTCCGCACACCGGAACTTGAATACCCTTGCAAACTGTATTGCAAATGTTTGAAGTTTTTGCTTAGTTTCAAATGCTATTTAAATATATCTTCTCAGTTATGATAACAAATCTACTTAATGCTTCATAAAGTGACTCTTAAAGTGATTGCTTTTGTATTCTTTTAACATAATGCTATTATTTGAAATAAATGAGGAATTAATGCAATTGTAAATTTATATTCACATTTATGTTTTTCCACCAGTCTGATAACTTTTCGAAGTCAAGCTAAATTTTAAGTTAGATTTAAAAAAAAGATTGCAATCAACGACCCATTTTTCCCTATTTTTAATATTTATCTCATCCGCGCTCTGAAGGAAACTACTGCAAAAATTATGCCTTTCTATTCATTCTATCAATTTGATTAATACCATTTTAATTGAAACATTATATAACCAGTTAACAATTTCTTGTTGTGCCTCCGATAATAATATAATAATATCACGCTCTTCCTAGGGAGTGTGCACTTAAACTACTTGCAAATTTATTTTAAATTGCCAATGGCATTATTTTTCTCAAGCTGTTCAGTGGCAAGTTGTCTGGACAACTATTTATGTGGTTGATGAGCAGTCTTCACTCGGAAGCGGCAATTAACTTGATATTTTATTCAAGTTGTGGCAAGACTTGAACGGATAATAATATATGCTGTAAGAGCAAATCTGTTGCACACATTTGCTGAATTTTGTAAAGTAATTTTATGCTTTGTTCTAATTTTAAAACGGGTTAAAAAAATGTTCTGGTGATTTAACTTCAACATTAGAACTCATTAAGGGAGTCTTAGTGTAAGGAGGGATAGTCGAATAGAGGACACATAAAATGTATCTGCAATTAGACAAGTTGCAAGCTTTCAAAATTCTATCATAAGGTTTTCAAGTTGCCAACTGCACTTAATCATTGTTTATTTTAATGCAATTAAGTTCTTAAGATATTAATTTAAGTTTTTCAGAACTCTTATGAAATAAAAGAGAAAATATTGTTCTTTGCTCAGCTATAAATGGCAAAAGTTGCACATATGAAATTAAGTATCTAGTTGATAGAAACATGCAACATTCTCTAATTAAAAGAGTATCGAAATGCTTGCAACGTTCAACTTCATAGCGAGGATGGTGCACAGAATAAGTGTATTTGCACTTGTGTTGATTTATATGGTGTATTCGCGTAGTATATACAATATAGGGGCTTACATATAGCCAGTTGCATGCATATATAGCAATGTGCGGCATTCTGTGGCATATTGGACGCCATACAGATTTTGGTTGTTGTTGTGGCTGCCTTTTGGGTGTATTTTCATTTTCATTTTCATTTTCTTGTCGGTTATTCTTCGTTTTTTTTGTTTTTTTTTTTTTTTTTGGACTTTGGGCGGCATTTGGTGGAAAACTTTTATTATTACAATGCCAACGCTCTGCGAAAATGCGTTCAACGATTTTGCTCAGCTTCTGTTCTTGCATTTTGCATTTATTTTCCCTTTTTTTGTGGCATTTTTTTTGTTTTTTTTTTTTTTTTAAACACGCAGCAATAAAATTCCAGCTGTGTTTACGTGATTGGAAAACGATTTTCCATGGTGGCGAGCATGAAAAATTGCCCCCGAAACTTATATATATATATTTTTTTTGCTGTTTTCCTTAAGGTTCGGGTTCAGAATGGTGTGAAAAGCGTTACGCGGACAAAAATGATTATTTTTTATTGGCCGCGTTACAGATTAAAAAAATTTATATTTTTCTGCGTGTAATTGTCAACATATGGGGGCAGCTCCTTGAATTCGTAATGCTCCTGTGAATTTTATGAGCACCCAGAGTAGTCAATAAATTTTCATTATTTTAATGCATGCCTTATGCATGGGAATCCATGCCACGTGATACCTGCAGCTCAAGTGGCAACACAGTCATTGTTCATTTTCTTCGTTTTTCTTTTTCGTCTATGCAACAACATTCACTATACTTGGTGCTGGTCAATAGCGGGCTTTTCCTGCTCTGCTCCGTTTCACGCTCACATGTTAAAGCCCCAAATTTATGATGTTGTGGTCAATTTGGAACATATGGCGGCTGCCACTCGATGAGCTCCTCTGCTGCTCGATTCGGTTCCCTCTCGGAGTCTTATACCATAAATTGCTTTCGCTAAAATAATGAAAAAAGGGTTGTGAATTGGAATTTTTTTTGGGGCTGAATTGGGACGGTCATTGGTATAGGTTATTGGGTTCTGGTAGAGCAGCTGCTCCCTAACAGTTTTTAAGATTTATCAGAAATTATTATTAATATTTTATTATAATTCAAATCAAAGGCCGAAGATAGAAGACTTATAACTAATATTTTAAGAATTTATCGACGGTGCAATTCGATTTGTCCTTTAAATGTTCTCTTAATTTTGAGGCAAAGGTCACCACAATTTAAGGGTATGTTCCGTTTTATAATAATAAAATTAAAGTTTAATTTTACATTATTTTTATTGCAGTGCATTCGGTAAGTTGAAAGCATAACATAAATTTAGTTGTGACTTGAATATTGTAGCTGAGAAACAAAATTTATGACCATGGACTGCTCGGGGAGACAAAAAACAGATCCGGTTGCGATGTCCACTTGGTCACAGCTTCGACTGTCTGGGGGTTTGTCATTTATCATATTTAATACTTTTGAGTGATTATATAAAAAGTAAGCTCAAATAATAACTAAGAATCAGCCTCTGGCGGATGCAATAACTCCGACAATATACATTATTTATAACAAGACACTTTCTTATGTGGAATTTGGAGCCAGTCGAGCAAATTGGTAAAAGGGAAAAGCCACATAATTTATGACCACAGCAGATATTTAAACTGTGACCAGGTAGACGAAGAAAAACTATGAGAATAGTAAAAGGACTGGGGACAACGGATATTATTAATGCTCTCAACTAAGAGCAGCATCGATATTTGTATATATTTTTATTAAGTTTTGTATATTTATAACCTTAACCCATTAAAAATGGTTAAAAAGGGTATAATGGTTTTGTGCAAATGTATGTAACAGGCAGAAGGAAGCATCTCCGACCCCGTAAAGTATATATATTCTTGATTAGGATCAACAGCCGAGTCGATATAGCCCTGTCCGCCTGTCTGTCCGTCCGTCCGTCTGTATGAACCCGCGGATCTCAGAGACTATAAGAGCTAGCGACTTAAAATTTGGAATATAAGTTCTCGTTTACCGTGCGCAGATCAAGTTTGCTTTATTTTATCTATAACTGCCTCAGTTTCTGAATTATCGATACATTTAGATTTCCGATAGCAATAAATTCCACAATTTAAGAGGCAGAGGGTTATAATTTATACATAACATACATACACATATTATTGATCAATTTCATTAAGATCGGATAAGAAACACCAAAGTTATAGTCGAAAATATATTTTCATATTGATCTTATTTCTGTCAGCAGCCGCAAGCATTTTTTGTATGCATATCAATAGGTGAGCGCATGTGTGAGAAAGAGATGGCATGATAATCGACGCTAGCGTCAATATATTTGTGTGTATTCTGCAGAGCCACGATAAGTACTGTTTCGTGTACGTGTGTATGTATGTATTTATGTATATATCTGCTTGTGAGCAAAAATACTCTAGGAAATGCACTTGCAGAACTGAACATTTGAGTGCAAATCATTTTAAAGGGAAATTTGCCAATAAAACTAGAATATATTTAACAACTGGGTTAGGGGTATATCGTAGTCGAGCAAACTCGACTACAGCATCTTACCTATTTATACCCTGAACCCATTAAAAATGGGTAAAAAGGGTATAATGGTTTTGTGCAAATGTATGTAACAGGCAGAAGGAAGCATCTCCGACCCCATAAAGTATATATATTCTTGATCAGGATCAATAGCCGAGTCGATCTAGCCCTGTCCGTCTGTCTGTCCGTCTGTCCGTCTGTATGAAACAACGGATCTCAGAGACTATAAGAGCTAGAGACTTCAAATTTGGAATATAAGATCTCGTATACCAGGCGCAGATCAAGTTTGCGTTATTTTATCGATAACTGCCTCAGTTTCTGAATTATCGATACATTTAGATTTTCGATAGCAGTAAATTCCACATATCTCTCACAATTTAATGGATACAGTCACCAATTTTGGTTGGTAGGTTGTTGGCGAGGTCCTTGAAAGATCGGCATGTGCCACGCCCACCTCCGACGCCCCCATCACCCCCGCCCCTAAAATTTTCAAGTGGCTATATCTTCCGCAGTTTTTGAGTAGGGAACGTCAAATTTGGTAGGTATATTACTGGTAGTCGCCTTTAAGAACCGATAATAAATTTGTGGTGCCACGCCCACACCTGCGCCTATAATCGACAATTCCGATTGTAAATCGATAACTCCCTATATCTCCGAACATTTTAAAGATAGAGTAACCAAACTTGGAAGGCAATTTGCTGGTAACCTCCTCCAAAGATTGGCATACCAATTTTTGGACCACGCCCACTTCATCCCTAGAAATTTAAAATGCGCATATCTGCCGTAATTTGCAAGCTAGAGTCGCAAAATTTTGCAGGTATGTTACTGGTAACTCCCCCAAAGATCGATAAAAAAATTGGATGGCCACGCCCACTCCACCTACCTAAACCGATACACCTGTTGGTGTACATCGATAAACCCATATATCTCGCGCAATTTAAAAACTTAAGTCACCAAATTTTAAAGGTATATTACTAGTAACACCCTTCATAAATGTGGAAAAAAAATTTTGGACCACGCCCACTCCCGCCCACAAAAAACGAAAAATGCCTGTATCTCCCGCAATTTAAGAGCTACAGTTACCAAACTTAGAAGGTATATTACTAAGATCGAACTCCAAAATATTTTGAGCCACGCCCACTCCCGCCCACAAAAAAACGATAAATGCCTGTATCTCCCGCAATTCAAGAGCTACAGTTACCAAACTTAGAAGGTATATTACTAAGATCGGGCCCCGCCCACTCCAGCCCCCAAAAACGATAAACCTATAATGCCATTAAAGCTTGGTTCAGGGTATATGGTAGTCGAGCTCACTCGACTACAGCGTTCTTACTTGTTTTTTTTGTATTTGTCTGTCTGCAGTTGCATCCGCAGGGACATCCTTTGCGCATTTAGATACATTTCGCATCATTTCCTCAACAAAATGTGCAGAATTTTATTATTCGACAACAACAACAACAACAGCAAAAACAGGTAGCAGACAACTGTAAGCTTATTGAATTATTCGATTTGTGAATCAATTGGCATACTAATGCGAAAATAGATACGAAATTGAAATGTGCATGCAAATGCGCAAAGTATTCAACTAAAAACTTACCTGCACCAAAAGTATCTAAAAAGCTTCTCTCAAACTTTACGGCAACAACTTGGCAACTCTTTCAAATAAATCGATAAATGAAATGTAATCCCTTACCAGACCCAACTGCAGCTACAACTGCAACTGCAACTGCTCTGGCAACTGCCAGGACAACTATGTATGCATCGAGTTTAGTATATATTTTAATGCATCGCCTTACCCAAAAACAGACTCCTCGCCGTCCCCCAAAACCAACTCCTTCTCCACTGGAAAACTTTTTGCCATCAATTCGCTGAGGAAAATAATTTCTAGATGCCAAAAGTTTTGTTTACCGAAAATGTCTGAAGGAATTTGTTGCCCTTTTCAAAGAGAGCATATCTTGAAGTGATGATGAAGAATTCTACAAATGCCACTGAGAACTTTACTTAAGTGCGATGTGTTAAACAGATACATTGGGATAATATCGTGAAACTATCGCTATTTTATGCATCTGAAAGTAATTTGTACAGATAAATTGTATTAAATGCATTGGAAACTCGATCAACTCTATTCGGCTTAGCCACAGTGAGACTGAAATAAAGTAAGGCTGGGGCAGTCTAAAATGTTTATGTAGCAAATGCGGCACGTGACAACTGCAACTGGAAAAGTTTTCTCGCATCACGCATGCGACATGTGGCATGAGAGGTAAGCATTTCCTTTTGCAACTGTTTGTTCGTCTATAGAGCAATATATTTTATTTTTATCGCAAATTGGTAGACTTGTTCCAGTCGTGGTGGGTAGAGTAGGGACTTGGATTAAGGATTTGCTCCTTTTTTTTTGTGCGTTTTGCTGAATGGGCCGGAGAAGCATCAAATTTTTCTACTTGAAGTGACAGCTTTATTTATAGATGGGCTATTGACACGAATTAAATAATTTAATGGATTAAGGGGTGGTTGTCCTATAAATGAGGATGACATGAGGGAGATTATAAATAAACATGGTTAATGTGCTGTATTTGTATATATTTGTACTGCTTTTATTTGATCTCAACAGGCTGAAGTTTTCCTTAATATTTACCAATTTTGTTGATTACCAACTCAATTTGTTCATCCCCATTTATTTATTTAATTTCGACTAAAAGCAGCCGACTTATGAAAATGTAAAACATAAAAATAAATGTAACTAAGTCAAATAAATTATAGATTTAAAATAAATAAATATATACAATGTAATTTATAATATATAAAAATTATATTACATATATTAAATACATTAAGTGTAATTTATAATATATAAAAATATATTTAAAATAAATTAATATGTAAAATAGTAAATAAAATGTTATTTATAATATATAAAAATTATATAAAATATATTAAATGTAATTTATAATATATACAAATATATTTAAAATAAATAAATATGTAAAATAGTAAATAGAATGTAATTTATAATATATAAAAATTATAAAATACAAATTAAAGATTTCAACTTTTTATATACTTATTAAATTTAAATTAGATATTGAAATATGCCTAAACGATTGTATTAATTAGTTACGATGCCAAAACACAAATTAATACAAAAATTGTATTCCTGAGACAAGTTTGAAGTTTGAAATTGAGTTCTTAATAATATAAATTATCTTATCTATCTATTAGTACACGAAGTTCAAATTGATTCTTAACGATGAAAATAATGGACTCTGAATTGATAACATGACCAAGTCTATTTAGGTCTCTTATCTATCTCTTGGTACTTATTATATTTTTGTTATCCAAATCAGTGTGTCAACATTCATTCCACCCATATCAGTTTGATATCTAATCTATATTACCTCTATCAGCATTCCTGTATCGAAATCGTTGGCATTTAGTGTCATTTACAGCAATGTTTCGCCATTTACCTATATGTATATATATATATATACATACTGTATATATCGTGCCACGCACAAAAGTATCTCTCATCGCACACACACACAAATACACACACAAGACACAGACACACATTCATGATTGCATGAGCCGCCATTCAAACTGTCATTCGTCCTGACTGCCTCGCTGCTTGTCCTTGACAGGACTCACGTCGCATTCGACGGCCTTAAGGCGACATACTCTTAGCCTATTTGTAGTCGAGCATTTGCCAACACTGGAGGCCATGTCAATGCTAGTTATAGCAATCGCTATCAGAGGCTGTGTGCTGCTGCTGCTGTGTGTGTGTGTGTGTCTGGTTGTGTTTGCCTCTGTTTATGTGTATAGATTTTTTCCAATTTTGCTGATGGTATTTTAGGTGACACTGCCACAGCAAGCACCAAAGGAGATGGGGAACGAGGAGTAGCAGTAGAAGTGGCAGGCGGAGGAGATGGATGAGTGCGTAGCAGGGCGACTGACTCCTTGGAGCTTTGCCTGTTCTTAGCCTTTTTTTACAGCTTTCTTGCGTCTGCTGTCTGATAAAAATCAGCCGAAGAGGCGGCAAAAATTGATGGCACATTAAATTGGAGACCCGCTACCTGCTCAGCCTGCTCAGCCTGCTCCAGCTGCTCGGGCTGCTGAGGCTGCCCGGACGTGCAGTGGGCGAGTCTATCAATGCACATGGAGCACATCGAGTGGCTCCTTGGTTGACTATGGCTCAATGGCTCAATATGTGCGTTTTGCCAGGCACTTGATAGGCTTTTTATTGTCCTGCAATAAAAAGCTGGATGCGAGCAACAGCAACAGCAGCAGCAACAAGAGGCACAGCAACTGGCCAAGTGTCAAGTAGTTGTTGGCCCGCAGATCGCATTTTCCTCTGCTGCCTCTTGCCCCGCTTCGTCGCATGTAAAACCCAATTTTCTGGCTCATAAATATTTGTTCAAATCCAATGACAACAAACTTTGATTCATTTTTCGCCGCTGCTGCCGCCTTAAAACAAATTTGCTGTATATCAAAAAGTGACTTTTTTCTTGTGGCATAAACACATATGATTTCTGTTTGATGGCAGAATTTCGCTTTTTACTCTCCATAAACGGCGTTTTTTTATTTTTTATTGATTTATAATGTTGGCAAGTGCTTTTGGTGAAAATATTTGGCATATTTACAGACATATTCATATATTTGTATATATTTTTTGTGCAAATTTACCATTAAGCTGCAATCGAATTTCAATCGAGATCGTTTGATTGACAGCCTGTGCATTAACATTTTCCCGTTTTCCGTTACATCTTTATATCAATTTTGTGGATATATTGAAAAAATATTTATACAGTTATTCACTTTATCCGTTCTTTTGCTTTTGAAGTATTATTTACTTTGCTATCAATGGCATATTAATATTTGAAATCAACAATAAATATTACAAGGCATTAACACTTTACATCTGTAGAGTTTAAATCTATTGGGTGAAAATGTGAACTATATTTGATATTTTACAATTTAAAAATTTTTTTAGAGACATTTAAGGGTAAATGAATTGTTATATGCCATTAAAACCTAATCCCCGTAATAATACAGATCAATTAAAATAAATGTTCTTAAAATGTGACTATTAAATGGTAATTTAAAAAAAGTCTGTTTTTTTTAACGAATTTAACAATGGCAAATAATTCGATTGTTTAATTATAGTTTTCAAATTTATGAAAAATATTTGTAAAACAGCATTCAATTTAATGAAAACAAATTTAATGGTTTTTCATTCGCATTGCAAAGATAAACATACATATTTGAACAGAGCAAAATCAATATTCGAGTATTCAATATTCCATTTTTTACAAAAAGGAGACTATTCAAACTAATCAAAATGTGAATGAAAGCAACGGGAAATTGCTTTTTTAGTCAAAGCAAGAATAAGATACTTTTGCAATCCCAATTGTATCAGCTTTCATCTAAACTTGAGTATTGACTTAAAAATCAACCGGTAGATAAAAGATGGCTTTAATATTTTTTGTAGATACAATTTATGTTAAACAGAAAAAATTTTTTGTTCAATTTGAAAAAATCAAGCAACTGAAAGCCATGTTTTTTTTACTCTTAAATATATCATATATTATTGAATTCAAAAAAATTCTAGCAATTGAAATTTAAGCGGAACTCCTATAGTTTTTCAGTCTAAAAATGTTTCAATACTTTTTAAAGAGCTTATGATTTCTTTGGAAACCAAACAAATTTTTGTTTTGGTTTTTGTGAACAAATTTAACGTGTTGTTTTAGGTTCTATGCAATCAGCTCCCTTAACATTTGTTATCCTTCAGGCAAAGCCATACAAAAGTGAAAATTCCCTCTGTTTTGACCAATTATTGACAATTTTAGACAATTTCCACAAAATATTTGAACAATTTTGTCAGCCACTCCCTTGGTGCAGCTCAGCTCAGCTCAGTTTAGCTTTGGTGAAAGCAACTAATTTAGTTCGGAGTAAAATTGCATTGTTTGCTTCGGATCCCCAATCCCCCAATCCCAGACCCATTGGCGATTCCCAGCAGGCTGAACATTTCTTTAGAATTAGTTTTGGGACAACAACAACTGACAAATTTTTGCAATTGTTGTTGTTGTTGTTTCTGTTGTTGGCCATTGGCAACACTAAATTCGCAAAACAAGCCAAAATCATTAGCAACAAAATTGCTGGCACTCGTCCTTTTCCCCTTTTTTAGCTGTAGTCCTTTGCTTCTTCGGGCAGATTTTAATTTAATTTGTTCACAAGTTTTGTTGCATTTTTACACTCTGCACACATTAAAATTGCAAACGGGTGTATTCGATTTGTGCAAAAGTATGTTACAGGCAGGGGGAATCATGTTCGACACCATTAACTATATACATTCTTGATCAGCATCAAAAGTCGGACCATTTTGGCTATATCCATATTTCCGTCTGTATAAACCAGACGATCTAAGAGACTATAGGAGATAGAGAAATCTAATTTGGAATATTATTCTTTTATTCGAAGGATTTGTTCAAGTTTAAAAAAAAAATTTACTAACATATCCTGTCCAAACTTACAAAATGTATTTATTTTTAAGTTCCTCACATTTGGCAAAATGGAATCATCATTAGACCAATTATTCAAATAGCTACTATATATTAGAATTAAAGTTCGAATATTAAATTTAGAGTGACCCTTTCTGATACACCAATAAACCTAAACTAAAATATTTTTTACTTTATCATTAATAAACAATTTTTTTTAAACGAAATAAAAAATTTGGTATACCCAGTTCTACAAGGGTGTGTAATCGTCGGTGTGTCGAAGGTATGCGTTCTTTCCTCCTTTTGTTTTTATTTTAATGTTGTGCGGAAAACCTCAGGGATTGGAACTCGCACAGTTCTCTCTCTGTCTCTCTCTATCTCTATCTGTATCTTTCTCTTTTTCTCTTTTTGTCTTTCTCTCCCTTCCTCTGTGCTTTGAGTATTTTACATATTTTTTTTTTCTTTTTATCCTGTATGTGTTTTCAGACTTTTGCGTTCGGATTTTTTGCTTTTCTTGTCAACTTGGTCGTCCTGCGAAATCCTTTTGCCTGTTGTCACAATCAGCAGCAGTAAAAACCAAGCAGATGAGAGGAGCGAAAAAAAAACGCAGCCTGTTCTGCTTTTTTAATGCGCATTTGACATGCAAATTTATTTAATTTTCTGCTTCAAATCGTGCAGACCGCATAACCCTCCCTGTACCCCGCCCCGTGCTCCTGCCACATTTAGCTGTGCTCTCCTGTTGCGCTTTTAATTACATAGCAACAACAAAAGAAATCGTTCGCCTGGCTGCCAATTTATGGCGCAACATTCCTAGATAGCCACGTCCTGTGCGCGCTTTAACATGTCCTTTGAGGCATGCACCATGGAATTATGCCAGCACCACACCTCCCCCACTCTTGCCACTTGTGTGTGGCTGTTAAAGCCGCACGCGAGCCAACTTTAAGTAAAATCAATAACTTTTACGACACAACAGCCAAGTCAAAAGGTACTCGTTGCGATCCACCCTTGGCTTCTGTCAAGGTAGTTACCTTACATCCATTCCAGCCCACCGGATGCGGATGTGTGTGTGTGTGTGTGTGTGTGTGTGTGTGTGTGTGTGTGTGGTTGTGTGTGTGGCGACGTCATAGTCGGTGGTTTGTCAGTGCTCAAAGTTGCCAGACGCCGGAGCCAGACATGATCAGCTTTCCAATCTGAAAATGCCGAGCATCGCTATTTTCAGCTCTGCCTTGAAATAAGTAGAAAAAGAAGAAGCATAAAAACATGGCGTCAATAGATGGAAATGGAGATTACTTACTTGATTATCGAAAGTCAAGAGTGTTTAACATCTGTTTCCTGTGTCTGCCACTGACTCGGTATACTCTGCCTACCCACCTCATATCATACCCATTAAACACTTATGAAGTTGTTGAATATATTCCAAATTAACATCAATTAACTAAAAATATATTTGTCTGAAAGCCAGATAATTTCTGTTTATAAACTAATTAGTTCAAAATATGCTGTGACATGCAAAAATAATATTTATGTTTATTTATAATCGCTATACTTCGTTAATTGGTTTTTAATATTAGTTGTAGTCCATTATAAACATGGCTATTTTTTTTGCATTTATTATCTTAAAAATTGTATATAATACAACATTATATAATATATTTAAATAAGCCAAACTAAAAGCATAAACAAGGCTGTTAAAATAAGCTGTGACATGAAAAATAAATGCATTTTTGTTTTTTTTTTTAACTTTAGACTACGTTTTCAAATTTCCATTATAAATATATTAATGGCTTCGATTTAATGACTTGTTTGTATTTAATAATAATAATAATTATAATACTCAATTCTGCATGTTTTGCCAATTGGATTTGTTTTATTAAATATTCTTAGGTGCGATTTCAACATGATTTGATTATCTTTATTAAAATTACTGACTATTATATTTAATTCCGCATTTATTTTAAGAATTATTCTTTTTGAAATTTAACATTTGGATAAATGTTAGTCCATTAAATTTTATTAAGTGTTGCTCATGCTTAATTTTATAACTAAATTAGAATTAATAACTATGGTTGATAATGCTGATTCGATATCGATTATTATCGATTTTATTTCAAATTGTGTGCACAATTCAATAATAGCTTATACACTTAACATATATTTCTCTGCATTATGTAGAGCATTTAGCTGTCGGTGATGCCATGTTTGCTTGTGGCGCTGTTTACATTTTTATAAGCGGGTTTTGTTGGCTATTTAAGTTTTGTTTGGTCAGTCACTTCTCTGATTATGTTGCCGCAGTTCTCGACAGCGCTCGGATCGTTCTTTCATGTTGGCTGGCTTACGTGGCGTATGAGCAACTTATAAAATGGCCAACTGGCAACCCTTTGGCAGCGTTTTAGCTACCCTTTTTATGTGCCGTTGTCGACCCTTGCGGCCTTTTGTTTGACTCTTTGTACACGTTTTGGCCATCAGGCGCTGGCGTCGAAAAGGTGGCGTTAATTTCACAGTCTGAGCACGTTTTGACCCTTTGCTAAAAGTTGTTTGGTATTTTTTTGTAGCCACTGTTTTTGTTGCTGTGCAGTTTGTTTTGGTCTGCCATTTTTCCAGACGATATGTTGCCGCCATATTTAATTTGTTGCAAGTTTATGTGTGCACATCGGGCGGTCGTCGCTTCCGCATCCGCTTAACAAATTTTTTTATCTACCCCGTTGTGGTTGCCCCAAACTCAAAGCCAACCGTCTGCCGCACCCACACCTCCCGTGGGTCAGTTTCCAAAAACTTTTTCCTAGACACCTATTTAGTAAAATGCATTCATCAAAACGAAATCTCGGCTATAAATTAGTTGAGTTTTGCCTGGCGAATTTTCAGCAACAAAAAGTAGAAAAAAACCATAAAAAACAACTTGAAGTTGTGGAGAGAGTGAGTGCGCGCCCGACTAGGAAGTACCCTGTAAAATATAAAATAAAGTGGGAAGGCAATGAATACAAGTTATAATATTATATTAATAATTACGTTTTATAATAATTAACATTATGTAATAATTTAGATATAAGATTATAAATATTCTATATAAATTACCCTCTAGCTAGTTTAAAACAGTCCTTTTGTTGCACTTTATGGTTGCTGGGTATTAAAAGCTACAGCAAATGCAAAAAAAAAGGCAAATGAGTTTAACATAATTGAAGGGGCTCACAAGGGTTAAGCTGAGTGCTCGACTAATGAGAGCGGGTTAACGGTACTGCTAATTGGGTAGGGTTGGTTTTTAACAGGGATTGCGTCTGTTAATTGGGAGGATTTTGATTTAAAGTTGAACTTGCTCGGTCTGTTGCTGAGAGCTAGGACGATTTGGATATTACAGGAGAGGCAACAGGACTTCGGGCACTGTTAAAAAAGTTAGGAATAACATCAGAGGGTGAACTGTGATTGTAGACGGGGATTTTAATCAGTCAAATCTTAAGAAAACAATTATTAAAATAATATGATTTTTTTTACTTTATCAAACTTTTAAATATATATTAGCTTACTCTAATGTAGTTAAACGGGTTCTCTTACAAACGTATTATTTTCTGATATTTATAAATTTATATCGCCGTATTTAGTAAAATTATTTATTCTGTTTTATTGATTTCTCTTTAATAATATTAAATATTATTGAAAATTCAAGCTACCAAAAACAGAAAACCCAAAAAATTTGTTGTCGAGTAAACATCTCTATTCATAATATTGGTATTTAAGTACTTATGTGTTCAGAACTATCCCATCCATAACTCACATCTGGCTGGCTGGCTGGCATTGTGTTCAGACCACTTCTTGTCCCAAAGTTGGCACCCGAAACGCATTCAATTAAACCCAGGAACCGCCAGGCAGTGCCAACAAGTTCCACTCTCTCTCTCTCTTTCTCTCCCTGTCTTTATAGCTCTCTCTTTCAGTCTATAACGCCCAATTAACCAACGTGTCGACAACTTCCGACTGGCTGGCACCCGCCCTCTGGCAACCCTAGACTTGGGCAGCAGTTGGGAATTCTGTCGACTTGCATGTAAATCACAGAGAGGTTCAAAGTTGAAAATTGGCCGCAACGAGGCAAACAGAAATCATTTGGCTCCCACAAAAGTTGATCAAATCTTTGGCCGTCGGGCAACAACAACAACAATACCAACAGCAGCAGCAACAATAATTGCAACAAGGCCTGCCCCAACCCTGGCAACTCCATCCGATACTTCAGTCTCACAGTGCGAGCCAAAAGTCGTAAACCAAACAGCATAAATAACGCTTTGGGCTTGGGAACCGTGGAGGGGTGCGTAGGTGGAACTGTGCACATTGCCGTCGGGCCGGGAGGGCGTAGGCTGCCACGCCCACGTTAAGCACATTTATCACGCATACGCAGCGTATGCCGTGCCACAAAGCTTGCCCCATGCATCGCGAGAGTGAGTGCATTCCCTGCCCAAGCAGCGAATTGTGAATTTCCGCAACTCGACGCGATTGCAAATGCAAATGCTGTCGAGTATATAGCCAAGACCTAGACCGCCACACCCCTCCCCTGCCACACACCTCTCCCCTCTATCCATTTTCTATCCACCCCCCCACTCAGAGAACTTCACCTGCATGCATATTTCAAATGCAATTATTTATAGTCCCCCAGGTGATAGCATGACTTCGTTATCCACTCTGCAACCCTCGAGCATCGGTTTAGTGCATTAACAATTCTCCTAACACCAACACTTAATCTAAGCGATTTAAAATACACATAAGCACCTATTTAATCTATTTGTTTTTATTGTTAAGTACTTAACACAAATTACTCTTATGCAAAGTTCAACAAATAATAATTATTAACAACTCAATTGGAATTTTTGGCATTAGATTTAAGTTTGAACTTAATTTAAGTTTACTTTCATTTATTGGTAAAAACTTGCTTTCCGTTAAAATATGCCTTGCTTAGTTAACCAAGGCTTTAATCTTATTTTTTGTTTAAATACATAAATGATTAAGCAAGTAAATAAAATTCTAGCCAGGTTCCACTAACATTCAACATTTATTAAATTCACATTTCGCTATTTCATTATGAATCTCAGTTATCTTAAAGTAAGTGAGTAGTAAAATTAAAGATTGATTTAAATTAAACACAACACAAATTTTTTTTGTCTTTGCAAAATGATTAATAATAATTCAAGATTTGTTACAACAATAAACCACTAAATAAGAGAAAAATATATAAATTAGATAAGATATCATTTGTATTTAGCTATCAGCATCAAGTAACAATAAATTATGGAAACTAATTCAAATTAATTAAGTGACAATAATATATTATAGATGCTACTGATAAGTAAATCCTTCAGATTGCAAATTAAATTATCGAGAAAGGAAAGCAAAGAAAATCTGCTGAAAATGATGTACATTTCATTGAAATTTAAATTCGATAAATCAGCAAAAAACAAGAATTGCTCTAGGCAAATCGTTAAAATTTGCCAAATACTTTAGGAAAAGTTGAGTGTTGAATGGAAATGGGAAAATCTATTTTGCATACTGAATGGCTAAGAAATGTTGATAGTCGAATCAGGCTATTAGAGCAAGTTCCCTTTTGCTCAAAAATGTAAATAAACAGAGTTTAAAGCTTTTCACATACTTTTTAGCTACAAATGTGATTTCCAAAGGGTATCTGAATTCAGCTATCAACGCGGATGGAGTTTTTCCATTTTTCCATTCCATTTTTCCCATTTTGTTTTGAGTTACATTCAATGCGACTGGCTGCTTGTAACGAGCCTAGTTTGATGGACATTTTTGGGGTCCACTTTGATTGATGGCGCCAGTGAATGCATTGTGCACTGACAGCTGGCCACCTCCTTCACCTGCCCCGCCACTCCCAGGGCCAGCAGCCTGCTGCCTGTGGCCGCTGTACCTCCTCTGGTCAGGTCAGAGTTGTTGGTCATTTTTCAAAAAATTAATTGAGCTTTTGGCCGCTGGTCTGTTTTAAGTAAATAATGCATTATTTATGAGTAGCTTCCGCCGACTTAATATTGGTATATTTATTTTTGTTTGGGCGCGGGGGCTATATTAGTCGAGGGGCGTGGGCGTGGCAGAGTTTGTGATTGCGCGAATAGCAACAATTGGGCGGTAAAATGGCCCAGGCACACGGACATAATGTAAATTTTTAATCAAAAGATGCGGCAGAGGGCTATCCTTGGACAGTCTTTGGAGTCGACTCGGCGTAAAAAACAAAAGCCCCGCGGTGTGGCAATAAGACAACATGCAAAGCTTTTACAACTAATTAGTTTGTTGTTGTTGGCTGAAGTTGAGGCTTTCTCCCGTTGACATTTCCAATTGGTTAACTCGAGTTAGGCTAGGGGTGTGTGGGGTGAGGGAGGGGTTGGCAAAAGTTACGTTTGCCACGTGACTTTTGCGCAAGGGTAACAAAATTGGTCATCTAATGTGACCTAAGACGCAAAGCCAGACAGGCTGGGGTTGTTAAGAAATGGATTTACTTACGAGTTGGGAATGGGTCCGAGTTAAATGTAAATACTTGCACTTTCCTATGGCTCAAAAAAAACCCTTTTGGCTTAGGAACGTGTCCCTTTAGCATTAAGTCTCTCCAGGAACCAAGCACAAACATTTCAACTCGTTCCGATTCCCCTTAAAGTCATCCTAATTTGGACGCCATGTTCAGCAGCTTGTTTATTTATTTATAAATTTAATATTTTTTGTAGAGTAAAGCAAAACAAGCGTAACATGTCCAAAGTTATGTGAATTGATTTTTCGTATTTGGTATCTAAAAATGAGGTTGTATTTCTGATTATATTTTTTGCTAAACGGAGCTTGGGGCACATAATTTATGGATCTAAAGTAAATGGAGTTTTTGGGGAAGCGGCATTGATGCAAAAAATGCAGCTAAGTAAAAAGGGTGATAAAAAGGTTATGAGTTCACAGATACGCTGTGGAAAGCTGTGGAAAATCAGAATGTGAAAGAACAGCTATTAATTCTCAATAAAAAATGGAACAAATAACGCATCTTGTTTATGGTAAATGGAAATGGCCTTTAAGAGGCTGTTTTGCGTAGAAAAATAACATATTTATGAACATGGATCATAATAAACAAATACAAATATTTGTTTAAGTAATTTATTTTTCCTGTTTGTTTTCAAGTTTCTGCAAAATGTACATTTTCGCATAAGTTATTTCACTTGTGTGTATTAAAGTTTCGGCAAAATGTTTATTTTTGTTTACTTCTATAATAAATTTGATGTTTAATGCGAGTAAAACAAACAACTTTCATAATTTATGCAAATTTTGGTCTGTTTTTATACATTTTAAAGAAATTTTAAAATATTGACAAGTCCGGTAGAATGTGGAAAATTCTCTAAAATTTTAATATACTTGATATTGCTCTATATATTTATGTTATACAAATTATGAAAATATTGACGAATACCGTAGAATACATTCTAATGCACAAAGTTTTAACTAATATTTTAAAATATTTGGCATCACTCCATATCATTTATTTAATCGAAATTATTAAATTATTGACAACTCCCGCAGAATACTTTATTTTGATTGAAAAAATAATCCCTAATAAATAAAAATATTTCACATGGCTGTATTAGATTTATTTTCCTAAAATTGTAAAAATATTATGTAAGAAATATTTTACGTGGCTTTTTATCACTTTCCTTCCATGAATTTATTTAAATTATTCTTTATTAAATTTATTACAATCTAATAAACAAGCTTAAATATACTTCGAAAAATAATTGAGTTTCATGTATCTAATAACAAAATGTGAGTATGCATAAAAAATCTCATTGTTGCGTTGGAAGAGTTTGAAGCACTATTAACTATCATCACTTATGCTGCTGCTTATTATGGCCCATTGTAACTAGTAATTTGAGGAGAATTATTCAATTCAACTTTCGCTGTCTGCTCTCGTCTTTAATTTCAACGCGCTTCTCATGTTTATTTTTGAACGCAGTTCATTTTAATTACATAGAATTACAAACGAAACATATTCTAAAAGACACACGGATAACAACAAACACTTTCTAACAGCACAATGTTTGTTGGAGCGAAGGTTGAGGGGAGGGTGTGTAGAAGCTGAGCTGAGCTGCGGCGTCAAAGTTCGTTCACTTGTAAACATAAAATGAGCGCCAAACAAAAGGCAACTTAAAGGCAAAAGACTGCAGCCGCTGCGCCGTCTACGTCGACGTCGATGAACAACAACAATGAACAAAAAAAAATCGTTTTTATGCTGCTCAACTTTGGCGCTTTTTATTAAACAAGCCGACGACGATGGCGAAGAAGAGGGCAAAGAAGAGAGACCACGGCGGCTGAGAAAGAACGCCGGCTAAACCGGTAACACTTGTTTACAGCCCACATGACAGATAGAGAGAGAGAGAGAGAGTGAGCGCAGCAGAGATAGTGTGAAAGAGAAACTAACAAAACACAGAGGGAAAAAGGAACAAAAGCATGCTTTCAAAGCTAACAGAAGTAAGAGTGTATATGTGCGTGAGTGTGTGTGTGTGCAAGAGCATGGAAAATATGTTAAACTTTGAGCGTCTGCATTCTGTGCAAAAGGAGGAAGGAAGAGAGCACAGGGGGTATGCAGGTGATGAAGACAAAGCTTCCTCTAATGTCATCATTATTGTCAATATAACAAGTTTATTGGCTGCTGCACCCCTTTCCACCCCACCCGTAAGGGTCATTAGAGAAACGCCTCGAATATGCGAAGTCTGTTTGAGTTCTGTGTTTTTTTGCAGCTCTCGTTAAGCGTAGATTAAACGCAGTTAATGACTTAATCAAGTTGAAGAGTAGGCAAAAGAAAGGCAAAGGCGAAAAAACTGAATGACTCGAATGAAAAGAGATGCGAATAAAAAGAGGGAGGTGGAGGCATACACACACATAGACAAATGTGTCGCATTAGGCTCGGCTAATTGCCGTGCAAACAACTCAATGCGTTTAACTGTACAATTAAGAAAGCTCATCAATTTGAGTTCACAGCGCTTTGTGTGGCCTTTTTTGCTTTTGTTCTCTTTGCTCTTGTTTTTTGCAATGAAAGTAAATGCATTAACACTTATAACTGTTAACACTGTGGGAAAACGAACAGTTAACGAAAGCTAATTGAGCATTATTTAAATGAGTTCAATAAAAATGTATTTATGATAAATAAAAGTAATAATAAAGTAATTCAATGCACAACATCTGCATATTATTTAAATTTTTAATTAATGCCTAACCATTTGTTGATACTTTTGGAGACTTAACTCAATCAACAGGAGCTCAAGCAGCTGCCGCCACAGCCGCAACCGCAGTCGACGTCGCCGCCGATGCCGCAGCCACAACAGCATCCAAAACATTGCGAATAACAGCCCTGTCTAAGTTGGCGCTCTGTGTCGCTCTCGCTCTCTCGCTTCAACTGCATTGAGCGTCAAAATCAAATTCAAGGTCGCCCCATGCAACACATATTGCTGAACAGAGAGAGAGAGAGCTGGCGCGGCTGAGAGTACATATTCAGCAACTGAGCACAAGCAATGCAAACAAGTGACGACGAGACGCGACGGCTGTTCATGTTCGGCTCAACGTCGCTCTCGCTCTCGCCCACCACAACCACCAGCAGCAACGAACCTGTTCTCTCTCCCACCACTGCCCACACATGTCTCTGTCTCGTGTGCAATGGTTAGTTTGTCAGCGTCTGCCCTGCCGCTCGGTTGTGCTCTCGGTTGAATATTTGAATTGATACAAAGTGCAAATCAAACTCAAATTTCGCGCGTTTTACGTAGTTTGGCTACAAAACGGTACTTTTGCTGTCCGTCGCTCAGCCGGCAAAACAAAAGCCCTAAAAGTGCTCAAGAAGTGATAAATGCAGAGTAAAATTGAAATTGAAAATTGAATAAAAATCTCTGATAAAAATATATATTTTTGTGCTATGTGAAAAAAGCCGTCGCGTTTCTTTTGTGATAGCTGCAAATATTATTTGTGTGCTGTCTCTTGTGCCAGTGCGTGCGTGTGTGTGTGTTGTGTGTGTGCGTCAAAATGCGTGAACTGTAAACAAGAAAGTCTTGAGAAAAAACTTACGCAAATTAAAGCCGAGTTTTCTTCAAACAAAAAATATATAAAATTAGATACAAATTTGTAACGCATAACAATCGAAAAATGTTGCAACTGCTGCTGCTTGTTGTACTTGCCACATTAGGGCATGGGGCACAGCAGCGTTACGATCAGACGCCGCTGGACGCCAGCTCGTATTATCGCAGCGAATTGTCGCCGAGTTCCTCCTCCTTGGATGGGTTTCCGCATCACAATCGCTGTGAGCCAATCACAATCTCGATCTGCAAGAATATTCCGTATAATATGACGATAATGCCCAATCTGATTGGCCACACCAAGCAGGAGGAGGCGGGCCTGGAGGTGCATCAGTTTGCGCCGCTCGTCAAGATCGGCTGCAGCGCAGATCTGCAGTTGTTCCTCTGCTCCTTGTATGTCCCCGTCTGCACCATCCTCGAGCGACCGATTCCTCCCTGCCGCTCGCTCTGCGAATCGGCCCGGGTCTGCGAGACTCTGATGAAAACCTACAATTTTAACTGGCCCGAGAATCTCGAGTGCTCAAAATTCCCCATCCATGGTGGCGAGGATCTTTGCGTCGCTGAGAACACCACATCCTCCTCCGGGTCCTCGTCATCGACTCCAGCGTCGCCCATCCGTCCAGTGCCCAAGGTGACATCGCGAAAGCATCAGATCAGCGTGGATAGTCCCCATCGAAATATAGGATTCGTCTGTCCCGTCCAGCTTAAGACGCCCCTCGGCATGGGCTACGAGCTCAAAGTAGGCGGCAAGGTGAGGAGTGAAAGAAATCCTAGTTTATTAATGTCGCTGAAAAATAATGAATTTTGTATATTTTAAATAAAAAAGTATTATTTATTTTTATCTATTCTTTAATGTCAACTAAAGCCAGTCGACGCTAAAAAATACAAAATTTAACATTGTTAATAAATAAGTTAGTTGCTTATTTGATTTGTTATTTATTTGATGTCGGCTAAAATAAGTCGAAAAATAAAAATACATGTCATATTTATTTATTAATTTAAAGTCGGCTAAAATCAGTAGACACTGAGAAAAAAATAACAAAAATACAAATATTTTTTGAAAATGGAATCAAAACTAGGTATGCATATATCTGCAGAGAAGCTTGTAAATCTCTAGATAATTCCGTCGGTGTATTGAGAGTATTCAGTTTTCGATAAATGTTGAAAAATGTTCTTTTCAGCTACCAAAAGTATTCATATACATATATTGTTTATTTAATTGTATGAGAAATCAAAAGAGCTTTTATTTAAATTAAAAACTCAAAACTCTGGTTGTTCAGGCTTTTAAAAGAAAATTTTAAAATAAAAAGTTATAAATGAAATAACATAATTAATTATTGTATTTAATTTGAATTGTATATATTCGCCAAAAATGTACTGTTGTAGCTTTGAATAAAAATCAATGCTTTTAATTTTGATATTCGCTTTATTGTCCGAAATTGTTGACAAATTCTTCAAATTTGATAAAGAACTCGAAATTACATTGTGATTAACGGTTGTGTTACGTATTAAATTTCGAACAAGTCAATTTATTTGAAAACCTTAAACATTTTTGGTAGAAATAAACAAAAATATAATATTTCATCCCTATATCTGAATTAGTAAAGAAATGAAAAAAAATTCGATAACAGTTCGTTAAAAACACTCAAAAGTCACGCAATAAATTACACAAATTTACATTTTAATATAATTGCGATTGTTATGTTTTGATCAAAGGTTAGTTGTTGCAGCAGAATCCGTTACTTGATATTTGGTATTTTATAAGTACTTTGCAGCACTCTTCAAATGGGTCAACTGTTTCTTGTTGCTGTTGTTGTTTTATGTCTTCATTTGAACTCTATGCACAATTTGGACCGCTCTTGGGGCAGCTCAACACAAAAAATAAAGAAAATACGATGAAGAAGAAGAACAACAACAACAACTACAAGCTGAATATCCTGTTGCGCAGTGGAATTAATTTCAACCACCATTGCAAACAGCAGGGGGTCTCTAGTCTCGAGTCTCGAGTCTCGGAGTCACCCTGTGTGCGGGTCGCTTACAGATCTACCTGCCTGCCAGTTGTAGACTTGTGGTTGTAGTTGTGTTTGTAGTAGTAGAACAGGTAAAAGAATGATTACTTAGCACTGTCTTTCTCTCTCTCTCGCTCTCTCTCTTTCTCTCTCTTTCTCCTCGGCACTTTGTCTTTTGTTTGCTTTCGTTCTCGCCTTTCTTCGTTTGAAACCAGTTTCTCAGTTTGATGCAATTTGTAATGCCTGCTTAATGCTTACAATTCCAATAGCCGAAAACGTGAATGCCCCTCCCCCTCTCCACTGGCCCGATATAATATGTATTTCAGCGCATTTTCACGTCGAGTAATTAATTTTCTTGCCAGCATAGTTTGCTCCTCATCATCATCATCACCATCATCTCGATTTTCCACAAGTTATTTCCCCCAACTGTTTATTTATTCCCTGTTCGCTGTTTGTTTTTATGAGTAATGATCAAATGCCTTTAATGTTGTTTGTAATTGTTATTTGTTCTCTCCTCTGCTTGTTATTGTTTTTTGTCGGTTTTCTATTTTTAACATTATATTCCTTTCAATTGCTCGCATTTTTTTGTGTTGGTCTCTGTACGTTTCCTATTCTTTTCGTCTCCTTTTTTCCCATCCCTTTCCGTGTTGTCATGTGTAAAGCGCATTAAATACTTTGAGGCAGGATAATTCACACTTACGTTTCCCGTTTCTTACACACTTCTATCTATGTATCTATCTATCTGTGTGCGTGTGTATCTTTGTTTGGCTTTACTCTTCTCTCTCTCTCTCTCTCTCACACTGTGGTTATCCCTTTCCGCTTTTGTCTCTTTGTATTTGTGTTTTTTTCTTTTCCAAGTGTGTGTGTGTGAAATTCCTCATCACTGCTGTGAGGAATATATCTTGAAACTCCCTGTCTTAAATACCTTTCTAGAGCAGCGTGCGAAATTTAGCAGCTTGTTGGTTGCACACCGCACACTCTGAACATGGCCAACAAGAGAAGTACGTGAAAAGGGAAAGCAAAAGGGAATGAGTTACTCCAGCATTCTGTGCGGCAGATTAGCCAGTCTCAGTGCTAATGACACTCAAAGAGTTTTACTGAAAAGTGTCTTATAAATGACTTTATACACAGCAACAAATGCACTTTCCCATCGTAGATTCCATGGATTGGATTGTGGATTGCAGATAGATGATAAACTTGTTTGATTTGAAAATGCACTCATTTGGAATATATTTGGGAAATATTAAAAAAAGCATATTTGTATCTGTCAATTTTGATCTGGTCTGAAAATATTAAATTGATTTCAAAAAAATATATAAATGCATTTATCGCGTGTCAATCGATATATTCTTGATTTTTCTGTGAAATTTCTTTGAAAACCATACGATGTTTATAATATTAAAAATATAAATAAATATTAATATTCATATATTTGTTTTATGTATATTTTCATTAAAAGTAATAATTCTGAGGAAATTGATGTGTTTTAATTGCGCCACTTTAGTTCATCTTAAATAGCAGAATATTGCATTCAAATTTAGCTTAAATAGATTCTTCCTTTTTTTCGACTTAATAAATTTACAAATATTTTGTATTTAACTGCCTCATAAATTTAGTGACAGAAGAATTATGAATAATACCAAAGAATTGTTTAAAAAACTGCAAATCGGTAAAGAATAAGAGCTATTTACCCTAATTTATTTAAGCCCTTCCTTACAAACTGTTCATTAATTTCCGTTCTTCTGATAAAATGTACTCTTCCCCATGTAACGAAAACCTTTGAAAATAATCGCACAACAGTCAATCGATTAAATCAACAATTGAACGCAGTTCGTAAACCAAAACCACAACAATTCTCAGCGAATTTGCTCTAGCTAAAAATTCCATATCGCTTCGGGGAAAATACACCCCGTGCCCCCAGTTTTCCCGCTCGCCACAGCTGTAACTCTTTCAACTGTTCCATTAACCACTGAGGCACATCTCGCCCATCTCGTCAATTTGTTGAAGGCTTGTCTGCTCGTCCTGGACGAGGACAAAGCTGCGAGCAGAGCAAGCGGATGATGCGGGAGGGAAGGCGGTTTGTCTGAGTGCCTTTAAAAATGTACGGATTAAGCAAAGCTACACTAACAAAAAATATGCCTTAGGCATAATATTATTTATGGCTATTATTTTGAAGAAACATACAATTTGTTTAGAAATTAAATTGAATCAATAATTTAAAAAACTGCCTGATAAATAAGAAAGTCCTTCCAAAGTCCAGAAATCCCTTTGGGTTTTAAATTATTTCTAAACATGTTCTCAATTTACTTTAAAAAGTTTTTTTGAATAACTTAAACTAATTTTTATTTCCAAAAATAGCTTGAGTCGATTTTGGTCTTATTTTGTCTTCTGTTGAGAATAAATTAATGCAAAATATAAAATAACTTTTTTGATTATGGAAAGTCGTCTTATGCTAATTATTTTAAAAATATTATTTTTATGGTTGTAAAAAATAAGCCTTTGAGTTTAAAATACAGAAATTCACTAGCTTTAAAATAAGACGAATTTTATATTCCACGAAATCAGTGAAGTTCTACTAGGCCGTACGTTTCTTTAAGTGTAATGCCAATGACCGATGTGTGTGTTGTGTGCCTGTGTGTGTGGGTGGACAATGCCAATACCAATAAAATAACAAACTCAAATCCGGATCTGGGCTGCCAAAAATAAATTAATCAAAGAGCGCGAAAGGACCACTGGCAAAGAGATGGGGGGGGGAGGGGCTGCTCCCCTCTTTCGTCCCTTTTTTGTTACTTTTGTTTATGTTGTTGTTATATGGAAAATCGTAAACACATTAAAAGCCTCATTTGAAACGCTTTTGACGCATTTTAACAGCCTGTCGAGTCGGGCCCAGACGAGGTAAGTGTTCAGGGGGGGGGAAGGGGTTGCCCCTATTCGATTCGTTGGTGACCCGCAGGATAATTCATTGAGCTTAGCCAGAGTCCGTTGAACGAATGCTATTAAGTATTTTTGTGGGCGGTTTGTTAATTGATGGATGGATTTGGAGATGTTCCAGGGACGAAGGAAAGGGAGCGCAGCCAGGCGAATCTGTAATTGATTGTGTACCGTTTTCTGGTACATTTCAACTGCTCCAAATCCCTGCAATCCTTTCCTGAGGGGGCGCCTATAAAATGATCCTTTTGTGGCATTGCGGACGAGGACGCCCCGTTGCCTTGGCATAATAAAGTTTTGTTGTGCTGTGCTGTTCGGGCAGAAAGGAAAAGGCGTTGCATATGTTGAATGTCCTACAAGGATATCATGATTATTTCAGCAGCAACCCAAACTAATTTAATAGAAATGCTTCTTTCCCACACCGAGTGGTTTGTGGGTCTCGGTTTGTTGGGCTCCAGAGTAATTTGATTTTAAATTTTTTCCAATTGTTAAAGTCAGCTTTGTGAATGTTAATTTATCTAAAAGGATTTAGCAATAGCCCAAAAACCATTTATCCTAAACAAGAAATTTTCGTCTATGGCCTTTGGGCCTAATGGCGAAAGGCAAATTGGCTGTTGTCAATCGACAATCGTCATTTAAATCCAGCTGCATAAATTCTGTTAACTAGAGCAGCGTTCAACAAATTTTAAGTCAAGTTCTGGCCAATAAGCTGACAGACATATTAAAAAAGTTGCCAGACAGTCTAGCAAAAAAAAATAAAAAACAAAACACTCATTTCGATTGCTGGCAAGAATAAATAAATTGAAAATTTATGTGGCAAGTAACGAGATGCAAAAGTGCCTTTGTGAATCAATATCAATCTGTATTTTTAAAGGAATTTTCTACAGTCAAATAGAAAATATACAAATATATATATGTAAATGTTACGATTCAAGTAATTGTTATATTATAAATATTTGGCATTTGTTGTCAGAAACAGATGTATAACCTGTTGGCAATTTTTGACAATGTCGTCGAATCCTATCTTTGGATGGATTGCATTTGGATTAGATGCATGACCTCTAAGATATAGGTCAAAAGTTGTTGCTTATTCCTAGAGCCTCCATGCTGATTTAATCGGCGTAGTCGTCCCATTGGAAGACCCATAACAAGGACAATTAACTATCTTCATATTTTTAATGACTTTTTCCAGCACACACAAGAAAATTAAAAAAAAACGTAGCAAATTTGTATTAATATTTATAAGTTTTATCCCTCGCCAGTTGCCACATTGAAACGAAGTTTCTAGTTTCGTCAAATGTTGCAAAATCAATTTACTGCTTTATAAAGTGTATTTAGCACATCGCTGCTTCAGATGGGCTTTTCTAGCCTTGAACAGACATGCGGGTCCCGCAATTAACTTGACTGGGCCCACATTTATTATTATCAGCATTTGCAGGCTTAACTAATCTGTTCGTCACATGAAGTTGTCTTCTAATCATTTAGTGGGTTAGTTGCAACCAAAGCTCTTAATACACCGTGGCAAGAGGTCAGAGTTCAGCAACAGGGCAAAATCCACCCTTCCCTGGGTGGCTGTTGGCTCATTACTTTGTTGGCCCTGTTTGCTGGGTCACAAAATGTGCAATTTATTGCAGAGGCGCCAGTGTCCCTTGGAACAAATGGCCACATTTATGTTGGAGCCCAGCGGCATTAAAACTATAATCCACTTAATATTTTCCGCTCGAATTGATCAATTTATAACCAATAAATGCTGAGCTGATGATGATTATTTATTTGTGTTTTCCCGAACAACAACAGCAGCAGTGTTTTCAACTCAATTAATTTACAGGCAAAAGAAAAGGCAGACAAATAATCTTCTGGCTGCTTAAGCACACTATTTCTTACACACACATGTGTGTGTGTGTGTGTGTGTGTGCCTGGGTGTGTATGTCTTACTGTCCTTGCACTAAATCCCTGTAAATCCATAAAAATTACAAGAAGACTCCATTGGCAAACAATTTGTTTTTATTTTGCTATTTTTCTACACGCTTTTCGCTTTGAGCGACTGGAAAGGACGATAACAGCAACTTCAACAACAGCAACGAAAACAACAGCAAAGAATAAGTGGCAACATCAACAACAATAACAACAACAACAACAACAACAGTAACAGGAGTAACATTTATCAGAACATGTCGCCTTTCACAATGTTGTCATCCACTTTCCTTTTGTCCCTAGGCAACAACTTAAAAGTGAGACTGAAAAACATTTTTAACATTTCCCAAAACTTTAAGTAGATACACTTGGATTGCTCTCACTTTGAAATATGATACTACTAAAAAATAACCTATATATATATATATATATGAATATATATATATTTATACATTAAATTACCCTCGCTGAAGCTCATTTTTCCTTCAATCAAATTTTTCTAGTACTTAAATATCCTTGGGAAATTCGTGAATCTGTTTCATTGTATCTTACGCCAAAGATTCGGAATAGGTGGTGAGATTAAGTTATTTTCTTGGTTTTTCACAACTAGGGTCAATTTACATTATTTTCTTTTATTTTTTATACTTGCCTGTTTTAATTTAATTGTATATATATTTTTAAAATATATGTAGTTCAACTTGTAAATTCAATTTAAAATTCATAATAGAATTTTATTTTTCACGGTTTATTAACTATACATATTTGTTTTGTGCAAAATCAGTCGAAAAAGAAAACTAAAAGTAAATGAAAATAATTAATTAATTATAAATGATTATTCAGTTTTGTTTTATTTATTTTTTAAATTAAAATATCCTTGGGAAATTCGAGAATCTGCTTCATTGTATCTTACGCCAAAGATTCAGAATAGGTGTTGAGATTAGGTTTTTTTCTGGGTTTTTCACAACTAGGGTCAATTTACATTATTTTCTTTTATTTTTTATACTTGCATGTTTTAATTATATATATATATTTTTAAAATATATGTAGTTCAACTTGTAAATTCAATTTTAAATTCATAATAGTCTTATTTTTTACGGCTTTTGTATGTATAGTTAATACATATTTGTTTATGCAAAATCAGTCGAAAAAGAAAACTAAAATAATTAATTAATTATTAATGAGTATTCAGTTTTTTTTTTATTTATTTTTTTAAATTAAATTTTGTTTTTAATTAATTGAATATTTTACTTCACTTTAATACATAAATAAATAAATTATAAAGATTAACTTACAAGTTTGCCATATTTTACACATTGTGGTATGCAATTACAGGGTAGCGCTGTGGTCTACCCTTACCCATTAACCCACGCAAATGGGCAACTATTGATAGATTGCTTAACTGACTGACAACTTTGTGACTGTCGCGCATTTCAATTTCACAAGTTGTCGCCGGGAAACTTGTGTGTGGGTCGTTGTTACCAAATGGCAAACAGAGCTCGACAAAAACTTTGATATGCACATGTGTTTGTCTTATTTACTGTGTTTATTAATGTAGTATTTTCATGGAACGTCGGCTCCCTCAATGCCTAATGCCTGCCTTGTGACTTTAGTCCGACAGTCGACTGTTCAAATATTTAATTACAACCATTTAATGACAGTCCACGCGCCAATCCGATCCGAACCGCACTTAATATCGCAAAATTGAACATTTTCTGTGAAAACTGGCCAAAAGCTGACCACGCCCAACATTCAAATAAACACACAATTTATTTGACTCCTATTTGGTGTCAGATTTGGAAGTTAATAAATTAGAATTGCATCTGAAATAATGTCTGAGATGAGGTGACTGCAAAAGGGAGGGGAGGCAAAATAAAATGTGGCGTTTAAAAATAAGTAGTTAGTTAATGTTTATTTAAAATAATACAAAATATATTTATGTAGGTTTAGCTATAGCTAAATCACAATTGTTTTAAAATTACTTCTGTCCCACAAATCCAATTTAATCGCTAACACTTCAAAACATTAATTATACTTATTGTAAAAGTTGAATTTTTGTATTTTTTATGAAATGACAGAGAATTGTTTTATATTTTTTAAATTATTATTAACAAATTATTCACTATTCTGATTTTGTAATAAAAATCAGCATATAATATGCAATGGCTGATATTTTTTTTATAAAATTGAATTTTAAACAATAGGAATAGGATCAATAGGAATAGGAAGGTGTTAGGAAGGATATTATTAATTGTTTTATGCGATAAACCAGTGTTAGTAATTTATAATTTAATTTAATTTCTAATTTCATAAAAACATATATATTTTTTTTTAATTCATTACCTTTATTTTTATTTACACTAATTGGAACTAAGCACTATGCGCTAGAAATCATTTCCAGTTCATATAGTCTTTAATCTTCAAGAACTCTAGGCTTCAAAAATTGTTTTTAACATATTTGTGTGAAAGATTGTATAAAATTTGTCAGACAGAAGATGTAAATAATAATGCTCAAAGTAAAAAATCAATATGCTTTAACCTTTTCTATGAAATCGCGCTACTAACCTTAAAAACTGCTTTCGCTTTGTACCCTTTGCCTAAGCCAAAGGCTTATTCCTAAATATACATGACAGTTTTTCCTATTGTGTATCAAGAACTAGACTAGAAACAGAAGTGAACATATTCATATACATATATATATATATTAAAAGCATACCGTTGCATGTTTAATCATCGTTCCGATTGCATCCGGGCCACTTCACCCCGTCCTGCGTCATCTCTGGCGCTATTTAGATCAGCAAACAATGGGGCAGACCACGTGTTTTTTTTTTGTTGTTGTTTTGTGTGCTCTTTGCAAATATGTTGTGAAGTGGCTTTTGATTTTGCACCTACCTACTCTGCCGCAGTGCTCCACTTTAGATAAATGGAGATGTGCAACCCCAATCCTAAAAACAGCCGCCCCAGCGCCTCCCACAAAATTTGACACAATTAAAAACAAAAGCAACAAGAACCGACACAAAAATAACAGAGGCAACAACATCACAACATCAACAATTCAAACAACAAACAAAACAAATGTCAACCACAAAGCAGACATCCTTTTTCTATACCCTGTGATCAAAATATGTTTCAAAATGGGTTTTATTCTGTTTTGACAATGTAGATTTCGAATGCGGATTTTGAAATCTGACTTTTAACATATATTTTCATAATCATTTTAATCATTCTTTCGAATTTATTTTGACTTTTAGATATCCATTAAAAAGTACCTGGTATTATTTTAAAATATTTATTAACTCCTTTTATTTTATGATAGCTTAATGCAGTTTGATGGTTACTTAATTATTAGTTACTTAAATGATTTTTATATTTCCATAATAGTTAAAATTGAATTTGACTTTAATTAATTTGTTGCTATTTTGAAAATTATCATATTGAATTTTTTTACATATTGTATTGAGTTTTTGTTATTAGATATGTATTTTATTTTTATTTACTTAACATAATAAATACTTCAACAATCAATTTTCCACAATCGATAAATTCGAGTTTGAAGACCAGTAAAATGTGAGTAGAGGACCCTCAGTTATTTTTACAGGGTATCTATTCAGGTAGACGAACATTTATAGTTCTCTGTTGGGGGCATTTCGACTTGGTTTTTGTTTGCATTGTTCGCTAAGCGCTGCGCCATTTTGTGACCAAAGGCATCTCGCAGATACTTTTGATACTGAGATACTTAGATACACACAGATACATTATGCAGACCGGCTCGCTTAGACGTTGTCGGTTTGTAGTTTGCGTGTTTCGATGTCGGAGCGTCAGTCTGATGAATTTATAATGCCCATTGTCTGCTGGCCAGACAATTGCAAACATTAGTAACAAAAAAACAAAAAAAAAGTAAAAAAGTCAAGAAGAACTTGGCCCATAAATAAGTATGCGCAGATCATTTGCAACAACAAAAAGGGCCCAAACAAAATGGCCGCGCCAGACTGCCAAAACAAAAAGATACAAACCAGAAAACCCGACGACAAATACAAATTGCGACCCCATCTGAAAACTCACCGACTGACATATTAAGTGGTCCTTGGGCCAATAAACTTGCGGACTTCACGTGACCCGCTCCATAAATAATCGCTGGCCCGGCCACAATTGAAATTTGAAATTGTGGAGCACCTCTGGGAACTTGGCTGTAACTATTTTTGGGCAAATACAAATTGGAATCGCCAGTTGGACCGAGTTAACACCTCGTCCAGAGACAGAGACAGAGAGACGAGTTCGATTTCAATTTGGAGTCCACGCAGCTTAATTAAAATGCACGGCGCACGACTCGAATCGAAGATCGAGTTTGGATCGTGATGCTGCAGCAACTGCTCCAAAGTCCACAAATGACTAGCATTGAAACTCGTTTCGGTTTGTCCCATGTCGAATGTATAACGCGAATCGATGTCGCCCCAGTCCAAGTCCAAGTTGCAACCGCTGTCACACAAGGCAGCCCAAAAGGCAAATCATAAATTGTATGGCCAGCTCTTGGCTCTTGCCTCTTGGTGGGGCAGCAGTCCCAACGGTGGAAATGCTCTTTAACTATATATACATATATAAGTGTATAGGCTGTGAAAGCAGGTTTGTAAAAAAGTTGTTAAAGGTTTATGAGCAGGAGCAGGAAACGAGACAGTCGTATCTTCTTTAGCCCAACAAATGATAATGGCAAACAGCTGCTAAAAAGTCCAAGTGAAGCAGCATCTTGCTTCATTAGCGCAGAATTGGAGATTAAAGTTTAACAATGGCTAAAAATAAGCACAGCAATAAATAACAAAATATGTGAGCCTTAAGCTCTATCTAAAATTTAAATGAACCACCTGCATGGAATTTAAGGTTAAAGAGACGCACAATCCCTTCATAAGTTAAGAAAGTCGGACCTAACCGATTAAGGAATGCTCTGATTTAAAGGGAATGTGGGAAGAATTCATGTGACATTTAAATTGGATGACTCTAGCTCTAAAATTGCTAACAGATATCGGATTCGCGATTTACCACTTTTAGTAGACGGTTCCTAGTAATCTACTTTACAAGCTTGTAATTTTAAAGCTGTAAGATTGTGGGAGTTATCGGAATTTGCTGTTTTTTGAAGGAACTTCTTAGTAATCTAACTTCCTAATTTAGTAATCTTAAGACACAAATATTACGGAAGTTACACTTTATTGCAATTTATAAGGTCGGGATTAGGCGTGTACATATTTATTTAGTTTAAAAAAAAAAACAGGCGTTTTCCCAGAAAAGATTCCGATTTCTTTTTCGCAAAGGGTCATTATTGAGATCCCGCTTTCTGAATTAAAAGCAAGGAAAATAAGAAAACAGAAATGTTTTGCGAAGATTTTGAGCCTTTTTCTCCGAGAGCAACTTTACAATTTTAGGATATTTTCGATTTCATTAGTTTCCTATATATTTCTTATGCCCTCGTTTTCAGAAAATGAAACCCGATCAAAACAGTTCATAATAATAATGATCAGTTAAAACTGCTAAAGTGTCAACAGGTCGCATAATACAGGGTATATAATTTGGTTAAGTAAAATGCCCATTTGTGGTGCAACTAAGGAAATTCCAATTGGTGGCGTGCATACAACATTCTAGGGCCTCGCATGTGGCAATTCTATTACAGCTAAGCCATAAATAAACATTTAAACATTTAAGGATTCATTTGGCGGGAGCAGTATGCAACCCAGTTTACTGGTTGCACTGTGGATGAAAATGCTGACAGTTGTTATTAATTAAGCGTGGACACAAACAGTCGAGTCGAACTATAAATGGCCAAGTCGGGAAGAGTCAACGGGAGTGGAAGAAGAAGAAAGCGGCAGAGAAACATGCATCTGCCATAAGAGGGCATTTGTAATCATTTTCAATCATAACGTTAAGACATTGAGACACGCACACACCCAGCTAGATCTATCCACAAAGAGTGAAAGAGTGTCGAGGAGGGGAAGGGGGAGGGGGTGTTGCAAGTTTGTTACAAGCAGTCGCAAACATTAACTCTATTTGTAGTAAGTGCTGTAAGTGAATGCATTTTAGTCAACAAGCACATCATGTGGATGTGTTTGTGGCTCTGCCCCTAATGAACCAACTTAAAATTGTCATAGCTGTAAATCATGACAGCCTGTGGAGCGAGCATACATACATAGATTGTATACACATTCTATATATGTATGTATGTATGTGGAGCAATCAGATACAGGCGGCACAGTCTGGACATGGAACCAGCGGCGTGGGCAGAATGTAAAACAAAACTTAAAGATGCAAGATGCGGGTTGCAAACAAAACGCACTTGGAATACCCTGCTTTAAATGTGACTACTTCTTTATACTACTATGATTTCATTATGTTATTATATTATTATAACAAATAAAAAACTTTAAGGAAAATAGTCCGAATTTTGGAGAGAGAAAAATATATTATTATAAAATACTATCTCAAGAAACTGCTTAAAATAATATTCTTGGGACACTTAATACACATATTTTTCATTAAATTATTCTCTTTAATTTTATATAATTTAATTTGAAACCTTAATCTTAATTTTAAAGTTAATTTTAAATACAAAACAAATAACAAGAATATTATTTTTTTTATATTTTATTTATTTTTTTTTTTATTTTTTTATTTATTTATTTTTTTTTTATTTTTACTTTTATTTTTTAATGTGTGTCAACTGTATCTACTTATCTACATGGCATAATTATACACACACACAAACACACACACACACACTAAATAAATTAAAATTAAATAAACACAAAAAATAAATAAATAAAAACACAAAATGAATAAAGATTGAGAACATTAAATGTTAATAAATATACAAATAAATATTTAAGTGATTCTTTTGTGGGAAATGTGCTGAAGGCAATGACACTATTTATATTTTGTGGCATCGCTGGTTGCACAATTAGATCAGTTACGAATGGGGAAGGGAAAACAAGTTTGTCGCCTGACAAACCGCACTGAAAAGCAAAAGACAGCTGGAAGACAACGCCAACAACTGATATGAGAACTCGAGCTTGATGATGGATCGGCATCGGCATCGGCAACATTTTGATGCCGAGATGTGCATGTCTGCCCCAATTGAGGCTGAAGCAGCCAAAGCTGTTTGACGACAACAGCAGGCAGAAGCAGGCAGAAGGCCAAACTGTGGGTTGTTAAAGACAAAGTTGATGCCGAGACTGAATGTTGAATGCTGATCTGTCAAGAGGGCCATATGACAACAGGCCCTTCAATTTGATTACAGCGTTAATTACAATGAGCTTGCCGCATAGGGGCATATAGGCTGCCCCAAATGACAAATCACAGCGATAACATGATTCGTGATTTGCGATTTGCGATTTGTGACTTTTGATTTGTGGCTTTATGTTTTCTGCAAAGTCTAATTGCGGATGGCAACTAATATGAACGAGAGGCAAATCGAGCGTGTTTATTTCGCTCCCAGCTGTGGCTGTGGCAACGACTGTGGCAGCGGCTGTGGCAGTTGTGGCAGTTGTGGGTCTTCCGTCCGCAGGGCTGTTACGTCAATGGAAGGGTGCTCGGAATGTTTCCAAATGTTGCACAAACGACAAGTGCAAATTGTAGCCTGCCGCCGTTTGAGTTGTTGTTGTTATCTAGATTTGCGTGACGTGGCTTTGGAATTTGCCACAGTTCAAAGTTCGATTCAATGTTTGACGAACTAACGTGCCATGCAACCTTTTGTTTTTTTTTTTTTTTTGTATTTTTTATTGTCTCGATTCTCTGTTGATTTATGCGTGGCAGTGGCATAAAAGTTAACGGAATTTGGGGGAGCTGTTCACATTACAGTGAGAAATTTGCTGTAATTTGGCGCATGTTTTTAGCTAAACGCTTCTTATCAGGCAAATTGGGAGAAAATGCGATGCCAAATATTTTCCGGGCCTGGTGGGTGGAGGTGGGGGGTGGGGTCCTTGCATGTTGATGAATTTGTGGCGTGTGCGTTGCTTAAATCGTGACCAAATTGTGTTAGCTGATGTGGGTTGGTAACAACAACAACAACAACAATACTGACATGTCATCTAAAGGGCCAAAAGGCACGATAACTTTTTGTGTGCGCTCATTTGAGCGTGTAAGTGTATATGTGTGTGTGTTGTGTGTGTGTTGTGTGTGTGTTGTGTGTGTGTTGTGTGTGTGTTGTGTGTGACGTAAAGTCAAAAGTTGGAAAGGTTTTTGTAGGTCAAACATTTGCGTTCTGTAATCGAGAATTTGATGAATAAATAGATGAAGAAACATGAGTGATTGTCTGAATAAATTTTGGCAGAGCAACTAAAATTTACTGCATTTTCCTTGTGAATAAACAAGCTCTGTTTGTAAACGAGTAAAAATATAAATGTGAATCGATAAGGAATGCATGAATTTTCCTGAAATGTCATGTTGCATTCTTTACGAAAACAGACATTTTAAAATATATATTTTTGTGGCAAGCTGCGCTTGGCTGCAGAGGGAAATTGTCCAACAGCTTGGACAATCACGGCCAATCAATTAGGCAAACTTCAGTGAGCCACAAAACAATTTTTTGTGCAATTAAAACGCACACGAGTCGCAAAATTTAATTGAATAACAAGATACAGAAGCGGCAACAACAACAACAACAACAAAAACAGGAAAAGGAGTAAAAACTGTCGTAAAATGCAGAGCGAAAGCCAATGTCGATATTGATGCTGCTGATGCTGATGCAGATGCAGATGAGGATGCGGATGCGGTTGCAAATGCCACACCAAAGACATACCTGCGTGATATGAAAGGTTCTACTATCTGTGCGTGTGTGTGTATTTATGCCACAGTCCGACACGTGTTCGAAAGTAAAGTTTAATTTAATTAAAATTTTGTGCAGTGGCCAGTGCCGAGACAGGGCCAGGTACCAGTTTGCTACCTACCAGTATAGATGATGTATGCATGCGGACTGCAGAAGATCTATCGCACGCATGCCGAACCAGCAAACACAATCAGAGCAGGGGCCTCCGAGATGGACACGCAGCCAGCCAGCCAGACACAAATGCTCAAAGAGATGAAATGCAGCGATTCTTGGCACTTGGAGCAAGTCGGCTCCAATCTGGGCCTCGGCAGCTCAAACAACAAAAGTGCGGTGTGATAAACTGGCCCGCATCGCAAATTTCTTAAGTGCCCCCAACTCGGTGTGCCCCACTCGGTGTGCATAACAGCTTTACGATCATATTAGTTGTGGCACGCCACTGAATGCTCTGCCTTTTCACATAAACGAGGAGTATAATAAATGTACTGAAATAAAAGTATATCTTTTATTATGCGTCGATGATATTTGATGATTTGGACAAAGAATTAATTGGATTAATGCTAGAATGAACAATATTCATTATTTTTCAAACGGGTTTATTTATGTACTATTTATGTATTATACGAATTTTTAAATAATATAATTTAAAATATATAACATTTTTAAATTCGAATTTAAATGAAAACTAAATATAAAAATGTTAATGATTAAATATAAATAATATACTGAAAACAAAAGGGTAAGAAAGATACAGAGAGAGAGAGAGAGAGAAAGATAGATAGATATATATAGAGAGAAAGATAAATATAGAGAAAGAGAAAGATATATATATAGAGAGAGAAAGGTAGTCGAAGGCGACAACACATGCATTAAAGCAGTGCCTCCCAAACTGTTTGAAGCTTTTGCTCGAGCTTTCACACGCATGTGAGAAACTTTATTGGAGCGCTTTTAATGCTCAACACACACGCAATAGTTAACAATGTGTGTGTGTGTATTAAATAAAAATATATTGATAATATGCAAATTTAATTTCGAAAGGGAATTTCAGATGCGGTGTTTCCATAAAGACAACATTTTTCATGCATTGCCTTTTACACTGCAGGTGAGAAAACAATCAACTGCCGCAGCAAAAAGAGAGTTAATTTTTTTTTTTTGTACAGACAGAGACATTAAAAGAGGGATTGAGAAGCAGGGGGGGGATTGGGATATAATATTTGCTTACATCCGTTTTTGCAGAGTATCGACACATTTTTTGTGGTCGGATTGGGTTACTTGCTGTGCGACTGGTTGCTAAAAGGAGCTGCTACCCTATTTAAATACACACATATATATAAATATATATATACATATCTATATCGCATGTTGGTCAATGCTGTCAATGCATCAAGTGAAAATTGCTAGCCATGTTGCAGTAGGCAACGACCTTAAATGGCAACTGGTTGACGTAGCATTGCCTTTGGATATAGTCCATTACACCATTACTGGCCATTATTATAATGCTGAGCCATTAATAGTTGTCTAACTTTTTTTTTGTTTTTCTTTAATTTTTTACAAAAATTTACAATTAAAGTTGGCGATTTAACTGCTGAGATAGCCTTGCACTGATTACAAATATGCTTTGATTATATTATTTATAGAGTGAAAGCCTGTTGGCTGTTGCCTGTTGGCTGCTGGCTGGTAGAGACTGTTTCAGATTGCTATCTTGAGCGATAAACATAAATGCGATTTTGAAGCCATAGACGTGCCGAGTGCGTAATTTATGGCCATTTGTGTCTATGACTTTATCTTGAAAGGAAATTAGCTATGCAAAGGCGCAACAGTCGATAAAAGCAACGATAAATGCTCCTCGGAGTGCCACAAATGGTCGACGGCCATTCAAGAGTTTGCTGCTCCAAATCAATTTGCCGTGACTAATATGGCTTTAAATGCAATCCATTTTCAAATATCAGCTGCAATTCAACAAACTTTTGAGCACACCAAAAAATAAAATAAAAAAATAAAAAACAAGACTGCAATTGATGCAAATATCTGGCGATTGTACAGGAAGTTGAGTTTATTTAATCACTATGTTTGTTTTTTTGCCGAATGCCAGTTTGGCAATCGTAAATGTATCAAATATTTGTGGTACCAGTTTCTAGCTACACAGTTCAACAATTACAAATAAATATCAGTCAAACAATTTTGTTTTGTATTTTTTTTTGGTATTTTGATAAACTACCCCCACAATTTTTGCTAATTTAGGCGAATTTTTTAGTTCTCAAATTTGATTATATTTGCCAACAATTTAATTTAAATAGAGCTTTATTGGTTTTTATCGTTTATAATTTAAAACAATTGATTGAAGTCATCTAAATTAATTTTCCTTCTATTGGTTATAAACTTTTCACATGCAAAATGCACAAATATTTTCAAAAAAATAATAAAAAACACAAACCAAATAATCAAACACACCAAAGTGCCTCAGGACGAAAACAGTTTCTGATTCAAACACAAAATAACAACAAAATCTTGTTAGCTGCAAAACTATGTGTTGCACATAAATACATAAACAAACACATACATACACATACATACAGCCAGTTTGGCTACATATTTCAAAAATATCCTTAGGCACAACAAAAAAAATAAAATGTTCAGCAAAGGAGCGAAAAAAAATTGCGAAACTGCAACTAATTTAAAACTTTTGACAATTTACCAAAAAAATAAAATAATAAATAAACAAATTGGAAAGTGCAACACATGCGGCATGGCCTTAAATTCAAATGCGAGAGTTGTAGTTAACTTGTTGCTGCAACATGTGGTAACAATCTTGAGCGAATTCCAATGCCAATTCCAATGATTAGCTAAGGGAACCGCCTGTTGCTGCATTTGCTTCTTGTTCATCCATTTGGCCGACGGCAATTTTCACAGTTTTCACAGTTGGCAAACAGTCGGCACAGAAATCCAAGAAAAGAAAACTGCAACTAAATTCGTTTCTACTGTTGTTGCAGCTTGGCATCACTCAAACGTCCGAAAGACTCTGCAACTGTGGGTGCCTCCCCCCCCCCCCTGGCTTGGCTTGTTTTTCCTTAGATTTTTTAGACATTTTTTTTTCCTTTCTTTCTACTTGGCAATTTTGTTGGCATAGAAATGCGCGTCTATTGACAGTGGCCATAATTTGTTTGTCTAGCTGCAGTGGCAGACCGAAACTGTAGACGGGTTCAAGGAGCAGAAAGAATGGGTTGAGGAGAAGGGGAGGGGGGGGGGTGGTTAGATGTGGAGTCGAGTGGCAATTGCCTCGAAGGCTGCAGCCGCCATTGCAACAGTTGCCTCTCGTCACAGCTGATGGCTTAAATATTGGTTAGTGTTCTGTGGCATGTTTCAGCCACAAAACTGTTGACAGTTATAAATGATGGGGGGCTGTGGCAGCATTTAACGTATATATATATAAAAGCAACAAAAAAAAAAAAACAGTTTAAAGATCAGTTGCAGTAGCTTAAAGTGCCAATTGGTCAGCTAACCCAACTTTCCAGTACGCACAGACAATACCAATTTGTGGAGTTGCAATTAGAGAACTGTCTAGAATAGTGCTTAGAAAATTAAGGAAATTGCTGCTTGTGGCAAGCTTCTATTTTGGCTTTATTTAATTAGAAAATTCAAAGTTTGCTAGGTATTTTTATAGAAGTTGAAACTAACGTTATTTGTCTGCAGCATTAATTGCAATATTTGTGAAATAATTTAACAAATATACAAACATTTGTGCAACGTGTTGTTTGTATTTTAATTTCCTGATGAGGTAAAAAACGCAAACACACATTTTGTATTTATTAATGCATTTTTATTCGTGTTCTTTCATGTTTATTTATTTATTTAATATCGACCATATTTTAACAATATATTAAATTAATTAAATATAACAATTATGATTATATGCGTATTAAATTATTACAAAAGAACAGAATTGTATTTGTGGGGATATTTTGTTGCAATATTGCGACAACAAAGCCAGAAAAAAAACCAATGAACTAAGCACAACTTTATCTTTATAATGCAACTTTAATATTCATGTCATGACAAAATATTAAATATTCAAAAATACTAAATAACCTAAAGCTACATAAACAAGAACTATTCTCGCTTGTCGGCAACTTGTTGTAGACACATCCATTGATGTTGATGCTGTTGCTGTGGTTGCTTGGTTTCCTTGCCACACATATCAGATTTCGCCATCCCCAGGCTCGATTGCAATGTGTGTGGAATGAAGCGAGAAGCGATGATATGGTATAAAAGGTTTCCGCGTGTCCAACCTCATCATCCAGTCACTCCCTCTCCCCATATTCCCAAGTGGGCGCTAATGTTGACAACCATCCATAATCAACTAGTACGAAACTACTCTGCCACGCCCGGTTGCATCTTTATAATGCAACGTGTCAATTTACATGAGAATGAAAATGAAAATAATAATTCTCCCCAGTTGTGTTTCTGGCTCTCTCTCTCTCTCTCTGTCTCTCTCTAGTTATTAAGACGCTGCTTAAGTGTTTTTTATGGCACGACTCGGGCTTTTTACGGCCACTGCATCCTGTGCTGTGGCAGGATCCCAATTTGCTTGTCTGCAGTTGGCGCTGCTTTATTATTAACAACAAATAATAAAAGTGCTTTGCATATCATAAAAGAAAGGATTTTTATGTTTTCCATCATTAAACATAATAATCTGCTGCTGATGACTGACTGACTGACAGTAAGATAAAATGTTAAAACCCATATAGAGTACATTCCACACAACATGCGGAGCCCTTTGTGGCATGGCTTTGACTACTAATTTTTAAGCTGATTAAAAGCCATCAAAACGCAATCAAAAATCTGAGTGCCAACGAATCCCTTTTATTGCCTCTTTCACTTTTGGCAACGATGCAAAGCCTTTGCAAAGGTTATGTTCTTTTTTATGAATCCTTAAAACTGAGCACTCCTTACGCAGGTGAAGCTCCAAAGTCATTAAATAAACACTTGGGGAAAACTAGTCTAGAATAACTAAAATGTATTTGTCTAAGAATTAGAATTAATGTAAGATGTCTACTCTCAGTTAAATCGTGAGTGGATTCATATAATTCAAAGATTATTCACTCTGTTTATCAGTTCAATTAACCATTCATAAGCTATAATCCAAGACTTCATAATAAAAAACTATTGCAACTCTGAAAATTGCAGCTGCCTCTTCATGCGTAACTCAAAAGGATGCCACTGGGTGCTCCCTATCTCTATCTCTCTTTCTTTCTCTTACATAGCTATCTCACTCACTCTCACTATCGGGGGGAACGTAATTAAAAACGTGCTCAGCGTTTTAACGACAACCGGTCACAGTTTGGAGCTATTTGGTCATGACTTCGTCCACTTCGTACAATACGATGATGTGCGATTTTGAAGTGCCTTGGCACATTCTATCAAAGGGGGAAGGGAACGGGGGGCGTGGTCAAGGCAGAACTGAATAAGCTAACTTCTCGCTGTGCGATTCTTTTGATATTTTTGTTTACTTTACTTCCCTTTTTTAGAAGTCTCTATGTGTTTAGTGGACTTTGCAACGTATTGAAGTAGGACAGTCGCAGGTCAGCATCACTGGCCGAGATGATATAGCCAAGTTCATTGTCAGCTTAATTCATGAAACTTGGCATATATCTGTCCTTTTACAGCAGACATTATCGGATCACTTTTTCATACAGCTTCCATAGGACTGATCAGTCGAAATATGCACTTTTTTGTATTCTAAAATATTGCAACAAAACTTACTTAGTATGTGTATTATTATATCAATCACATTTTAATATTTGAAATATATAAAAAAAAATTATCGATCCCGTAAGAACAAAAGTGAAAAAGATGATTTATTATAAAATTAAACTTTTTCGATACTAAAAGTTATTCTTGGCAGAGTCAACAGGAATGTGTGTTCTTTTGATCCTAACTACAAATACTTTGAAATATAGTAACCATAGTAAAAATCGGCCAAAAGAATAAATCTTGTGTGAAAAACAAATTATTCTTACCTTACTTAATAGCTATGTGTGTTTTTATGATCTCAAAATTTGAAATACAGCATAAAGCATTCCTAGTAACAATCGGTTTGTTTTTTAAGTTAATAATATAATTTAGATGCCGGCAATTTGACTTGGGTCTACCAGGGTATATAAACGTCGGTTTGCCTAAGAAACCCGTTTCTTGTTTTATTTATCGTTGTTGGTTTAGTTGCCCATTCTCAACATCTGCTCCGATTCAAAATATCTGAATATTCAGTTTTATGTTTTTATTTGTGCGCTGAAGTGTTTTCGCTACTGTGACGAGTGGGGCCAAAAGAGAATTGCTGAGTGTGCATGTGTGTTGGCCTGTGTGTGTGTGTGTGTGTGTGTGTGTGTGTGTGTGTGTGTGTGTGTGTGTGTGTGTGTGCAAGCTCTAATGAGATGAGACTCGTTTTATGCTGTGTCCAGAGCCAACCCCAGCAGACCCCAGTTTCATCTGCAGCGCGGCTTTTATTTTTTTAATTACGAAAATTGGATTTTTATGTACGACGGCAACGGAGACACTTGACATGCATGTGGGGATGGTGATGAGGATGACTTTTTTTTAATGTTTTTTGTTTCTTTTCTCCTCTTCCATTTCTAATCTCATAAGGAGTCAGAGAGTGGGATAGAAAGAGAGAGTGAGTTTGAACATAGACGGGTATTTTTCTGGTCGGTGCCTGTTTTATTTTTACATTTGATTTTAATCTCTCTCTCTCTCCACGTCTTGGGGACGCTGCTTAATTGAGTTAACAACTGCAGGTAAAAGTGGAGACTGGCTTGTCAGCCTACCCGCTACCCTCACCCAACAACACACTTTAGCTGATGAAATTAGGTTAAAATGGCACTAAATGGGCAAGAAACAGCTGCCGCCTCTTGGCCAACAGGAAATTGCAGTAGTCTTTTCAGTGCCGAAATTGAGCGATTTTATGCAGCTACTTTCCAAATGCATTAAACGCAAAAATATATGTACCACTTTGGATGGAAACTTGTCGCAAATTGAAGCCTGGCATCGCAACGATTGCAATGTGGCAACGTAGCAATGTGGCAACGTGGCAATGTGGCATAGTGCCAATGCCGGCTTGTTCATCTGCGTGAAAGCTGCTTGCACAGACTGTAAACACTGAGGGTGCAAGTTGGCAAATAAAATTCATGTGGGGTGCACCGGGTCTGTAATGAGCTGTGAAAATTACAGTTTTGCTCTGCACTTGCCGCATATCAAAGATGCTGATTTCGAAAGGAGCAAAGCAGCTGATAAGCTACTTGCCCCAATTGTGTGTGCTTATTGCAACCGATGATTGTCAAATGCTGCCAATAAGATAAGAAGACCAGCTGGAAAGGTTATGTTAGCTGGTTTATGTTGTCAGAAATTGCTGTAAACTTATTTTGTTTAATGACTTGTTAACAAATTATAGAATGAGAATTAAATTAATTGCAATAATAAGAAAACTTTTTCATAATTTACAATCTTTGGGTACTGAAAAGAATTGAAAACTACAGGCACATCTTGGAAGAAATAAAGAAATTATAAAGGTATAAAAAATGAAAGCAGCTTAAATTAAATCAAACTAATTTAAAATATATAAAGTATAGCATAGGAAAAAAATTAAACTAACTAAAATTAAATAAATCTCAATGAATATTAAATATTTCTAGTTATACAGTTGCAATTGAATTCAATTAAATTAATTATAATTTACTATTATTATTACTATTAGTTTGAGGTTAGATTATTATATACTATTTAAGTAACACAGAAACGAATCTCTTAATGACATCTTAACTGTATTTATACTCACTGCCAGTTTCATAATTAAACTTTCTGTTCAACAATCAAAGTTCTAACCAAAGTTTTCCTTTCTTTTGCTTACAGGTACGTAAAATCATATTCATCTATCAGCCGTAAGTCTAGTTAAATAAGTCTCGTTCCCAAGCTGTCAAAGCTTGTGGACTGACTTTAACCAGAATTCAAACTTTTCAGCTTTCACCCGCAAAAAGCCAATTGGCAAAGTTTTAGTCCTTTGGGAGCACACACGCACCTTTGCGTAAGTTCCTCTCCAGGTTGGTGAGTTCAGAGTAAAGGGTCAGAACTGCTGCGACAAATACGCAAATAATTCACTGGAGAATGTCAGTTTTTTTCTTAATAAAACTTTTGTTAACCTGTTCAGCACTAGGGGTTTACTAATGCTCTCCCTGCCTGCCTTATTTTCATGGGCCGACAATTTGAAGAGTTTCCCATTATCTGCAACGCGGCAGTCGCACAAAATTTGCAATTACCGAACCGAATTTTCAAGAACTGTGGACCTGTCAAAGTTGCCAACTTTCTCTCTCTAAGCCCTTAAATATGGCTAGACTGCAGCCCGTAGGTCTAAACGGATTCCGGGGGATCACAGGGTATCCAAGGGGTTAACAAAACTTTGCGTTCGCTTCGCCAAATTTGGCTACGTTGCACCCTGTTGGCCTGGCCTAAACAGCAAATTGCGCTCGAACAAATTTCGAACAAACATTTTGTTAAATCTTTTTTTTTTTGTATTATTTCTTTTCTTTTTTATGTTGGAAAGAACAGTTGTGGGCGTGGCATTGTTGCAGGTGCAGCGGCAGTCAGTTTGCAATTTTCCATGTTTTTCTTTTGTGTGTTTTTTTATTAGTTTTTTTTTTGTATTGCGACAAACGCAAACTAGAATTTTTGTCTTTTTTCAATTTGGTTGACGGCTTAATTTGCTTTTCATAGCAGCAGCCACAAAAATAAATGCTAGGCTTGGAAGACCTAAAATATGCCCTGCAGATTGTTGGAGACTTTTAGAGAATAGTAAAGGGTATAATTTGAATAGGAATTGACCTGGAAAAGCCATAAAGCTTAAATAATAATAATTAAGTCTTTTTTTGTTTATCCACTTTTTACAGATTCGAAACCAAAATGCCCACCAATAATTTACTTTACAGAGTACAACAAAAAAATGGTTGGTTATTTTGGCCATGCGTGCCATTGAATGTTATTTCACATTTCAACTTGCTACGCATTCGCCATTCGCATGCCCCATGCCCCATGCCACATGCTGCAGCTGCCATTTCTTGTTGTTGTTTATTCGTATTTGTTTTTCGCTGAATGTTTGCCAGGCACTGTTCACGCTCAAGTGAAGCGATGTTGGGTTTAGTCCGTTGCCTATAAATTTGGACAGAGGTCGGTGGGAGGGTGCCAGAAATTCGGTTAGTTTCCATGCGGTATCAGAATTTGCAAGTTTTGACTCTTCCAGTTGCTGTGGATGCGCTTGGCAAACGCATTTTAACCTGGCTATCTGACCACCGCAATTGCCCATGAAGCGCTTGTTGACAAATGGCTTAAAGTGAATGGACTGAATGCGTTTGCGAAGACGGTCAATCGGTTGAGTAAAATGAAATTGCCTTAAAGCGCTCACATTTAAACTTATGCTAAAGTCATATTTTGAGTCATTTATTGAAGTCATTATCCCAATTGAAAATGCTTTTCTATAGAACTTTGCACAGCCTCAATCACTCACCTGAATAGGCTTTTATCGAAATCTGCTTCAAATCAATATATTGTCGATTGCGCTGAATCACTGAATCCACTGACAGGCCAGCTGCCCTTTCAATGACCTGACCCCAACTGACCTGAACCAAAGAGAACCGAAGAGAACAGAGCCAGAACCAGAACAAAGCCCGACCACCTCTCTCAAGCCACTTCCTGGCTCAGTGGCTTTCAGTTTTGATGTGATGGTTTATTGAAAGATAGTTTTTTGCTCTTAACAGCGGCATTTTCCAGCAAATTGAATATCAGCCGAGGCGGGGAGCGAAGCAAGGCATTTGAATGCGTATTAAAATGATTTTCTCGCCCGTTTCGTGAAAATTAATGAGTCTGGCAGGCTTTTGACGCAATTTGATGCCCCGCAGCTTTGGCGTTTGTATACAAAAAAAAAATATATATATATATATCGAAATCATTTATCAGCAGGCACAAAAGAAACGCCGATCCACAACCAAACTCAACTGAGCTGAAATCAGCGAGCCAAATGAGTCAAAGGCCGCATCCAGTTGCGGGCTCAATGAACAAAATTATTGAGATTGTGTCCAATGAATAAATAAAAAATAGATGCGGAAAGCATTTTAAATGTTTGTGGCATTATCACAACGTATTTTTTTTTCTCAGCCTGTTTTTATTATACCCTTAACCCATTGAAAATGGGTAAAAAGGGTATAATGGTTTTGTGCAAATGTATGTAACAGGCAGAAGGAAGCATCTCCGACCCCATAAAGTATATATATTCTTGATCAGGATCAACAGCCGAGTCGATATAGCCCTGTCCGTCTGTCTGTCTGTCCGTCTGTCCGTCCGTTTGTATGAACACGCGGATCTGATCCGCGGAGACTATAAGAGCTAGAGACTTCAAATTTGGAATATAAGCTCTCGTGTACCAGGCGCAGATCAAGTTTGCTTTATTTTATCGATAACTGTCTCACCTTATGAAATATCGATACATTTCGGTTTCCGATAGCAATAAATTCCACAATTTAAGAGGCAGAGGCTTATATATTATTATTTATATATAATATGCATATACATATTATTGATCAATTGCCGAAATTTTATTAAGATCGGACAAGAAACACCAAAGTTATAGTCGAAAATATATTGTCATATTGATCTCATTTCTATCAGCAGTCGCAAGCATTTTCTGTATGCATATGAATAGGCGAGCGCATGTGTGAGAAAGGGATGGCATGATAATCTACGTTAGCGTCAATATATTTGTGTGTATTCTGAAAGCCCCGATAACTACCATTTCGTGTACGTGTGTATGTATTTATGTATGTATATGCACGTGTTTGTAGCCATTCAGTTCGGGCATTTGAGTGCAAATCATCTTAAACGGAAATTTGCCCAGAAAACTAGAATACATTTAACAACTGGGTTAAGAGTATATCGTAGTCGAGTTAACTCGACTACAGCATCTTACTTGTTTATCAATTGTTTATACAAATGAAAAAAAAAAACCATTTGTGGCTCTGCACTGCAATTAAGCTTCCAACTTTCAGAAGCGATTTCAATGGCCAACAAATTAATATGTGAAAGCTATATTTATACAATCCGAATAAAGTGTGCACATATCGAGGAGCATTAAGCATTGCGTTAAGCTACGAATCGTGTTGTGGATATATTCATTAAGCTGCAAATTGGATCAAATTGGAGATGAAATTGGGGGAAAAAATATTTGTAAAGCTTACAATTGTGTGTGTCTGATAAATTGCCAGTTAAAAAAATAAATGCGATTTAAAATAAAACCTGAAGAATTGCTGGAAATGTTTGTGAAACGTTTAAATAAAGTTTTTTTTCAATTAGTATTTACTGGAAGTTTTTTTTTTTAATTTTGATTTAAAATATCGTAGGTTATCGGTTAATTTGAGTGACATATTTTATTTAATATTTTGAATTTTTTTATTAAATGCGATATAAATATGAGAAGCTATATTTTGTAAACTAAGTTGAATGCTTTATTATTTTAAATTTTTTAGGGATAAAAGCTGACAAAAAAACAATTATTTTGTTGACTGTTTGGCTTTGTAATGATTTTAATGTTATGGAATACAGAAATTGGAATTAGTTGAGTCTTTTATTATTATACTATGGTTAGGCTCTGCATTTATTTTGTGGGAACTCATAGAATCCAATGATGTCCTCTACCTGCATTAAAAAATTAGTTTGGTCCGCAACAAAATTAATGCTAACCTTGTTGAAATTCGCTCCAAATTGCAGGGCCAGGCTGAAGAGCAGAGCTTTGATCGGGAAATAAAGGGGAAGCGGGACAGACTGGCTGGCGTCGTTAGTATCAGGGTTGGGTGGTTACTTGGTACTTGGAACTTGGCTGGAAAAAAAATACGAAATCATTTGTATATTTCAGTTTTGTAGTTTGTGTTTGAAATGCTAAAACATTTATCGCTGTCGCCGCTGGAGCAAAGGTGATGTGGGGAATGGGGAGAAAAACGCGGGAACGAATGCGGATGCGGACTTGGTACAAATGGGCAAATGGGCTGGCAGGAGATGAGCCGATGAGCCGCTGCTGAGCAGCGAAACTTCCCTATGGCACTGGCTGGCACTGGCTGGGGCCACAGACAAACCGACATTTTTGTTTAGACTGCAAACTGTGAGATAAATTGTGGTGTATCCGTATCTGCGCTGCATCTGTGGATGCGACCAGACTCACTCTGGAGCTCGACTCTGTTGATTACAAAGCGCTCGCCACTGTTGCGAAAAAATGGAAATGAAAATGCAGCCGGGCTCTCGCAGTGTTGCCACCCCTCCCCAGTGCCCTGTTCCCTCCCCTTTCATCACTAAACGTTTCGCGTTTTAAGTGTTAAAATAAGAGCAGCACAAGCGAAATAAATAAAAATTGAGCTTTAGATCTGTTTGGCTGCATTTGTTGTAGTCTGTGTGTGTGTGAAAAATTATGGCAGCCGACTGTGAAAAATTGTTGCAAATAGTTTTCAGTAAATGTTTTATTTATGCCACAGACGCGGTATCAAGAGTGGAGGCTTTTAGTTAATGGCCTCTCAGCACAACCCAGAGGCTTTTAGCCATCAATTGGTTTTCGTCCATCCTGATGAGAATCCATACATTGTATATAAATGTATGTATTCAGAGGGAAGTTAATCACACTGGTATTCAATTGGTGTATTGGTGTCGACCAGTGAAGTGGCAAGTGTTTCACATATGCTGCATACAAAGCTGCAGCTGCCAAATGCAACTCAAGAGCTCTCTCTGACAGCCAAAGAGATAAATGAAAACTTAACAGGCCAAGAATGGGATATACAATTTGCAGTATTTACGTGACTGGCCAACTCAAAGTATTTGTACTGAAATGCGGCTTTCGAAAAGGTCAAATTTATATTTAAATTAAGTGCTTTCTCGAAAACTTCAAACTGTAAATTGTTTAAATTTTAAATGGAATTTTTTACATCAAATGTTTCTCTCATTACAAGTCGCAATAATCCATGATATGTTCACATTTGATTTAATCACATCAATTAAACTAAGTTAATCCAAGTGCAACTCTAAACTCTCTTAACTTAATCGTTTCCCCTTTCTTTTACATGTCAAATCACTTTTGACTAGGTAGATTTCCAGGATCTCCATTCTTCCACCCGTCGAAAGCATTTATCCATTTGAAGGCGGGCTGTCGATCATTTTTTTTCATTTGCTTCGTTCAACTTGACTAGCATTTTGTGCATCTGTCATATCAATTGTATGGCATAAGTAATTTGTTGGATTATTATTTAAATTACATGTTGTTTTCAGCATTATATCACAGTGTTGAAGGATCGGATCGTTCACAATTGAAAACCTTACACTTGGTAAGGAAATAAATATAGCCTGCGTTTTTGGAAATTGCATCCCATTGGCGTTAAAGGGAACTAATTTTATTATATCTACACTCATAAAAAGAAAATAGGAGGAGACTTTAAGTAATCGGAAATCGAATTATATTTTGAATTGAGTATAACTTAAAAATATTTTGTGTTTTCTTTTGATTTGTGTTTTATTCTGTAAAATACATATGATTAAATATCAATGAATTTGAGGACTGTTTTTATTATTCGGAAACTCTCGACTAGAGAGTGTTTCTCAGATTGCAACTGTTTCTTAAAACCATGTTTATCATTTTAAACTTCCTTTTCTCTCTATTTAATATGACTTTAAATATTAATTAAGGCCATATATATAATTTTTAAATTTCCTTTCTCTGTATTTAATATGATATTATAATGAACAAGTTGTTTTTTTTTTTTTAAATTATAGTTTGTGTAAAAAAGAATTACGTTTAAAAAAAAATAAGAAATTCCTCTCCGTGGTGGAATTTTACAAACAATATAATATCAAAATAAAATTTATACATTAAAAAAAAAATAATAAAAAAAAAAAATTTGTAAAGTCGATTTTATAAATATGCAAACTCTTAACTAAATATGTAAAAAATATTAAATTTCTTTTTTTTTGAGTGCAAAACAGAACTTTAAACATTTTTTCATGGCACTTGTGGCCAGGGCAAAGTGAGCGCCTTCAACTTAAACTTCAGCTTCACCGTCGCTGCCACCTGCCATAACTTGTTGTTCTTGTAATTATTATTGGAACCGGCTCAAAGCAAAGCGAGGCGGCTCAACACGACGTCTGCCTGCCTGCAGCCTAACTGTACGCCATGGTAAAACATTGCAACACTGCAACATTGCAGCAGCATTGCTGGCAACCCGCATCGCAGCCGATGCAGCATCAGCATCATCGATGCATCTTAGTGTGCCGTTAGACCTCTCTGTCGGCTCTCGTGGCGTATCTGCATCTTTTCCATTTGCCATCTCTCTCTTTCGACTGCGGCTGCTGCTGCTGCTGCCTACAAAATGGTAACAGTAACCGTAACCCGTAACAGGCTTCAGTTCTATGCAAATTGTTGTAATATTTTCTTTTTCGATGTAGTTGTCGCATCGAGAGTGGGCCGGGGAGGCAGGTGGTTCCACTTAAAAGTGGACCGTTTGCTCGTTTTACTGGCAAGTAGCAAGAAGCGACAAGCGACACTAGAGGCATGCAGCGAAATTACCGTTTTGGCCATGCAACCAGCCAGCCTTATGACAAAGTCTAATGAGTGAAGCGTGACGTATGCCTAATGACGGAAATTATTCTGGACTTGAAAGTGGATTTGAAGAAGCTCTTTTTTAATCCTTTGTGATTTTGATACAGGCTTAAAGACATGGGGTAGCAAAACGATTGCACTCTGTTAACTGCTACTGAATCTACTGATGTTAATCGGCTGTGCATGTTTAATCAGATTATTAATAGCTTATCGAGCTGAGAGACCTGTTCATCCAATATGATTTAATTATTTCTTAATTGATGGCAATGATTGGATATTTATTCAAATTGTTCATGAATATGCTAAGCGTTTTGTCAGCATTGCTTACTAATAACACTTTAAAATTTATGTATTTGTTAATGCCTTTTAATAGTTAAATCGAGCTTAAATTTTAATCTGATAAATAGCAGAAATACGAATAAATATAGGTATATGATGGTTTCATTAAAAATTATGTACAACATTTCTTCATATTTAATTTATTTATAAATTTTAAAATATTACTTTTTAATTACATATTCTATCCACGACTTGAGCTTATTAATCTAAACTTTTAAATACCATTTTTTTTTTTAAGTATAAATTTGATATTTATGTGAACACCTTTAAATATCATAGTTCGTTTTTCTCAAGTCTTTAAGAGCTATATTTTCTTTACACGACTTGAGCATAATCATTTTCAAGCTCCGACAAACACAACTGCAACAGATTGACACGCCCTCTCGGCTGTGCCGCGGCTGCAGCTTCAACGCCATTTCCATTTCCATTTACAGCTTCAGCTTTAGCTTCAACTTCAGTCTCAGCTTCAGCTCTTTCTTTAGCTGGCATATAAATTTCAAGACCCACCACAAATTTGTGGCCACCGAACACGTTTCTGTCTATTAAATTTCATAAATTTATTAAATTATGCGCCTCTGAGCCGCAGTCAGAATCAGGCGGAGCAAACGGAATGAAAATGAAGAAAAGTTGACGTTAAAATAAATGTCTCGAACATGAGCAACATGAACCATGGAAGCATTAAAATAGAAACAAGACCAAAGATTACATTCAGATATTTAAGGAAAGTGCCACCAACGGCGAAAGTCGTAGACAGACGGGGCAGCGCTGCATGTGGCAACAGTAACAGTTTAGAAACAGCATGATTATAATTTTATGAGTAAGCCTGGGGGGGGGAGTTGTGGTGTGGGGGAGTGTGTTTGAGTGAGTGTATGTGTGTGAGTGTGTGTGTGAGTGTGTGTGTGTGTGTGTGTGAGTGTGTGTGCATGAGTTATTCTACTTGCGGTGGTTAACAGGTTTGACATTAGTTGTTGTCATTCCTTGGAAATGCCATTTGACAGCCAACTAAAAATGAATATGTCAAACATGCAAAAGACGCTGAGTTTGCGTCTGGTAAGCGATGCGTGTCCAGAACGGACTCCAAAAACACGACCTCGCTCCCAGTTCCGTGAGACGCTCCTCCCCCCGCCCCGCCCTGTGCAATGCAATTAGAAAAGTAGACAGAGAACTGTCAAAATGTCAAATCGAAAATTGCTGGACTTGCTTCGTTGCCAGCCCACGTCTCCGCTTAAGACTCCCCCCTTGGCTGCCGCCCCCCACCCTCTCTTTCGGCTATGTCAGCGCCGCAGACATGGAAACGTGCCAGAAGTTTGTGCAGTCAGCAGAAGGCTCTGCACCTGCATGCCACTACTTGGAAGCTGCCACAGTTTTAAAAATTGAGCAGAAATCAATTGCCAGCCAACCAAGTCTGGCAGCAACTTTGGCAACATTGCGTCAGCAACATGTTGAGCCTGGCGTTTACAGTTATATGTTTATACACATACAGAGAATCTATAAATTTTGTAAGTCTTTGAAGGGGACATCTTTGAATTGCATACAGTATATATATTTTCCAGATCAATATCTGTTGCCGATAATAAAGAAATGTTTATAATGTTGAATTACTAGTATTTCAGGTACGATTAGATCTGAACTGTCTTGTTAGAATTAACTAAAACGATTAAAATAAGACACCTAAATACAAAAAAATAGCAACACGAGTTGAACTGACACAGATTCTTAGGCTCTGGTAGCCAGTACTCTAACTCTTAAGTATTGTATCATTAATTTAATAATAATATTTTAAAAACTTTTTTAGTTTTCAAAAATTTGCAAATTTAAGACATGGTATTCAGTATCATTAAAATCTTCTAGGCACAATAGTTCAGAAAGTTTGACAGTATTTTTATTTTTCTTATTATACAATATTTATTTTATTTTTAATTTTTATTTTATTACAATAATGTATATCCTAAATTCAAGTTTTATTTGGCATAAATTAATCTAAATTGATTGTTAATCTGAAACGATTTTTGTATATATAAAAGAGGTATTAATACGTCTATAGTGTATATAATTTTCGATAACATCTAGCCAAATGTTCTTTCGATTTTTTTTTGTTTCTTGTAAACAGCAAATTGTTTAATTTGTTTTGGGTTAATGTTCAAATTGAAGCCTGTTTCTGGATGATTGGTTTGGGTTGTTTTATGTGGGTTATCATGTTGCTGCTGCGGCTGTTGCTGCTGCTGCTGCGGCAGTTGCTGTTGCTGTGCGTCAGCTGCGTGACTATGACCGCTGGCAACTGGCAACTGGCAAGTGGCAGCTGGAAAGTGGCCTGAGTGGCATGAGTGTCAACGTCACGTTGCCTTCCCTCTCTATGTGTATGCGTCGTGTAGCGCTTCTATCATCCCCTCACCCCTCACCCTACACCCTCTGCGTACGTGCGTCGCATGCTAAGCGATCCGATAAATATTTACCAGAGTCTTTAGGGCAAGCATTGTTCAACATGGTATATGATATAAATATATACATATATATATAGTTATATATATTTATAGTGTGAGTGTGTGTATGGTTCTTTAAGTCGAATTTAAGTTGGTCTTAACTTGTTTGCATTTAGCTTGCATTAGCCGAGATTTGTGGTACAAGTGTTAAGAATGAGCTGAGATAGATATTAAGAATGGCAATGTGTCATTTAAGTTAAATAAAGTTCGCAGTAGTTAAAGTTGCGCTCCTTAAATATTTAAAAAATAATTTTGAATGATAACATTAGCTAAATTAAAAAACAAGATTAATTTGGTATATGAAAAAATTAATGAATAATAATTTTGAAGCAATAAAAATGAATTTTAATTCATTAATGCATATGCATATGTGAACACGCGTGTTTTGTAGCCCCCTTTTTTTAAGCCACCTCAAAGCTCATCAGGGTTAATGGGCCTAATTCATATTCAAAAGCCTCGTTTTTGTTAATTTCAATAGCTAATTGTATGGTCATCCAATCCAAACATATGTTGGGGTATTTCAGGTTGTGCTGAATTATGAATTCCATGCGCTTCTTTGCAACACCTTTCATTTCTCGTGTTTTTTTTTTTGTTTTTTTTTTTTCTTTTTTAACGACTTGACAACATTCACACAGCCGCTGGGCTCGACTCGACTCCTGCCCGACCCTCGAATTTACCCATCCACATTAATTTGCGTGCTGTGTAACCTTTGGCTACATACATTTTTAACCGTCACTCATTATAAATTTCCATTAAAATTACACGATATGTGCCTCTTCCGATCCCGAATACATTCCGTGCAACCGCTTCCCTTATAACCCCAAGCATTTGCATTTTCTACGCGACCAAAAACAAAAAGCAGACTGAGCAAAATCTGCTCTGCCTCCTTTTCATATCTGCCATTCTCTGTGGATTCCTCGTCCAATCTTTTCGCTCCTCATCGCTGTGGGCATAATTTGGCCATGGAAGGGTTAAGCAACACAGCACAGCACAAAGTGGATGGGCTGCCAACTTTCGAGAGCCAGAGAATAAAAACAGGAAAATCACAAAATTGTGCGCCAAAGAGTTTTGCCTTATTCCCTGCTTCCCTGCCTGCCCTTCTGCCTAGTGATTCCTACTTGGGTTTTTATGCCGAAAACATATGGACGGGTCGACGTTTTATAGCCGGCGGTGGCGGATTCGGGATCAGCTCGTTTTGCGGGACCGCAAAAACCAAATGTTTTTTGATATGCCATCGAACGGCGAACCGAACCCATGCCACAGTTCAGAGTGTCCTTAATAAAGTGTCGACATGTGTAATTTGTGCGGCCCCTGACTTTGTCTTTTAAGTATTTTGGGCCTGTGGTTTGATATTTGCTGTTTATATTATTATTTTTTTTCTCTTTCTTTTTTCTGTTTAGAGGTTGGCGACCCATCGGATAATATTAATAAATTATGAGCATTTCTGCAACGCTTTTAGATTTTCATTTTCGTTTCTTGCTTGCTATTTTGGTCAACAGTTTGAACTCTGGGGCTGAGTGCTGCATGTCCTGTTGTTGCCACTTCCTGCACAAAATTGACTTTTAAGACTTGTTGGACGCGTCTTGCGTTTTTGTCTTTGTGCACGGTTCCGGTTTTGGTTATTGAATTTATATATATATATTATTTTTTGTTGTTGAAAATTTATTCAATGCTTGAATGCATGTTTTGTTGTCAGCACGGCCTGTTTCCTGTTGTCCTTGCCAGTTGTTTCAAGTGCGACGCAGCGGCGCCCCAAGCACATGCCAGACAGCAGACATGACAGCAGAAACAGGACACACACAGACACACACACTTATACATATAGACTACTGGCGAGACGTCAGACCCGTCCTCTCCAGCGCACATCCTGCGCCCCGACAAAACAACCCTTGAAACAATCGAATTGCACATTGGTCTTCTTGCGTCCGATGCTTTAGATCTTTTGCCTTTCTGCCTCCGTGCGAATGCTGCCTGTGTGTCTGTCTATTTTGACTTTAACAACGTCAGCAACAACACCCCCCTAAAATACACCCACCCACACACACACACACACACACACACACAATGTCGAAGCTATCATTAACACTGTCAAGGGTTGTCTATGGCTTTGACTCCATTCTCTGGTGGATGATGAATCTGCTGCTCAACTTTGTACGGATGAAGTTTTTCTCTGGCCTACACTGTGCGCAAACTTGTTTGTTGTGAATTTTCTCTGTTTCGTGGAATGAAATTTTATGACCACATTGTCTGAAATAAAGATATTTTATCTTAATTGCTTCGAAAAACGTTCGTGCGACTACTAAAACTGTCAGGGCTTGTCCCATTAACACTTTCCACTAACTGTCGCACGTTTCTTTAATGTATCTCAGATGCGACTATTTCTGTGGAACGAGTGCAGCTCGTGAAGTTAGCTGGATTGTTTGGTCTTTGGTTAACATCTCGTTATCAAGAATGTAACACGTGAGAAACTACATTAATTTAATAGCATTATCATGTTATGTTTAGTTTAGTCTTGTTTGTTTGTGTATTAAAAATAACGGTTAAATTATAGTGTTTATAGTTTTTAATATTTTATCTCATAATATCTTTTTCTTTATACATTTGTACAATTTTTCTTTATTTTTTCTCGCTCTCTTTTTGCTTTAGATATTATTAATTAATTGCGGGTTAAATATGTTAAATGAGATATAAAATATTTACTTTTGCATATTTGAATATAGCTTTTGTTTTTATTAAAATAAATGCAATTTATTAGTCAGCAATTTATTATTCTTTTATATACTCCGATTTTAAAAGTAATTTTTTTCATTAAAAATAACTGTTTCAATTGTGGCATTATTAATTAAGTGTGAACTTAAAATAAATATTAAATGAGAAATTCACATTTTTTGCTAGAAATCAGATCAGTTAGTATTGAATATTATTTGTTTGTTTTTTTTTTTTATTTTAAAAAAACTGACTTCAAATGTTGTTTTTTTTTCTTCATTTCTTAGATTTATTTATATGTAATTTTATTCTTGCTCAAGGCAATTATATGTAGATGAAAATGTCTGCTTTAATTGCAGCGTTATTAATTAATTCTTCTCTGCATATGCTCAACATGCATTTAAGGGACTGCCTGCCTCATTTTTACATCTCCTATCTGGACACATCTTGTTGCACTGTGCTGTGCGTGCGCCGTTGCTTCGTTTCACGCTCAGCGCTGAGTTTCGACTTTAGTCATAATAATTTGCAGGCCCCCATCATCAACACGCCCACCATATTCCAACTAGAAGCGAGTTCCTTACCTGTCTGCCCCCCTCCCCCCTGCCCCACTACCCCGTCTCTACCTATCTCGAGGCATACAATTTATTTATAATAAATTAAAAACTCCTTAAATGCTGTTCATACCTGCAGCTTGCTGCCATTTTTTTCTCCTTCAGTTTTTTTATTCTTTATGTTATTTGTTGCCGGCAGTCAAAAAAAAAACTGAAAAATGTTTTGTTGCAGTGGCCGGCGACGCCAGGGCGATCACAGGGCACAAGGGCATGGGCGTGGCAACGGGCAGCGGGTTCCTGTTTAGTCGCTTGGCATTTTAGTTGTTGTTGTTGCTGTTGTTGTTGTTGCTGCCGTTGTTCGTCCACGCGGCCGGCATGAAAACTTATGTCGGCGGCCTTTGGGCGCAATTATTTATACATGCCTCATAAAAATCGAAAACAATGGCCAGACTAGAAGACTCGCCACAGAGAGAGAGAGAGAGAGAGAGACAGAGAGATACACACACCTACTAGAAAGAGAGCGAAAGAGATGGAGACTGTGGTGGGGGCTGAGCTGAGGTATGCGGGTCTGGGCTCCGACAGAGGCCTAACAATGCAGTCAATGTGCAAGTCCCATGGCTTTTGTTGTGGTCAGCTTGCTAGTTGTAGTTGTTCTTTGTGCAACTCCTTTGGGGCACGTCTTGTCTCTTATGCTTTTGTTCTAACTGTTGCCACACGAAGCTATGCCACAAGCACTAACGCTTTAATTGGCCATAGAAGAGGCGTCTGTTTGTCTTACAGAGTTAAAGATACAAAAAATAGACATACATAAAAAAGCTGAACTACCTAAAATCAAAAGTAAGAAGTTACCACAACTTATATACATATATAAAGAATGCCCCATAACTGTGAAGCAACCCTCAATTCATCACACTGACAGCTCTCTGTCTGGGCAATGAATGCAATTTAATGTTATTACGATTCGCATTATTTTGGATGCCTGCCGCGGGGCTACAACCTTGAGACCCACAGACGGATAAAAACCCTGTAAAACAACCCTGCAAATTGCATTGTGAAGTGCGGCAACGACGCATGTTGTCGACTCAGTGTATGCCACAAGAGATTTGAATTTTAGATAGAGCCACACACGCACTGAGATATACTCAGAGGGAGAGGAGAGTTGCAGAGTGGACATGGAGAAAGGCAAACAAACAGTGCAAAAATTCTTGACTGGCAACTGCGAATACGAAATGTATCTGCATCTGATGCAGATCTCTCGACCCATCTGCAAACATTTGCCTCACGCATCTGCACAACTCGACTCGAACTCATTTCACATGCAGCTAAAGTCCCACAGAAACCAGTGGCAAGGAAGAGAAAGATGAGGCAGACTCTGTCTGTCTGTCTGTCTGTCTGTTGATGGTCTAACGGGAAGGCCAAAAAACAAAACTAAGCAGTTAATGGGGAGGAGAGGCAGCAATAGCAGCAGCAGCAGCAGAGGCAGCAGCAGAGGCAGCAGCAGAGGCAGCAACAGCAGCAGAGGCATCAGCAGCGGCAGCCATGTCAAAGAGCAACCCCAAAATTTTACGGGCTGGGTTTGGGCATTATTTGAAGTTGCCATTAAAAATTTAAAAGGCGCTTCCCGCTGATCCTCCTGGCACTGTGCCTGCTCCGGCTGTCCTCTACACTCGGAGCAATCATCGTTAGGTTAGCGGCGTAAATTGCGTTCTTTTTGGGATTGCAGGAAGGGCAACATCGTCGCCCTAAACGCGTTTTATCTGGCGCGATTTGAGGTACCAAATATAAGAAGAATAACACAAACAACAGCAGCAACAGCAACAGCAACAATGGAAGCGGCAACAAATTTTATATAATGATGTTAATGATAAGCAGACAGGCTGCCAGTCAGTCAGTCAGTCAGTCAGCCAGTCAGCCAGTCATCCAGTCAGCCAGTTAGCCAGTCGGTGGAAGGAGGCATGTTGAATGAAAAAGGGAGTCTTGGCAATATTTACGCATATTTGCGGCACATGCAATAACATAAAAAAACAGAGCAGAAAACTTTTCAGTCTTGTGGCAGCAGTGAAAATAACATCGGAAATGACTTTAAATTGCCTGCAGTTTCAGGCCAAGTACAAGAAAAATTATACACCAAGACGAAATGCAAATTTGAATTTTAATGAGGTAGGACGCACAAAATGGAACTCTGATTGGATTCGGAAGCAGATTTAAACTGTCCGTACATCAAGATGTGGAATAGCCACAGAGGAAATTTTTACACAAATCGATTACTTAAATGAAAAAATTCGTTGTAAACAAGTAAGAATTTAAGAGAGGCTGATTAATTTAATGTTAACGTTCGCAATTAAAAAGATTCTGGTTTTTATTGCTATCTGAAATCGATTTGTATCGATATTTGTGAAACGGAGGCAGTGATCGATACCAGAACTTTCAAATTTGAAATAAACGGAATTGACTAGTTTTCTTCTCGGCATTTATTGCTGCTCAATAATATGTCTGTGGAACCTTAACAGTGTCTTAGCTGATTTCTTCTGCCTTTTTACACAACTGTCTAATATCACTTTTAACCAATTTAAATTTTGATTTAAATTCAGTATTTACAAATTGTTGAAAAGATTTTGTATATTCGACAAAGTCAAAATGGCAAAATATTCAAATATAATTATGTTTCTATGTACGATAATTTATTAAACATTTTAAATGTAAGTTCATAGATTATTAACAGCAATAATGTATTGTAATTATTAGCTATTTTATAAACATATGTATATTAAATAAAATGTGATCAATTAAGAGATACTCTGTATTTTCGAAATTTTTGTAGAAAACGAGTTAAACAGAAGAAAAAAAAACATAAATTGAAAGAAACGAGAGAAAGAGGGATAGAGAAAGACTTAACTGCTTTTTCATTCCCTAAACATAATTAAAATTAATATTATATTTAAATTAAGTTTAATATAATTATTTAATTCTGTTCTTTCCATTTCTTCGGCACTTCTGCACATATTTGTTATACCCTTTTCACAAATCCATTTCAAGTGGCATACAAATCTTTCCAATAAATTAAATTGTACAAAAACGGTAATAAAAACAAAATAAAAAAATTAATTACTTTTTATGGCAATTGCCTTTGCGGCTTAAAATAATTAAATAATCATAAAGAGCTGCGCTGTGTCATTTAAATACCCAACCGACTCTCCGACTCTGGCTTCTATTGCTCCGGATGAGTGTTAATCTAGGTAGGCGCTGCGCCCATTGTTGCAGCAACCTTTATTGTAAGCCTTATTAATTACGCAACAAAGAAAATTAATTTCCGCTGTGGAGCTTCACGTACTCATTTCCATTCCATTTGGTCTTCTTTACAGGATCTGCATGATTGTGGCGCCCCCTGTCACGCCATGTTCTTCCCGGAGCGGGAGCGAACGGTGCTCCGCTATTGGGTCGGATCCTGGGCAGCTGTCTGTGTGGCCAGTTGTCTCTTTACGGTAAGTGGAAATCAATTTTTTTTTTGGTAATATTAATGCACGCTCATCTGTGCCACAATGTCAGGCACTCAATTTTCAATTCGATGGCGATAAATCATGAGCGAGTGACGACTGCAGTCGTCTCCATCTTCCCTCCTCTTTCACGCCAATCCCTTAGCCAAACCTTATCCTTGTTTGCTTTTGCCAGGGTTTTCGAGCTGAATGCTGCCATATTTTCTTTGGCTTGGGAACATGGCTCAAGGGCGAGAACAAACAACTTTATGCCAGCGTTTGCATATCAACACACAAGCAAAGCTTGCCTCACCTGCTGCTGCTGCTGCTGCTGCTTATGATGCTCCTGCAGCGAATCTATTATGATGGTGCGGAGGCAACGTTGCCACTTTGGTAAATCCCACACATTGACATATTACCTGTCAGCGCATATTTTTCAATAAACTTGGCAAAACATATGCGGAATATGCTTCATCCCCTGCTTGCTTTAAAAGCTTCTGTTACACATCTCCCAGAGCCACCCCATCCCGTGCTCCCACTTCCCTTTGGCATTGTTTATTTCAGTAGGAGGCATCTGGGCAGAATGGCTACTCCTTTCCAGGTGGGCGTTTGATTGGTTTGCCTCTGGTTTGCATAAACTTCAACATAAGCCACACAAAGACAACTTTAAACATAATGGCTTCAATGGCTTTTTACTGTAGCTTGGGTTAATATTAAAATCTGTGCTAAATCATAAATATTTATGCTTTGTTTTATTTTATAAATTACGAAAATGTGTATAATTTTTCAAAATATACATTAATTATGAAATTCTAAAAAGGATTCAAGCCCATTAAGCGCACAGCAGGCAAAAACCTTGATAGATTTTTTATTGCTGACATAAATCATAAAAAACAGCAACACACGTTTGGAATAAATGAGATACATTTTCATAAATAGAAGCTTTTCACTCACTCCAATTATTTTGTTCGGAAATATGCAAATAATCGCCTTATTTTAACAATTTCTTTTGTTTTTTTTTTTTTTGTATTATTGAAACCTCAACTTTCGACAAGTGCCAAATATTTGCTACCTTTTTTGGATGCCGAATATCCTTTCTTGGACCTTAACATATACATTATGTGTAGCCTGCAAAACTGAACCCAGACACAAAAATTGGAATTTAAATAAAAATTCAATTTAGCTACGAAAAGCTATAAACTGTAGGCAGGATACAGAAAAAAAACTCAAATAATGCTATCCCAGCCAGGCAGTCTTTTATCGCAATTCGCAAAGCACTTGTGCAATCATCGGGTCGGGAAAGGAACAGGAGGGGCAGGGTCAGGGGGCAGGGTCAGGGGGCAGGGGCAACAACGAGCACATCCATCATATATTTTAGTCAGCTACACAAATTTGTCTGATCTGTGCTTTTGTGGGGTTGTTGGGGGACAGGGAGGGGATTGAGTTACAGCTGGAACAGTTGTTCTGGTGAGATGGTGCATATCATAAAGTTGAGCTACATCCATCACACATAAGGCACTGGCAGAGGGGGTGTGTGTGTGTGTGGGAGGGGGTGGTAGTGCAGGATACATTGTCACTTTCAGTGGGACGCATTTTGCATAGTTCTGCTTTTCCTTGTTTATTCGGGCTCCTTTTTTTATTCGCTTGCGTCTGTGACAAATTTTGCATTGCATGTCATTTGTCGCCCATTGTCAGAGGCAGTGACTGTTTGTGGGCGTGGCATCGCCCAAATGTGCAGAAATTATGTTTTGGTTGCCTTGTTGCCATTTTGCCATGTTGCCTTGTTGCTTATTTTGTCTGAATTCCCCAGCAGCTCCCTTTTTGCCAGACGCTAGCTATTTTTTTATGATAATGATTATGTTTTGAGTGCTCATTTTGCATTTTGCATTTGGGGAGTGTTCATCTGTTGGCTGCCCCACTGCTGCTGCCCCACTGCTGCTGCTGCTTTCACTTTCTCCCCTAGATTGGTTGCTGCTGCTCTGACAAGTGCAGTGGGTTTGTCTCCTGCTCCGCCCACTTGACATTTTCATTTCCATTCCTGTCATTGATGCTGATGGATATGTTTTTTGTGTGTGTTGTTTTTTTTTATTTTTTATATTTTTTGTCTATACTATAATTCTTAAAATTTAGATGATATCCGACTTTCAATTTGTTGTAATTAATTAATATAGCTATGCAAAAACACTCACAAGGCTGGCAATTAAATTAGAAATCCTTTGACTCAACCAGCTTTTAATAGTTTATGAAACTATAATTCTTTACGACTTGTCAGTGTAGATTTTACTATTATTAATTTATAATAATTTTTATGCCATAATAATTAATATTTTTGCATTACGTATTTTCTTTTTTATAGATAAGCTCAAAGAACTTTTCTATTAGCACACAGTAAAAATGAATATAATATGAATAGGAAATAGGATATTTAGAATGATAGTCGAGTGCATAATAAATATTGAACTTTATTAAAGAAGGAAAATATTTTTTTGTTAAAATGGAATATTTAAGAATGAAATTAATTTGAATGTGTGTGCTTTTGATATCATATTGAGCTTAGAATTTATTATGTACAAAATGAGTACTAAATCAATTAGTTGATTGGTTTTATGTATAAAATGAACACTGTTCTTAGAGGAAAGTCAGATTTATTTCTATATATATCTTGTATTCGTTTGAGTTTGAGCAGCAGCACACAATTTTCAATAACTTGGTTATATTTGTAGTCTGCTGCTCAGAAAGATGCAATTTCAGTTAGATGTGACATTTCCTCAGGGTTTGCCAGCTGTCAGCTGAAAGTATCAACTACAATATACAAACAAACACATTTTCTTCAATTTCACAAAACTAAAACCAAACAAATATTTTCAACTGCGTCTCTTTCTGTGAACTTTGCCGTTGACTTGTGCCATCCGCGGAATTCGAGCTCAAGTCAACGCCGTGAGACAGCGACACTGCTGGTGGAGAAGAGACTATGACTATGAGAGACAACTGTCAACAATCAACACCTTTTTCATTAAACGCATTAGTTGAGAATGGGGAATGAGATGGCAACGAAATGAGACGAGATGAGATGAGATGAGATGAGAGACGTTAGACATGACATTTGTTTTACAATGAAAGCGAAAAGGAAATGACTGGGGCTGTAATGGGCTCTCAATGGGTTGCCAATGGGAATAGGGGGAGCCGACTGGTGGGATAGTGTGGCACACACGTAAAAGTTGACGGAGAAAGACGTGCGAGGGAGCTCTGATAATGTTGACAACAAATAAGTGTCTGCAGCCGGGGGCGCAGACAGTAGAGGAGAGGCAGGAGGGGTGTTAGTCATTCAGTCAGCATGTTGTTGACTTTGATGACTTTCCTTAATTACAAAACCTGAAACAGAAGCTCAGTGAGGCGCATGTTGACTCACTGACAGACAGACAGACAGCCAGCCAGACAGATTGTCAGGCAGCCAGACAGACGGACAGGATGTGTTTAAATATGCGTCGTCATGGTGACAAAAGTAACTGCATCCAGGATCTGAACGATAGTTGAACAAAGTTGAACAGTAATCCTCTCATGCAACTGGGAAACTTTTGGATTTACGTTTTAACATATTGTTTGACTTGCGGCTCACCATTTGCATAAATATGAACGACTAATAAATATTTGTTAAATATGCACATTTAAATGACAGCATAAGCAAATATTTTTTTTGTTCCTCAATCACTTAAGTGGACGCCAAAACCAAAATACAGAAATTTACAAAAAATATTCAAAAACCAAAGCGAAACGATGCCGTTCACATTTACCACAATTTATGCCGCAATTATTTTTTCAACAAATTCTCAACAAAAAGAGAAAAAAAAACCTGTGCCAAGTTTTATGGTAATCAGAGGCGCTGACATGGCTGATGACGCTTCGCTACACCTCCTGGCCAAAACTGGATCGCCTCCCACCCTTTGAAGTTGTTATTGTGCTGTTGTCTCACTGGCTTTATGCAAATGACACCGTTATTTAGTTTGAATTAAAAAAAAAAAAGAAAAAGAAAAAAAATGTTTGTAAAATTTAATTTAATTTATGCGAAACTCTAAAACTGGCAACCGCGAAACAAAGCTAAGCTGTCTAAAAAACACAGAAAAGGGGGTGTGGGTGTGTGTTCACTTTGGCGTTTTTTATAACGACTAGTTTTAGAAATTTATGAGGCACAGCGGCGTTGAAATTGAAATTAAACATTAAACTTGACCATTTGTGAGGTGTGGCAAACATTTGTGTAAGTAGCTGATGCTAGTTATAAAAAAGTGTTCAGTTAAAAAATTTATTTTAATTGGCAAGTAAAGTTTACGAAAAGTTGTGTAATTTGAAAATAAATCTTAAGTGATTTTCTTAAAGAAGCTTTGATATTAAATAATTTATCTATACAACAAAAAATAACAATTAAAGTAAAATGCAATAACTTAAATACAACGGAATATCTATTGAATTAGATGACGAAACCGTTAATTTACTAATTCTTACTTCTATAGGATCCATTCTACACTAAATAATTGAATGGAGGAAAATTACAGCATTCATTGTCTTTGCTTGCTAGTTTGAGTGCTTTTCATTTCAGAGCTATCATGTGTAGGTTTTTTAGCCGCAGTTAAATGCCTGCCGGAAACTGACTAACTACGCCCCGTGTTTATCAAAGAGTTGCCCACGCCCCATCACGACGATGAGATGACAACACGAGGCAAGCTGAAGCTGAAGCTGATGCGAGCAACGCATAATTTTTGGCTCTGTTGGAGGCAGAGCCAACGTCAGAGACAGCAACAGAAACGGGGGCAGGGGCATGGGGCAGAGGCAGAATCAGGGTTGGAGTTGGAGTTGGAGGAGTTGTGGCTGTGATGACTGTTTCCGACTGTTGTCGGTTTGCTTTGCTCATTTTACTTCATTTGTAGCTACAATTTCAGCAGTCACACCTACAAGCTGCCACGCCCAACGCCCCTGACTACAAATGAAATGAGCAGCAGCATGCGTGCCACAACAAATTGCTGTCAAAATGTGTGTGTGTGTGTGTGTTTTTTGGGGTGGCATCGGAATGAGGCATGAAATGGCAACAGGACTAGCAACTCAAATAGACGCTTGTAACCCTTGCCTTTTCGTAGAACCTGTCTAAAATCCTATGCCTCAAGTGCTTGGCATAAATAAACAATTCAATTCAATTTTGTTTTTCCCATTTTGTATATATATATACTATATATATATATATATACATATGTAAACCTTGTCTTTATATGTCAACAAATGCGTTACAAAAACTCCGGCACACACCCAGAATCTCAGGCATAAATTTCGCATGTAAATGAGAAAGACGCAAGACGATAAGTCGTAGGCGGGAATTAGACGTAGTTATGGGAGAACTATAATTTAAGAGCTAAGCACAAAGATAATGAACACTAATACTAGACAAGCAGATACCCTGTAAATAACCATTGAACATTAACTTAAATTAACTTAAATTCGTTTTTTTTAGTTTATTGTATGGTGACATCTTTTTATAATTTAATTAAGTTTTTAAGCTTCATGTTAATTTTTTTTTATTTCCAACTGTTTCCAACTGACTGAAGATTATTTATTTATTTATTTATTTATTGTCAACTAAAATAAATCGACACCAAAAATATAGAAATAAAAAATTTGAATTTAATTAAATTTGAAATAAAATTAAACTTATAAATAAATAAAAAAAAAATACTAAAATATTTATAAGATTTTCAAGATTTGAAATAAATAAACCCGAAAATAAAAAAACACACCAGCAAAAAAAAAACATAATTAAATGTATTTATTTATTAAGACTTTATTGTTTGATTTATGCTTAGCTTTTTATTTTCAAGTGTTAGCAGTTTTGAAAATCAGTGGGTAGATTTATAAGTGGGAATAATTTATGCCATAGCTATTTTAGTAGTTGAAGTTTTAAATAACTAAAATGTTGACAAATACTTTTATATGCTAGTTTAAAGTAGTAAATGTAGCTTAACTCAGAAATTATATTATGTATTTCAAATAACAATATAAAGAAACTTGTATATTGCCAAGATAACTGGCGTATAACTTGTAAATTATCAACACTTCACAAAGTTGCTGTGTCATTCTTATACCCTATTTGCTAGACAGACATATAACAAATGATTACTTGCGGCTTGCGACAATTGGGTCGTGTGTTACATCTATGAATAATTCAAATGTTTCCCATTCGTAATAATAATGCAACACATAATGGAACACAAAACAACTGTGGCTCCACACTCGAATCGCAGAGCTCCACTGATAGTTTTGTAATGATCAAATTAAATGGCTTTACTTAGGCTGTGGGCTGAGATGGCTTACTGGCTGAGCTGGCTGAGTTGGCTGAAGGCAAAAGTCTCAGGACGGTTTATTCCAAATGGTAATGAATTCATTTAAATGGTGCGTAATTAGCAGGCAAAGTCTGGAGAGCTGGGTTTGCCAGGATTGGAAATTGCAGTTTCAGTTTATGTAGGCTTAAGTGCTGGATTGGTTTTGTGGGTGGGTGGCTTTTCTGCCACATTGGCCCTGCCTTTGCGGCTCGTCAAAGCCGGTGTGGCAAATCAGTCCTTTTAATTTAAATTGCCCTTAAAGCCTTTAGCTCTAAAAGAGCAGCTGAATGGCAAATTGAGCCTAATAGCATTATTAAATATATATATGTACACATATATACATATATAAATATGCGTTGTGCTGTGTGCATATCGCAGGCAGTTGGTGTCTGAGCATCCAAGGGCACCATTTCTCTTTGTGGCTCTCATTAGGGTCGACTCACTTAGCCAGAAACATGCTACAAATGGGCTCAGATCCCAATAAACTGCACAACAATCAGCTAATGTGTAACGCCTAATGACCGAGGCCCTCATTCGCAAACTCCCTTTGGCCAACGACTCTAATGTATTTTGAAGTGGCCAACGAAATCTGCACGTCGGCATCTTGAACATGACCACAGAGTTAATTAAATAAATGCTTGAATATGTAATTAATGTGTATTTTTCATTCCCATTTTCATTTCACTTTTATGTATGACAGGTGCTCACATTTCTGATAGACTCATCCCGATTTCGTTATCCGGAGCGTGCGATTGTCTTTCTGGCCGTTTGCTATCTGGTCGTCGGCTGTGCCTATGTGGCCGGACTTGGTGCGGGAGATTCGGTGTCGTGTCGAGAGCCATTTCCACCGCCAGTGAAGCTTGGTCGCCTGCAGATGATGTCCACCATAACGCAGGTAAGTTCCAGTTTGCATTTAAAACGAGTTTGCATTTTGTTCATTTTCATTTCATATATGTATATTTATTTTCCAACTCTTGTTTCCTTTTGCTCCTCCCCATTGCGTCCCTTGCAGGGTCATCGGCAGACGACCGCGTGCACCGTATTATTCATGGCATTGTATTTCTGTTGCATGGCCGCCTTTGCGTGGTGGTCATGTTTGGCTTTTGCCTGGTTCCTGGCCGCCGGACTTAAATGGGGCCACGAGGCAATTGAAAATAAATCTCATTTATTCCATTTGGTTGCCTGGGCGGTGCCCGCACTCCAAACCATATCCGTTTTGGCGCTGGCCAAAGTTGAAGGTAAGTTCCCAATCCACTTACTTATTAACATTAACCATTGGAGTGTAAAAAGACAGAACCAAAACACCTGCAGGAAGTGTGAGCGAGATGGAGTGCGACATTGAACTTTAACTTGGAAACCCACTTGGGTCGCATTATAAATTACAAGCACTTAATTCTAGGCACACAAACTACCCAAAACAGGCCCAAACAGACTTCGTCTTAGCCACACTTTTAGCCGCAGCCGCAGTCAGTTTTCGTCATGTAAGACGAAACCGTCATTAGACATCATTTTGTGGCATTAACTGTATCTGTTTCGCTGCTGTGTTGCCCAAAACAAACCCTATCAACCAAAACATAGTTAAAACAATGGTTGCAAATGACAATATTTTGATTAAAATATGGAAATATTGAAAATGAATAAATATGTTTCTTAAAAAAAGAAAATATATGTTCAAGAAATTCTTAAAATTCCAAATTATAAACTATAAGAGACTTTGGTATTTTGATATTTATATAATTTATTGTTTTTATTTTTAAATTACTTATTAAACATTATTCCTTAATAATAAAGGAACAAGAGAGTCTATAAGATCTATGCTTTTCCTTAAAAAAAAAAAATCATCGTCTTATAATTTCTGACAGTTTTATTTTAGATTCATTTTATTATTTTTTCAATATTTATAAGAACAAGCATTAATAGAAATGATTTCTTACTTCGTAACTCTCCAAGTTATCCCTTAATTTTTTATCCACAAATACGTGTGTTTTGCCCATTGTGTTCATTAAGCTGCTGGTGCGTGCCGCCCGTTTCACAGTAATTTTGTGGTTCATTTGAAACCGGGGCTAGGCCAAGTTGATGTCCGCGATTTCTAAGCAATTTAATGACCTACGTGGTCGAGAGCCGACACGAAATAAATCTTAGCCAAGAAATGTAAAACAAAATGGTTGCTAAAATGGTCACGTTAAGTCGCCGTAAAAAAAGACGAAAAAAAATAATAATAATGTAGATCTAAACCTTTTGTATATACATACTATATATATATTTATATATTTCGACTTTTTATTCGATTTTCGTTTTCCTTGAGCTCCACTTGTGGGTCAAAGAACAAGCAGCAAGAACAAATCACGAGCAGCTACCGAAGCAAATTCGCTTAACTGCTCAGCTCTGGAGTTAATTTTTTTTTGTGTTTTTTTTTTTTGGCTCTTTATTTTATTTTGGTTTTTTTTTTCCTGGATAGCCGTTCACATTTTTGGGCTTAATTAGATTGCGGCTTAATGACTCAATTGTGTTTGGCATTATGGCGCATTAGAATTTCACAAGCTGAGAAGATACGGATGTGGATGCTGCTGTTGCTGCTGTGGCAGTTGCTGCTGCTGTTGCTGCTGTGGCAGTTGCTGTTGCTGCTGCTGCTGCTGCTGCTGCTGCTTTTGCTGTTACTGATGTCCTCTGTTCGCCACACGTGCCTCCGCCCCTGCAGCAATTGGCAAAGCGAATACGATAGAGGCAGTAATTAAATACAGCACCACGTGATTATGGCTTGTTAGCCAAATCCAATGAAAGTGTAGAACACTCGCCCAGCTTCCAAAACGGCCACTTGTGATTCGAGTATATCGAACATTAACTGCCCGTTGTAAATGTGGAATGCAAAGTGCGAGGTTTGGCACCAGATAATGGCGATCGATACGCCCAGAATTAGCAAGTGGCTAAACTACTCGCTAAGCTAGCTTACAGACGAATTTGGCCAATATCTGTTTGGAGTATGTTTATTGCCCGAAATCGAAATAATCAAATTAGCAATACACACTTCAAATGTATACGAATCTCAATTAATAGGAGAGCATTCGAATAAGAGTGTTGCAAGATATGCAGAAGGTTTGCGTAAATTGATAACCAAAATAGAGATTCTTATTTATCTATATACAGTCTATCTATAAATTTATGTATCTCAATTTGAATTAAATGTTTTATGCAGAATATGGCAGTATTTGATATTCAATACTATTTTTATACCCTTAACCCATTAAAAATGGGTAAAAAAGGTATAATGGTTTTGTGCAAATGTATGTAACAGGCAGAAGGAAGCATCTCCGACCCCATAAAGTATATGTATTCTTGATCAGGATCAACAGCTGAGTCGATATAATCCTGTCCGTCTGTCCGCCCGTCCGTCCGTCTGTATGAACACGCGGATCTCAGAGACTATAAGAGTTAGAGACTTCAAATTTGGAATGTAAGTTCTAGTGTACCAGGCGCAGATTAAGTTTGCTTTATTTTTATCGATAACTGCCTCAGTTTCTGAATTATCGATACATTTCGATTGCCGATAGCAATAAATTCCACAATTTAAAAGGCAGAGGCTTCAAATTTATACATAATATGCATATGCATAAGCAGCAGCCGCAATCATTTTCTGTATACATATAAAGAGAAAGAGATGACATGATAAATGACACTAGCGTCAATATATTTGTGTGTATTCTGCAGAGCCCCGATAACTACTATTTCGCGTACGTGTGTAAGTGTGTATTTATGTATGTACATATATGCACGGGTTTTGTAGCCATTCAGTTCGGTCATTTGAGTGCAAATCATCTTAAAGGGAAATTTGCCAAGAAAACTAGAATACATTTAACAACTGGGTTAAGGGTATATCGTAGTCGAGTTAACTCTACTACAGCATCTTACTTGTTTTATTATAATATATTACTTATGGTTTTATATTTCTCTTTACTTTTCGCATATCACGTGATCTCTAATTATATTTTTATTATAACATTTTGATAGATTTTCTTACCACACTGAACTTTACCCGGCAAAAGATACAAAATTTGTTGTTGTGTAGTATACAAATGAGTTCTGAGCATTACTGCAAATGAGCTCATTGCAATATCGCAAGTGCTATGCAAACACAATCAAATATTTCCACTTTAACAGGTCTTTGGTAAAAGCCTCTTCCACCTTGCGGCCACCCCACAGCTCCCCGTACCCCCCTTTCGAAGCGTTGAAGACACTCACTAATGCATGCAAAATGGCAAAGCCATAAAAAACATATTTCGCACATCGCACGAGGCTATAATAAAAGATGAAAAACATTAACAACGAGCCAAGCGATTTATGAAAATCTTTGCCACCACTTGTCTCAGTCCGCCCCGCCCCGCCCCCCTCTTTCCCGCACCCAAAAAGAAAAGTAAAAATGATGACTTAATGCAGTCTTGGGCACTCCTTAAAAAGAGAGAGATAGAGAGATGAGGAGGGAGGGAGAGGGTAGAGAGGCGAAGCTCCAAGCGGTAAAAGGCAATGGCACCCCATTCAGAAACCATTCAGCGACAATTAATGTTAAATTTAAAAATACATTATTTTAATGTGTCGTCAGCTGGTTGAGAGCTGTTGCTGCTGCTGCTGCTGCTATTGTTGCTGTTGTTGTTGTTGTTGTGGTTGTTGCTCTTACTGGGCTCTGAGGCGACGATGATGGTGGCAACGTTCCGTAAACATAGCCTGCGTCTGGGTGCCACCAGTCACCAGCCACCAGTTACCATCTTTGAGCTACCAACTCCCAACTTTGCCTAAAGCCTCGCCGCCGTTGGTTACGTGCATTGAATTTGTAATTTGCGCACGTTCGGAGCCAAACATTGAATAATGCTCACAGATACGTATAGTCTGCCCAGCACTGCTCCCAGTTCCAGCTCCAGCTCCAGCTCCGGCTCCAGCTCCTCTTTCTCCAGCAGCCACAACTCTTGCAAGCACTTTTTCCTAAGTAAATAAACGTTAGCCGCAGCCTCAACCGGAGCAGGTTGGTTGGGTTGGGGATGGGATGGGGAGGTCTCGGAGGTGTCTGCAGTGTGTCCTGTGGAAGCATCAATTTGTATTGACTGTGCGACGCGTTGGCAGCTCATTTGATGGATTCCCCTTTCGTGCCCCGCAGTTGCCCATGAATCACCTGCATAAATGTATATTCTGTCTGTATTGACAGCGATTTCAATGCAAAAGGCAACTATTTAATTTATGCTAAATGCTTGGGCAGCAAACGGATTGGGTGTTGTGCGAGTGTGTGTACTTTTCTGTGTGTGTGTGTGGCATTTAAAACAGTAGTGATTGCTGAAGCCCTCGGTGTAGCTGCACCAATTGTGAGAAGTCAGATGTTTGAGGAGACAAACATAAACAAGCCATCAACAAACATGTTGAACCACATTTAAGTGGTTGCCTAGCAATAAATTTAAGATTTGCTGAAATACATATTTCATAAAATAAATGTCATGATATTCTGAAATATGCTCGAGCACAAAGTAAATATTAAATTGGCATAAGCCTGGCCAACACAGTTGGCTTTATGAGTCAAGCATTTATTTGCATTCTATATTATTTTCTTTAATGGGACAAAGAAAATAAGTAGGAAAATAAAAACTTGCACAAAATTATGCAAATTAAGAAAAAAGACGCACAAAAGACGTGAGACGAATGACGGCTAACTGTGGCAACATCCACAGAGTGAGGCAGGAAAAGTTGAAGGAAAAGAAAATTAACAATTTGTTGCGCTTTTCCAATTTATATGGCGTAAGTTGTAAGTCGCGAGACGAAGTCGTGTTCCAGTTTCAGCTGTCTGCTGAATACCCTGTCTGCGCAAGGGTCTACTGGGTATATCCACTATTTGCACATAGCATGAGTGAGTCTCTGGATGAAAAGATCTACGTACAGCGCAATTTGTAGTCGGATTTATGTGCTGCAATTTCTATTTGACTTGTTCTTTTTCCTTCATTTGTCAAGCGATTATAAATGAGAAAGAGATAGGAGAGAGAGATAGAGCGAGAGCGAGATAGAGAGAGACTTCCAGCTATGTTATTAACATAATTTATCCATTGCCTGACCAGTTGCAAGACTTGTGGGGCTTGTGGGACTTAGTGGCCGGCATTGCATTAGCAGTCAGTTGCAAGCAGCTCGGCTCAGCGACCTATCGAGTGGCATAAAAAGAAATGCGTATACATGATTTATGATGCGGAAAGGGGGCAGCTTGGGGGGTGGCACATGGAACGAGTCCTAGGCCCAGCTGCATAAATGCATTTCTGGTCAGCCGAGTTTAATTCGGCATCACTTCATCAATGGGAATGGCGAATTTAAAATACAAACTGAGGAAAATTTCATAAAAAAATAGGAAAATGTGCCACAAGGCAAATGAATGAAAGTAGTAAAGAGAAAACAGTTGAAGGCAAATGTCAAGCAAGCTGCACAGGATGTGTCCGAGTGACATGGCATGCAGGTCACATTCATGACCAGTTCGTTGCCCCAAGCACGTTGCACGGAATTCATAACCGAAAAGGGGTAAAAATGTGCACAGCAATTGTCTGAGTATTTTTTATCTAAAAAATTGAATTTTTTATTTCGTGTTCTGTTCTTTGTTTGCATATTTGTCATAGCTTAAATCTCAATATTTAAAACGCAAATTATGAATTTATCTCCATAAATAAATATCAATATTATGCTAGAAATGTTACTAAGTGCTCAACTTAAAGATACTCTATCTAAAAATGGATATTGTGTTTTTATAATGAAATTATATTTTCTTTATGCTCCGATATATTTTGAAACTCTTGATAAGCGCCAAGTAGTTTGTCGTATCTTTGATTAAAACATACTTAAGCCATGAGGACAACATATGTATATTTGTGAAGGGAACTTTTAAAGCTGTTGCACCACAGAAAGAGCAAATATGAAACTCAAACAAAAGGCAAAAAGGAACGATGTTGCCAGTTAGCCAAGAAGCACAGGACAACAACAACAACATCACCTAAAAGCCGCAAGCTGCCGCAAATATGTGCGTTGTGGCATGCAGCAAGAGTTACGCGCACTTTGACGCGTAAAACCGGTAGCAAAAATGGCTGCCAAGCGATCACAACAAAAAACAATATATATATATATATATATACATATATATAAATATATATATATATATAACAGAGTAAAGCGTGCGTGAGTCTCCAAGCGACGGCAACTGCAACATATGCTGCAGAGAAGATACGCAGTTGCAGATACTGCATTGTTGTAGCTACACTTGACTACATGGGGCACACATGACAGCAACTTGTTATTGTTGTTGTCAAGAGTGCCACTGCGTGTCGCCACATAATGCAGAGTCGTTGACTTTGTTGTTCTGATATCTCTGATTACATTTACATTTAGGCGCTTGTCCAAAAGCTACTCTGATTATTACAACTGGCCAATTAGCACTTCAGAAGTGACAATTTTCCAACTAATTAAAATAAGTTGCTGAATTCTCTTCAATTGGGAGTGTATCTAAAAGTCGCAGAAGCTGCTACTTTTTTTTATTGCTTTTTTATTTCACACTTTTGCGGCTTCCGTTTGCTGTTTTTTTTATTCTGCTCAGATTATTTGCTTAATTAGATTGCGGCAGTTCTGAAAAGTATCCAGTTTTCCGACATGACTTTATCATCAGAATTGTGGAACTCTCGCTTTTTAATTCTAAAATTAATTTGTCATATTCGATACACATAACGCAATATAATAAAATACTAAATAAATAGTTTGAATGCATTTGTTAAGCTTAGGTAATCATTTTCTCTTAATTATAGGGTATTCTTCAAATAAACTTTAGATATTCTCCGAAACTCTCCTCTTAATTGAACTATTGGTTTGTTCAACTTTGTGTTGGTTTTTCTATTCAATGTCAAAACTTTAGCATTCTTGTCAATGTGAGATCTTAACCCTTGATTGGTCAATGTGGGCTTAAGTGTTACTCATAATTATATATATAGAATATATGAAGATTTCGAGTAGCGGTTGAGATCATTAGGGTCTGAAGATGTCCGCACGACCGGGTCACTAATTGGTGGCAATTAAATTCATTAATTCAAATTAATATAATTTGAAAAGCATCAGACTTAAGCAAACGACAGAAAGGTTTTCGCGTTACGCTTCTTACGCGCCCCAAAGGCAAAAAACCCAACTGTAACTTTGACCCGACCAGGCCAATGACCAGGAAAACAAAAAAACACAAAAAATACAAAAAAAAACACAATGGCACAAAGTGTGAAAAGCAATGTTAATGATGCGGGATCCGAGAATACGGACAGCGGAGACTAATGAATGTGGCGCAGGTTTGCAGAACAAGTTTTAAGTGTCCAACGAAAAAAATTAAATAAAACAAAAAATTTAAGGACGAAAAGTCCCAAATAATTAATTTTTTCTTGTTGCGCGAAAAGGTGCACGGAAAAAGCGGTTTGTCTTAAAATGTTGATTGAGGTTGTTGTTGCTTTCGATGGGTTATTTTGGTTCTAATAGAATCAAACATTAAAGTCACATAAATGTTTAGTAACATTTTCTCTTTCGCAAATTATTGCCACATATATTGGAAGAGTGTGTGTGGCACGGCAGAGGCTTATCTTGGCTTGGTACACTTGGTGGCGTCTCCTGCTGTTCTGTTTATTTCTAATATCCTGCCGCCGTTGGCGACAATAAACACGCCCACATTGAATGCTTTTCTGAGCATCACACATAAAGCCCATAAAGCGCAGCGGTTGTTGCCGTCATTAAAATCTCTTTGCTGGCAACATTCGGTGGCAGGTTTATACTCGTATCGTATCGTATCGAGGCCTATCCTTCGATATGGCCCCTGTCAAGGGCAATTCCAGTGCTTCCTGTGGCGCTGCCAGCACCTTTAACCCCTCGGAGGCATTCAACCCAGCCCAACACCACCCCGCATTTATCAGACATTGAAAAGGCTTTTGCCCGAAAACTTCTCCCTTTTGTCTAATTTGATAAGAGCACCAGAGGCAGATGAAGACGAACACGAATCCGAATCTTTGCCATTTTTTTTTCTTATTTATTTTTTTTTTTTTTAGTTTTTTTGGGCGTGTAAATTGCCTTCTCCTTGCAAATTGGGGGCGTGGCTGGGCAAAGCGCTCAATTCGCTGGAGGTTTCAAGATTTTCAGAACAAAAGAAAATTCCATTCGAATTCAATTGTTCGAGAAAAAAAAAAACACTTTTCTTAATTACGTGGTTCATAATTTTTTCTTTTTTATTCAGTTTAAGTCGTATTTTGAGTTGTCGATTGCAGTCGTTGTGTTGGTTTCATTATTAGTTTTAGCCAGGATTCGAGATCGCTTTGTTAAGCCCCACTGAGCTCAAATTTAGTGGTAAAACTTCAGAAAACGAGCAAAAGTTTTTGCCAGACCAACGTTTCAGCTAACACCTTTCACATGTTTTTGGCATGAAAAAGCGTTAAAAAGTTTTTCGCCCGGCATTTTTGCATGACGTGTTGAATAGTTGTTCTTGTTGCTGTTTCAGTTACCTCTTTTCTGTCCTTTTGCGATTTTGTTTTCATCTGCAGCACAAAAGGTAATGGGTTAATTAAGGTTTTTGCTGCTGCGCTCAGACGTTGCACGATGAGTTAATTAAGTGGCATGAAAAAGAAAAATGCAACTAAATTGATTGTGAATTGTAAGCCAACAGATGACGAGAAGCCTAAGCCAAGCTAAGGCTATGACGTTGACATTTTTGTTATATAAAATTGGGGTTAAGTTAAAGTTTAAATAAGGTTAAGGGAAACGACAACTGAATGTGAATAGACAAACATGTGAAAAGAAGATTGCTGAACAATAGAGATTCAAATTGAAGGTAAAGTTATTTGAGGCGCTTCAGATTGCAATAAACCCAGCATAATATTTCACAATATGCTTTCATCTTTTATTAAACATTCCTTCGAGAAAATAGCTTTTCGTTTGTTTACTTTATTTAGTGCTCTTTGAAAATTGCAGTTACATATTGGCAAATTCCTTTGTTGACCGGCGCCAAATTATGTGGAACATCCGACAATTGTGGATAAGGCCGATAGCAGCATATCATGGCATACTTATAAATGTATCAGAAACTTGGCCGAAAGAGAAGAAAAATCATTGCTTATTGTTAATTTATTTCCTTTTTGGCTTTAGAATATTTTTCTTTTCTTTTTTATTTTTTTTTTTATTGACTTGCCTTGCACAGCAACGGCGAACTGACTACGGATGTGACACTTCCGGTGGCATGTGCGCCGAACACAAGACTGACACCCAGGCACCCGCAAGCCGAACCAACGCGTGGGGGCATTGACCATAAAGGGCAACAAGAGAATGGAACTGACACTCCGAAATGGGACGAAGGAGACAGGATTGGCAATAACAAAAGCCTCGACACATTTAGGGGGACTTTTAAGCGCCTTCGCCGGGGCTTGTAATGAACTTTTATTTGCATTGTGCAAAGGGGTGCGGGGTGTGTGGAAGCGGTTTGAGCTTATACAGCTGTAGACAAGTGTGTCACATTCTTGTTCAGCTCAGCCATAAGTCGATACACTTGCCGCCCATTTCAATTCATTCATTTGGCCCATAAAGCGACCGCCGCATGTGTCGTCAGCGACGGTCCAAGGAGGAGTACTCGACTTAGTCTCTCCATTGTGGGTGTTTTTTTTTCCCCCGCTACCACCCTCAAATCGATTTATTGGTATTTCCGGGTTGAAATCACTTAAAAGAACTGAAAAAAGGGGGGTAGGCCGCTTGTTAGCTTCTCAGACACCGGGGCCTTTTGTCCTCGGGTTTTATGTAATTCCCCCCTTTGTGTTCAACATTCATATGAACGTCGATTTCTATTTGCTTTCGCCCCTTTCTAACTCAGTGTGTGTGTGTACAAATTTTGCGCAAATTTGTAAGCTTTATAAAATAAATATTGCTTGGATGAATCAAAAACAGAAAAAAGAAGGGAGCCCTCTCACATATCTTCGTGGTTTGTTTTCAGCCGCTTTTGAATCACAATCTACTTAGAACACAATGATTTCTGATGCTACTCAAAGAAGGGCCTTTGTGTCTGTGGTTTGTTTTTGGTTGAGTCATCTGTAGTTCTTCGTTGATGTTGTTTTTATTCTTGCGCTCTGATTGAGTTATTGTTATCAAGCTAATGGAAACTGCACTTCTTGAATAGACAGAATAGATAATCATGTAAGACAAACTCACCCTTAAATAGTATGAGATGACTTGGGGTTGTCCGGGTGCAAATAGTTGATAAAACCAGACTCTGTGAATAATTTACATTTTAATCTAACGGAGAGCTGCAAATTCAGATATTGCCTCTGCTGATGTAGTTCAGTCTCAACTTTTATTTCCAGTGTGCCTCTGAAATAACTAAAGTGCTTTCGCCTGCTGAAAGCTTATTTTTTTAATGCTACACAAATAAGCACACAAAAATTCATAGTTACCAAAAAAAAAGGAAAAAAGAGTGGGATTTTAATAACCACACAGGCGATGCTGTTGCTCCGTGTTGGCTTCATAATTTTGATGACTTTGGTCGGTCGTCGTGTTTACACTTTCAATAAAAATCTACTCTAGCTTAATGTGCCAGACGGTACGGTACAGGAGGGGTTGCTGTTCCCCCTAACCCCTAGACTTGGCCAGAAGTGTCCGGAGCTCTTGCCACAATTATGGCCTTTAACCCTTTTGTCAACAACTTGAGTTTATTTGGACTTTATATGCACATGCCAGGGTTGTCGCCGTTCGCTATTGCTGTCTGGCTTTTAGCTGATGCCAGCCAAAAAATGCCTTTGAGCATTGTCATAAGCGGGTTTGCTGATCCCCCCATACCCCCACTTCCGCCTCATCCTCTCCTACCCCGCTTCACGTGCAGCCCGCATAATAATTTTATATGCTTTTTGGCTGCATTTTTGCATAGTCAGGATGGGAAGTTGCCACAAAAGGGCAGTCAGCTTTGAAATTTGTATGCTCCGTTGCAGAATTACTATGCGAGAACTGAATCTGGTTTGCACAGAATATTTTCAGTGATTTTTATGTTTTTTTTGTGCACAGGTCTTTAAGACTCTTCAATTTGGGTAATAAATTAACTAATTAATTGCTATAACTCTGAATTGTGTTTTCGTTGTTGACGTTAGCAAATATTTTGTTTTGTTTTGTTTTTTTTTCCCCATTTTTTTTTTTTTTGTGGACATTTCATTATGCGATTGAACTCACCCTGTCGATAAGTACATTCATTGGGGGTTGCAATTTTTCGCAATTTGCCAGCTCACGTAATCAAAATAATAATAATAATAATATTTTGATTTGAATTTGCCCATCGAATTACAGAATCACAACAACCCCCGACAACCAACTGACGCGTGTTTGTAATTTACGATAATTGCGTTGACTTGTGACATTTTCAATTAATTTAAATCTGGGGGCCGGAGGAGTCGAGTCCTATGCTCATAATGCCGGATTGTTGAAAGCCAGATAGATTTATTAATTAGCCATATTTATATAAGTACGGAACTGAGGTTTGTGTGCGCACAGATTTGATTTGATTTTTGGTTTGGTTTGGTTTCCCCTTCTCAGTCCAAATTGGGGTGCTTTTGGATTGTTTGACTGGGATAATTTGTTAGATTTATGGAATTTGTTGCTCTTAAATGAAACGAAAAAGGTGCAAATTCGACAGCTGTCAAGAGTTCTTTAGCTGTTTGCCGAAATAAAATTAAAATAATTTAAACATTTCCGTTGAACTTTAAGTAATAAATATTGATTGTAGTGGAGCAGATCTTCCAATTTTTCTTCTTCTCTTTTTGGTCACCGAAATAAAACACTTTCACTATGTTTATTCAATTTAAATACATGTTGCCTAGAACTGTTTATGGCCTACTTTCAGGCATGAACAAATAGTAGTTTACAAAATATAAGAATCCCTCTCAGTGCTCTACAAACGCACGTAACTCTTTACTTATTTTTCCTTTTAATATATATATTTTTTTTGACTCAATTGAAATTGGATATCTCCCACTTTTTGACTAATAAAAAACTTTGTCAAGTACCTTAGCGCAGTTCCATAAAATCTAATTTATGCATTACCTGCACTCTGGGAACAACCTTCCCTTGCACCGCTATTATCGCCCCTGGGGAGCTCACACTTTAAATAAGCATTAAATTGATACAGCAAGTAAAAAGTTGATGGTTTTTTTTTATTTTTGCACACGTTGCAACCCTCTGCAACACGCTGCGAACGGAGTTGCCAACTCGACGCACAAAATCCTAATCGCTTTATAACTTCTAACGCAATTTATCAGCACTGCCTTCCGGAGCACCTTCACCACCATTTAAAGTGCTCAGCTGGAAAAGTTATTGTTAAGTCTACGAAAACGTTGCTTGCACGCATTAAGCACTTGATATGAAATCGTCCCCAATCCAACCTCCTCCCTCATCCCTACCATCCACCCAGCTAACCAGCACCAGGAAATCTCCATAAAAAGTAGTCGGTCTTTCCACAAGCTGTGTCTCGTGTCTCGTGTCCATCGCGTGCTTTGCTTTTTCGCACTTTATGCGCTAGTCTGTCTTTCAGCATTTCCAGTATGTCTTCAGTATGTCTGGCTGTCGTTTTGTCCAGACTGTGGCATGCTTGCGGAAATTATTGTTGGCGACTTTATGCATTTAGTTTTTGTGTTCTTTTCTTTTTTTTTGTGTTAGCCTTTCTTGAGATGCCAAAACTTTTAGACACCGCCACACACAAAAAGTTGCTACAGTTTGTGGCATGTTTTCCGATTTTCTTTTCGTTGCGTTTTCTTCTCTCCGCATGCATAGTCCATAAGTTTTCCCTGGACCTTTATTCGATTTTCTTGTTTTTTAAAAGCGCCTCTCTAAATAAACAGATTTGTTTATTTATTTACCACGATTATTGTACATTTTTTATGACTATTGTGAATGGTTATTCTATTGAGGGAAGCACCGACAGCTGAACGGAGTTACTCACCTAAAAATAAAGATTAGGCAAACTCACAACAAGATAACAACTACTCTGCAATCTTTACAACTGAACACAGAAAATGACTCCATGATTCACAATATGTGAAAAACAACGATAAGATAACTTTGTGTGTATAGTACCTAAAATTGTTAACTGATAAGCGAAATGGCCAACTAAGAGTATATATTGCCAATTTGCGCTAAACGAAGCACAGTACATTTGTTCCAGTCGAGGAATTAAGATCTAACTCTCAAAAGTATTTACAAAGGATTTAAAATTAATTAAAATGCCGCCACCACATCACGATGATCGTCTCTTTGGCATCCACCTGGGACTGCACTTGGGACATCATAATCACCACCATGGACACCACGGACCACCGCCGCCGCACCACGATCACCATCATCACCACCACCATCATGGACCGCCGTCGCATCACGTTGTACACTATGACCACCACCACCATCATGGTCATCATGGTCCTCATCATGGCCATCATGGCCATCATGGACATCATGGCCATCATGGCCACTATGATCACCATCACGGACCACCACATCATCACTGCTAAATGGCTGCAATAGATTCGAAAAGATCGAAATTTGAATTTATTTATTTACCTGTGAAGTGAATTTAATAAGTTATACAAAAATCATACACGAATTTTATTTATTAACAAAAAATATTAAAGAAGATAAAATCACAACAAAAAGCTCATTTCATTAGGCTGGGAAGTGGAAAAATTAAAAAGTTAAAGTATATATGTACATACATATACATATATAGTATTTGAAGACAGAGAAAATATAAATTGTGAAATGAATGCTGATTGAAAAAAAAATAATAATTATGTTTAAAATAAGAAAGGAAAATAAAATATAAATATAAATAAAAATAATATTGTAAAGCGTGTTTTATTGATTTGGGAATATTCAAAATTTAAATTAATAATTATGTATATATATTTATTTATATTATATTTATATATTAATTAAAATCTCTTAATCATAAATTGAGTAACTCAAAAAACAATATAAATTCCCATAATGTTTTATATTTATTAATTATTGTGAAATTGCTTAACTAAAGTGCGAAAAAACTTTTCGAATGACGCATTCAAAATGATAAGAAACATACCATATTCCAATGGATATCTTATCATAATAGAATAAAAATTATGCTATTTGTGTATTTACAGCGACTAACAGAAGTGTTTTTTTTTAACCATATAATTAATCTATATAATGGTTTATAATAAGCGGCTTATGCAAACCACGTACGAGCAAAATGGCCACATCGACAATTCAATTAGGTGGCATGTGGCATAAACGGAGAGAACTAAGCGCATAAATATAAATGAAATTAACTATCAATGGCCCAGACAAATATTGACCAATTACAGGCCATTAGAACTGTTTGTCACAAAACGCTAATTAGCAGTAGCTACAAATGGGTAATTACATTTTTTTACACATTGCCTGTTGTAGTCGAGGGGGTCGTCGGGGGTGGCGGGTGGACTGTCATAAAATGCAAAATGTTGCCAAGAGTGTGGGACGTTGATTCGACACCTGGAAATATTGGTAATTAAAATTGGCCAGTTGGCCAGTTGGTCAACTTTGTTGGCCGTCTCGCGAGGTTGTCTAATAATGTTGTAAAACATGTTGCCATTAAAAAAGTCGACAGACGCCAACCGAAAAAACAAAACGCCCCAAAGGCAACAGCAGGCGTTAAACTTTATAGACTTTATTGACAGCAAAAATAAAAACAAAATATAAAAAATAAATAAATATAAAAAACTAACAACTTTACATGCTCCTTGTATAGAGGCTTTAATCGAAACTCTCGACGACAGACGGCGCTAGTGGAATCGGTAGCATTTCTCAATCTGTCTGCCTGTCAATTAAATATGAAAATTATTTTCGACCAACCCACCAAATGGCGAGGCAACTTTGTGTCTCTTTGCATTTTTTACAATTAAATTGATGGCTATAACAGTCAAACCCCTAACACACACAACACACACACACACTCAGGCTTCAGGCTTAAACCATAGACAATTAATGTCTCAATTCATAATTGTCATCATATTTCGTCGTCGCTCTTAATTAAAAATTGAAATTATTTCATACGCCCACAAATTCAGTTCGGATCGGAACAAATGTAAACAAGCTTTTCGGCTACCTTAATTATTATTTGAATTTAATTATAGGGCAAATCAACCAAAAACCAACAATCACGAAAATAATAACAGTTGGCGGCTTATAAATAAAATACTTTTTATAAAAGCGCAAAAGGTTTTTTTATTAATTACATTTTTTTTACTAGGAACGAATGTGGAGTGTAAGTGTGAATGTGGGTGGGGAAAAATAATATATATATATATATAAATATTGATTATTCAAAGCTTTTACGACTGACTTTCTTATCTTATCAGTTATATTATTAATGCTGGTTCTGAGTGCTCTGCATCATATGTATAAAAATAGAATACGGACTGGAACAAAAAGCAAATTAAATGCAAAGAACAAAAGTTCATTTTACTAGCTAATTGCGCATTTTGTTATAAATTTATTAATAATAGTTTTAGATAATTATTAATCGCACTCCATATATCATGCTTAAAGTTTTTCTATATGTCTAATGACAGTCTTTAAATATTAAATAATTTAAATTATTAAGGTACATAGCAGAGACCTGACAATAATTGATTATATTTTTTTCATTCTTCCACCGTCCCAGACAATTAACGATTGTTTTACATTTTAACTAATTACGGTAATTTTCTTTTCTTTTCAGGTATGTAATTTGCGATAATGACTATCGATATATATCAGCGAGAACACAAACAAGTGCTTAAATAACAACAGACTAAGTATTGCATAATCTAAGAACAGTATATCTATCTATTATTGAACACATGGCGTTGTCTGTGGGCAATAGCGTCATTATTGTTAATAATGCCGCCGCCACATTACAATCAAACTCGAGAGCAATTTCAGGAATTCAACTCACATTCGCCATTATGACATTTGACCATCTGCGATTACATAAAACAATTTAATAAACCCATGAAAAATCAAAAATGCGATAAGTGCGCTCCCAACATAGAACCGCAGCCAACTCAAACTCAAGACTCTCCTACACACACACACACACGCACCCACACACACAGACACACATGTGCCAATAAAAATTCCTTAAATAAATATACAAGACCAGTGAGCTTGTGGGAGAGGGAAGAAAGCGGGCGGCAGACAGATCCGGAGACGGAGACGGAGCTGGAGACTGAGACAAAGTCGTATCAAGTACGCGTGCTCGCAACTATCTGGCCAATGTAATCGGCTGCGACCAAAGATCCCAGACTGGAAAAGGCCGACCCCAAATGTAGCAGTCACCACGGCATAATGCTGCTTGTTAGCACTAATGATGGGTAACTGTCCGACATCTGCTCCTTTTGTGCCCAATACGCGAGCCGCCGCCGCTAAGACAAATAAAGGAAATTAAAAGTCTAAATATGTCTATGTTTGGGAGAGAACGACATTTAGATACTCTTTGAGAATTATTAAATCAGAAATCACGGAAAACGAGATTAACAAAATGTTTCAAATATATATTCGTAATTTCCAAGAATACTCAAATGAAATTACTTCAGAAAGCAAATGAAGGTTGCAATAAAAGTAGTAGTTTTATTTTTATTTTAATTGCAATTTGTTCTAGAGTTTATAAAACTTGAAAAGAGATATTTCTTCAAAATATCTGTAAAGCAAAGTAAATTTTTATATTTGTAAAACATTTAATTTTCTTTATGTAAAATTAGTTTATGAATATAGTCTAACTTGTCAGTTTAGTGCATAGTCTTAGGCAATTAATATTAAAAAGAAATAGTAGCTGGGGCCTTTTGCTCGTTACCTCCTTGCTTTAATTTAAAAGTTTACATAGTAAAGTTTGTTTAGTAAACTTTTGTTTAATAACTCTAAGAAAGGTTAAGACTGTAGCTGGTTGGGTGTGAAAGGCGGAGCATTGGTTTGCAGATGAAGAAGGAGCAGAACATGATATGTGAGAGTGTGGAGCAGTATTTTATAATATGTTATATATTAGCAACTGTATTGTATACTGTATATAATGGCATTAATATCTGGGAGTAACAATACATTTCCCCAATTTGTTAGCCATTGCAAAATCAAATTTGGGCTTACCTTGTAAGGCCTTTCAAGTTGAGTCTATTAAAGTTAGACTTAAGACAGTTTCATACATTAAACTAAGACTATATTCGACAAGGCTGGTTGCAAAGTAATTGGACTTAATGGAGTGTAGTGCATGCAAAGGAAAAATAAATTTGTACAGCTGCGATAGAAGCGGCGCGATATGACTCCAAATGTGCCCAGGCAAAGCGATTGGAAGGCAATGGCGCTGCCCATTTCGCATGTACATCATAAATTGCCATGGAAGCGCAGCCCGCCAACAACAAGTTTTGGTAACTATGTGGCTGACCGGGCACAGGCACAGGCACAGGTCTAGGTCTCGGTCCCGGTCTCGGTCCCGGTCTCAGTCTCAGTGCCGGCCTCTGTCCCGGTCGCGGTACCCGTCTCGGTAACAGTGCACGTCCCGGCAGTTGCGTCTAAGCAGTAAAAATTAATAGCCAGCATAATATGCGGCATTTTATGACAAGCGTGCACCTTAACGCAGCAGTTGGCCCCGCCTCGCAGCCAGCCAGTCAATACACCCTGCCCCACTCTGGCGCCCCATTCGAGGAGGAGGAGGAGGAGGAGGGTTCATTCGATTTCTCATAGCATCACACGGAAACGGTGATTAGGCTCAGGTGAGGGATCAGTTGGATGCGCAACTTGCAAAATTACGCAAATTGAAAGTTACATCGTTTGGGCTGGTGACGCGAATCACCAAAACGGGCATTAGTCCAGCCAGACGACTAGTTACCCGGACACCCAATCTCCATCTCTCTCTCTCTCGCTTACTCCCTCTCCTTGGAGAAGCTATCAGCTTCATATTGGCGCTACAAGATTCAGCTTTATGATAATTACACGCAAACCCCAGTGCCACTTTATTTATATGCATTCCGTTAGTTATGTGTGTGTGTGCGTGTGGCACACAGCATTGGAAAATTGAAAAAGTTTGTGGCATGTGTGTGTGTCTGTGTATGGCAAATATATGACCGATTATGTAAGAGCTTATGACAGTACATTAATCGCTATTGGGCTGTTTGTTCACATTGTCAGCTTAAACGAAACGAGCTAATGACTCTAGCAGTATAATTAAAAAATGGCCATAAGGATGAGAAGGAAGCATAAATTAGACAAATAGTGATAATTAAAATAAATGGCATAATTAGCTAACGGTGAAAATGTATGCAAATGTTAACGGTATAAGTATATATTTTTTGAAAATGCAATTATCAATTTTTGTACACTCCGCACTTAAATAGTAATAAGCATTAGCCTCATTGCATTGCCTGCATCATTTTAGGTGATCGCCAAGAGTAAATCACTTTACTATTCAGTTAATATATTTCTAAAACGGTCTTTCTAAAAACCAACTTACATAGTTAATCGTGTAAAAGAGGTATACGATATATAAAACCTAACGGTTGATAACTGTGAACTGTGTGTGTCGCATCTGACTATAAATCGAACTTGCCCCAAGCCCGTATTTCCGTATACATTTCCCATTTTAAAAATATATAGCACTGGAGGAACTCTGAGATGTGATTTGTTCCACCATAAACAGAGTCTCTTCATCTTCATTAGGAGTTAACAATAGCCGCAGCCGTAGTAAAAAGACACAAAGCATTCCCATAAACTAACTTTTATGATATACTCTAAGCAAACGAGCAAACTATAAAATCAAATACGAAACACAAAGTTTCGATTTAAAACCTAAAATAGTGCAATAATAAAAAATGATTAAGTGATTACTTCATATGGCCATATGCCAAAGCAAATGGCCAATAACAATGAGCCACAAATCGATGGATGCTTAACTTGTTTTGGTAGCCGATGTGGATGCGAACAATGAACTCGTTGTTTATGATGGTAATTAGTATTTAACAATACAACAGTTCAAAATACGTATTTGTAAAATACAAACGATGTGGAAATACTAAAGATAGACAAAAAGAGCTGCCATAAATCATGCACTAAAAACTTAAATATTCCACATCGCTATCAGCAACGCGACATCGATGGATGATCCGTCCATCCAAATGTGGAGAGACACTTGTCAAACCATTTTTGACTCGACGGCCATTAAAGACAAGATTCGAATTTGATATGCAAATTAGCTACAAATCGAAATAACCAGCTGCCTTCAGTTTTGGTGAATGTCCCTCCTCCAGCCCTCATAGCCCTATGCAAATGGAATGCATTTTCAAGCAGCGGCCTGCATTTTTATTAGTTGTCAAAATACAACTGGCAGCTTTGCCATATTTTTAGCGCCAAAAACAGCGCAAAAAATAAACCAAAAAAATAAAGAGAAAACAAAAATGAGAAGCCCATAAATCATGGAAGTGAAGTCGAATCTCTGACTCTAACTCCGACTACGACCAAGGGTCCAACTCTGAATCTGGATCTGAATCTGAATCTGGCCAAAAGACAAAAGTAAAAGCATAAAAAATAAACGCAAATGCGGCCCATAAAAGTCATAAAAATGAAATTAGCCATTCAGCAGACGGTCGGAGGCTGTTGCTGGAACCGAATCTGTGTGTTTTTGTGTTGTGAATGCTTGGAGGGGTTGCATCTGGAGGAGCCAGCCAAAACTTGAGCAGTTTTTAAAAGTGGGGCGACATCAAATTTAATATAAATTTAAATTGGGGCACTTACGAGCACATGGGGCTGCCTTATGTTCAACATTGACAAAATAAATATAGTTTTTCGCCAGACATACTACTCGTATAATCTGAACAGTATTAAGTATTTTAAAATTTTATAGTTGTTTTTATTTTTGACGAACTGCGGCTATAAAGCTGGGCAGAGCCATCAAGTCTCAAACAAGCTGAACTTATTTTATTTATATATTCAGAAATAATGGGGAATGGTTTAAGAAAGCCAGAGCCATGGGGAAAAAAAACTTTGAATACATATTGGTATCTTGACAGAACACTCTACACAAAGAGGAAATCCATCTAAGTTTAACCAGTAAAGAAATCTACCGATTCTGTGAAAATGAGGAAAAAAGGCTTTGCAAGAAGCAGAAGTATTTGAAGCTCAGAATACATGAAAATTCTCAACCCAAACAAAAACTGTTGTATTAAAAATAATGTTATGGGCTGAGAAGAAGCAATAAGATAATAATTAATAATAATAATCTGACTTCAGATAGATCACCAACAAATGTTGTACTTTATCTTACATATTCATTCATAGCTATAATTTGCTTAATTGCCTAGTTATTTAATGATTATTAACTTATAATCTTTAATTTGAAATTAAGCGTACATTTCTGTGCAACATCTTCCAGCATTGCCATTAAACTTGGACCGCAACTTTGCCAACAACTTCACTCACAAGAAACTTCAAAGAATTTGGCCAACCACCAGAGCCAAAAAGTTTACCCCTGACACTTAGCCTCTCTCAGATAATTAAGACTTCTTTGAGCAGTTATTGTGCCACCACTGAATTAGTGGAAATGAGCTAATGAACAAAAGTTGCACCAAAAACTACTTCAAAGCTTCAACAGCAACTATCCAATATATACATACATACACAAATATATATATATATATATATACATTTCATACATCTGCCATTCGTCTTCATTTTGTGTAGCTGCGATCATTTCAAATGTGTCTATTCCAAATGGGGGCCGGCATTTCGGTTTCGGCGTGTTTCCTCATTGCTTCAAGTGGTGGGGCATCAAAATAAATTCTAAGAAAATCCATCTCGGCGGCATATCAAAAGGCCAGGCCGACTTTTCGACGCTTCATAAAGCAAGGCAACCATTTCAGATCTCATTTGAAAATGGCATAAAACTATTTTGCATGTGACCAAAAAAAAAAAAAACCAGAGGGTAATATTCAAATTCTTCTCATCACATGTGCCATGTGGTGTACAGTGGGAACTCTGTTGAACTGAAAAGATGAGACACAGCATAATTACTAAACTACATATTTCTCGGAATCCTTTGACCATATTTTAAGCTGTTCATAATTTGAAACTTTCAGCCAAGTCTATACGATTATCTAACCAGACATCTTCTGGCGTTCAGTTAATTAAACTAACGAGGTCAGCTCATCTCTGTATGTATTTCATTTAATTTCTTAGACTTTTAACGTTGTGGTCTATTTAACAGTGCTTCACTTTATCAATGCGTCACTCTTTGATTGACTGAGTGATGAACTGTGCTGTGTTTTGTGGGTTGTTCGTCTGTCTCTGCTCGGTTGAGTTTTCTTTGATCTATTTAAATGGGGAAGTGCCCGGTTTGTTGAGTGAAATTTATGAGCTCTGAAAAGTGCAAGTGATTTAAAGCAAAACATAGCCAGGCACAACACACAAACACACTCATACATATACAGAGAGATCGTATCAAATTGAAATATTCGGACAGCGATTGCTGCTTTGAGCTGCGCACGTATTCCAAAAACATTAACACACAACAAGGCAATTAATTGAAAACAAATTGGCCATTAACTAGCTAAAAACGTAAAGTCGATTTACACAAGTGATCATCAACACCAAAAACAAAGCGGAAAGCGTAAGCAGCAGCTCGAAAACGGATCGATGAAACGATCAATGGAATGGGTCTCAACGTATCTCAGACCGCATGCGATCGATCGATCGATTGGTTAAATTGAAAGCAAACAGACTACAACAGAGAGAGATAGCAACATAGAGAGAGAGAGAGATAGCTATAGTGGTATAGAGATAAATATGAGCACTACGGTACCAGATCGCTTGATCAACATCAAACAAAGCGTACCGCTCAATGGCTTGATTAATGTGCGCCACATCAATCAGACCCCTGCCCCAATGCAAGCAATGCCTCTGTTGGTGAGGGGAGTGGGTGCTGTTGGTGGGGGGCTTTAGCGGTGATCAGCGAACGTTTGAAGTTTGCTCGGGCCATGAGCGAGGTATATATAGAGATAGTTATAGCCAACGAGTAACTGTGGCACCCACACAATTTGTGATTCGAGTTCAACTCGATGTTGTTTTAGGCACTGCGCTTGTCAAAACAAATGAGCCAACATAAATCGAGCATTGGCCAGATCGGAAAAATATATACATACATATATACTTATCGCACAGAGCCAACATTGGCCAACGATCTGCCACGAAGTGACGACTGATCGAATCAGCATGGCCAAGTATTGGCCGACTGCATTTGGCCACAAATAAACAACAACAACAACAATAACAACAACGGAGTTTGGTTAGTTTAAAGATCACGATCTTTTGCAGCCATGAAGCGTTTGCCAAAATGAGCAACAAACTGCAAAACAAAGCAACCACAACAACAACAACAACAGCAACAAGAATAACAACAATAACAACAGCAGCAACAAATCACGTTTGTGATCTTGACTTTAGACATCGAAAAGCAGAAAAAGCCAAAATCAAAAACTCTGCGAAACCGAAACGGCAATAAACCGAAAGAAAAGTCATTTAAATAGCCGACTTTTGTAGCTGGATTTTAAAGGGAAACATTTGTTTGGGCCGTTAGCGAAGCAAATAACCAGGGACGGAGACCAAAAAGGGGGCGGCTAATGAGCGATATAGGATATAGGATATATATTTATATAATGTAGGATATATTTAATATAGGGTATATATAATATAGGATATATAACAAATAAGCAGAGGCGGCGACCAAAAAGGGGCGGCTAATGAGCGATATATATTATATAGGATATATATTTATATAATGTAGGATATATTTAATATAGGAAATATATAATATAGGATATATATAATTTAGGATTCATATAACATATATAATATAGGATATATATATATTATAGTATATATGCATATTATAGGATATATATAATATAGCCAGATATGAATAGAATGCAGGAAGTATAGTAAATTAATTATGCTTCATTTTTATTTATTTATTAATTTTTTTATGTTATTTGAAATTCATCTTACATCATTTTAAACTGTAACTTTAATTGTAAATTAAAATTTATATTTATAATAGCTTTTATTACGTATTGTGCACTTTTTTTTTTTAGTACACATTAAATAAATTTAAGAAAAAACAATTATTGACAATATCTAAATTAACTTCAAGTTTTCTAATAACAATTGCAACACAAGTAGAATAAAGCAAAGCTCTTCTAAAAATTCACAAATCCAATCAAAAATGCAGGATTTAAAATTTTAATGTGAAAAGCGTTTAACAATTATCGTTACAATTGTAATGAAACGTAAATCATTTAAATACCGAAGCATATTAAAATAAGATGCACTTAACCTGAAATCAGCGAAAAACTCATATATTTAATTTATATTAAGCTGTGCAAAAGCATTAAGAAATGCAGCATTAACAGACTTGATTTCGCGCCTGGTTAAGTTGGCTACACATGGCCAATATGTGCAGGACAAATCTTTAGAATTGGTGTCTCCAATCGCATTGGAGACGTCTCCTGAAGCATGGAGGCACAGAGTATTAAATACAATTAAAACGTATTTTCTTTCAAAATAGACGCATAAAATCAATTTATGTCTTCTGATGCGATCGAGCCACAGCTGAACTTGGGACCCACTTCATTTTTTAACAGCGCCTCTGATGTTCTTTAGGCCTCGGACAAGTTCTACTTGTTTGGTGTTTTTTTTTGTGTTGCGAGCTATTTGTGTTGTTCTTGTTGTTACTATTTGTGTGTGTGGCTTGTTCTTTGTTTGTTGTGCCACGGCTACACATGCAAAGTGTTGTTTTTGGTGTACATTCGTGTAGTTGTTGCTGTTGTTGCTGCTGATGTTGCTGTTGCTGCTGTTGCTGTTGTTGCTGTTGTTGCTGCTGTTGTTGTTGCTGTTGCTGTTGGTCCGATTTGAGTTACATGACAATGAGAAGATATTGGGGTCTTTGCTTGCACAATGGCAACCAGTTCATCGATTTTTTGTTCTCTTTTTTTGTAGTTGTTTTTGTTGTTGTTGCTCTCTTTCTTTTCGTTTACCTTAAAATTTGTGATTGGAGTTTTGGGGCAAGTTGTTGTTTTCCAAGCTGCCTGAGCGGAGCTGAGCTGTTCATGTGGAAGTTTCTTTTGTGTGATTTGGTTTGGTTTCTCTTGACTACGAAATCTTTCGCTTCCGGCTTGACAACTCACTAATTCTTCAATTGTTGTGCAACTTTCAAATTCAATTTTGACTGATTACAGAGCATTCAGTTTCTCAGTTACTCAATTGTGCACTTACCTGAGTTACCTCAGTGAGCAAAACAGACAACAGACAACCTCACCACAAGTATTAATAAATAATGTGAATATCTATTTGGAATTCAGTGCACTTCAGCTTTTCCCTCCCTTTACCATCTAACTCACCTAATTAAGGTATCCATTGTGAATTCCTTGGGGAGCTGCATCAATTTATTTGTGGCTCTTCCCCTTCCTGCTGACTGCCATACATCATTTTTATAATTTACGTGTAATGCATAACAAAAGCCAAGTAAACAATAAGTGTACAACACACAAAAAAAAAAAACCAAATCTAATTTTCATGGCATTTTCCTCAGACTGCCGCCAAAGCCAACGCCGACGGCAGCTCATCAATTTTCCACGTGTGATTTATTAACTAATTTTCCTACACATTTAAATGCGCATTTCATGCAGCACGTACCAAGGAGGCCCTCGCAAATAAATACGTGGAAATTCATTAGCAAAAATGTTGCTTTCATTTTCTTATGGTTCACATTATTGTTTTTCTCGAATGGGGTGGGGGGAAAAATGTGCCCAGCTCTTGATAAATATGCGCAAAAAATGAGACATGCCAAGCGTTAAGTGTGCAAGCATTAATTATTTTTCGATGTATGAAGGCGATTGTGGTTTTTTTGTTTATTTCTTGGCAAGTGCGTGGAGTATTTAATATATGCTCATCAAAAGGAAAAGACTGTGTTTTGTGCTTGGGAAAACAGCTGGAAAATCGCAGCTGCCGTTACAAAATCGACACTGAGCGATGCATCTGCAAAGTTATCGCTCGATTTGAACCCATTTAAATGCCAAACTGCCAGCCAGCAATGCCAGGCAACTAACTCTATGTTTACCTTCTACAATGTTCTGGCGACATCTACATGGCCATAACTTGCACATGGCTAGAAACGAGGAACGGAAAAGCAACTGATGCAACTGCAGCAACTGCTGCAACTGCAGCAACAGCATCAAAAACAGCAACCAGCCAAATTTGCCTGACATTTACAATGGCCAAACTGGCCAACAAGCTACTGCCAACTTGCAACTGGATTGCACGGCATTTACGAGTACACACTGAGCTCCAAAGGTAGCAGAGGTGACCGGTGGAGTGGTGAAGTGGAGCGCCGAGGGGAGGCGCACTTGTGCCATTTTAAGTGTTTATAGGTATTTATTTTTATTGTTTTTTATGCTTAACGATTTTTTAAGTGGAGTGCGCAGCTGAAAAAGCAGCAAAAAGTGTGATTTACACAAAAATGATAGACTAAAAGATATTCTCTTTAATAAATAAATTGCACTTTTAAAATAAAGTTTTCCATTTGAAAAAATCAATAATAATATTAAAATGGATCAATTAATTATAGAAAGAAGGAGGGTGCATGAAGCCCATTAGAATTTATAATAATAATAGTTTTATTTATGTGTATTATTTATTGATAATTTTTTTTAATCTTATTATATTATTTTAGTTTGAATTTATTTTATTTTAATTTGAATATTTGACATAATTTCCCTGATTATTATTATTATTAGGTTGGGGGGTGTGTGCACTGCAACCTGCTAGGTCTATTATGCCCCTTCTGGGCTTAAAGCTCCTCCATCAACCCAAGCTCCTGCACAAATGCTAGAATCTTTATTGGGTTGAGGGCTACTATGTCATTGCTCATCATGACATACATCCCTAGGATGTTGCTTCTCTTCCTTGCTAAGGCTACACACTCTGCTAGGATGTGCATTGAGGATTACTCCTCGCCTTCACAGAACCTGCAGAGTCCGCTACTAATTTTGCCCAGCTTGGCTAGGTGACTTCTTAGTGTACAGTGTCCCGTCAGTAGACCGATGAGTATTCTAAGATTGTTTTTGCTCATGGCTATAATCTGCTTAAATCGCTTCTGATTATAGCCACCAATTTCCCTGATGAAGTGCTTTAAATTTAATATTTAGTTTGTTAAATGGAAAACATAAACCACAAGTTAAATAAAGACAAGCATTTGAAAAATCCATCTGGATTTATTTTAAAAAAGTAAGTCGTATATACCCGTTGTATCTACCGGATACATAGGTATTAAAACGTCAACCCCACTCGACTTGAACTCGTATGCAAAATGCTGACGATACTTGCGGGTTTCGCTTGATTCTTTTTGTGTGTCTTTTTTTTGTGTGTGTTTCTTTTTGGTTTTGTCGGTTTTCAGTTGGTTAACAAGCGATACAAGCAGGCGGCATAGTTTGGCCAAGTTACGTATTTGCATTGTGTTCTCAGAGGTCGACTCAAGTCAGCGGCAATTTAAATGCCAAGTCGAGCGAGAAGAACAAGACGACCCCAAAACCTGAGAGGAACAGGGGAAGTAGTCTGCAGTAGACTTGAGTGCTGTCCAGAGAGTGCGCAGAGTTGCGGATTCGCATTCAGCGAATTGAAGGTACAAGATTTATGTTCCCTTTGTTTGTTGAGAGTTTGTTGCCTCCAGGACAACAATGCACTGCAGCATTTTCGCTTTCAATATTGTTTACCTGCTGGCAATATTTCAATTAATTCTGCGAAATACAAAAAATTTATTAAACGAGACAATTCCGCGTCATTAATGGCCAACAGACACTTACATAAATACCTCTTTATATATATATATATATGTATATTTAAAAAAGGAAACTCATCTATAGAAACCTTCGCAAGTTCTTTTGTGCATTGTCATTTCCATGTCTGGGCAATTTTTCCCTTTCATTGACCGCACTCTCATTGCTTTTCAATTTTCCATTAGCTTTTCTCTCCTCCAACTTTTCTGCCCTCCTTGCAGTGTTTAATTACTTTACGCATTTTCACATTTTTTTGCAGCACTTATGATTTATCAGAATTTATGAGCAAATTGTAATTTATGCAGGTAAAAATGTTGCGCTGCGAAGCAGCTTCGTTGTACAACTTTTTTGGCCAGCCCTTTGGTAAGGGAGAAGAGTCAGAGTCGTGACATCAGCAGCAAAAGTCTTTTAATAAATTATTTAATTATGTAATAAAGTTTCACTTGTGATAGGGCGAGGAAAAAAGTTTGTAATTTGACAGCAAAAATTAATTACGACCTTAAAGTTTTTTTTTTTTTTTTTTTGTGTTTCACTTTAAGTGTGAATTGCATAACTGTTGGCAAATGTGGGCGCAGCTGGAATGTTATTTTATTTAAGTTGCTTAACAATATCCAAATAAAATGCCAGACTAATCTTCAGCCAGAGACAAGGGTAGACATTTCTCAGGGCATCACTTAATCCACTTGTCGTCCACCAGTGCCCAGTGATGACCCATTGTTAACGCACTAATCTAAGAGAATTCTTTTATTTTTTTTTTATTTTTTTTTTGCATATTTTCAGCTGAGACAAAGGACGAGCTGAACTGAGTGCATGGCATAAAGAATATCCCATGTCAACATTAATTAGGGTCCAGCATAATTCACATCTAATTCGCAGCAAAATATCAGGCTCTGTTTTCTGAGTTTCTGTCCTGTCCCCAAACAGCATTAACATATGGGACGCTCTGAGGACTGCTAATAGACCCAAGGGCCGCTTGACATTTATATTTTATTTTTGTGATTCTTTTGAAATGTTAAGCACGTTCACAATTAAAATGTCATCTTTCACTTGGAGCAGGACAGCAAGTTTATGTACCAAATGAAATGTTAGCCTTAGTTGCTTAACAGCTCGAAAAAATGGGCTTAGAACCCACACCTAAAAGAAAGCACTTATGGGTTAAAAGGGCTTTAGATTTTCAGTTAGAAGAGTTGAAAAAATTGTCCATAAAATAATTTATTTCTAGAGAACTGCTTATCTATTTTAAAGTGATTTTGTTTTTAACTCACATATTTTTTTTTTTTTATACTATAATACCAAAAAGGTATAATAGTATATTCGTTTTGTTCAATGTCCGTCATGCTGTCTGTCCGTCTGTATGAACGCGCGTTTCTCCGACACCCTTAGTGATAGAGACTTGAAACTTGGAGCGTATACTGGAAAGTACCCTCAAAAGTTAAAGTGTCTTGGGTTTGGTCCTACGTCCACTAGGGAGCTAGAAAATCGCGAAAATCGCTTTTAGCAAATCGATAAATCCACATATCTCTCACAATTTAATGGATACAGTCACCAACTTTGGATGGTTGTTGGCGAGTTCCTTCAAAGATTGGCATGTGCCACGCCCACCTCCGACGCCCGCATCATCCCCGCCCTTAAAATTTTTAAACGGCTATATCTTCCGCAGTATTTGAATAGGGAACGTCAAATTTGGTAGGTATATTACTGGTAGTCGCCTTTAAGAACCGATAAAAAATTTGTGGTGCCACGCCCACACCTGCGCCTATAATCGACAATTCCGATTGTAAATCGATAACTCCGTATATCTCCGAAAATTTTAAAGATAGAGTAACCAAACTTGGAAGATATATTGCTATTGTTGCTTTTTTAAAATAAATTTAAAATTATTATTATTTTTTATTCAATCAGAAATTGAATACATAATTTATGCGAATTAAATTCGTTAACAAGGCCAAAATATATTTTTAATGAAAATTTCTCAATTTTGGTGGCAAGTAATATGCAAATGATGTCAATCTCTTTGTGAGGGGATTGCTTATAGTTGGCCAACTCTGTGTGTTTGCCTCTCCTTCATTATGTGGGCCTAGGTCCAAATGTAAACATATTAATAATAATGAGCGAAAAAATGGCGCATACTGCTTATAATTTAAGCCGATTTAAAAACTGGCGCCAGACACTGGAAACAACGGTGCCGTGGGTTGGCCAGATTGTCAGTCTGTTACGACTATTAATTCGACTGCACAACAATGGGCTGCCCAGATGGAGCGACAGCTATCAAGCTGGACAGTTGGCTGCCTCCTTGTCAAAAGTTGCCCCAACTTATCCGCTTATTTACAACTGAGTGAATTTAACTTGGCAGCCAGCAGCCAGCAGCAGCTCAAATATCAGTCGCGATTGTGATGAGTGAAATAAGCAAATTTGATTAGGCGTTGATAAATAGAGAGAGAAAGAGAGAGAGATAGACATACAGAGAGAAAGAGATGGCGACTCATATGCATATTGCTGGCAGTTCTAACGTAATTCGGCAAAATCATCGCCGAGCAGTTTGTCAAATGGCAGCCGGCGGCGACTAAGTGGCGCGATTGTCGATGATGCTGCAGCTGCCACCGTTCCCAGAAACTTTCACACGTTAGCCAGTCACCACAAGTTATGTGTTTTGTGCAGTTGGAGTTGGAGTTGGAGGCAGGCGGAGTTGATTCCGCGTCCAATCCCGATGCGATTGCGACATCCTAAGTGTGCATTAGTGCGAATGTGAATGGAGCCGGGAGAGGAGGGGGAGCGGGTGGGGCGGCGGCCAATGTCCATCCATAAATAATGTCCCACTCGGTGAGCGAGCAGCTGGAGCCAGACAATAGAGCATGGCCATTACCGTTTGTTGTTCCAACATCCTGAGCCTGAGTTTGCTTGCCTTTGGCTTTAGCACAATTTGATATATGGTCAGGCATTGATTTTGCCTGCCTAGCAGAAGCTGCTCACAGGCTCACACAGGCTCACACAGGCCCCACAATATGCGAATATGCGATATAATGTCCAATTAAATTCTAAAAAGAGAAAAATACACACTCACACACACACACAAGTATGAGACGACAGCTAAAGTGCAGGAAGCAGCCAGATACCATAAGGAACTGCAAACGGTTGGCCACCAGGCCCACCAACAACCAACAGTCTCTGACTGAGTGACTAACCCGGCAGCGGGTCGGCATCGGCCTCCACCCCCCCATAAATTTATACAATTTCTTATTTATTTTATTGTACTACTATTCTTTACACAAGGCTCGAGAATTGTGCATAAAGTTTTTCGCCAGCTTTTATGGCTTATCGGCCAGGCTTCTCTTCTCTTCCCTTACCTTGCCCCATCTCAGCTGCCTCTGTTGCATATAATTCCAATCTGAGCGGTTGAAAGCATAAATTTCGACTACAGGCGCCATAGATCATCACACAGCGACGACTAAATCGTGTGCCTGGAGGGCTACTTCAGCTACGCCGTGTGGCAGCCAAGCCACGTTCCTTGTGCCCCGAATCGGATTATTAAAAATTTAACTTTATGTTCGAGTAGCAAAGTCAGCAACTGAAAAACTTTTCAATGCCAAACGAAGGGCAGGCAGAAGGGGGCAGGCAGAAGTTAGTCAAATGAGTTAATGATTGCCACACAAAACTTGCAAAGTTTTTAAATTATCTATCAAAAGAATATTTATTTATTTATTTATTTCATTAGATAAATAAACTAAATCTCTTAAGATAAGATTCTGAAAATATAAAATTAAATAAATTAATTAATTAAAGTAATAAAATATAAAATTAAATAAATTAATTTATATCACAAATCTTGTTTCTCTCCTGCGCATCATGTTAAATCAACTAATTTATGGCTTAATGAATTACTTAATTAAACTCCTTTACAAAGTGGCTTCTCTTATTTGAATAAACATAAGAAATTTGATGTTTGTTTTTAACAATTTTTGTATGCAAAAACTGAAGCTGCATTCTTCGAGTCAACAAGAAAAATCTTCATTACAAACTAAGTGTGCTGAGGCAGGCAGAAGGTAGTAAATACATACATTCAACCAATTAAAAAGTTCTGCACAAGTTTAATCAACAAACTTCCCACACACACACACGCACACACACACACACACTTCACACACACACACACACACTTCACACACTCTCACTTAGATATAATACTAGGCTCGGGTCTTCACCTGAAGTCGAGTTACCGTTCGAGGTCTCTGGAAAAATGTGCGTGCTTGCCCCAAAATGTGTCTGTTTTTAGAGGCTATTCCCAGTTTCAAGTGTTGCTCCCTCCTCATCGCTTGTGCTGAATTTCATTTCACACATGAGCAACTGCTGCTGATGCTGCTGCTTCTGCCACTAGTTGCAGAAGTTGTCCACACTCCGGACAAGGCAACAAGCAGCTTAAGGAAGGCAGTGAGGAAGTTGGCCAGAGGCTCGTGCACATTTTTAACTATGCAGAAAATTTCCTGCAGTTAAAGGATGCATTGCAATCTGCATGTAACCATGGGTTACTTGGCCTAAATACACAGAGCAAAAAACCGAAACCATTTATGGAATTTATTCATGCATCGAGTATAGAACAAAGAGAACCAGAGCATAAATTGTTAACTATTTTATTATCGAATCAACAACAAAATGTCTTTTGTATATTTGCAATTTAATTTCTTAAAATACATTCTTGATTCTGTTAACTTCAGTTTTTTTATTTTTGACCACTAATTTAAACGTTGTAATGTCCAATATTTCAGTGTAGCTACTTGTGAGTAAATTGTGCATCACGATTCAAAAATTTTAAGTTAACTAGCAAATTAAGTTGAGTTGCGCTGCTGACCGCCTGCTGCCCTCGTCTGCACCCAGTTTTACTAAAATTTTTGCTGCATGTTAGCAAAAAAAAAATAAACAACAACAAAAAAAATGATAGAAAAATGGGAAAATTAATTTGCGTCAGGCGCATGCGCAACTTGACTTGAAAGTTGAATCTTGTGTGTGCAACTTGAATGGGTGCCTGCTGCTGTATGTTGCAAGTTGTTCATGTTCCATGTTCTGCCACACTCCACAGTGGCACCAGCAGCAACCAGCAGCAACAACAACAACAACAACAACAACGGCAACAACTTCCTCATTTGCTGTAACATTTTAATTATGCGCCCCGTTAGAGGCATATTCCTGTTGTTGTTGTTGTTGTTGTTGTTGCTGCTGCTGTTGCAGCTAAATGAAAGCTCGTAAATTGCAGGGGCAAATAAATTTGTTTGAAATATGTTCAAGCAGTTGGCGCTCTTCGCTTGATCTAAATGAGCAACTTAATAGCTTGTAGTTTTCGCCTAACAGTTAATAAAACACTTAGGGATGCACAAGCAACATTTATAAATTTGAAAATATATTTAATATTTCTTACAATCTTTTCACTTTTCAATCTTAGCCTTTTCATATAATCCAAACTTGCTGCTTCATTGTGTAATTAACACCTGCAGTTTTCAATGGCTCATGAATTGATTAGTTGATTTGGTATTCAAAATAAAAAATATTGTTTAAAATCTGTTTTGCTTTTTTCATCGGATTCTAACACTTTTTTTTTTCTTTTATTTTTCTTTTATCTGATTTCCGTAAAAGCCAAAGTGTTTGGCCGCTTCATTTTGTAATTGACAAGTAGGCGTTGACACCTGCACTTTTTTGTACCCGGGCTTCTGCAGCAAGTTGCAGTGGCATATTGCAACGAGTCGAACGTTAATCGCCCAGCCCTGAAAGTGTCCACTGCACAGCTGCACCCGCAACCGAGTCCAGTGGTCAGTTAGCCACGAGGGCAACTAGTTGTCCAGCTGTCTGGCAACTTTGCCAAAGGTAAACTAAGTTCCAGGTATTGCTGCCACTCCGATGAGGCAAAGCCAAGCCAAGCCAAAGTCAGGGCCAGTCGCAGAGTGAGTTTTTGGCCTGGCTAAAAGACCGCTTGTCAATCGCTTGGCCAGATTCGCAGTGGCACGTTTTTCCACAACTCCACAACAGCGATCAGCGATACCGAGTATTTCTTTATTTTTCTTCTTTAGTTGCATGTGCTTCTCTCTCATGTCGTATGTCGTTTGTCGTTTGTCTTTGCCATTTTCCTGCTGCTGTTGTCCAGATCGAAGGCTGTCGATAAAGTCGCCAGTTCTTCGTAGTTCGCATCGTTCTCGTCGCTGCTTTCATTAAAAATGATTGATTGCCAATTAATTGAAGTTTGCCGATATGTTAATTATCAACTGGCAGCAACTATACGCATTTATCTAACCATGGCTCAAATCATTTCCCCCCTCAACTGAAACCCCTGTTGACCCTCAGCGTAATAAAATTTCAATTTCATTTTCAATTTGAATTTTAATTGTTGCGCTTATTTGTTTAATATTGCGCAAAATATTTTGTTAATTTATTTGGCTTGTTTGCATTTGCCTTTTAATAAACACAACATTGTTTTTTATTAACAAAAATTTACATAATTATTGTTTGTCAACGAATTTCAATTTGGTTGGCAAATAAAACCGTTTATTTGAACTGGTGGAAAGATGGTTCAATAAATATAAATAATTTGCTGGTAAATTTAAACTTAAAAAAAAAACGTCAAAATATTTAGGCAACTTTGTTAAGGTCCCAGCAGCTGAGAAAATTGGCAACAATTTAAGGTCGACTACTCAGTTAGGCTTGCTCTTATTTCTAGCCAAGTAAAACATAAAACTTAAGCATTTTATGTGATGAAAAGTTTCGGCAACTAAAAGCGCAAAAATATTTTCACACGCATAAACAAAGTGGCCCAAAGCGCCAAAGATTTCGTCTAGAGTCTACCTTGGACCAAGTTGCCTGGGAGCCAGGTAAGGCAGATGAAGAGGCAGAGTTCGGAGTTGGCGTTGCAGACAGTGTCGGGAACTCAGCCAAGCCACAGACAAACATGTCGAAGCGACGACAACAGCAACAGCCAACAACAAACAACGTACAACAACAACAACAACAACATGCAACAAACTACAGAGCTTGCAAATTGTGTCGTGTCATGTAAAAGAGGGTTTTTTTTTTAGTTTCTTTAGCAAAAACAAAAAAGTTTCTTCTTATTTTTGAAGCGCGGCCTTTTTATGTTTTTCACACTTTTCATGGACCGTTGGAAAAAGGGGGTGGATGGGAGGGAGGGGGGAGTGGCTTAAGCAGTGTACAGAATAGGGCACTTAGAATGCAGAGTAGAAAAACAAAAACATGTAAACGAACACCCAAAGTGCTTAACTCTATGAGTTACCTAGTCTCAAGTCTTGGCGGTTACGCAAAGATGTGGCACAAATTTGCAAGACACTCTGGGAAAATGATGTGTGGGGCTTCAGTGGGCGACACAAAATCAGTTGCAAATGGCAAAGAAAAGAAGAGAGTTTAGCACTTGTGTGGCTATTAGCAGGTCAAAGGGTTAACTTGAGAACATAATGAATGTAGTTGGCAGAAGCTGAACTACAATTGAACTACTTATTTAAGCCAACATAAAGCCATATGTGTGCATACATTAGTATTACTCAATTATATAAATATTATAAACAAATTTAAAAATTAGAAAAATATAATGTAAACTTTAAATATATTATTATTGCTCACACTCAAACTAATTATTTAAATTTGCCTTATCATTGCAGGTATGTAAACACGTGTAATGGCCAAGTTGTGGCATTAACCCAATGTCAGTTAAGTATATCGTTAAATAAATGCATTTTATGTGCCTCAGCTGCTAATTTGCCACAAATAAGCTGCTTTATTGCAACATACGTACACGGACCACAGCGACCACCAATTTGACATCAGTACGCACTTTAAGCCACTTAAACAAACAGACAAAAACACAGAGTTGAGACTCTTGAAATGATGGTAAATAGAGCCAATTAATGGCTATGGCTATGGCTATGGCTATGGATGTTGGCCCGATGATTAACGCCACAACTTTGATGGCTTATGGAAATGAAATAAAATTGCATGTGCAGCTAATGGAAATCGTTTTACAATCGCCAACCCCCAATTTCACTCTTTGCCAATTGCTTAACTGACCTCTGTAATAAAGCCATAAAACTGAATTATTTTTTTCTATTTTTTTTTATTTTTTTTTTATTGATAGCCCGCCGGGAAGGCGCTTGTTTGCCTGTTCCATCTGCATGTTTATATTGCGATACTCTTGAACACAGCTTTTATGTTTGATCATGAATAATTATATATTTCCATCGCTATAATTCAGAAATGGTAAAGTTTCTAGAGCCTTCTTTGAGAGTTTATAATAACTATTTTTTTGTCAACATTTCTAATAACCTCCTAAATTCAATCATTTGTATAGCAAATGTAATTTTTCTTTTAACTATTATTAATTAATTATAGAGAATCTTCTCGAAGAAGTCTTTTTCTTTAATGCACCACAATCTTAGGAACAAACTTAAAATATCCTCTTCTCCAAAATCGTTTCCTAAGTTATCTTTAAATACCCCGTCACTAGTTATAACTATCTCAGTCTCGATTAGACTTGACAACATTTTTATTACAATTTGATGGTTATATCGTGTAGTGCTCTAAGTGTATTCATTAGTCGGTAACCGGAGTAAATGTGTTCCTTATTGTTTATAGAAGCCTAGTCCAATATAAATGTATTTAATTATGGTTATTGAAGAAAACGACGTCCAATCCGCCTGCCTGCCCCTAGGTTAGCTCACCTAACGAGATATTGTTAATGAAACCGGTTGAAAGCTGTGGCAGCAACCGAAAACCGTGGCAGTGTAAATATTTTCCTTTGCCACACATTTTGCCCTGAATGCGGCTCAAGTTGAGAATCGAATCGACTCTTGCCTCATCTTTGGTTAAAATGTGAAGCACGGCGCTTGAAATGCCATCGGACCAGCATCTGGCTACGCACAGTTTTTCCATCTCTCCACTTGAGATCATTCTGTGGCACTTGAGACTGGTTTCTCCAAATGCCACTCGAGGCTGCCAGTCAAGTGCCTGCCTGGTCCATGGCCCGTCAATACACAACACATCGCAATGACGTGTGCAAAAAAAATAACAAAAAAGAGAGAAAAAAAATAAATAAATAAATATTAAAAATAGGAAAAAGATAAAAAGCAAAATATGAATTCAAATAAGTATAATCGAAATGGAAAAAGAGAACCAAATAAAAGAATTGAAAGAAATACTTGAATGCCACACCAAGAAGTCATAATTATTGCCAGTCAACCAGTCGAGTGTCATAAATTTAAATAGAGATAAATAAATGGCATATTTTCTAACTCTGGATTTGTGGTTGTATCTGTATCTGTATCTGTGACTCGACGAGCTGACTTCCATTAGACATTTAGCTTGTCACCTGGCCATTAAGAGTTTTGAAATGTGCTTTAATTTCAAGTTGCCTATCCGGGCTTCATCAAACATAAAAAATGGTCAAAACTTTAAGTTTAAACATAAAAGTGAGGTTAGGTTGTGACAAATTGAGGTTAGTGGGCCCATAAATGTCTAAAATTGAGTAGAATTACAGAATTACAGAACTACAGAATTGTGTTGCTTTGAACTTAGGCCAAGTTACGAGTAAAGTGATGTGAGCAGGTTAACAACTCATTTGAGACTCATAAACAACATTAAAATTATACGTGGCAACTTCATAAAAAAAACTGCTAGTTAATTTCGCCTACAAACAAATTGTGTTGTTTGTGGCAAAGTGAGGCCAATCTAGTTTTGGTATTAACCACAAATCCGCACAATTCAGCCCAATAAATCATAATTTTTGCATTTTGAAAGTGCGTTTCATATTACGGCAAATCGAGACTGTGGCAGACAGACATAAGAGGCATGTGGCAATTCGAGGCGGGGCCAATTAAGCGGTGTCTACTTGTTGGCTATGAAGTACGAGAGTTGCTGTAAATCAACCTGGGCAGCTTGTGTGTGGCTGTTGTGTGAAAATATATCGGCTAAAGATACATAGATACAAAAGATACATGGAGTTACACAAATACACAGATACTTAGTAGCATGCGTGGCCGGTGTGGCAAGTTAAGCATAAGCATAAATTAACATTAATAAAGCAGCATAAATAAACTATAAAAACTTATAAATAATTTTTGAAATTGACAACGCACATAAATCATTTTTAATGAATGCCCTCCAGTCGTGTCCCATCGAGGGGGCAGCTGCAAAGGTGTGTAACCCTTTTCAATTTCTATACACACACACACACACACACACACACATGCACATAGATAAGGATATGATGCCCAGCTGGCAACTTGCAACTTGTTTGTGCTTGTCAAACAAGCTGCCAAAGGACAGCAGCAGCAGCGGCAGTGGCAACAATCTCTGACAAACCAGTGCGATGAGTTCTCGAGTACAAGTTAAAGTTTGAATTTGAGTTTGAATTTGAGTTGGAGTTGCAGTTGGAGTTTATGCAGATGCATCCAACTTAAAAGTTGTCATAAATTTTGGGTTGCCTGCTGCTGATTTTCAATTGAGAGACATTTTTGTTGCCACGCAGATGTTGATGCAGAGCTGTAAATTCATGAAATGCCAAAAGTTTTTGGCAAAGTGTTGACTGCAATATGTTTTTGCAACACTTGTACAACAACAACAGCAAAACAACAGTGCGTGCCCCGGCATGTTGCAGCTGTGTGTGTGTGTGCGCTTGCTGTGTACCGTTAAATGCAACGTTTAGATACAAATGCACAGATAACAAATTGTTGTACAACTCACGCAGCCAGCCGTAAAAGCCTTAAAAGCAACAAAAAAAAAACTCGCGAACTCGCTTTTCTTTTTCGGTGTGAACAATTTTGCCAAGCCTTCCATTTGGCTCTGGCTCTGGCTTTGGCTCTGGCTACGGCTTGGTTTGGCTTGGCTTGTGTTTTGGGGTTAGCACAGCCCGCCCCAACCTGTTATCCCCCCACCACCGCGCGTGCTGTGATGGAATGGGTCTATTCTGGGCGCAGTATCTACACTTGTCCATCATTCTCTGCCGGCGCTGAGTTTTGTGTAGTACTTTGTTGCTGTTGCCGCGTAACTTTCTTGCAACTTGCGGCAAGCTCGTGTCTCAATTTTTCATTTTTTTTTTTTGAGCGACATTTTCAAGTGCAATTCTGTGTTGACTTTAAAGCTATTCACAACTGATGGAAGTGAGCCGCAATGTCTGATATTTGTGACTGATGGAGCGACTCTCTGATTGAGCGACCTTTGATTGAAGCTCGGCTTTTTGATTGAGATGTCATATGTAACAAAAATACAGTAAAACCAATTGTTATGTTGCTTTAATGGTTTTATTAGCCTATGATGGTTAATCAATTATATCATTATCGTAAATATATAGATAAATTGTCTTAACTTTAACAAGTTAACCAAGATTTAATTTAAAGATTTACATACTTATTATAAGAATGATATAATAAACAATAAACATATATAGATATTTGCTAAATGAATTTCCTTAATTGTAGAGAAGGTTACTAAAATTAAAGTCACTGATTAAAGTTAAAACAGGAGAGGCAATGCCAGATCTTTAGAAATCAGTGGCACGTAATTGGATTTGATCTGCCAGAAATCGTTTCAGTTATATTGTAAAAAGTGTATATTTATTTTGAAATATATCCAGCAAGTGAGTTGAAGCTTAACAAGGTGTTTACAAGAATTCCAAATAAGATTTACACACAAAAACTCCCAAGTCAACTAAGTTAAGCCGCTTAAATTGTTTAACAAATTGTTATATTTCAAGTCAAATTCGTTTTGCCAATTTAGCTTTGTGTAGTTGAGATTGTTATGTGCCAATTAAAAATACCACACTTATTACTTCAACATAACTCTGCCAATTTAGACGACAATAACAAATAACAATGTCGAGCTGCGTAATCTATTCATAAGTCGGCAATCCAATCTAAGTGCAGGCGATGACTTATGACCCAGGCAGGACATGCATTTTTTCTCAGCATTCCTCTCTGGGCAATCATGCAAATTTTTGTCAAAAAAAAAGAAAGAAAAAGAAAAACTCCCATGTCTAAATGCCCTTTTATGGCAACTTATTGCACTACCTGGCATGCAGAAAATGCAAACATCAGCAATGCCACAGTTGAGGCACAGTCAGATCAGTCAACAGCAGCAGCACCAGTCCCAGCCCCAAAGACAAAAACCTGCCCAAAAATGTTACGTTTGGCAGGCGGAAACGAATTTAGCCGGAATCCCAGCTATAACTGCAAAGCGGACTAGGCAAAGGCTGGAGAGGAGTAGGAGAAGGAGCAGGAGGAGGAGGAGGAGGAGCAGGAGGAGGACACACATGTAAACTACAAGCAGCGACAACATCGAGTCAGGCACCCACATATGCATGGTAAAACCCATTGGCCATGGCAACAATAGATGACGGAGTACAACAACAACAACAACAACAAGAAAGACGACGACGACTCTGTGAACAGCAGTTGACCATTGCCTGACATTTGAGCCATGTTGTCAACGTTTCGTTGCTGCTGTTGCTGCTGCTGTTGCTGCTGCTGTTGCTGTTGTTGCTGTTGTTGCTGTTGTTGTCTTGTATATGCATCCATTATGGCTGTATGTTACACTCGTGCCTTAGCCATGGCTCAGGTCTCTCAGTGGCTGGCCCGACTTTTTGGCTGTGATGCCCAAATATGTGCGAGTTCCTTTGCTCAACTTCACTCTTCTGACTCCTGGCTGGTTCCATTTCATTGGAATTTGTTTTTGGACACAACTCAAGGGTTTGTTTTTTTTTCGTTTCTTTTTTGTCTATCCACCTTTGGCATCTTTCATCTTTTTGCATAAGCTTACATCACTCGAGCGCTGCTCTGGTAATGAGCCGCTCATAACATGGCGAAGAAATTCCATAGTTTTTCCGAGTTGTTCATGGTTGGCTCCCACAGTACATAAATCTGCGGTAGCGCTTCGAATGTTAAGTGTGTTCGCCTTTTGGCCATGTTTTGTTTTTATCCGTCCACAAAAATTAGTTATAGCAGCGACAAACATATCCAGTTGAGCACTCGAAATGTCATCTGTCATTTGCCAGCAGCTGGAAGCGTTGTACAGTCGGAGGATATGTTGTCCCTCACATCGACTCTGACTGGGTTTTATGATCGATAGATGAGCGTCTCGCAAACATATATGGTTATGGCCTAATAGCCGCCTAATGGCAACGCCAACAACAACAACAACAACAACAACAATAGAAACAGCAGTTGGTTAACTGGTAAAATAACGTTTGGCCTTTTCCCATGTGCATCATTGGCCAATTATTATCATCATTGGCAACGCTAGTTTTATGGCCACACAAATTTAGTGGCCAGTAGTTGGTAATAAAGCACCAATGAACATGAACATTGGCATTAGGATTGAGCTGGGATCTGTTTTAGGGGCCCACATTAAACGAGTTGTCGACATTTTCTATCTCGCCCAAACCCGTCAATCGAATAAGCTTTTAGCTGCCTTCGGTTACCACTTTTTTGTGTTGCAGCTTTAATTTTTTAATTAATTGCTTGTCACGTTTCGCCAAGTGGATGCGCCGCATTTACCAGCGAAAACGAAATGGAACGCAGACAAGGAGTGTGGCAAGGGGATGGGCGGGATGGGGGATGGCAGTCGGGAAGACAGCAGATTGAAGATAGAAGACTAACCACAAAGTCATTCCACAATCCAGAGAGTCCAGAGAATAATTGTCGCGCCATTGTTGCACGTTGCTCAAAATGAAAATAATAATAGTTTGTTGCTGCAGTGGTTTCGGTGGTGGCTGTTGCAAGTGGCAGTCGGTCTGCGGTTGCCTGTCATCGTCGTCTCGTGCAAATGAAAACTCATAAAAACTTCAGACAGTCCCATCCAGAATAAGAAAAGTGACTCCAGACGCAAGTAAAAGCCGCCCCGATAACAATGCGACATGAAGCAGCAGCAGCAAAAGCTCTTTCAATGAATAGAAAAGCGCAGAGAGTGGTGGGGCAGGTGGAGTCAGGAGCTGGAGGTAAGGGCAGGTTGCAAGCAGTAGCAATAATTGTCATCATCATCTTGTGGTCAGCAGGAGGCGCTGCTGCAACTGCAGTAAGCCCCAGTGGGCGGCTGTCCAAGTGGACAATCAAAGCCAAAGCAAACTATACTTAAAGCAAGTCAACCAGCGACATTTTTCAGATGCCAACGCGAAGGCGAACACCAGACGAAGACAAAGATGGCCAAGACATTGGCCAAGACGGAGACAAAGACGGCACAAGCAACTAAACGTGCAACGACTCGAACGACAACAGGCAGAGAGAGAGAGAAAGAGAGGCGCAAAAAGACTGACCAAACATGGCTAAAAGTGGTTGATAGTGACAGTGAAGTAGTTTCAAAAGGGGGCTTACAACTTAAACGATTGGTAACAGCAAAGCTTAACTGCAAAGAAAATAGTGGCGACTTAAATTGAGTGACTTTCAACATTCTGTTGCTGCAACTTTTGGTTTTATCAATGATTTACCTTTGTATCTTTACAAAAAAGCTTTAAAAAATATCTAAAATAAGGCTTACATAAAAATTGAAGGATATTCAAAAATAGGAAGCTTTAAGATTTATTGTAAGGATTTGGAAAACTCAGAACTAACCCTATCCAATCAAAAATGCAAAATATTATTATGAGGAAAGTAAAATATGAAGAAAGACAACTTCGTTATTAGTCGTATCTTTCAAGAAATCAAAAGGGGATTGAAACATTTATCAGAGCTACAGTTTCTTTCCGGTCAATTTGCCAGCTAGTGACGCCACTGTCGCCTTCGCTGGATGACTTTCCCTCCGTGTTCTCCTGGTCGTCGGAAGTACGCCCACCGTTTTTGCTGCTGCAGTTGCTGTCCAGTTGTTGGCGGCGTGTTGTGGGCAATCAAAGCAATTGCAGGTTGCCGGGCTGCAAGTGTTCGCTATGTATAAAAATATATATATATAAATATATATATATATATATATAGGTATGTAGGGGAGCAAGAAGCAGCTGCATAAAGCGATTTAAACCTGGCAAAAATAATGAGCTGTAACCCTTTTGGATATGTACCTAGCTGCCGTTCTGGTCTGCTCCACAACTGAGAACGGAGAACTGAAAAATTAATTAAGACCAGAGGGGAAATTGGAGGATGGAGGGGCATCAAAATCTGGAAAAGTGATCGCAATTGCGAGGCAATTGATTCAAGTGAGGTGTCGTCGGGTGGGTTGTTTGATTTCTGCACGACCTTCATGAATACAGAGAAGAAGTGATCTTCTGCATATATGCATATAAATTTGCTTGCAGCTACTTGTCTCTCTCTCCCTCTCTCTCTCTCTCTCTTTCTGCTCTTCTATCTTTGGGCAATAAATCTCAAGTGAATCGCGACCACGCCTCTCAGCTGCTACTCTAATTTTTATGCATGACAACGTCCAAGTGGAAGTCCTGGTCAAAAAGATTCCTTTTGCCAACAGCTTTATTGTTAGCTTGCTTAATTTGTTATGCGCCGCGTTGCGTTGGGCGGCCAAGTTTAAAGTTTGATTAAAAATAAATTATTGGTTATTAAAAATGATTAGTTTAGCTAGAGTGAAGCGAGCACTCAACTGAAGTAGCCAGCGAAACGCCCCAAAGAACATTTTTACAAAGGAAACGGCGCATAATGAAATTGTTAATAGCCTTGTGGCTTGGGGGCAAAGCCATGGGGCAGGCATCAGGACAGGGGTCGTTTGATATGACAATGCCGAGAGCGAAGCAAGATGATGAAATAAGATGATGGTCATTTCAAAGTCAATGAGCGTCAAGGCTTTGACGACAATAACAGCACTTGGAACGTGAAAAAGCTGCTTTTATTTTTATATTTTACCTGGTATTTACAATATATACTTAACAGTGAAAAATGTATTATTTTTTAAAAACAATTTCTTAAAATATGTATGAGAATATAAGATAAAAACAAAAAGGCTAAGAGACTAGAATGGGAATATTTAAAATTATTTGCAAATATGCCAAGAAAAATTCTTAGAATTTTACATATTTTATTTTATATTTTATTAGAAAATTGTTATCGATTTTTTCGAAAATATTTCTAAATAGTAAAAAATTAAATAAGTAAAAGAAAATATAAGAATTTCTATATACAGATATATGAAAAAATACCCTATAAATAAAAAAGATATTTTTGAAATTTACCCTGCAATTAAAACAAAAAAAATCCGTTTTATAAATATAATCGCAAAAGCATGGAAATTGTAAAATTCATTTCCATTTGTGTCTGAGTTGAGGTATATTAAAACCCCACGTGAATTAAAATTTATTGCACTTTACTATAAATATTTCAAGCTCCACAGAAAGGGGCACATTTTGTGGATTGTATTTTCAGATCCCCTTTATGTGGCTACAGCTTTACTCAACTATATGCTTACCTGCACAATTGTCGCCCATTTATCAGGCAACACCATATGGCTGTCAGTAGCTGATAGTCCCACCATCCCCCGACACCTCCACACCTTCTCCAGGCACATAAAGCCCTCGTATTTATGTCTTTAAAACGTCCAAAGTATAAGTCTGAAGCCAGTTGGGGCAACGTGTAGTTGGCTTTATGTCTTGGCATTTTTATGCCTAATACTTGCCCCGCCCCCCCACCCCTCGCACATATGGGTTCTGTTTATTAGTAGTTGCTCACATTCACTTCCCACTCCATCGCTGGGGGACTCTCGACTCTCCCAAAGCGCCCACACATTACCAACAACAAATTCAGCCCCCTGTCCCCTGCCCGCGTTCCAATTTGTGGTCTCTGCCATTTTTCTTGAGGATTTTTATTATTTTTCCTGCCGCTTGTCATAATTTTTTTGTTTATTTAGCCTGTTGTTTGTGCTTCTTGAGAAAATACAGGCAGGGTGGGCTGGCTGGCTGTCAGTACATGGCTGGCAGCATATGATACTTCTCAGTGCTTGTTTCCATTTCCATAGCTGCATAGAACAACAAACAGCTGTCGCACACTCCGCCGCATGCCTCACATATTGGAAATGTTTCCTCTCCACCAAGTGGGGGCTTCAATTTACGCACATCGGGCAATGAGTTCGAATTTCCACTCGAACAACTTGTATCCAAGTCGTGAAACCTCTTAATAAATGCGGACGATACGACGATATATGTATATATATATATATATATATAGTAGACTTTTAAATTTGTCTGATCAATCCACAAGTTAATTTGCACCGTCTGCACCCTCAGTTCGCAACACACAATCGAAACCCGCATGCAAATTTTATTGAGGTTCGACACTTAAGAGGGCCAATACACACACTCACACACACTCACTCACACACACTCACTCACACACACAGATACACACAAATACGGACACAAATTGATTAAACTGTCAAGTGACTTTATAACTGACAGCGCTGACATTTTGATTATTAATCATTGCCAATTGGCTGAACGCAGCCTATGACAATGATATCTACATACACATTCACACACTTATAGACACACACACACACACATACACATCATTTTGTGGAGGGTTGCTCAATAAGTTTGAAGTATGTAGTTAAATAATATTGTTTGTATTTATTTCTTGAATTTGTTTATAAATAAGCTTATGTTTTTTAACCGTGCCTCTCACTAAATATATCAGTTTAAGCCCAAATCAAAAATGGTCCTTAGTTTTTTTTTTTTAATGATATAGATTTTCAAGGTATTTCAACATAGTCCTATTTGCATATTTGGAATAAATCTAAGATCTGGTTATAAATTGCGTAATTCAAATTATGATTCTGGAGAAAATAGTTTTTTGTTTGTTTATTTTTTTAAAGCGTCTCTTTTAATAAAAACTCCAATGCGAACAGTTCCAACAAGAACCTCCCACGACGAAATAGGTCGGAACTAAAGAGTTCAGACTCGTTATTCCAACTATTGTTCAGGACAGTTGTTTATCTGTGCTTCGTGCTGTTTGTAGATATTCTGTGCCCCGAATTTTGTTGTCTGCAAATCTTGGTGCAGTTAATCTCAAATTTGTATCGTGTTGTGGCCTTTTAGATGAAAGGTAGAAGAATAATTTGGGGCATGTGCTACTTAGAACTGAGGTTTATAGCCAAGTTAGCAAGACTATTAAAACGCAATTTAAGAAAGCCGTGGGTAAGCAATATCCAAGTATAATGTGCAATTTCTGATACGTTTTGTTCTTTTTAGCCATGCATAGCTGAATAACTTGTGTAAATTAACATTGATAACAATAATGATATGATAATGATGAATAATAATCAAAACGTTAAGTGGAGCTTCAAAACATTGACAATTATTGCTCTTCATTCACTCTTTTCTAAATAGTTTCTTATAATCTTATTGAACTAACCTCTTGTGCGAGTGTATCACAATCTGTGGCACATATCAGTGCGGGCAGACAGACGACAACGAATTACGAAGCTGGCTTAGCCCATTGACTGCAATGCGGCCCAGACACTCTGCATTATGGATTTGAAAGGATTTAAGGGAATGGGAAGGGAGGGGTGCAACAAAGTGTTAAGCGTCAATTGCTGCCTTCACCTGCCAGTTGTCAGACTGAGTGTCAAAGACTTGTCATTAGATTGGGTTCTATGAAAATTTTCACTAATTGCGACAGAAAAGTTTTCACCCCCCCTTCGGGCACAAAAGAAAGTTAACAAATTTTTGTAACTAGCTGTATTTATGTTGTCCACTCGCCTCACTCTCTTTTCTGCAGCTGCCATTAACTTTTACGCAAATGAGCCAAAAAGTTGTCAGACAAAACTATCGACAGCATAGACCAAAGAGCACCTGTTGAGCTGAGGAAGTGTGGAAAAGGAAAGGGGAGAGGAATAGGGAAAGGGAGAGGAAGAGGGAAAGGGAAAGGGAAAGAGGCAAAACTGAGTTACCGACATACTTTTATGGCAGTTATGCTCTAGGAACTTTTGGCTCGCAATTGTGTTAAGTGCGTTTTGATAGGCAATGAATAGGTGGATAGATAAGTTAGAGGTTGCAATTGGGTTCAACTTGAAATAGTTTCGACAAGAGATAAAAGACAAATGGAGTTCAAGAAGCAGACTTGTAGCAAAGTTGTAAAGTGCAAGCTCAATAAAAGTTAGGCTTTCAGGGTTAGCTGAGAGAAAATACGGTTAATGAAAGTATTTATTTATTTACTTAATTTATTTAATGTCAAATAAACTAAATTAAGAATTAAATGCGGTTTTTTTAGGTTAGCTTAAATTAAATTTAAGATGGATTGGGAAACGCGAGAAAAAAAACCCAATCAGGCCAACAGAAAGTAAAAGCTTTCGATTCCTAACGTAAATGTAAAGTTTAAGAACACACTTTAAACCGATTGGCGACTCATTAAACAAGCAGGAAAAGCGGAAAAAAAATCAAGACGTAAATGCACAAAATGTGCAAAGAATGTTTGCTCGAACGGCAACAAGACAATGCCAAATAGCAACAGCAACAGCAACAGCAACAGCAACAAAAGCACTACAAATGCTAATTACATGCAGCGAGTGGTGTAAAAGGGTAAAAAGGAAATCCTGCAAAAGCGGCGCCAGTGAAACTCACAAAACCCGAGACTCGACTCGAGTCTCGTAATGAGATTGCAACTGCCTTCGAGGTTGGCCACACTTAAGGCTACAAAAAACATAACTAGAAGCAGAGCGAGCGACAGAGCGACGGCGAGAGGGGGTCAGTGACAGACTGTGGAAGGGCAAACCATTTAATGATGCACAGCAAAAAATGCACAAGCAACCAAAGAAACCCCAAAAACCAAAACCAAAACCGAAACCGATGCCAGAGCTTGGAGCCCGTTAAGTTTTGCCTGCCGTTAGCGTAACGATTGCAAGTTTTGGACTTTCTGCTCGTCAGAGCCAAAGCTGCTTAAAATGGGAGACGACTGATTGACTGGGAGTTAGACAGAGACAGAGAGATGTTGTTTGCTTGTTGTTGTTTTGCACTAACTCGTTAGCTGCACATTTTGCCAGCCCTTTTATCAAAGGCATTGTTTTTATGACGTTGTTGTCTTGCTGCTTCTTTGTTTGCAAGCAGTTCTGCTGCTGGCTAAAACGCCACCTGGCGGCCCAACGCGCTTTACAGTCATCAATATTGCTTATTTGCAACAGTGCCTTTTGTTGTTGTCTCCCTCTCACTCTCTCTTTCACCATGCCTCTCTCTTGTTATTGCTTGTTATTGTTGTTTGGCAGTTATTGCAGCCAGTTTCCTTCCGCTCTCTCCTTCTCTGCTTCTTTCAAAAAATTGCTCACATGAAAGCCTCTGTCTGCACAAATTGCGTTTTGTTCTGCTGTTGCTGCCGCTGCCGCTGCTTCCGCTTGTACCGTTTTTATTGTTGCTGTATGCGTTGATTTATGTGCACTGCATGTGTGTGTGTGTGTATGTGTGTGTGTGTGTTTGTGCATGTGTGTGGGCGTGTGTGAGTTTTTGGGCGTGCCCGCAGCTGAAGTCACTGTCGTCATCATCATCATCATCGTTGTCTTCGTTAAGTTCCCTAGTGGAGAGTGGAGACATTGAGTGCATTGCTATATTTTTAGCTGCTAGCTTTGCCTGTGGCTTGCGCTACGTTGCCTCTTGTTGCACATAGAATACAAATTGGTTTTAGTTATTAATGGTGTGTATAATTAAGCGGGTGCCTTTTGTTGCCAACTTTGTCTGCAGTTTGTTACAATGTTTTCCTAACAATAACTTCTGCTCGCATCGCATCGCTCAAGACAAATAGAGCAATTCAGGGAAGAAGAAGACTCGAAGACACAACTTGATAATGTGCAGAAAGCGGCAGCTGAAGAAATGCAGCGAAACAAACTTTTAATTGATGGCAAACGGAATTAGCATAATTAACAAAGACACACTAGCACTCGAACTCTTAAAATTTACATAAGCAAAAAATAGTAATTCGAGTTCAAAAGAATAGAGAATTCATTTAGTTTTTATTCCTTGCACTCCTTTTCACTTAACAGCTAAAGCTTAACAGCTTATGTTATGTTTAAGTGAATGGCAGTTGCCAGTGTGACCATGCCAAGTGGGTTAGGCCGATACATTGTTTCCTTTTATTATATTAATTTCGCTTTCGAAGTTATCTACTCGAATCTCATTTGGTACTAGGTTTGTTATTCGGGAATCCCTTGTTCGCTTCATTAGCGAATTTACTTATGTTGTTGTGGCTTTGGTGAGCTTGATTAACTTTAGTCAATACACAAACCAAACCAAATCGCCCGGGGATTCACCAAACATACAAATCAAGTCAGGTCAGGTCAAGTCAGGCCGAGTCGAGTCAATAACTGTCCGCTGTACTGACCCTTTCAATTAAAAAAGTGCCAGAAACATGCCGAAAACCAAACCCAAACCCATCTCGTGTTTGTCTATCAATCAGTCGAACAAATAGCCGAAAAAAGCGAAACCGAAGAAAAAATCGCACTTGACCCACTGACTTAACAAATTTGTGCATCACTTGGCAATTGAAACCTTAACCTTTTTTCTCATTACGAATGCAAGATGCGAAAAATGCCAATCACACTGAAATGGAAAATTGGGTAAACAAAAATATTTGCAATATATATTTTTATTTATGTTTTATTTTGGGTTTATGTTCTTGACGCTTACATAATAAACTCTGATTTCTCCTATTGGCTCACTCAAGATAGCCTGAAGAAAAAAACACGTAAATTGATGCTAAATGTTAAGCAAATGTTGCCTTAGCAACTTTTAATTGAATGTATACAATCGACAAGCGAGTGTAATAGAGATCGAAGCAGAGAGTGAGGGAGAAAGCGGAAGAAGTCATAAATTTTTGTATAGATATTTTGGGCGGAGGTTGAGTAAAGTTTGTCAGCACTTGCGGCCATTGGTGGCCTCTTAGTCTTATTGCGTACCAAAAGTAAACCGCAACTTTTCTAATTTATTTTCCATACATTTTGGGGGCATGTGTGCGCATATTTTGGTTTAATACATATTAAATAATACTTACTTTGTATTCTTCTTATACCCTAAGCTTATTAAAAGTGCCTAAAAGCGGTATAATGGTTTTGTGAGAGACTAGATGGGCAATTGACTTCAAAATTGGAATATTTATTCTTGTTTATCTCGGACAGATCAAGTCTACTTCGGTATATCGATAACTCCTCCCCTTTCGCAAATATTGATACTTACCGCTTACAATTTTATTCTTTTTGATATATTATATATATTTATATATTATAGATCAATTGCACAAATTTCATGAAGATCGAATAAGAAACACCCTAGTTATAGTTTTGAACATATTCTCATATTAATCACACTTGAATATAAAATCAACTAGAATATATTTATCGACTGAGTGCAGATGGTATCTTGCAGTCGAGCGCACTCGCACACAGCATTCTTAAAAATAAACACAAGAAACTAAGAATGGATAAGCCAAATTTGATCCTTTTGTTCTAAGCAACTCAGCAACTTGGGACGATGACAAGCCGCCAAGCTAAATATAGGCAAAACTCTGGCCAGCCAAACTCAAAAGAAAAGTTTTTCCTTGGTCAGGAGGGGAGAGCAGGGAGGGGAGAGAGCAGAGAGTTTACCCAGTTTGGTTCTGCTTTGCAGTTCCCCAGTTGCTCCGGAGTTGGCTCTTTTCTCCTGGGTCTTGACGCCGCCGATGTTGACTGTGGTGGGCTGAGCAGCTTTCTGCTCAGAGCTGTCCCTCCCTTTTGCCTGATCCCCTCTAGTCCATTTGCTAGTGTACACCAAAATTGCATTTGTGATAAGTCTTCAACTTATCCGATTTGTTGCTTTATTCGAGCACTTCAAATTTAAGTTTTGCACTTTAATTGACCGTCCTCTAACCCAGTCCGTTGTCCTTAAGCATATTACCCAATTGCCTGTGTCTGAGAGCTCTAGTTTCCTCTTCGGCATAATGAGGGAACACATTTCAGGAAAATCTTATGACCATTTCCTCCATTTGACTTTTACAACATTTGCCTAGTCACTTGCACCTGGTTTACCTGGCCAGTTACTTTAGTGCCCCAAAAACCCCTGCACTGCCACAGAGCAATTCCATTAAAATAAATTTCCTGAAATGAACATTTTTGTAATTTTACAAGGCAGCTATCTCTCTCTCTATTTTTCTCTCTTTCTCTCTCTGTCTTTTAACCTGTGAACTTTCACGTTAGATAATTGAGCTTAGACAGCTCAGCACGCGACATTTTTGGAACGGATGCGTGGGGGGGTGCCACAGGGAAATGGGGTTAGCGGTTTGTGGATCGGGGTTTGGTGGTGCAGACGGGTTTAATGGGCCACACGTAAGAAACCGCAGAGATGCGTGTTAAATCGACGCTTTGAAAGGATTTATTGTTTTATTATTGTTTGCTTAGCTGGAGGTAAAAATTAAAACAACAAAAAAAGGACAAACAGAAAAAAGGGAAATTAAAACCAGCAACGTTTCCTCACATTATCCTTTATTGTTTCTTTTTCCAGCATTAAGACTTAACTGTAAGCAGGGACTTCCCATTTTAATTATACTAATGGCTCACATACCCTATGATTTATGTACAAGGTTAACTCTGTAGGATTCCCTCGGGTGCTGCCAGGCACCGAAAATTCCCTAATTTATGACTCCAACACATGACAAAAAATAAGAGAAAAACATTTCTAACCTTAACCACGGACACGTATTATTCCTTGGGAAAAAATAGATTCCTTTGCCAAAACGCAAGTTGCGCAATTTCATAAATTTTAATCCTTTTTTATTGCGAGGCAGGCGGGCAGGTAGGCAGCTCGGAAAAGCGCCGCGACAACCCAAATGTGTGCGGAAAATGGAAAGTGAAATACACGAAACTCATTTCCGTCGCACTCTCGGCATGTCTTGTGCCAGTTTGAAACGCTTGGACGAGGGGAAAGCAAGAGGATGGGCTTTAAGTATAGCAAGTATATGATCGAATTGCAAATACCCATTAATACACATTGTAGCACATACTTTTTGAAGATGAATTGCTTATTTATATTTAATTAAAATCAATTGGGTGTATTTATTATAATTGTTATTTAATGTTGTAAGGTTTAATTATAAAACATTTGTTATATGAAATATTTTTTAAAATTAGTATTTTAATAATTAATTGCAAAAGACCAAACCAATTGGATGTCTTGTTTATAATTATTATTAATTTTCGGTTTCTATTTTTTTAATATATATAAAATGTAAGCTTACATAGAAAAAAATGTAAAAATATAAATATAACAACAACTTTAGTATAACCTTTTATTATTATTCAAAGGCATTACTCTTCTGCAACTTTCCATACTCAGTTGTTATATAATCCTCTCCCTCTCTCTTTAGATCTAAGTAAAACAAGTAACGCTTAATCCTTAGCATGCAACATAAAACTAACCGTCGGATGGGTGGAGGAGTCGAGGGCGAAGTGGGTTAAACGTGGTTTGGGGTTGACAATTGTATAAGCACGAGCTACAATATGAGAATGTAAGAGTGCTCAGTGCAGCACTAATTACTTTGACACCTCACATTAGGACTGTGGGGGAGAGAGGTCAGGGGGCAGCGGGCAACGGGCATGGGAACTGGTTAAAAGGACATAGGGACACAGAGGACGGCGCACTTGATGTCAAGCATACGCCACGCTGAATGCCTGCGGTTAGCTGAAAAGCCTAAACACCTCTTCCTCTCTCTTTCTATCTCTATCTCTATCTCTACTCTCTCTCTCTCTCTCTCTCTCTCTCTCTCTCTCTCTCTTTGAGTGTCTCTTCCTGGCTGAGTTGGGTGCCGCGTAATTTAAACAGAACGTTGAAAATGTTGCCGGGGTCGGCTTTTAAATATGCGTCCAACTGTCGAAAAGGAAAAAACAAATGAAAATTGTGAGAAAAATTACGGGAATGTGTGCGTGTATGTGTTCATGTGTGTGTATGTGTTTGTGTGTGTGTGTGAGCTACATTAAAATGTGCCCCTAGGACATTGCAGGACAGGATGTGAGCATGAGTTGACTGGATGCGAATACTCGCTCCGAATCCTGTCACGCGTAATTTATGCATGTCTAAGCAGCCTTTTTGCCATTGTGAATTCATTCACAGAGTGTGTGTGAGTGGCAGTGTGTGTGTAAGTGTGTGTGTGTGTGTGAGTGTGTGTGCCTTTTGGTATGACACGAACAGAAATCAAATGTTTTGGTTTCATCACAGAAGTGGGAATGAAGTGCAGAGTGACAGATGCCAAAAGATAACAATTGAATGAATGAATAGCGTGAATAGCATTCACTGAAACTCGCAAACAATGAACGAGTGCGATATCGAATATTTTTTAATTTATTTGTGAGAATCAACCATTAAAGCTGAGTGGAATTTTAAATTTTTAAATAATACTTATTTTAGCAATTTATAAGTGAACAATATGGAAAAGAAGAAGCATTAAGTGAAAGAATAAATATTAAAAGGTGTTTTATGTTAAAAGGGATAAATATTAAATTAATATTATTCAATTAAAAATTAATTCAAATTTTTTTGAATTTGTTTGTAATGAATTTTATTTGACGAATTTATAAATGCAACACTTGAAAATGCAGAATAAAAGGAATAAATTTTAATTGAGCCTTTAAGAACATAATAAATAAATAAATTTAAAAACAATTTAAATGTATATAAAACATGAATAGAACCAAATCAGATTAACTGTTTACAAATTAAAATCAAATAAAAGATGCAAATTATATTTTACAATTTATTAAAATATCCATTAAGAGAAACTTTTGGCAAATTGGTTGCCATTCATTGGCTAATGGAATCAGCACGGACTCAATTTAAGTTGCACACAACTTAAGCTGATTATGCTGATTTGTGTGGCGCCTCTGATTAAGAGAACATCTGCAGACGCATAAGTTCAACGGCAAATTCAGATCTTCACGTAACTTGGCCACTTAATTAAGGCCACTTTGCGTTTGCGTCGCGTTGTCAATTCTAAAAAGCACTTGGCCCAATCGAAAGTTCAACAAACTGTTGCACAAGTGACAAAAAACAGCAACAACAACATGCTGAATAAAAAAAAAACGAAAAAAACGAGGAATTGCTGCACGCGACATTAAAAACGTGGCGGGCAATAAAAATTGAGGTCAACAGCAGCAGCAGCAGCGGTGGCAACAACAACAGCTAATGAATAACAAAGGCAAAAACTATTGTGGGGAGTTATGTGGGGAAGGGGGGCGGGGCAAAACTGAGGCACGCTTTATCAAGATGCGCAATTAAATATGGAAATGTGCAGAAATGGAAAATGGAGGCAACATCAACATCAACACCAACAACAACAACATGAAATCTGCACACGCGACAAGTGTCATTAGCATTGACGTTCCCTTGCCCCATTCCCAACACACAGCCCGCACTTCTTGCCACACAAAAAAAAAAAAAAAAAGTTTAAAACAATTAAATGTCATTTTGTGGCGTATTTTATTTAGTAAAAGTTGGAAATGCGGTCGGGGGGCGTGTCAGTTGTTATGTGTGTGTGTGTTTGTAGAGAAAGAGGATGGTGAGTGGGTAGAGGGAGGGAGGGGGTGATGCGATTGTGGCAATGCTGTTGACGTTGTTGTGTATTTTAGCTAAGTGTTGTTGTCAACGCATTTGCGATTATTTGCAGCAAATATTTGAAAATTTAACACAAACCCATGAGACATGAATATTGAGGGGGGGTCGTGTCGGGAAGGGAGGCGGGCTTAGACATGCCTAAAATTTGTTGAGAATTTATATTACGTGTCGACAGCAACAACAACAACAACAACCAACAAACAACAACAACAATGCGAGTCGCAGCTGTTGGCGAGGTTAGAAACTGGGGGCAGGCACAGACAATGCAAACAATTTCAATTTGCATGTAGAAACAAGGACACACACACACATACACACACACACACACACACACATACACACACACTCACAGAGTAAGAGACTGAGGCACGCTTGCAAAATGGCTGCCAAAGTTCAAAATGCAACTATGCGGGGTTGTCCTTGTCAACTGAGGGTGGCGGTTACGAACATTTGTGGGCGCAATGGTGGCATGCAACATATGGCATTGTTGAAAGAACGTGTCGTCAAATAGTGTCGCGTAAGGCTCAGGCCAAAGAAGGTGACTTGATTATAGGCACTCCAAGCACTCCACCGAGAGTCTTGCAACAAAGTAAGCAACACTTTTCCACATAGTCTGCATATGTAAATTGCAGACAATTGACAAAAGCGATAAATTGTATTTGCAACCTGCCTCGATTAGACAGAGAATTCATTGTAATTGTTATCGAATACTTACTGAATGTATTAAGAACCGAATGGGTGCAGAATACGAATATATATTGGTTATCATTGTTATTTATTTTATATTTATAAATTGATCAATCACAATATTAATTAGTTAATTGATTTGACTTATTTACATTTCTTTTCTTTGTTTTGTGGATAAGGGTTTTATTTAATTTATTTATTATCCATTTCAATAATAATAGATTGATTGATATGTCTGATTAAACAATATTGAACATCTTTTAAGGATTTTAAATGTTTTAATTTAAAAACTCCATAAATAAAGATCTCATCAATTAGAAAAGAACATCTTTGATATTTCCCACCACTATTCTGCCTAAAATAGATTATACATCGAATATTAAAATGCATGGAATATTGATGAAATATAATTCTAATAAGCGCAGAAATTAAAAAATATATTCAAATTAAATGTACCGACATGAGTGCTTAATATGCATTAAAAGAAAAGTTATTTAACGGATTAACGGACAAAAGAAAAGTTGTGCAACTAATGTTCAAGTTGTCAAAGGGTTAGTCCCAATTACACAATTAGAATTCAAATAAATGGAAAGCTGTTGGTTTCTCTTTCAAAGAGAGACCAATGATCCAAAGACCCTTTCCATTGCCAACAGTCGCCCCGTCCAGTGTCAGTGTTTATTAACAATTCCCCCAGCAGCACATATCCTACATCCTGCAACTCGCATTCCGCATCCTGCATTTCACATCCCCATCCATGGAGCATTTTAATCTGCTTGACAATTTTCAGCAGCTGCTCGCTTCACTCTCAGTGCGAAAGGCAATCCCCCGACATGACATTTCACCTGCTGCTCACCTGGCAAATATCCTGCTCTCGGTCTGCATACACATATCTATATCTACAGCATACATATCTATATATATATATAGCAATGTATGTTCACGTTGAGTCTGCTGCACACGCCTGATGAAACTGTCAACTGTCATTTAAATTTAATCGCATGTTGTTTCTCTCGCTTTGCTGTTGTCGCCGCGATTATTGTCGCCAGTTGTAGCTGCCTCATGCCACCGCACCACCGTTGTGCCCCTGCCCCATGCCTCCAACGATTTTAATTACTGTGCCACAAAACAACAAAAGTCAACCCGGTTCCCTACACTCAGCTCAACCCCCCATTCTCCGATACCCCTTTTCTCCTCCCCCCAGTCTTTAGCTGCTGTCAGTCGCTTATCGCTTTGGCTTTATAAAAATAATATAAAGAGACACTCATTGGGTTGGTTTGTGCCCCTGCCCCTGCCTCTGCCTCTGCCCATGGCTCTGTCTCTGCCTGCATTTCTGTTTCAAGTTTCTGTTTGCTTGGCAGCTCTGCTCCATTTAGATAAGTGACACATAAATTAAGCAATTTTCCTTTTATTTTACTTGCTGTTTCACTCTGTTGCTCTCCTCTGCTCTCCTCTCCTCTCCCTTCCACTTATCACTCTGCAGCATAATAGAATAATTATAAAACAATTGTCAAGCAGCTTATGTTGCCTTCAATTCCCTTTTGCCACTCGCTTCACAGTTTTTGTGCTTTTCCGCTGCACTGGAAAAAAGTGCTGGAAAGTGCGAGTGGCACAAATGATCGCTGGTTTATTAACCCCTTCACATATTTGTTTTCACAACACACATTCCATCACGCCCCATAAACTTTATTTGCAGTATTATTTTTTTTATCATTTGAAGTACACAGCTCGAGTGTTAGATAAATATTTTGACAGCACTGTCATAAATTGTCACTCAGACACCATTGTGTGATAGCAAAGGGGGCCAAAGTTCAAAAAGAGTTTCAGAAGTGCAGACGTTTTTTAAGAGCAGCTTAATTGTACTTGTTTTAAAAAAAAAGAACAGCTATAAAACCAGATGACGAAGTGCTGCCTGATGACAAAAGCTGGTGGTGTCCTAAATGTCACAGCACTAAAGATAAAAGATAACCCTCCCTAAGAATACACATCTGCTTAAATATTAATGTTTAGTTTTAGTTGGTAAACAAAGAATAAGTGAAATTAGCTTAGGGTAATTATTTAATTCTTATCATTTCGTAAGATCTTGAAAAAAAAAATTATTTACGAAATATGCATGGTTATTTAGAAATACTATCTGAATTTTAATAGGTTCAATCAATTTTGCAAATAATGTTTCAAATATAAAATTCCACATTTCTAAAAGGAGACGGTCAGAAATATTTCAGACTGCAAAAAGATTTTCTGCTACTTATTTTAAAATTGTTAATATTTTGGACAAGTTGTCAATAAACGGAAATTCTTGCATCAGGAAGTCTGATTTATTTATACCAAATATAAATTATGTAATTATTATACTGATTTAACCTGGTGCGCAACTATCGGAATACGGATATATCCATCCTATCCGACAGTCAAGCAGCGTTAAACGCTATTAGTGGGACGAAAATCACCTCTAAGGTGGTCCTAGAAGCACGTTCCAGACTTGACCGACTCGGGGCAATTAATAGGCTCACCCTGAGATGGGTCCCGGGACACACGGACATAGTTGGGAACGAACTGGCCGACAGGCAAGCAAGATTGGGGGCGGAGAGACCCTTAGTGGGGCCTGAACCGTATTGTGGCATCGGAAGGCACACGATACGGCAGGAGCTCAGAAAAGAAGAAAGACAGAGGAGGCAATGGAGCTGGGCAGAGGCACCAGGACTCCGACAAGCCAAATGTCTACTGGGTGGCTACAATCAGAAGCGATTCAAGCAGATTATAGCCATGAGCAAAAACAATCTTAGAATACTCACCGGTCTGCTGACGGGACACTGTAGACTAAGAAGTCACCTAGCCAAGCTGGGTATAATTAGTAGCGGACTCTGCAGGTTTTGTGAAAGCGAGGAGGAATCCTCAATGCACATTCTAGCAGAGTGTGTAGCCCTATCAAGGAAAAGAAGCAACATCCTAGGGATGCATGTCATGATGAGCAATGACATAGTGGCCCTCAACCCAATAAAAATTCTAGCATTCGTGCAAGAGCTTGGGTTGATGGAGGAGCTTTAAAGCCCAGAAGGGGGCACAATATATCTAATAGGTCGCTGTGCACACACACCCCCAACCTAATAATAATAATAATATACTGATTTATTGTTCAGGGATAATCGTTAAACATTTTTAAAAAATGTAACGAATTTTGAGCCATGCGCTGTTTAGGTGCAAACATAATTAAAACCAAATTTAAAATGTAAGCTTATCAAACAATGAAATCAGCTGGAAATGTTTGTTGAGTGAACATCGATCAAAAAAATGATCTCATGAACTGAAATAGTTGTGGTTTTAAGTTGTGTGAATTTTAGTTGGACAAAGCAAGCATTGTCATTTGTTGAATGCCAACTGACACCTCATCCCGAGTCGAACCAAGTCAAAGTCAGGCGGCTCATCATGGAGTGGAGTCGGCAGAAAGCGATGCTTTGTTCAATTCTGTCGCCCTGTAAAGCATCTCTCACCTGGCCAAGTGCCTAAAGCAGCACTCACAGTTGCTATTTGGCCAAGAGATTAACACCCTTGGAGTGGATGTTTCAACAACACGAAACTCGTTCCCACTGCCAGCAAAACACGCACTGAAAGAATCATCCGAGTAACTGCCAAATGCCAACTTGCAACTTGCAACTGCCAACAGGCAACTGGCAACTGGCTGCAAATGCTTTTTTCATTTGTGCTGACAAAAAACCTTTGTATTTGTTTTTGTTTTTGTGTTTCGTTTTTGTTGCTGTTGGTTTGGCTTATAATCAAATGCAATGCCATGACTAAAATGGAATTTTTCTGTCTGCACTTCATCAACATGCGGGGCCCCAAATGACTCAAGGACTGTCAGACCAGCTGACAGACAGAAAGTCAACGCAACAACATCCCGAACCCAAAGACCCAACCCGTTCTCAACACGCATTCCTCATGCCACACAAAACAATTGACATGATTTGTTGTTGTTTCTCTTGTTGTTGTTGTGCCTGTTGTTGTTGTTGCTGTTGCTGCAATGACAGCACTGAATTGTCACAGCAAGAGTTGCAAGCGTCGCTGCCCGGTCTCCTTTATCAGCCTGCCCGGCTATAGAATGCAATTTTCCAAAATGGCCAACAAAAGGTTGGCACTCAGAACGGGTTTGCCACGAAAGGACTCGTCTGACTGGAACTGGTTGCTTCCTCAACACCGGCAACAACAGCAAATTGTCTGCTCTTCATTTATCAATAGTGCGATCCCCAAGCCCCCAATTCTCGATTCCCGATTGCCCATCTCCGATCCGCCAGCTCTTGAGCCGGTTTCAATACGATTTCATTTCTCCTCAGACTAGCTGACTAACTGACTCTCTGTCTGTCAGTCTCTCTGTCTGACTATCTGACTGCCTGACTATCTGACTGCCTGATATCATTGCTGTCTTTTGCTGCTCTGCCACAAAATTAAGATCAATATCAAGTCTCGAACCGGGCGATGGTTGTTCCTGCATCGGCAGGTGGCATTCGTATTCCGTTTGTGGCCACTCTATTCTACTCTCCTATTCGCCCTCTCTCTCTCTCTCTCTCTCTCTCTCTTTATCTCTCTCTGTAGCTCTGTTCCTCTTTGAAATCAGTGATTTATTTCGAGTTTCCAGTGGCGGAAATCGCTTAATACGTGGGACGTGAAACGTGGATCGCATTCGGTTTTAGCTTTCAATTCAATTGGCGCGCTTTGATGCTCCAACCACCAGCACCACCACCACCCGTAACCACTTATCCTCCTCTGTAAGCCACGTTGCCACCCATTTAAGCGGCACTCTTGCAGCTGACTCCGCTACTCGCCCCGAGCAACTTCATTCTCCGCAGTTATTTATTGTATTCGGTTATCAGCATTTTCCAGGCGCTTATAAATTTCGTTGCGCTTATTTCGCTAAGGAACTGCAACTCTCATGACTTTTATGGCAAGGCCTTACATTTGCCACAGCTGCCACACAGCGGCGCCACAAGAATGCCTTAATAATAATATATAAATTGCAAGCCGATCACTTTTAGCAAGTGCACATTTTCTATTAGCCTGCTTCATTAGTGAAAACTAAGCACTAAACAGCTGCTTTAATATTGTTAATTATTGAGTCAAATAGGAGCCACCTTCAAGTGGGTAAACAGGCCATGCAAATTAATTGAAAGTATCAGCGAGTCAATCAGGCGCGACAAATTTGCGGCAAGTGAGTGGAAAACGCAACAAGTTCCGACAGCTGCACAAAAAAAAGGCAAAGTGAAAACTGAATTAGCATGTCATAAAAAAAGGGGGGGGGGGGGGGGGGCAGAGATACTTACAACAGCTAATCGATAATTTATGAGCAGAAACGTTGATAGATGCGGTAAGGGGCGGGGCGGGGCGGAGCAGCCCGGAACATGTTTATAAATAGCGCTAATGAGCAGAGCAAGCGGACAAATCCCAACTGCGACTCGTGGGCTGTCAGTCACTCAGTTCACTTCGATTCATTGCGGTGTCAATGGATGTGGACAACAACAACAACAACAACAACCACAACCATAACAGACACAACAACCACAACAACGACAACCACATTGACTGCAAGAGGTAAACAGAGAGGAGCAGCAAAGGGGAGAGCAGACTGTAAATTGTTTAAACAAGCGTCGGCACATTGACTTTGAACTAATGTATGTGCAACAATTTGATAGCTCCGACGACGAGGACGGGTTGCTTCCACAGTTGTTGCTGTTGTTGTTGCTGTTTAAGCAATCATTGTGTAAATATTTAACCCAAAAGGTAAAGTTAAAATTAAGCACTAAGCAGAGAGAGAGATAGCTCTGCCACCTCAAACTCTGTTCATATGTGTCATAATTGACTGCTGTTGCATTACCGGAGTATTTGCCACAAATATTTGAGCTGCATTTCTGCCCGTTGCAGACATTTAATGTTGTATTTTGCCAGCAGTCGGAAGCGCAGACATTTGTCAACGCAAATAACATGCAACTCCAATGAATCCACAATATTTATGCAACCTGCGACTGCCATTGGCAAACTTAAGCTGCTGCCACATTGTGGCTGTGGCTGTGGCGCACCTGTCTATGCAAATGCCACACAAATGTGCTTCAATATCTGGCTGTGATTCGTGGCAACTGTGCAGCATTTGTGGTCTCAAGTCCTTTAAATAATTATTAAGTACCTTTTATCGTTTATCTCTGTCCCTCTCCCTTTTCAAGTTTATCTCTTTAGCTCGACTTGATCAAGTTTAGTTCTTGGTTCACCATATGGCGAAATCAGAAATGCAATTTTATCTTCTTCTCGCTTTTCACTCCTTATTAAGGATATAGTCAAGGATCATCCTGTTAACCTTAAACACTTTTTACATATATGAATATTCCAATGTTGCTTTTAAATAGTTTTCAGATGACATAGTTTAAGTAGAAACTCTGCTCAATCCGTAACCATGATAAGAATAACAAATCGATGCACTTTTAAGGAATATTCCCTTAATTCTTATATAATTAAAACAAATTTTAAGAAAAAAAAACTTTTTTTAAATATTTGTTTTAATTGTAATATAGCTATTTAATTTATATACATTTTTTTTAAAGACTTTAACTAAACAATCCATAATTTTTAAAAAAGATTTATAACAATATGAAATTAATAATTCTCCACTTTTTTTTTTGTATTTGCAGGTGACATTCTCTCTGGCGTGTGTTTTGTGGGACAGCTGGACACACACTCCCTGGGCGGCTTTCTAATCTTGCCGCTCTGCATTTATCTGTCGATTGGCGCTCTCTTTCTGCTGGCCGGGTTCATCTCGCTCTTTCGCATACGCACCGTGATGAAGACGGATGGGAAGCGAACGGACAAACTGGAGCGGCTCATGTTGCGCATTGGCTTCTTCTCGGGGCTGTTCATACTGCCTGCCCTGGGATTGCTGGGCTGCCTGTTCTATGAGTATTACAACTTTGACGAGTGGATGATTCAGTGGCATCGCGACATTTGCAAGCCATTCTCCATACCGTGTCCGGCTGCCCGGGCGCCGGGTACGCCCGAGGCCCGTCCCATATTCCAGATCTATATGGTGAAATATCTGTGCTCCATGCTCGTCGGAGTGACGTCCAGCGTGTGGCTCTACTCCAGCAAGACAATGGTCAGCTGGCGCAACTTTGTGGAGCGGCTCCAGGGCAAGGAGCCCCGCACCCGCGCCCAGGCGTATGTCTAGTATGAGACGGCGGCGGCGGCGGCTGAGGTGGCGGCTAACGAAAGTTACTTAGCGTTTAGCACGTAGAATCCTAGAGTCCCCCTCACCACCCAAAACTCCCGCCAAATGCACACACACACACACACACACAGACACAGACATAGACATACACTCAAAACAAATACAAATATATATGTACTTCAAAACGCAGTCGTAGTTGTAGCTTAGCCTCATACAAGCTTTGTATAAAGTTCATCTCTGTCCCCAAAACTACATCCCGAAACAAAATCAAAACTTTACCCTAAGCTATTGTTTAATATTTAGTTACATACATATATGAAAGCGAAGCGTGGCTTTCTTGTTGAACCAAAACTATGCGCATAAGTTGAGCATTTAGTTAGATAAGTGTATTTTTAGTGGCTCTAGTGTTCTAGCATCGTTCGAGTATCCATCCTAATCCTAGTTGTTATTGACTCATCCACATTTATTGCTCTCGCTTCCCCTTTTCGCAGCTGCAAATGGTATACGAATTTTACAAGTGATTTCCTCTTTTCAGCTTGTTCCCAAAATTTCACTTTTCCAACGACGCATTCAATTTGAATTAGTTTGCATTTAAGTAGGTTTTTGAACAATTTTATTTGAGAAAGCTTTAAATGTGCCCTACAGTTAATTAAGCAAGCAGCTAAGTGTGTAAACACTTTTTTTTAAGAATTGATGTGGAATTTGACTGCTTCCTTTGAGCCACAATAAGAGTCAATAACAGACTATCCATACAAGATGATAATTCACATTAAATTCACATTATTTGTTTTTGACACCACCACAATTATTAATTCATTGAAGCCGCAGTCAAATTTCACATCAAACATTGTTTTAAGAAAATATTCGTACTAAATGGGAAAATAAAGCAAAAAAAAAAATGAAAAAAATCGTAGATATAAGAAATAAAATGCTTGAAACTTGATTTAAAGCTAAATGTAAAGTAAAAACCATATATACATAAAAAATATATTTAATTATTCATATGTATGAACAAAAAGAGCCTACTTACTAAATATATATATATTTATATATATGAATAAATATATATATGAATGTATTATGTAGCAATAAATGTCCTCCATGTGCTAAACTCACAGCAAAACTTATAATTATTGTATATTTATGTATGTATTTGTTAAACTAATTAATTTTTAAAGCCAAACGCGTTTTTTTTTATTAAATTTTTAATGACGTTGTAGTCATAACACTTAAGAACGGACCCTCAAATATTCAATTGCAAAACTAATAATTTAAGCGAACAATTTGATAATTATAAAAAGAACAAGAAATTAAAAACTGCCATTTAAATATGTATTTGTTAACGAGGATGCCCCTAAATAAAACCTACTGTTGACAATTTGTTTTTGCGTACAATCTATTAAAACTATTTTTGGTAATTCCAAATAATAATTCGCATAGCATTTAAGTGAACACTTGAAGCGTAAGATGCAAATGAAATTCATTTCCATTATGATAATCGCTGTAAAATAGAGAACAAAATAAAAAACAATTGTAAGTGTGTATACATATTAAATAACAAATAACAAATAACAAGTGGCAAAAGCAAAAACAAAAACAAAAACCAATATGAACAAATAAAACTTTATTTTATTGTTAAAGACTGAATGAGTAAAATGTATTTATTTCTGGGAAAGATCGTGGAGATGGAGCAGTGATTTTTATCGATATAAAATCGCACTGAATCGATAAATGAATTTAATTTTAACTCAACTATCTAAGAGGTAAAGTAATCGACGAATTTTAGCCTTCTAGGATCAAAAAGAAAATATATCTAATATAGTTTAAGAGTTATAGTAAACAAATTTGAAAGGTGTACGATCTAAAAAGGCATTTCTATTTTAATAAATTTTGTTTCACAAATTTAGCAAATATTTCTAAGAACTGGGACATTTTTTCCAGTTTTCAGAGCCTCTTTCTAAATTTCAGGGTGACTTGTGTGGAATTTAGGATGTGTGGAAAAAAGCCCTTTTGCAAAGAGACAAGCCAACAATTTGTCATAATCATTATTGAAAATACTGTCTGTTGTCAGCCGTATAAGAAACGTATATAGAAAATTAATCGAGCGTCGGACACTTAATTTTAACAACTATTTGCTGTAAGATGGAATTTGTAGTTCTCATCTGCAACTAATTACATTGCAGACAATAAGCACTCATGTTCAATGTTTTCGACAAAAAACTTTTCTCATTACAACGAACTAAAGCTCCAGCTTATCCCTTTCCTTCTATACACCCTACACCCACCCACACACACACAGACACACACACATGGAACACACACTCAAAAAGCTGACCAAAAAGCAGCTTCAAATTCAATCATAACTTGCCAGATCCCGCAGCTATGGTTACAGAACCGACACTGCAAGCAATCATCTCCCCAACCCCACCTTCCCTCCTATCAACTACGGTTCACACTTCGCCGGGAAAGTTGAAATAGGGGGGCAGGGGTCAGGGGTGTGGGAAAACACACGCCCATATAATTTTGATTACACTTGTTTTCTAAATACTCCGGCTATAAAGGAACCGCAGTGAAACACATGTGTGGGCAAATAAAGACCAGGACTATTGCACGTTAGAGAACCGAACCGGCTGCTCCATGTGGGTGGAGGAGCGGGTAGGGGGTGTGGGTTGCAAGATTTAAGCGCCTTAGCAACAAATTACTGTTAAAAACGACGGCCAGAAATCTGCGTTGCTTTGTAGCAGCCTCGACTCCACTCCACTCCTTCTCTCTCTCAACTGTATCTCCTCTCTCTCTCTCAAACACGCACAGCGCGGCACATGTACGTAAGGATATGAAGGATATGGCGCTGTTTTACAAAACACGTGTGCGATTTAACAACTACAATAAAAACAATAAGAACAAAATACAATAACAATAATAACAAGCACAGCACAGCAGCAACTACAAATGCACAAAACTTTTTTCCCGAAAAAAACAAAGAAAAAGAATTCAATATGGCTGCGAGTTTTGTTGCGTTTTTATGTGACCGCCATAAAAAAGTTATTAATGTGTGTGTGTGTGTGTGTGTGTGTGTGTGTGTGTAGGCGTGAGTGTCCCAGTGTGTGTGTGTGTGGGTGTGTGTGCTGCACACGGCACAAAATAGCACGAGCGTGTGCAAGCGTTAATGTGGCAAAATGCTTTTGCAATGAACTTTCTATGTTGGCGTTGGTAACTTTTTAAATGCCCTAAATTAGTGGGAGTATTTCGGGATAGTCATCAATTCTAGAATTTAAATTGTATCTCAACTTGTGCAATCCAAACCACTTTAAATTCATTGATCGAGAATTTGCTGCATTTTATTAGGCATTTATTTATTTACTTTATTTTATTTTTTATTCTAACTGAAAATTATACATTTGTATCTATACAAATCAATATGGTATCAGAAAGGTTGACTTGGACAAATATTTACAACAGTAGTTTTACTTAATACTCATCTGGCGACGATTATTCCTAGGGCAGCTATATTATATAGTAAGATCGTCAGCTATTAAAAAGTGAATGATGAAGAATATATATATCTTATGAGGTTGAAGACTACTACTCCTTCTGCCTTCCACATGCCACGACAAAACTATTATAATATCCATATTATATATTATTCTAACTTGGTTCAGTTATTATTCTGTAAATCGTGTTATGGGAATTTTAAATGCTCACAAGAACGTATCACAACATTGATTAAATTTAAACCTCAAACTTTGGAAGACTATTAAAATATATATATAAAAGGTTAGGCTTAACTACAAAAATCGTAGTTATTCGTAGAGTATTTGTAGTTCGTTTTGAGCACATCAAACATTTTTTATTTCATTTTTATTATTTGTATTGCACTTTTTCCCCATGTGGCGGTGTGAAAATCATAAAGAAAACAAATGAGTGGATGGAAGTTACTAAAAATAAAAGTGCGAACTTCGCTCGAGTAGTAAAAGGGGCCCGCCACAAAAGTGAACCCGCCCAAACAGTATCCCGCAACCCACCAGCCACATTCCCCTGTCTCACAACTAGGACACCAAATGGATAAAAGCGATAGTTCGTGAAAATCCGGTTTCAGTTAACTCACAGCATACTTTCTGGCATTTTATGTGGGGAATATTGTGTAAGCCGGCAGCTCAGGCAGCCAGGAAACTCATTTCACTACAGACTTTGAGACTGAAACAGTATTTTATTTCGATAAATTTCTTACAAAAATATTCTGATTCAATTACCGTGGAAGTATGTCTGTCAAATTTTGGATTATCACAACACTCATAACAGTGGGCATCGCACATATCTACGTAAACCCGGCTATTTTTGAGGAGACCACTATGCGAGTAAGATCGAACCTAACCGATTATATGACTGCTATATGGTCTGAGAGTGCCAACAGCTGGATGGAATTCAAGGGGGAGCTCAAATCGAAGCTTCTCGCAGGTCAGCAGCTGGTGGCTGAGGCCCAAAACAAAGTAGCAGAAATTCGGAAAAAGAGCGAAATGAGATTAAGGGAAAAGTCAACGACAGTTCGCCAACCAGGATGGGACTTTTAATTTACCATTTAAAATTGTATTTGCTCTGTGATAAATATCGTGATGTGTCGCAGTGTGAAAAGTAAAGAAAAACATTTTAATTTAATTAATTTCGAATACTTTGGCAGACAGCTGCAAAATAGAGCACAAGCGAAAAACTGCTAAACGTGGACCGTATTTAATTGCAATTTTCAATTAGGAAATGTCCAGACGGACACAGCTAGAAAATAAAAATAGTAATGTTTTGTTCAACTTATTGACTTTGGCTGTTTGACAAAGTCGAAATACAGAGTACAGTGAATACATTCTACAACAACATCTTGATTTAGGAAGAGCACATTAATTGTTCTTCTTTAATACAAAGCCAACAAAAATCTGAACAGCTGCGCTCCATGAAATTTCATGACCACTGTGCCTTGCCCCAGGAACTAGTGAATAGTTTAAGTCCTTAAGGGAAGGGAGCCACTGGCACAAACAACGGGAAAGTTAATTGCTCGACCGACTAACAACCCCATCGAGAACAACTTGAGCATATTCAGCCCACCCCAACACAATCTCGAGGCTTGCAAATCGCCGCAAATTGCGCAGCAGTCGTCAAGGAATCCTGTCGAGAAGCCAGTCAAAAAATCAGAGCAATCTTCGAGTGCTCGGCTGGGTGTGAACATGTGATGGAGGTGGAGGAGCGTGGAAAGGGCATGGGACATTAAATGGGGAAAGGAAATAATGCCAATATTTGTCAGCTGCCAACAATTGCAGCCACTTTTGTGGGCTGCTAATTTCAGTCGAAGCAGTCAATTAAATTTTCAGCAAGGACTCGACTGACATCTTCAACTTTTCGGGATTAAAACGGTGCCAAATGAATAAATGATGGGGCATGAATGTCAATCAGAGTTAAGCATCGGAAATGAAGACAAACAATCGCTCCGAAATTAATGGACACAAATTGAAATACGAGTAAATCCCATTGCCAAAGGAATGAACAGGGATTGGGGTTGCTAACGGGTAGAGGTTGCCTACGGACTGCAGAGGGCGTTACGAACTTCACTAGTGATGAGTCATGCTTTGGGGGCACGGGGGCACGGTGCACGGGGCACGACAATGCCATTAGCGAGTACTGTGGCCGCTGCGGGGAGGCATAAATTATTAGCCAAAGCCACGCCCACAAATTGATAAAGTTTTGCCTTCGCTCACTAACAATACTAATGACAGTTGGCGCAAAAGTTTTTTGGTGCCATCCCGAAATCGATTTTAATGGCATCGCAAATAACGCAATGAAAATATAGTCTGTAAATTTGGCAAGCCGAGAAAACAGTTGAGTTGTTTATGAAGCACCCAACCAGGATCAGGATAGGGCTAAGCAGCGGATGGGGGATTGAGGGGATAAGCGAATGAGACTTTCAACTGCAAATGAATTGAGTTCGATACTGAAAAGGTTGTAAAATTTTATAGTTATCGCTGGCAATTTAATGTAATGAGCAACTCGATAGGCTCAACAAATGGAGACCTAAACAAATGCACAAAAAAAACACACACACAACCCAACTAACAGATACCCGAACCCCTGAAAGTCATACATAATATAAGATATAACCATGTCTGCCATTTCACTTTCACACACAAAATACAAAATGCTGAGGACGGGTGCCGAAAGTGTCCCAGTAACTCAGTCTCAACTGATTGAACAGGCTTTCAACTTTGCGAGTTTATGGATAAAGTTGGAGGTTTTCAGGATTGCCGCATAAATTTCTGTTTTGCCATAGATGTATTCAAATGTGCATCATATGATGAAACAGGCAACAAATTTTAATGCACGAGGGCCATAAAAGGCGAGCACTGATGAGGCGACACGCTGAGCTCAAAACTGAACCCGAATCTGGAATAGCTGCTTAAGGAAACTGCCTCCGCATCGGATGTACCCTGTGCTTTGGCTTTGGCCAGTAATCGCTGCTTGGGATTTACTCGTAAAGCATGCAGCAGGTGGCCAAAAGTTGTTTTTGCCACACTCAGTAATTAAAGCCACTGCCACAAAGACTGTCAGCGTGTGGTCACATTCCATTGACTGTGAATGGGGCAGGGGCAGGAGTGGGAGTAGGGGCAGTGGCAGCCACTGGGTTTAATCTGATTTATGTTGCGGTTACGAATGGCGCGTGCTCCGCTTAATTGTCATAATTTCTTTTTAGCACCCAAAAGCTGTCGAAATGAGACGGGCAACGAGCTTTCCAGAATGAGGTCTCATCATAGGACGAGAGTTTAGCCCAAGGCTTAAGTTCTTAGGGGAATTTAAATTGTGAAGTATATTTAATTTACAATTTATAAAATGTTCAACATGCTCGCTGTCCAAGTTTTCAAAAATACAAAGAAAAGATTGAGGGGAAAACGTATTTTATTTATTGAATCAACCAACTTTGTAATAACAGAATTAAGGAAGTATTTGCTCCAGGGATGTGTGTATCTTTTTATACATTCTTCCGTTTATTGATTTACCCACAAAGCTGATAAGTTTGCGAAAACAAACCAGAATGCTCGAGTTGAAAGAACTCAGCTGCGATATACCCTGTAAGCGACGCTTACTATAAAGATACCAAATAATATCAAATTGGGTAAATCTGCTATTAAAAATGCTTTCCATAAATACATAAGCAAGTCTCTTTAAAACTAATCAATTCTACTAATTAAATAAATAGCTTACTGAAGTAACTTGCATTTCAAATATTATTATTAAATACAGTCATCTCAATTTCAAAGACGTATCTTAAAGATAGAAAATAATTGAATAGCCTTGTAAGAAATTCATTTTCTGCTGTTTGTTTTAGGTTTAGGCCAAGTGTGTAATTTTATAAATGAACCATAGAATTGAAAATGCCTGCAGCCAATTGGCAATCTTTGCACAAATATTTCATGCCGTAATAGCTGAGAATATCTCAGTAGTTAATCAAATTTGACATTGGCCCTTTGGCATAATTTATGTGCCATTTGTCTCAGAGTTGGTGCGACCTTTTTTAAATAGAACCATGAAATTTGAAAGTGTCGTCAGTCTCACAGCTAGTTACAGCCACATTTGTATGTACAACATGAACAGTCCACACTTCAGAGTGCTGTAGTCTGTAGTCTGTAGTCCGTAGTCTGGAGTCCAGACACCCCACCTATTGGTAATCTGAACTTCTACGACCGTGGCTAATGAAAAGAAATATTAAATTCTCACGTTCCATGGCAGGGCAACCAACCAACAGAGCAACAAAAGAAAAGGAACTGAAAACGCTGCGGGCATAATACAAAACCTGAGCACAACTCCACTCTTACAGCACACAAAAGGTAAATAAAAATTGCAGCAACGACTGCGACTTGGTACTATGGTCTGACCTTTGCTGAAGTCACAGTCCCAGTCCCAATCCCAATCCCAGTCCCAGTACCAGTCCACGTCCCCAGTCCTGTTCCCAACCCCTCGTTCTAGCCAAACTCAAAGTCAGTCAGAGCTATTGAGCCAGACAACAACAACAACAGTCAGCGACTCACCGAGTTGTTGAGTCGTCGAGTCGTCGAGTTGGGGAGCAGAGCAGCATCCTCAGCCCACGTCGGTGACTGCATCGTTAAAGTCCAAAGGCAAAATAAAACGTGATTCATGTTACTTATCACCCGCACCGCATCGACTGGCCCGTTCCCCCTCCCACCAGGCCACCAGTCAGCACTCTCAATAGGAAGGCAGTCCAACCATTCAGTTTGAGCACAATGGTTTCCCGGTCTCGGTCTGAGTCTGAGTCTGAGTCTCAGTCTTGGCTGATTCCATTCTCGCTCTGCACTCTGCGCTGCGTTGTAGCCATAAGTTTCAAGCCAAAACTTGCCCTGTGGCATATGAGGTCGCCATCGCCATCTCCATTTGGTGGTGCTGCTGATGCTGATGCTGATGCTCATGTTGATGTATTTCATCAATGCCTTTCGCCTGGCTCCTTTTCTTTGGCTCATTCTGGCGAATTGTTCTGTAGACGCTGGCAACGCTTTAATAACGTCAAAACAATTTTGAAATTTATACTCACGACCTTTACCAAGTGCCCTTTCTGATGAAGTCTCATTCTGGCCAATGCCCGCCATGCCCCCGTCATGATCATTCTTTCCTCATCTTCTCTATATTTTTTTTCTTTCATCAATTCGCTTGATGATTTTTGTAATATTATTTCTAAGTACGTTGCTTTCATGGCTAACTCACTTCTTGGCAATGGCCAACAAAATAAAACTACAGTTCATTAATGAACATTGTTCCGGAGACTGATTAGATTTGACCCTTGCGAGGGAGCAGCAAAAATAGGACTGAGTACAGTGAACTCATCACATCAAACCACTCTCTAAATAGAGAAATATTTTATTGGAAATTTTTAACATGAAGTGCAGAAAACTTTTGTATGGAAAATATTCAAATCGAAACTTTTTAAATGGAGAAGTTATCTTCAGCACATTCAAATTTCTGATCGCCTTTGATTTGAGTTTTTCAAAAGCATTCCAATAATTTTTGTAGTTGCGGAAGAAGTTGAATTTTATTTATTAATTTTAATTTTTAAAAAACTTGAAATAGTTAAAAACTTCAAGGAAAAGTAATTGTTCTGGATAGATTGGAATCAAATCCCGCTTGCTGCTTTCAACTTTGCTGGCGTTTTGCACAATTTTCTAAAGTTTCTTTTATTTAAAGTTTGTGCAAGAGTTGATTAGGTTCGCATTGTTTTGCAGCCCACAGGATTCCGCATTCACATTCGCATCACACACACACACTCACACACACACACACACACACACACACCCACACACACACACAAGCCGCAAAGTTGTGCCCACTAGTTTACTCGTGCAATGTGCCACAATTTCAGACTAAACGCCCTATCGCCCTATCGCCTGTCAGTGGCAGCTCTGGCAACTTTTTGGCTTGCAGCGTCGCGTCGCGTCGTGGCAAGTAGAAGTAGAAGTTGTAGTTAAGCCAACTGTTTGCCAGTCACGTTCGTCTTGATAACTTGTCGCCAGCTGGAAATCTTCAAATCAAGCGACAATGTCGCCAAATCCGCAACCAAGTGTTGCAACATGACTGCATTGTTGCGCACTGCCATGGATGCCAATGATGTTGCCATTGCCATTGCTGTTGCCGTTGCCCTGCTGCACAGACTCCTCCAGGCAGCGGACGTTTCAAAACGTCAGCCATCAAACGGAGCTTAGGCGCACTGAGCCATGCAACCGCCACAACCAATGCGGCAGCCACTGCGACGGTGACTTCAACAACATCCTCATCTTCATCCGTATCCTTTGCAGCTAGCAACCAGTGTCATACCAACATTTTGGCCACATTTTGGCCGCCGATTCGCGGCTTGATTTTAAAATTATGCTAAATGACTTAACCAACTAGCAAAAAATATAACAACCGGATTAAAACTACACCGAAATTCTTATGCCCTTTTTAATAATTAAGATAATATTTAAAGATCGGTTTGACAACATAATCGAATATAATTTGCAATATGTAAGCCAAGAAAACAGAAATATTAAAAATGATTGATTGTTTTTTTTAATATACTTTTCAATAAACATGTTTTTTATAAGAATTATAAAATTGGTAAATTCATTAAAAAAATTGTCGTGAATTTTAGATAATTGCCACATATTCATATTTTAAAAGTAAAGTTGAGTCATTCTAATATCTTTTTTTTCGTTTCTTAATCTTAATCTTCTTAATCATAATTTTCTAAAATCGCTTTTTTCCATGTTTTAACATTATCTGTTTGTTAATTATATTACTTATATTCAAAAATTTATTTAATGTTTTCACTTGCACAACAATTTAAGACTGTTTTATAAACTTCATATTATTTAACTAAGCGAGCTCGGGAGTTGAGTGACTGCAGGCAAACTCTAACTTAGTAGTTGAGAGAGCAAATTGCACTACTATTTGCTAAATTTCAAAAAAGGATCAGGCTTTCTACTTTTTAGAAATATTTTCTGTTATTCATAAATAAATTTTTAATAAATAAAAAAAATGCTTTTTTAAATTTTAAAAATTTGTCTTTTAATACTTTGAATTTATTTCAAGAATAAACTTTCTAGTTTTCAAGGTTATTTTAATTTTGAGCATTTTATTTCTTTCGATTTTTCATACATAGAATTATTTATTTGTAGTCTAATTACAATGTTACTCCAAACTAATTAAATTAGCCCTAAAGATTGTTAAATGTATCTATGCACCTCCTTCATACCCCTGCCCAACCAGTGTGCAATAACGAGTTCAACACTTTGCAGCGCCCTCTCGCTGAAGTTGATGCCACTAATGCGCTGCCTCAGAGAGTGGCCGTGTGGCTTGTGTATGGGATTTAAGTGAGTTCTACTATGAAAATGCATGGTGCATGGTCTGTTGTCTGTTGCATGGTTCACCCTATTTGGTCTTGGCTTGGGTGCCACCTCCACCTTAAGCTCGGCCGCGACTTACATGATAATCGTGTCCCGCAGACATTTAGAATGGCATCCATCCAGAGCATTCAACGTTGCTGCCAACTGCTTTTGGCGTAACTAATTTTTCTCTAGTGCTTTCTATTTATGTTTTTTTTTTTCTTCTCCATTTTTTCACTGCTGCTGCTGCTGCTGCTGCTGCTGTTGCCGCTGCTGTTGCTGCTGCTGCTGTTGCTGGTGCTTTGTTTTTCGAGTTTCAGAACCAAGTTGCCAGTTTGAACCTTCTGAGGCTGCTGTATTATGCATTTTGCTTGGCTGTAAGCGGTGCAAACGTGTTGTTGCCCCGCATTGTTGCAAGCACTAAGCAATGTTTACGCTTACAACATTTATTTTGCATGGCAGATGCCATGCCTTGACACCCCTACCCCTACCCACTACCTCATCCTATCTACCCACTTTGCTACGGTAATGCCAATTTGGTGCACTCTACTCCATCTCTCTCTCTCTCTCTCTCACTCGCACTCGCACTCTTTCACTTGCTCGTTCTCTTTCTGTCGTTGTTGTTGATATTTTAAATGGCTTGCAGGCGTTGGCTTCTTGACTGCTTTGGTTTTCCGCTGCTCCCTCCTCCTTCAACCCCACCCCCGCTCTACCTACCCTTATCGTTAAGCGAAGTTGAGCGAAGTTCATAATTTTTTTTCGTTGTTTTTTTTTACCTTTTTGTGCCTTGGAGCAAATTGAGTGATTATCAGTTTGCGTTACCTGAGTGAAGCTATGAAAGTTGCAAAAAAGTTACCCACAACTAGGATTTGGTTTTGGCCTTAAAGTGCGTTTCCCCGTATTTCAGGCATTAAGTGGCTGAGGTTTTCCCAGCGTCTTTAGGAGTCGTTGACTTATTACGTATGCGTGCTCATCCAGTGTGAAGGGCACCTAATTGAAAACAATAACGAGCATGTGGTAAATGCATACTATTAATTCAATTAGACACACTCGTTGTTATTTCCACGCATCGTAAATTTAGTAGGAGTTTTTTTATTTCGCAAGATTAATGATTTCAGTAGCAAATAAATTAGAATTTAGCTAATTCAATATGCAAACCGTCATTGAGTGGAGGGGCATGAAATAGATGTTAGGAAATTGTCGGCATTGTGAAAAATCGATATTTAGATTAACACTTGTATTAATCAGAAAAGTCAATTTTAATTAAAATGTGAGGGTTTCTTGAGAGTCTAAAAACTTAATCATACAACTTGCAACTTGACTGTCCACCACTTGCATGACGGCAAAATGATATAGTTTAATAAGACCTGGAGTTTATAGAAACATAGATACTTCCCATATCAGTAATATTCTAGAACTAAGTGTCAAGCAATCTTTCCTTTGTTTCCAGCGATCCTCAGCAAATACCAGAATGTAATCTATGATGAAGCCCAATCGGTTGGCTGTCAACTTTGAGAAGTTTTAAGACCCACTTAATGAGAGTCACGTTCTGCAGTCGGAAACGTTGCAGGCATTCGAAAGGCCCAGCAACACAATTAGCACGACATCATCTCTGCCTCACTCTATAAATCAAGCGGAGCTCAAGAAAAACTATTAAGCTTATTATAATTCTTAGATATTCCAGTCACACAACTGCTACATAGGCCCAGTTCTTTTTTCTTTTCTTTTCTGTTTTTTTTTTTTTGGTGTGTCGTGCACTTTTAGAGGGCAACTCGTGTTGTTCGGCACGTGCCACAAAGCTGCAACTTCATACATCTATCTATACATACGAATAGCTATGGCAGAAACTTGCCTCATTAGCATGCGACACCAAAGCTCAATAAATCACATTTTGCATTTTGCTGCGAGTTTTTGCATGTTGCAAGCAGCAAGCGCTTGGCCTGCCCACAATGAGCATGCAGCAAAAAATGGCAACAAATATAGACAAGCATTTGCCGTTTAAGAGTTTCCGACTAACGGATGCCCTATATTTGTTGGCTGTTGTCAGCCAGGGATGGAAAACCACAACCACTGACCCGCCATGACCATGGTTGGCATTGCATTAAATCCATGTCTACTTTGCTCGGTTCAATTTCTACGGTTCTTGATGTTCTATAACTGTAAAAATCTATATTTCTGCGACACTTCATAGCATTAGCCAAACTTTTCAACTTGGACACAAAAACTCCGTTGCATGATAAAGAAATTTGTAGCATTTGAAAGCCAACTTTCAACTAAAGCCAAAGGTGAATAAGAGAAAGACAGAGATTTAAGACTTAAAAATTATGGCGCTAGTCACAAAAAATAGTTTAATATAACTATGTTTAAATAAAAAAAATAAAAAAAATTATAATAATTACCATAGCAAATGGCTTAATGCTTAAAATTATTTAGACTTAAATTAATGGTTAATTTTGTTATATTTTCTGTTTTGTGTTCAGAAACTTACCTATTTATTTTATTTAATTTAATGTATTTAATCTTCTTTCTCTCGAAGGATGAAGGAATTCACATTATTTGCTTTATCAATTTTAAAGTATTACACTATCTAACAAAAACTTACCAATTGATCAGCAATAAAATCAACCCAATTTTTAAGCTGCAAACTTCTACTTTAGGGACAGATATATAACTCAGATCTTATATATAAATTCCATATGCACTTTAGAAAATACAAAATAAACCTAATTTATTTAGCACATTTGGATTCTACATATCCTAGAGTCTTTCAGATGCAAACACTTTTTCATAAGGAAGCTCTACAAAAACCGGTAATAAAATTTATGCTATGGCTTAAAGTATTGTTCTTCATGCGCTGTAAATGTCAAGATAAAACTATAATACCTTATTCGAGCTGATGTGCAAAAACAAGCTATGAATTTTGATAACTTGCTAAACTTTTCATGTGTTCGACGCTTGTCGGCACAAAGAAACTGTGACTCAGCCTCCAATTTAGAATCTGATTCAGATTCAGAGTCAGCCTCATTGGCTGACTTTGTGTTTGTTTGTTTGCCATATGCATGCTTCTATCTACATACACACACACACCACCTCTACTGCCACTCCCTAATCTGCATGTCCTGGGCAGGACTTGTGCACGTAGGATATTTGCCCTGCAGGAGCAATCCGGCATTGGCAGTGAAAGCGGCGTGCATGTGAAATTGACAAAAAAGCTGATGGGGTGTGGCATGAAAACATAAATATGACTTAAGTCAACCCTCAGCTCCTGGCACCTTGAGGCTAAGTTGCTAAGTTGTTTACCCGAGCATCGCAAAGGACCAGAACCAGAAACAGCACCACAGAAACAGCATCCACAAACAATTTCCATGGCCATCCACAGAGTCAGAGGCTCCTCATTCTGAAGTTGGTGGCATGCAGCGTCCGGAGAGAAGTTTAATTTCTTTAATGCAAGTGCAACGACAACATTTTGTTATGGTTTTTCTATGCAAATTGTGTCTCACTTAGTTGATTTTCATTTTCATTTTCATTTAGTTATTCTCGCTTTTGTCGCATGGAAAATCATTTTGAGGCATTTTATTGTTGTGATTGCAAATATTTTATGGTTTTAATTCGTTCTATTCATTTTTCATCTGGTATTCAAAATGTTTTTCCAGGGGGAGTGACTTCATTTTATTTGCATGGTAATTCATTGAATACCTTTGTAGAAACTCACCAAAATTACAAATGGTCAAGCAAAAAGGAAAAGCAATCAGGCTGAAATGAAAACTCAGCTGCTCTGTGGCTTCTCTGGATTTGAATTTAATTGATTTCTGAAATTCACTTATTTGACTTACAGAGTTATTTAGTTGCCTGCAAAATAAAAACTCTTATTTCAATTCAATGACTCTTCTGCGCCTTCTTCTGTGAATCACTATTTTCCCATCACATCTCAATAGGTCTTTTTGTTCTAATGTGCTTTAATTTTCAATTGCCGCACTCCGTTTTCTCCATTTCCAGATAGTTTTTTTTTTGGTCATTGCAATCTTTCTTTACTTTCAATCTTATCTCTGACGTATTTTTATCGTTGTGCTCTTTTCGCCTAGATGTTGCTGCCTCCTCGCCCTGCCCTGCCCTGCCGCAGTCGAATAGAAGTTTTTCCTTTAATTGCTCTGGCAGACACAAACCCGGAAAAGTGCCGCTTATCGCATCCATTCGCTTTTCAAGTGCCAAACTTTCGGCCACTTGGCAACTTTAAGCATGGACCACCACAGACACAAACAAAAAGAATCTTCAGCTTCAGCTTCAGCTGCAGATGCAGCTGCTGTAAAACGCCCATTTAGCCCACTCCCCTTAGCCCTCATCTCCTTGCCCCCCGTTAGCCAATTAAATGCAGCAAGCTGCAGCTCATTATGGAAGAACTGAAAACAAACACTCAACACTTGAGGGATTGCGACAACCTCCGCCCAGCTTCTTAGTTGCTTTAGCCTCCCCTCCACTCTGGGCGGCCCCCACGGGCTGTTGAGCATCTGCACCCCCTCCCTTCCCCGCACCCCACCCTCTGAGCTGCCTGTCTTCATTTGTCGACGTCGTATCAAACTGACTCACTGCCTGCCTGCCTGACTGTCTGTTGACAAACATTGTCAACGCCCAACGGCCAACGTTATCATCAATGTCAGCGACAGTCTCTTCCCATCCTCCCACTCCCACTCCATCTACATCTCCATCCCCATGGAACCCCTTTCTGGGCACACTCTTGTCAGACATCACTCAGCTCCAACTTGAAGTTCGCTTGACGCATTTTATGTTGACAAACTTCGCGCGATTATTTTCCATTTTCCATTCTTCCCAGCGCCCATCTTCCATTGGCAGCCACTTGGCCATAAATTTGCGTAATTTCCCATAAAAACGGCATGTTGCACATCACTAGCAGATGACTCGGCCCCTACATGAACATGTTGCCCATTAGGATGGCCAGGCGTTACTTTAATGTCCTTTGATTTACATTTTATGCGCGTTCGTCATTAAAATTTATGATTGCCGAAATACTTTGACAGCTGCTATCATCCATAACCAAAGAATATAAACATATACATATAAAACAGAGAGAGAGAAAGAGAGGGAGAGAGAGAGAGATCTGTCAACTATTGGTTGGAAACAACAAATTTAATCTGATGTCCAAATATAAATTACACAACTTACAAAACTAGTCATCATCAATTTTAATTATATATTAAATTTTAAACCACTTTTGATTAAACTTTTAAGTGTTTACGTGATCCGCTTAAGAAACAAATATATGACAAAAATTTAACAATACTTATTACAATAAATTAAGTTTAATTTAAGTTCCCTTCAATTTCTTTAGATTTATATAGAATTAATGTTGATCGTAACCTATAATAATAATAATAACATTTGCATATTAAATAAATATTCATATAATTATGCAATATTTTAAAAATTATATAACTTAAAAACTAAACTATATTTCTAAAACGTATTTAAATTAAGGCTATAAAATAAATTCAAAATTATTTGGCAGGCCTTGTGCTCGTCGTATCCTCCATAATTTGGCTTCACTTTATTATGATTTTAATATAGGTATTTATGTACCCATCGGAAATTAAGCCACTTTTAATTGGGCGTCGAATGGCAAAAATTTTGCATTTAATATGCGCTCTCGATATTAAAATATGCAAATTAGTGTTGCCTACTTTTAGGCGCCCAGCTGCGGAGCACGTAATCGAAATAAACGTGGAAAGCCTTTCCGTCCGTTCCATTTGGGCCTCAATTATGATAATAGCTAGGGGGGAGGGGGGGGGGGGGTCTGCCATTTGAAGGGGGCTCGAAGACAACGTTTGACTAATTACTTATTATAATTGCATAATATTTTTGTGTGCATCGTAATTGCTTTTTGCCTCGGTTTGGAGTTTTGGTCAAACAGCAGCTGCTGCTGCTGCTGGGAAGGGACTCATCAATCAATGGACAGCTGACAGCAACATATCGATGACAAAGTTGCGATTAGGTGTGAAACAGAGAGAGACAGGAAGAGAGACAGGATAGAGAGAGGGAGAGAAGGATATATAAATGTCGTTGCTGGTGCTGATAAGTAGCCCATTGTTAAGGGTAAACGGGCGAACAGACAACAGACAACAGAATCGAGGCAGCTAAGCCACACACAATAAGGAACCCTTTGCCAGAGTGACTCCAAACCACTTCCAACCCGAGCATGAAGAGTATTGCATTGCAGGAATACTTCCTTATTTCTTGACAATTTTCAAGTGACAATTTCCACACATACCAAACAAGCCCAGCATCGTTTTGTGTGGGACAAATGCTTTGCAATTTTTCCCGCCTTTGATATGCGAGACAGCGATGAAGAGGTGGAGAGAGATAGAGAGACAGGGAGAGATAGAGAGAGATAGAGAGGGGCTAAGAGGGAGAGAGAGGTGCTGAGAGAGAGAGAGGGAAGAGCAGCAGTCGCACACATTTACACATTTTTACGTCGTTGTATTCAAAATATCCTTAGACAAGTCGGCTGCTGCTCAAATGAATGTCGCCGTAAGTATTCCGGGTTGAACATCACTGTGCTCGGAGATGAGCAGCAGATGATTTTCATTCTGCCAATATTTTTCACAAATTTAATGTAGAATTTATACTAAAAATTAATTAAACAAATTGTATTATTAATATGTAAGCAATCCAACATAGGAAAAAGTCATAGCTAAATATGATAATTAGAGAATGAGAAAGGGAAGTAGAAGCAAGATATAAAGACACAGTTTCCACAGACAGAAATGATAATGTTATATATCATTTGCAGGATTTGTGATAATGTGACTCAACAAGTAAAAGTGAAGTGTAAGTGAGAAGTGAAAGGGAATCTCAGCTGTTTTTCGTTTGAGGTTTCACAGTGACTGCAGTTTTATTTGATCACTGGATGGTTCATCACTAGTGTTTTGACAGTTCCCATTTGAATCGATTGTTGATAATGCTGTTGATGACGCTGACGATGATCTGTAGATGGCAATGACGATGATGAATCGCTGTCGTGACAAACGCTGCACATCCCTTTCACAGCACTTCCAATTTCACGTCACATATAAATAACTTTGAATTTTAAGCATTTACATCTCGGCATCCTCAGAGCAGCTCTTTCTGCAGAGCTGCAGCCCCGTGGCAACTGTAGGGTAAACAAGTCTCTATCTTTCTCCTTTGAATGTGTATTACTTTTGATTGAAGATAATACTGGTTCCTCATGCTGCTCCTGCTGCTCCAGCTGCTCCTTGTGGCTCCACTCTGACTCCTCCAAGTTCTTTTTCCTTCTTTGATTGCCTGATGGCAGCTGTTTTGTGGTCCACGTCCACATGTTGGCTTGGGTTAGTTTTTGATTGATTTCTGTTTGGATTTGGCATTTGATGGGTCTTCTTGGCATTTGCCTGAGCAGCTATTGATTGGCACTCATGTGTTTAAGCAGGAACAAGGAGCTGGTAGCTGAAACCACCTGATCGAAAATCAATTTGTTTCTGTGTTTATTATGTTCAGGTGCATTTTTGTCCAATTTCACTCTGAGCTTGTATTGGGGGCAACTGCATTATATAATTGCTTTTCCATTACTCTCTTCGCAAATTGTATTTGGTTTGGTCTTGGGTGTTGCAATTGATTGTGTTTCGCTTGCCGCAAAAATGCATAGAATTTTCCTCATGCCCGTTGCCTAACCGTCTATCTGACTTATGTGCCGTAATTAATGCTATCTACTCGCATGCAGCATTAATTTGGTAAAATTTAGCAAACCAATGAAAATTCCATAGCAGAAAGTTAAAAGAGAATTTTGGCATGCTCTGTTTCAGCCATTGATGAAAATTTAATGAACTGTCAAAGCTGTGCGGGGTGCAACGTTGCGTATGCGTGATTTACGAGGAATATCTATTGAAACTGCGAACCAGAACAAAAGACTGTGGAAATTGCAACCAAGTGCCCGAATATTATAACAATTGAGACTGTTATATTCACTATGCGATGCATGTATGATGAATAAGTAATCCTATTAAATCTTACAATAGACAGCAGTTGGATGCATTCCGAGTCAGGCTACATTTTGAACTAGGATTGAGGTAAGGTATAAGCTGCAGATAGTGATGATTTACGACTGTGGTTGCAATCTGATGCGTTTTCTATTGTGAGCCAAAAACAAGTGCCTCAAATTTATCTCTCCCACATTGACTGACCGATCTCGGAGGTGTAGAAGTGCGTTTGGGGAGCGGGGATGAACATAATCTCAATGGATTTCTGCACGGTCGGCTGCATGGGTGTAATGGCATAATAAAGACACGACGAAATGGCTCACGAGTGTGCGGGTGTGCGGGTGTGCGGGTTTAAGAGGATGTGCAACTGCTGCCCCAACATGCCGCGGAATTCCTTGGCTGCCAGGCACTTTATCAACTTCCGGCATGTGAGCGACGCGGAAAAAGGGGGGAGGGGACATCGCAGGGCAGGACAACGGCAGGAAGAACGCAAATCAAGCGAAGCAAGCTATTTGAAAAGTTGCGGCGAACTGCGCGATAACAACGAGAAGTGCAACGTGCAACGTGCCACCCACCCAGCCACCCCAAGGCTCTACTTGGGGTTCCCTTGCATATTTTAGGAAGTGATTGCGCAAATGCATAATTTAATGACAGGCGATTGCGTCTGGAGCGACAGCTAAAGACGACGAAGGAGGGAAGAAGACAAGTTGCCCCTGCTGCAATTTTGATGGCCCGTTATGATAAATACATGAAGTAAGCGTTACGCATACACTGGAGACACACACACACACACACACACACACCCGTATATGTTTTGCATAATTCTCAGCTCTGCACTTAGATAATAAATTTGAGATTATATTACGCGAACTTTAAGAGAGGACTTTATCTTTATATAAATATGTAGCAGCTTAAATGAGATACAGATAAATAATGTGACAGTTGAAAATATTATTATTTGTTTGCCATTATTTCTTTACAGCAAATTCGTTTTGCAATTTAAGCCTGCCGTCATTTTCTTTTTCATTTCTTCCCGCCTTATTCACTGTTTTCCAGAAAAACTTGCCTGAGAAACTTTTCTTGAGAATAACTTTTCCTACAACGACTGCCAAAATCAAAGCCAATTTCAACTCGAGGCTTATCAATTTGCAAAGCACATGGCCCAAAACTTATTCAATTTGCCGCCATATGTTGCAATATCAATTCTGCTCACTTGCCTCTACTCGAACACCCCCAACACCCCCAACATCCCCTGGCGTAGGCGTTGCAGTTTAATTGAAAGCAAACCGAAAAAGTTGCATAACCAACTTGGCAAATGGCCTCCGACTCGGTTACATTTGACTGTCATAATTAAATAAGTTAACAAGCCGCCCAACTAGTTGGTTGTGTATGATATCAGCGGTTAGACGGTTGGGTGTGTGTGTGTGTGTGTGTGTGTGTGTGTGGGTGCACCGCCAATAAATGTAACTGTAACCGACTCTGTGGTTCACTTGAAATATGCGTAAGGTCATAATAATTAAATATCACTCATACGCACTGGTTAACAATATTACGAGCATCTCTCTACATATGTATGTATAATAAACAAGGCACTCGCTTGTCCTCGCTTACGCAACAGCACGCACAGACAAATTACAACAACAACAACAACAAGTGCAACAAGAGCAACTGCAACAATAAGAACAACAAGAACAACAAGAACAACAATTTGCCATTGTGTTTTTGGTCTGCTGTGCCATTTAATTTATAGACTACATTGTCGGCGAGCATCCTGACTCTCTGTCTCTCTCTCTCTCTCACTCTCTATGTATATCTGTCTCCCTTTCCACATATCTCGCTTCATCTCTCTCTATTGTTCTGCTTTTGTTACACTATGCTACACATTTCAGACATCACATTGTGCAATATTTTGCATTGAACATGACGCCAGGATTTTTCTTCTCTTAATTAAAAGGTAAAATTTTCAACAAATTTCGATAAAAAACATAGGTCCATTTTCCAGGAATCTCTAAAATATGCTTCACATATTTATTCCTTATATTACATATTAGTAAATGTAGATGGTTTAAAAGTTTATAAGTTAATCTAATAAAACAGATGATTTTTCCTGTGATGTTAGCTTTTTCTCTGGCTTTTCAGCAGTCAATAGCTAACAGAGAAAATTGCATTATTATTTTCTAAATTTCAAAAAGGATTTCCTCAAAAAGGAATTGCCTGCATTTCTGCATGTTATAAAATTAATTAATAAATTTAAAAAAGCCTTTCTAACTTATTAATATTATTTCTAAATATTATTTCTAAAAACAAGAACATTTCCTAGCTTTCAAAACGATTTTAATTTAAGGATCATTTTTGTTCTGAGCTTATGTTGCACGGTGTCAAGTAAGTAAAGCCTCTTAGACACATGTAAATTGTGTGCATAATTGAGTACTGTGCGTGTGTTGAAGAGCCGCAAGAATAATGCCAGAGTTACTTTGGCATATTTCATAATTCAATCGAAATTGTTGCAACATTTGAAGTAAAATAATTGTGCAGCATGTCGAAACTGCATTCCCTGAGATGAAATGGACGAAAGGAGCGTCCACATCCCAAAATATCTATATTCATTTTATGTGTGGAGGGGAGTCTAGGGGCTGCAGGGACAGCTGCTCATTATCATCTGGAGGAGCACACAGAAGGAGCTAAGCTAAGAGCTTAAAAACTTTGCTGGGACAAATCTGAAATCAATTAACTCACATTTTGTTGCTGTGCTGCAACTTTAGCTGCCTCAGCAGAATACGTTCCACACATGCAACGTTGCATTTGTTGGTCCTTGTGTGTGTGGGTGTTGGTAAGTGTGTGTTTTTGTGCTGTTATCTACAGGCGTCAAAGAGTCTTGCATTGTTCATGCTTTAAGCCATAATCCCGTCTAAGCCCACTCTGAACAACAACAAAAACCATATTAATTAGAGCGTTGCAAAAGAAAGATTAAAAGCTGTCCTTAAAGCACCGATATTTAGATATCCTTTAATTAACTGTTTAAAATAATGGACAGACTTTCGTTATACTGAATATAGCCAAAGTGGAGATTATCATTATGTTATAAACAATTTTAGCCATCAAAATGCGCTTTATTGTTTCGTAGTTTCCTTACAAACCTTGTTTTCAATTCGATATACCCTTTTGTTAAAGTGCTTAAAACCAGAACTTAAATATTGAGTGTGCAATTCAGATAAGACAATAGTTGTAAGTACGTCTTTAAAATTACATAATTGGTTCTGACAAATGCGCAATAAATGGCACTGAAATTTAAACAGATATTTAAGTGTTAAATTAATTCTGGTTATTATTATTTTCATTGCCAACATTTTATTTATTTTAAGCAGCGTCAAAACGGAACCGCAAATTTACCGATTGAAATTCTGAATCAAAACCTTACCACAAACTTAACATTTTTTAAGAACCACACTCAGGAACAATATCGGTTATTATTTTATAACAAATACAAAAAACTGAACACCTTAAAAAAATTCCTAGCAATACTTAATACGTTCTGAGACTGAAATCAAAATATATTTCGGTTTGAATCCTTGATTTCAGCTTGAAACATGTACTAATAACAATTGTTTATATTCAATAATAGTATTAAAGTTTTAATATTTAATGAGGTAGCCTCATAAATGGCTTACTTCGTATTCAGCCAGTTGTCTGCTTAAGCCAAAATTGTATAGGAAACAAGTGGCAACAAGTGGTAATTAATTGGCAAAGTTTGAAAAGTATTTTTAACTTGTTTTATTTTGTAAGTCTCAACCTTATCTTTTCTAGTTCTTAACTGTGGTAAGACACAACGTACGCATCGCAGCCATAATTGTCAGGGATCAAAGTGGAGGTTTTGTCTTGGCCAATGCATCAAATATATGTGGCTAAGTCGATTAGGGGCCCATTTCTAATTACCAGTTATTGTCCTGAGCAATCAATTGACTGCATACTGCGAAGCTGATTTGCCTGTGCTTCCCTCTAAGCCCACTAACTACACATTTCAATGGCGTCTGCACAATGGCCTCCTTGCAGTGGTTGCTTATCAGCAGCGGCAGCTGCAGCGGCGGGGTGCCAATTTATGGCAACATCTCGGACTTAGCCCTCACCCCCGCCCCCACCATTGACCTACCATAGCCTACTTAATGCTGGCATGCTAATTGCCAATGGCCAAATTGGCTTGCAGTCTCTCAGCTGCCAGTGCGGATTCTGAATTGCATTTCGTGTAATTTGGTCGAGATTTTAAGCTTGTGATTATCGAGGGAGCTGCGAAATTAGCAATCAGCTAGGATTTCTGGGCAAATTATGACCAACATAAATTGGGGGCAAGTTGTTGGCACCTTGTTGACAATGTGTGTTTGGGGATCTGCTGGTGAAACAGCCAGCAGGTGAAGTTTGTCAGGTGGGTTCAAATCAGCATTATCTTAAGCCCCAAACTGTTTAAGTTTGAGTCGATTTCCAAACTTTTTATTAGACAGATTATTGAATTTATATTCTTGTGAGCTTTAAATCACCCGCTTAAAATTTAAATAAATGCCCAGTATGTAAATGGTCTTCGATTCGATTCAATTGCAGTGAAGTTCCCTTCATTTCCCATCATTTCGCTGTCAAGGTTGTCTGGGCAACTCCTTAGCGCCATTGTCAACTCTCCAGTGGTTGGGCAGCAGTGGCATCTTCTTCGTGACTCTGTCAACGTCGCTGAACCAATTCAAAGCTATTCAAATTGCGTATCCATCTTCATTTATTTCATTTTCCTGTAATTTCCTGACATTTTTGCTGATATTTCGCAGCCCACGTTCCCGTAGCAACCAACCTCGCTCCCGAACGACCCCAACCCCCTACTCCCAACTCCCTACTCCTTACCCAGAAAGCAGCAGCACGTCTTGGTCTGGTCCCTGCTCGGAAATGGAAAAGTGCGCCAACTTTTCGCTTGAATTGGCAATGGTTACACCTTACCCACATCCACCTCCATTGGCTGCAGTTGCCAGCAACCGCAGTAACATCTCTACACCTACCCCTGCCCAAACTCCACCCACCCCACCCTCATGCCTTCCATCCCTTTGTAGACCATTTGTTGTCTGTGGTTTTTTTGCGGCGGTTGCAGCAACGGGACAACCTGTAATCGTTCTTTTGCGCCACATTTAAAATGTCTCCGGGTGTTTTGCTCCACCACCCGTTCCACTCCACTCCATAGCTGTCCTGTCTCTCTCTTTCGTCCTGTCTCGTCCCATATTGGCGTCTGTCCCCTGTCCCGGTGTCCATTCGTTCATGTCTTGTTAGCGTAAATCAAGCGTAACAAAGCGCCGCACGGCATGCTCAGAATTGAGCGCGGGGAATGGAGATAAAGGGGGGCAGAAAAATGGCAAGATGAGGCATTAGTCTCCCACTCCAACGCCAGATCCTGCTCATGCTTCCTGGATCTGCAACGCCTTCATCCAGGCTGTCTCAACTGGCTGGCAAAAAGTCGCCAGCAAATTTATTATGGCGCTCAAACGGAAATGCGCACACTAAACTGCACCACTGGGATCGGAATTTGGATTGGGCCATGGACCGAAGGCTGGTGCTGATGGGGCTGTCTCTGACTTTGGCCACGACTTCCGTGCTGACTGTCCTTTTTGGCAAGCGGACAACGTTGATTAAGCGCAAGAAGATTTGCGCTCCAGAAAGGCTTTGGAACGGCACAAAAGTTGAAATTGGCATTGTTCTCCGGCTTAAATTGAATGAAATCTGCTGAAAAAACGAACTAAAAGCGATTAAATTAAAAGCTCGACTCACAACTGATAACATTAAACAGAAGTGGAACCAGAAAGGCATTAATGTTAAATTTTATATTACTGACTGATTAAATTTACTAACCAAATTGAGACCAACTCAAATTAACACTTTAATCTCCTTAAAAGCTTTATGATTCTAAATTATTCTCGAACAAATCTACTCATTTCCCATTCTAATTGGGAGGAATTTAAATGCTGATTGCTAATAGAGTTTCACACCTCTGTACATATGTTAAATATAAATTATTAAATTTCGTCATTATTTAACGATGCATTTTCAGTGATTAAATATGGAGAACATTAATGGAGAATTGCCAAACTTGACTAATAAAATTATATCGCGAACGCAAGAGTTCACATGAGTGAAGCACGATTTGCTGATATATATGTATATATATAAATATATTTAACAAATTAAATGCAAACTTCAGCAATTTGATTGGCACAGCTAGAAACTAATAAGCACCTAATTGAATTTTCGCTGCCAAAATGTTGGTCAACAACGAGCAACTTTCCAACTAGCCACATCAGACTAATTCAATTATAAAGTATTAAAATTATTTGGCAAACAGATGAGCGCTGCTGCTATATTGACGTTGCCAGGATATTGTGGGTGTGCCACACACACACACACACACACACACACTGTTACATTTTGATTATGGCAACGTTGCACAAAAATGTTTACTATTTATTTATAAAATATTGGTCGACGGCTGTTTACAGATTTAGCCATGTTTCAGTTGAAGGCCCAGCTGCCAAATGGAGGAGGAGGAGGGGTTGGAATTAGTTTATTAAAATGACACAAATTTTAGTGTAATTTTAGCGAGTTTTCGTTTGTTGCGGTTGCCTGTATGCGTTTTAGTCCATTTAATGTGAAACTGCAAATAATTTTTGGCATTTTGAAAGAGGAAATGAAATGTCCGCAATGCAACTGGAACCTATTGTTGTGAGATATTATATATTTTCAGGGATTATTAGTATATATCTATGCAGTAAATTAAAAGCATATTTATAGTAGCTAAGCTTAATATTATATTTAATCAACTTTTAACCATTAACATTATTGAAGTGAATAAAATTTAAAGTGTCTCACATTCATTTTGCGTATCTGCACTAGTTAAATATACATAAAATCAAGTAAATGCAAGGCAAGCACATTATTCACACAAGTTATGGCCAGTCGATGCATTAAACAAAATGTTAAATGAAAATTTATGCGCCAAGGAGACCCAGCAATTTGCATTGAATGGAAAATTAAATTAATAATTCTTCCAATAAACATTTTCGTCAGCAATTCGCAAAATATATTAAAAATACAAATAAATATCTCTACTCACATTCTTTTTTCTATTTATATTATTTTATTTATTCAATTTATATGATATATATACATATATATATGAGAAAATCATGTCAATTTATTCCTGAAATACTTTTAAAATCCTTTTGCTTTAATTACAGAGTTTCTTTCTACATTTTTAGATTTTAGTTGCAGTATTTAATTTTATGCTATTCGTTTAATTTTACGATTTTCTAAATTTTTGTTTTAAATTCTAGCATTTATTTGATCGCTTCTGGGTTATCAATTTTCTTGCATTTTTTTGCGTCAAAATATTTAATTTTTTTTTAAATCTTAGCCTTTATAATGTATATTTAAAACTCAATTTTGCAAACTGTCAATAAATAAATACTCTTGCTTAACATGGCAACTTAGTTGGGATAAAGTTACTTCAACAAGTTAATTAAACTTGATAAATAACAATAAAAAGGGGTTCATATAAAAAACACTACATGTGTGACAAATAGTCAATGTGATAGAATGTAACCTTGGGTACATCAAATAAAATACAAACAGAAATGTGATCAAAATAAAACCATCACAATTTATCGTTAACCAATAATTTGTGCACAAAAGCTATGCTCCACATTGAAGTGAAATTTAATTCGAGAACATCTTTAAAGGGAATAAAAATACAAAAAAAGCTCGAGTCAGCTTCACATTAATTTGATTTAAGCATCGTTGGTTTTTTGACATTTTTATTGTTATTGTTATTGTTGATGTTGTTGCGCTATCGGAGGTTGGCGATGTTCATTGTTCTTTGCATTGCTGTGTCGCTGAAACGGTCTCTTGCATTGTTTTAAACATTTTCAAACATTGTTTTTGTTGTTGCCGCTGTTTGATTTGTTCTTCTTTTTTTGTTCGCTTTGGCTGCCCTTTTTTGCCGTTATTTATTTGCTTTTATTTTTTTTTTGTTTTGGGACCAGAACTGTTCGCCATTGTTAAATGGCATTTTCATGCTCAACTGGCGTCAAATATGGCGGCCAATGAGGCGGTCCAACGACCACGCCCCCCAATAAAGGGCCTATCAGTGGCAAGTTAGAGCTGCGAGGATGCAGCCAAGCGATTACAAATAAAGTTCCTGACACGTGCCACAGCCAGCAAGAGGCAGAGGCAGAGGCAGAAGCAGCAGCAGGTGACAGGTGAGCAGCATAATGTAATGCATAATGGATGGCAGCCTTGAGGCATGACCAGATCGGTGGAGTGGAGAGGTCAGGTAAATAATTCAAATGGGAAAATAATTTTCAAAATGCAAAACAATTTTATATTAATTATATTATGTATAGTTGCATACGAAATATATTATTTTTTTTGCAACGAGAAACCGCAAATTTGTAAATAGTTTGTTAAATTGATATGCAATTTATTTGATTTGAGAATTTACATAGCTTTTAATGTAAATGTGGTATTCTCTTTGCTGACCCATAAAATACGATTTGATATCTGGCTCATCTCCAGCTGTTTTTGTTGCTAACCCAATAATCACTTATTCATATGCTAATTTTATGTTGCAATACACTTTAAATTACAACAACAACAACAACCAGCTGTTATTAATCCCCATCATCATAAAATATGCACAAAAATCGAGTGTGTTTTGTTTGTGTTGCTGCATTTTTTTCGAATGAGATTTATATTTATTGCAGACAGTAGAAATTAAGGAACTTTTACCACTGTCACACTTTTATGCACTCAGTCCTTTATTTTTTATTGCATAATGCAGATTTGAATGACTCTCACTCGCCGAACAAATCCAGTGTTGGCTAAAAACAAAAAATAAAAATGTGGGCGTGTTCGTGGTCTGACTGACAAAGCGTAAAAATCAGTGCAAAAAGTTTCTACGCTCGCTTGCAGATGAGCTCGCTGTGGAACGCAACGAAGCGGAAACGGAACGGAACGGAACGGAACGGGAACGGAACAGAATTCAACTAAATCGCATAAATCTTCGTAAAGTGTCAGTGCGCATATTTCGCTGTTGTTGTTTTTTTTTGTTGCATTGCTTTATATTTATTGTTGTTGGTGTTGTTGTTTTGTCATTGTCAGCGACAGCTTTGCAATTGTAGTTGTTTATGTTTTTTATCATTTGTTGTTTGGGTAATTTGTACGCATTATCGTTTTCCTTTGTTTTATTTGGGTGTCATTTTATTTTTGCATTTTCGTACGCTGCAGCAATTGCCTGTCATCACTTTTTCAGTTGCGACCGTTTGTTTAATATTTTTATTTCATTTGTTTATTTGGCCACTTGCTCGTTGAAAGTGTGTGAATAACGAGTTGCAAAACGGAAATTAGTAACTGAAAAGTGTGGCAGGGGTGGGGGGTGCAGAGCCAAAAAGTTGCTCAACATTCATCATTAAACACAAAATGGCCAGCAGCACAAAGTAAAAACACAAAAAAACAACAACAACAACAGTGCTGACAGTGTTTGGGGGAAAAAGTGTTGGAAAGCGTGCTGGAAGCTCAGCAACTAAAACAATTAGCAACAGGCACAGCAATTAGAAGAAACAAACACGGAAAGAGTGACAAGAGGAGCAAGAGGAAGGGAAACGGGAGACGGGAGAGGGAAGATGAGAGACAGACAGCAGATAAATGCAAATGAGTTTCGAGTTACGCAACGAGTTTCACAGCAGTCAGCTTTCGGAAGGGCAAAAGCGATTAGCACGATTTATGTACATGTGCAATGTGCATGTGTGTGTGTGTGTGTGTGTGTGTGTGGGCCACAAAAGTTTTTCGGCTGGGCACACCGAAAGTTTTCCATTATGTGGTCAAGCAGCACATTGAGCACGAAGAAGAAGAAGAGTGAGAAATGAAGAGCGACTGCTGGAGATAAATGGTGAATGTCTGCACAGGATTGGCAACTTTTGTATTGCTCTATGTAAATTATAAATAAACAAGTGTGTTCTCATTTATTACGTCTTCTTCTTCTTCTTTTTTGACATTTAATTGCACTGGTCAACAAGCGATCTGAACTAGCTGACTTAGAGTAGCCCAATTAAACGTTAGGATGCAAACTTGTCTCAGTCTTGCAGCAGAGTGTAAGTGTTGGCCAGCCGCAAAGGGAGGAGGGAAGGGGGCAATAAAGCAAAAGTTGATTGCGTACATTGTTGCAGATTCATTTCCAGCACAAACGGGTGAGGGATGTGTTTTACTTCCGGTATTTAAGATAAAAAATTACAAGTATTCGGAAAACATGCAGGCAGGCGAAAAAATAGAAGCATCAGCAACAGAAAGTTGGACTAACGTGTTAATGAATGTGGCCAAAAGTGGGTGACTGGTTGCCATGCACTCAACACAACTTGACTCAAAAAAGGGCTGCCAATGGCAAAGTTTGAACAACTGACAAATTACAAAACTAATTATGTGGATTTATTAAATTTGCAACAGCCACGCAGAGCCGAGAGCAGCTTCAAGAGTGCCGGAGAATTGTTATAAATGGAATGCAAAGGATTTCTAGGCAGCTAATGCTAAAAAATGGGAGACTTAATTTGTTGTTTGCGGGGGAATCAAAATTTAATGCAAATAAGCGAAAAGTGCCTAAGATATAATATATTTAAATAAGCCCCTACGAAATTAATAGCACACATTCTCATACTTAGGAAAAGGCTAAACTGGGAATTGTAAGCCGGAACAAGTGTGGCAAGAAAGCAACCCATTAAATCAAGAATGATCTTCAAATGTATTTTAATAATCCTTGTGTGAAAATTAAGTAGCAAAAGAAGTAGAAATAAAGTTGCATAAGAAGTGAAAACTCGACTGTCTCACTTTCAATTTAGCGCCACACAAATGAAGGAATTTGCAACCGTATCTTCCAACTGCACTCTCCACATAAAGTTCAGCATTTTCAATACAAAACCATAAACTAACTGTAAAATACAATAAATCGCCCACATCGACCTCGACGTTGGAGTCGATCTCTGCAACAAATGGATTTAATTATGCGCCACACATTGCCAAACGACACTGGCGGGGCATGCAACCAGGAGGCAGGCGACAGGAGCCACGAACCAGGCACCGTTCAGGTGCATTGGCCTGGACAACGGTGACAATAAATTCCAGTCAGCAGGTGGGATGTGGTGTTGGAGGCGGAGGGTGGTGATGGGGTTGGAAAGCGTTAATGCAAGTGCACAAATGTTTTGTAAACAGACAGACAGACAGACAGAAAACAACAGACGACAACAGACTCATTTATATATATACATATCTACTATAAACTATTTACCATAATAAAAGCGTAGCTTGCGTAAAGGAATTCTCATTTTGCCAAAGGAATTTTGCACAGCTCCTCTGAACAAAATTAAAAACATACAATTTATGAGTGTGTGCGTGTGTGAGTGTGTGTGTGTGTGGGAGTGTCGGAGTGTGCGAGCAAGTGGCATAAATATGCTGGCTAAACAGCTGCCCCGACAGGATGCGGATGTACTCGACCGGATGTGCCATAAAGAGCACGACTTATATGCAACGAACACGAACACGACTCTCCACAGGTGGAGTCAACAAATGGATGGGGGGGGGTGGGTTGCGGGCACTTCACTTGGCTTAATTGACTACACCATGGCAACTTATCAGTAATAGGGGCAAGAACAAAGTCAAACATGTGTGTGTGTGTGTGTGTGTGTGTGCTTGTGTGTGTGAGGTTAATAACGTTCCATCCGCACGGCAATATTTAAAGCTTTCAATACGCATTGAATTGCAGCAACATCATTGACTGAATTTGGTTACAGATATCTTTCTGTTGCCAAAGTTACCCGTTGCCATAATTTGCAAAATGGCCAGCGAGAAAAGTAACCGCTCAGTTGCAGTCATTACACTCAGAAAAAAAGTACCTTTGATATTTAGAAAATTTAAAAAAACCATCTGGATTGCTTATTAGAGTCGACTTTTTTTGGTCGACACACAAAATACGAACAAGGAAAAAAAACAACAAATTAAAAATTAAAAATTTAACATTAACAAAAATAAGAAAACCTACAAAATTTCTGGTGTATTTAATTGGAAAATGATCCTGAAATTCGTTGCTGGGAAATTTGAGATAACCACGATCTGAATAATTCATATAAATTAGTTGAGATGCCCAACTACAAATACACTCGAAAGGACTTGAAATAATTTGTACATTTTTTTAGTTTTAAATTAATTTATAAACTTATATTTTATTTATATTATTATTTAACATACGTAACAATAAAGCCAATGTTAGCGTATTGTTTAAATATATAAAATTAAATAATAAAAAAAAAAAACAGAAAAATATAAATGTATTTAAATTTAATATATTCTGAATTAGGATTTTCTGATTTTCTTAAATTCAGGTCGATTTTTTTCCGAGTGTACAATTCGACCTCTCACTCACCTTCTTCAAATTGTGTCTCTATCTCTCGAGTGCAAACCTTTCTGCATGGATTGGCTTACCTGCCCCTGTCCCTGCCCCTTCCTCTTCCCCTACATCTGTTGGTCAGTAGCTGCATTTGTTGGCTTGGTAATTGACAGACATCTGTGTGTGTGTATTCATGTTGAAGTCCTGTTGTAATTCGTTGTTGGTAGAATGTGTTTTTGGCAGGATAGCAGCAGCAGCATTGACAAGTGCATGCAAGCAATCCAATAGATAAACTCAAAAAGAGACATTTTCCATAGCAAATTTAACTTGAACTTGGACAAAAGCATTAGTCACATTAGTCCAACACACACACACACACACACACACACACATACATGCATATACATACATATATTTACAATGAATTTTCTTGTTACATGGTCAGTTTAATTTCGGCATTTATTTATGTTTCAGTGATTATTTCCAATTACTTACTTACGAAAATAAAACAGTCAATTTTCTTGTTTGATGTCATTTGTACAGCATCAAAATAAAATAAACATAATTAATTAGCAACAACAGGAGTCATCTAATCAAGAGTGTTCGTCTTAAATATATGTTCTGTATTCATCTTAAAATTGTAATTTCACATTTGTTCTTGTACTATCATCATTTTGGGATTGCTGACATCAATGTAAAAACAGTACTGTTTTATTTGTATTCTGCAATTTATTAAGAATCCCTTTAATATTTTTAAATTTGTATAAAATAAATAACAGATATGTTTTAAATACTGAGAGAAAATCGTACTGAAATTAAGGGAATCATCATAGTTTTGGCGCCAAGATGAACTCGCCTTATTATTCAGAGAGTATCTATATTAAAGGATTCCCTTTTTAGATATTATTAATACACATTTATTATTAGATTTAACACATATAAATAGTTTTAAAAATTCATAAAAATGCCAATGATTATGATTTTATGGCGATTCGAAACACAAATCATTGTCAGTAATCCTCTAAACGTATTCTTTATTTAGTCCAGGATATGCATAAATATTAATATAAGCAAAACAAACAAACCACTTCAAAGACAGAAAGCATCTGCTGCTGAGGAGTGTCAAACATGCCAACGGGCGACAAAAGAACGTTTTTTACAACCCAGTTTTTTATGGCGACAATTGTAAATCGGGGGCAAATGACTCGGCCAGAAGCGAGTCTCGAACACATTTCACTTTTCCACTATCTCGTCTTTGAGCCAAATTTTCATTCGGTGTCAATTTTGCCCACCTTTCACAGCGCGTCAAATAAAATATTTATTGCTATCGAAGCATAAACCAAGCGAAAGCCAAAGAGAGCGAGCGGGCGAGCGTGACACAGAGAGATAGAGATAGAGACAGAGATAGAGACAGAGAGAGAGAGCACATCACGTTTGATCCGCAGCCAAATGCTGTAATCGCTAAAGCGTCAAATGTCAAAGCAGCAGCAGCAGCAGCAGCAACTGACGCTTGAACTTTGTCTGGCTGCTCACTCTACTCCTCACTTCACTCCCTACTCCCCCCGCGGGCTGCCCATCAAAAGCTGTTCGTTTCGTCCAATCTTTAGCTAATTAAATTTTTTTTCTGCCACACGAAAATAAAAATACGAAAAATAAGTAAAATGCACCCACACAAAGATGAATCGAATCCACTGTCGTCGAATCGCAGCGCATCTCGTCGCTGGGTCACGAAAAAGCTTAATGTCATTAAAATAAAAATATAAAAAAAAACAACAAAAAAATAATAAAAAAGAAGACCACAAAAATTAACTTCTCTATGGGAAAATAATTTATTTTTGATGGGAAAACCGTTGTCGTTTCTCTTTTGACAGTCGCTTATTGTTATTATTCGTATTTTTGCGCAATTTGCGTGTGATTTCATTTTTATATTTATTAAAGTACTTATTTTGTTGTGTTTATTTATTGACATGACATTTAAGTTTGTGGTGTGGAATTGATTTATTCAGTTAATGTCGCATTTTATGCAAACTTCGCGTCACCATTCACGTCATCATTTTCTACGGGATTAAATAAATGAATGTCTTCTCCAGTGTGGAACAATGATAAATGCGATTAGCACTATTCAAGTTTGTCGTGGAATTTTGACAGTTTTTGAATTATCTATTTTGGTAGGCCCAAAACAAAAATAATTAATAGCAAAATAGTTTGCAGAGCCACAGAATATCTATGTCATCATGACATATTTAATTTATTTAATCCTATTTGAAGAACATTTCTAACTTTCCACAATATCACGCAGATTATTCGCATTGCTGTCATAGGATTTGGCAGCTTCACGTTGTGTTTAATCTAAAGTGCAAAAACTACAACGAGAATAGCAGTAAAAGCAATAACATCTGTAATCACACTTACAACATGCCACCATATTGTTTTTCATCCTCCATCAGCTCCCCCATCAGCTGTTTGCCATAAAACGTATCTTATACAACCAGAGGACGACCCCCCGCCAAGTTGGACTCCTCGAGTACCCCAAAAACGAAAAACGATGCAACGATGTGGCATGTATATAAACAAATGTACATAAAAAGCTAAAACGTGTTTGCCTTCTTCGAGTGTTTTCTTCTTTACGAACACACACACACACACACACACATAATTAGTTGGCTGGCGCCCTCTGGCGAGAAGTGGCGACACACTTCGCTTATATCTTAGCGATAAAGCAATAAAATCGTTTTTTGTTTCGTCCTTAATTGGATAACAGAAAATGACAAGACAGATTTTATAAACTACAAATAAACTTTTCACACACATACATACATACATATGTATATACATATTTGTACAAGTTCTTGTTTTTCCTGCTATGCAATTTTTTGTAATTCTTGTGTTCTTTTTCTCTTTGGTTGCAGCTGTCAAAACGACATTGCTGTAAATTGACATTGCACTTGCTGGTTGCCATTGTTATTGTTATTGTTGTTGTTTCTTGTCATTTAAACTAATCGCCTGGGCACTTTGGGCTGTCATACTTCATTTTGGCATGTCTCTCTACTTAGCCGCACACTTCCTGCTCACCCTGCCCCTGCCCCTTTAACCTAAATAGATTGTCAAAACTTTACTTGACATTTTACTTTTGTTTGCACCGCCAAAGAGTTTCAAATTTCGCGCATTACCTGCCACAACTTGATATCGTTGTTGTTGTTGTTTTTCTTAACTTATTTAACAATTTCAAGTTTTAGCAGCCGCTAAGCGCTCTCTCGCTCTCTCTCTGTCTCTCTCCATTTGCTAGCGCCATCTGTTGATTGGGGGCGACACTACAGCTTGCTGAATTATTCAGCTGCCATTTTCAGTGTTAAGTTTTACTCACTTTTAGTTTTGTGCTGTTGTATTTTGATATCTTACCGAGAGGAAAATGAAAACAAGCAAGTCATTAGCTAAAGGACGGAAGGAAGGAAGGACTGGTTGAAATAGACTTTACGATAATGTTCTGATTCCATCTAATTTGTAAACGGAATTGCAAAATCATAAGCAGCCGTTTTGCCTTTTATAATATTAAAACTGCTTATGTTAATAAATCATAATATATATTATTTTAACTAGTTGTTGAAACTCCCTAGTATTGTAGACAAATTAGAAAGAAATACAACTAAAGTCAATTATTAAGTAATTTTGTTCAAAATAAATGAAAACATATGTTTTTTTTTTTGTGTCAAAACACTTTTCTTAAAAAATAGTTTACATGTTAATCTTGAAATCTGACTTTGACTATGCCAAATTATAATTTTAATTTAATATAAAATAAAGGTACTTACGCGGCAACAATGGCTGTGGCTTAATTTTGCTTGCACCCTTCGAATTCATTGTTTGCTGTTAATCTTGCATCCTTAGTTGTTTGCTCTGCGCCGTTCCACTGCCCGAAGAGATCCTCGAGCTGCGCCGGCATATTACAAAACTTTTAACTTCCACTTCCAGTTTTGCATCCTCATTTATTTCGCTGCTGGCGTCAATGCAGCTTGCTGCCATTCATTCACTTTGCGTATTGTTCAAGTGTGGTGATGGGGGTGGATGAGGGGAATACGGGTTAACTTTTACTGTTATGCATATCAGTTCACTTTTAGCACTGGCGAAGAAATTTCATTTCGTTTCCTTAACGAAACTTTGCTTTGGCTTCTTCTGCTTTGCGTTCTGCGTTTCGCTTTTCGCCTTTCGCCTTTCGCCTTTGAACTTTCCGTGCAACTTTATTTGCCGGACACGAATATAAAGGAATAAGCATAACGTCAATAAGTAAATGCAAACACACCCAAACACCCAACCACACAGACACACACACACAGTCGGAGTAGAAGCAGTTTGCAGTTATTTGTGGGTATTTTATTCAGAATTTCTTTATTTCTTGTGGCTGCACTTAAGTGAAAACTTTATTAATAGTTTCTACTTTGTGGCATGCCACACAAGTCAACAAGTATTTTTAAAATTAAATGAAGCCAGTCCAACTTCTGCCACTGGTTGGCCAAATCCCTTGTCGGCATGCAGGCAACAAAGACACTCAAGTCAGAGCAAAATTCTCTGGCAATTCACACTTGACAAGATTGCCATACTTTTTCAACAATACAAAAATTAAATTTGTTCATAAATTGTAATCATAACCACATTTTGTCTAGGTAAAGTTTCGAACATTCCATTGTTTTTTAAGTGCTAAATTTAAAAAAAAAAAAACTGTTGAATGAATGTTGAAGAATGAACCATTCTTTAAACTTTTACTTGGTATTACTTAACCTTTTTCTTGATATGTTTAAATTTACAGCTAATGTTTTTCACGAATCTTTTGACAGATTGTCGCTCTGAGCAACAAGATGAGTTGCATAATAACAAGTATATTTATAGAGTTTAATTGGGATGTCTTGGTAAATTAAAAACATTTTCAAAGTATTAATTAGCTGCAAATTGCTTGGTTATACTTAACTAGCTGAATTATCGAGCGAAAATTAATTTTATTCACCATAAATAAACTATAAACTTTAAGCAATTATGGATTTACAGACATTTTATTTATTTTCGTGAGAAACTCAAAATTGCAAAATATGCATTTTTATACCCTTAACCCAATACAAATGGGTAAAAAGGGTATAATGGTTTTGTGCAAATGTATGTAACAGGCAGAAGGAAGTATCTCCAACCCCATAAAGTATATATATTCTTGATCAGGATCAACAGCCGAGTCGATATAGCCCTGTCCTTCTGTCCGTCTGTATGAACACGCGGATCTCAGAGACTAAAAGAGCTAGCGACTTTAAATTTGAAATATAAGTTCTCGTGTTGTAGAACACTTGCAGAACTGAACATTTGAGTGCAAATCATTTTAAAGGGAAATTTGCTAATAAAACTGAAATATATTTAACAACTGGGTTAAGGGTATATCGTAGTCGAGCCAACTCGACTACAGCATCTTACTTGTTTTATTTGATGATAATCAGTTTTCATATTACCCATTTTATTTTTTAGTAATTTGTCAATATATAAATTATAAATATACTATTTAACACATTACCTGTGAATATGAAATATGTATTTACATATATATGTATGTGTGCACATATTGATGGATGGGTTCGCATTGAAGCTGAATGGAGAGTCGATCACATTAGCGGCTTAAAAGTTCTGGGAGCTCTTTCAGCACAGCTGACCCCTTTGTGTGTGTGCGTGTGTGTGTGAGTGTGTGTGTGTATGAATTTATTTCGCACACATTCAGTTTAATCAAGCGGCTTTTGTTGCATAGCCAACGCCAGCGCTGTGGCCCCTCTATCGCTGCGGCCACCCCCCACTATTGTATGTGGCATGGGGCAGGCAACAGCTAACAGCATTGTTACACTTTTAAACGGTATTTTTTTTACGTTTAAATATGCGGCAAAAGGTAGTTGAACCACATGGATCCGATGGCAACTCCTCCTCATCTAGTCTAGTTCTGATTGTGATTCTGATTCTGGTTTTTGGTTTGAGGTCTACTCTGCTCTGGTCTACCCTGGTCTGGCCTGGTCTGGTCTGGTCTGGTTGGGTCGGCTCCAATGCGGTTCATTAGCGCACCAAATGCGATTTGGTCTTTTGTGCTGCGGCCTATCCGCAAGTCACCTATACACATGCGCAGCGTGGGCGGGGTTATGTGGCAGGGGAGGAGGGGTCGATGTCGCCTCGCTTTGGCGGTTGCCTCTCAACTAGAACACATGAGCACGTAATTTAGTAGCCGCTTTAGCGCTTTTGTGTGAAAATCACAACGACAACAAGACACAGTTCCCCTCTCTCCACTCCCTCCTCCCCACCCCCCACTCCATTAAACCATGCGGTGGCTTGTTGTTTATGGTCATGTGCCTCATTGGGATCACAGGCACTTTGTGTGTGTGTGGGTCCGGTTTTTGCCGTTAATTCCTTTTTATTAATAGCCAGCAACACAATAGCAAATGTTTTGTGCAAAAAGAGAGAAATCGAGAGGAGAAAAAACTTATTTTGTTTGCTAAACGCAGACTCTACTTCCATGACGTAAAACTAATCAGTTTTCTGCTTCGGTTTTGGTCTTGGCCCGAACTCAAACTCAAAGTGGTGTAATTGCCTTGCAAAATGGAGGGCAATTTATTATTGGTCGAACAAAAAGTAAGCCATTTACGATCAATTGTAAAAGGCAACAGCCACAATGCCGTCAGAGTAGTAAAAGTAAATAGATTCAACCAAAGATAGTCTCAGAAAAACAAAAAGATAATTCTTATAAATATTTTATTATGTGTCAGGCAAAAGTGCTGCTTATCATTTTGTTGCCATATAATTATGGGAAATTGGCGATAAATCACATTTCATTTAAAAACCAAAATGCTGCAAAAAAAAAGAAGAAGAAAAACACTCGACACACTCGACACTATCAGCAATGAATTCATCAAGAGATAATGAAAGCCTTTTGAATTTATTAATGCTGCCGATAAAAACTTAAAAATACAATACACATACTACATTGTTATAAATTATTAGTGAGTGGGTTGGGGTGAGTTGGGATGGGATTCAGAAGGAGAGTGACGCACTAACCCTACTCCGCATCGCTGGCGACGGACATGTCGGGAATCAGATCAGCATCATCGTTGACTATATATTTTAGATGTGGTTTAGAAATATAATATATACAGGTTTCTACTGCTTACCTGCATCGTAACCATCGGCAGCAACAGACATGTCGGGAACTAGATCAGCGACCATTTTATTATTTACAGTTAGAAATACTCCTCAAAAACATAAAATATTCAATAATTACCTGCATCCAAAGCATCGGCGGCAACAGACATATCAGGAATTAGATCAGCATTATCGGCGTCTATTTTATGTCGGATGTGGAGTTAGGAACAACCCTTACAAAAACTTAATATTTAATAATTATATTGCTTACCCTGATCAAAAGCATCGGCTGCCTCAGACATGTCGGGAATTAGATCGGCATTATCGGCGTCTATTTTTTGTCGAATATCGAATTAGGAATACCCTAGATATATAATTAATATTTCATAATTATATTACTTACCCTGATCCAAAGATATGTCGGGAATTAAATCTGCATTATCGGCGTCTATTTTGTTGTATATCCAGTTAGGATTACTCTTGATATATAATTTATTTTTCATCGTTTTATTTCTTACCCGTATCCAAAGCATCGTCGGCAACAGATATATCAGGAATTAGATCAGCATCGGCGTTAGCTGATTGAATGCACAGTTAAAGCGGAACAGTTTCAGCTACTAGACGCCAGGTGGCGTGACTTACTCTCGTATTGCTCAGCATCGGCAGACACAGACATGTCGGGCACCACAACCGGTGGGCTCATGAAACGGAAGATCGGCAATGGAAGCTTGGCGGGCAAGTCGTCACCATCGCTGGCCACTGACATATCGGGCACCACAACCGGTGGGCTCATGAAACGGAAGATCGGCAATGGAAGCTTGGCGGGCAAGTCGTCACCATCGCTGGCCACAGACATGTCTGGCACCAGATGAGCATGATTCCAGTGGAGCTGTGGCAGCACAGCGCCATAGACGAGGGGCAGCAAAAGGGCACAGATTGCTAGATACTTCATTGTGGACTGTCTTTAAGTCACTAAACGTGCGAGCCAATTGATTGAGGCCTTTTATGGGCAAAATCTTATCGCCAAATATTTAATTTACAAGCTGGCCAGTTTGGCTCGTCAGATAAGATTCGCGTCAAAACAACCTGGTGTAAATAAATACTGTCGCCTGCTTCGCCAGAAACTTGAAGTGGTTTATTGGCGTGGTTGTTGCACCCTTAAAAACCCTGTCCTAAGGGCCCTTAAAGCGGTTCGCGTGTTAAGCACTCAATTACAATTTGGGTCGACAACACAAACCTTGAACCGTGTCTTTCCGCTTTGTTCAGATATCTTACCTGTTTCTCTACCTGTAAGAAGACCCTTTGTGCCGAGCAACCCCTATTAACCCTCAAACAAAACAACAAATTCGATCACTTAACAACTACAAACTTTATTTCAATATTTGGATTAATATTTTGAAAAAAAAGGTAAACATTTTTTTTTTGTCTTCAGTGACTTTTGTTAAGCAATATTCGATTCCTTCGAGTAAAGCACTTGGTTAATATGATATAATAAGATATGATAAACAGAAAGTTCGTACATTTTTAAAGAATATCTAATTTATCGTGGCTGTTAAGAAATAAAATAAAAAAAATATGAAATTCATTTGAAATATTTAAACTTTTGTTGCGCTCATTGAAAATGTTTTGTTCGGCGCCTAATTTCCCGTTATGGCCTCTTCGTTCTCGTACCCGATGTCCTGCGGCTCACGCTTCAAGCGACTCATGTCAAAGTCATCCGGTGCAATGATGCAGGACATTTCTGAGTTCTTCCGTGGCGGTGGGGTTGGGGTGGCCATGGGCGTCACAGGGCGTTGAACCGGCTGTGAGGGAGCTTGTACGTCGCCTAGGAGATTGGCAACATTGGCGCCGCCAGATGGCGCTGGCTGTTGTTTGGCCAGTTGCGGTCGCACCGGGGACATCGTTGGCCTCTGCGGCACGTTGCCCTTCACATTGGCAACCACAAAATTGCGCCTCTGCTGCATAGCCTTCGTCATGATCGAGCTGTGCAGCTCACCACCAACACCATAGCCAGGAATAGCAACCGAAACCGGACTCGAACCACAGTTGTTCTTGCCGCCGCGCACCACATTGGGCGTGACAAAGTCCTTGAAAGCGCCGCCCTGAATGTTGGTTATCTGTGGTGTCTTATGCACCACCGGAGAACAACTCGGACCATTGGGTGAGTTTTGGCGCGGCTGGACTCCGCTGCCGACGGGGCGGCGCATCAACATACTGTTGCCAGGAATAACGGCTGCAATCGATTGTCCACCAGCGCCAGCAGCGGAGGGACTTTGGTAGTAGCGAGCTCGCTGCTGCAATTGCGGCACCAAGGGAGCCGTCGAGCCGGCAGCTATGCGGCGCTTCAGCATAGCGGCATCCGTTGCCGCGGTTGAGTTGGGTGCCAAAGTGGTGCCGGGACCAGGAACACCAACCAAACCCCCACCCCCACCACCGCATACCGAGTAGCGTCTGCCCATTTGGTGCACAAGGAGGGGCGCCTTTGGCGCGGCGACAGCTGAGGGCATCACCCTAGGACTGCCAGTTACACTGGCATTGGTACTCTGGCCAGGCGTCAAGGATGGCAGGGCTTCCTTTGACTTGCCGATGTTGGCGGGCATAAAGAAAGTGCCGATGCGACCGGAGCCACTCGGGGTGCCACTCGAAGCGCCACTGTTGCCGTTACTCTCAATGCTGTCGCGACGCGGCGGGACAAGGGCCTTGCCACAGTTGTTCGTCTGCAAAACGCGATACATTTTCCGTTCCTCGCCAACTGGCGCCAACTCACCCGCTCCTGGTGACTGTCGAACGATGCGCTGGATGACTTGTGGCTGCTTGGATGGCGCCACACGCTGATTGGCAACGGGCGAGGTGGAAGCGCAGCCCGAGGGCTTATCCGGCGTATGCTTAATAGCGCTCACCATGCTGACAAGCTCCCTAATCAGACGCAACTCCCGATCGGTGACATGATCGAAGCCCGAAGGCGTATTTATATTAAAGTGCTGCACTTCACCGTTGTTGGGAAAATCGGTGGCATCGTCGAATGTCTGCATTAGAGCAAGGAATATCTTCTGCTTGAAGTGCAATTTTTGACGCGGATTCATCTCCTTCATCTGCGGGCGCAGCATATCCAAGAAGTGATCATCCGAAAAGATGTCGGGCGGCTCCGTCTGAATGCCCCGCTCGCAGCGCTTGAACAAGGCCAGCATGGACTGAGTTACGCTTACAATGGGCGAGGCGGTTATCGAAGCCGTCTGCGTTGGAAAGTTCGAAACGGAGACGGAGCCGGAGTTTGAATTGGAGTTTGAATTGGAGTTGGCGCTGTTAACGGTGCAATTGGGGGAGCTAATCACCAAAGTGTTAACATTCGAAACGAGGCGCTGCGACGACTGTTGGGATGGGACTTTGGGCGGGGGCTGGAATTGGGACGGGGACTGGGACTCCGGCTGAGTCTGCGACTTTGCTGCCGCTGTCGATGTGACCGTGGCGGGCAGTTTTAACACATCCGCGGAGCTAACTGGGGCTGAAGCACGTGGTCCTGTATGTATAAGGGAGGGGATCGGCGACATGCCCACAGCAGCGGCTGCAGCTGCCAATCGGTTTGGATGCTCCTGGCGAGCAACGGTATTTTTGGGATGCAACTGTGCTTGTGGTGCTTGTTGTGCTTGCGATCTCTGCTGGGGCAACGGAGCACCACCTGGGCGTCGGCCCAAGGCCACCTGTTGCAGCTGTGATGGTGGTGGTGGTGCTGGTTGAGCAACAGTCCCACGTGGTCGTGGAAAGATGTCATCGCGATTGCTCACAGTCGGGCTGAGGTTCCTGGCAGGAGTCGACTTGGGGGTTGGTGTCTTTGCCGTCTTGGCTGGTGCGCTGACTCTGGGCAGGGGCAGCATCTTAACGGGAGATGTGGAGCTGCGCAGACTGTTGGCGGCAGCAATGGACATGGATCGCTTGCGCTGCTGACGTGTATGGACCGGCTCGACGATCTTGGTGATGGCTTGGCTCTTGCGAGTGCGACGCAGCCTATACCCGCCGCCAACGCTGGCGGTCTCATCGGGACTTTCGTAGCCCATCTGATGCTGGAGGGGTTGTGGATCTGTGCCGATGGGCGATGATGCCTTCTTCTTGCCAATGATCAGATTGTTCGATGTTCGATTGCTGCTCCTCTTGATGAAGAACTCCGGAATTTTGAAATCACTCGAAGCCGAGTCGAATGGGGAAGTGGGCGTGGCAGTGCCCTCGGCCGAGTTTGCCTCCTGCTCCTCCTCGTCTGTTTCGGTGACGCTTCGCTTGCGTTTATTACTCTTCTTTTCCTTTGCTTCAACTTTCTTATCGTTTCTGTTGTGATTCATTTCCTTCTCCTTCTCCTTGTCCGTATATTCGTCGTTGTCTTCGACTTGAGCTTCTTTTTCCTTTCCTCCTGCTTCTGCTTCCACTTCCTTTGGCGGCTCGGCAAGTGACTCACGATTTAGATCAGTCAACGGTTGCTCCTCCACTGGCTCGTTGTTATCCTCGGAGCCGTCTTTATAGTTGATTGACTCGAGCGTCGACTCTTTGCTCATGCTCTTGCTGTCTCGCTCACGCTCGGAAGAGCACCAGTCGCGCTCACTCTGACTATTGAAAGACATGTACGGCTTTAGGAACTCAAGCTCTTCGGGCATGTGATAGTTATTTTTTCGCCAAATGTGTTTACGGGCCTCGGGCGCGTTCAGCCAACGCGTATAATCGTCACGAATCTGACGCCAGCGTCGCTTGCATTTTTCCACTATACGCGTGGGAAAGACAGAGAAAAAGAAGGGGAGAGAGAGAGAGACACATATATGTATTGAGCGTCAGGTAGTTTGAGTGGGTGGTTTGGTGGTTTATTTCGATACCTGGTCGGCAAAAAGACCAAACAGATGGTCAATTGAGACGGACAGACCTGACCTGATCTCAACGTTCCTAGATCGTTATATGCGTTAGTCTAATCCCAACTCAATAAGCGCCATAAATGAAAACACGTGCGAGTTCAAATTGCCCATTTACATCGTGGTTTATGGATTAGTCAATGTGCCAGGTAAAAATTCGTGTATTATCTTCTAATATGTATTATTCTTATAAATCAATCGAATACTTGTGCAACACTAGCACATCTACAATGTCATCGGAAAACTGGTGGAAAAGTCCTTCTTGCGTACTTATGGGGGTGATCCTATGTCAGAACTCTATCTTAAAACTGCGAAAAATTCGGGTTCTTGAAAATTGAGGCGTTCGAAATTGGCATGACCCGAAACTTGTATACTAAATATACGAATATACCCCTTAAAATTGAGGACCGCTACCAGTAATCTACCTTCAAAGTTTGGTGAATCTAACTCAAAATCTGTTAAAGATATACGTATTTCTGATGATACGCATCTACGGATGCGAACTTTAAAGTCTGATCTGGTCATAATCAGTAATTTACCTCGCATATTTTATGACTAGACTCTAGTGTGTGTGCAATTTGTGGAATTTTACGATTTCTGTCGGGTTCCAAACCGATTTTTACCACTGACAAAAATAATGGTGGAATATACTTTTAAGTCTCTAGCTTTAATGACATCGGTAAAAGTATATTTTTAGCATTAGAGTATGTCGAGTCCACCGGATAAAAAACAAACAAATAGACACGCCGACGTTTGTGTACTCTGCTGACCGGGGATACCCTATATTGTTTCAGCAGATGTGGCTTGTATGTACACGCCTATCTACATACCATAACTTATTATCATATTAGGACCTATTATTTGTAGTAGAACTATATGATATAGTGGTCTGATCCGGTCGGATCCGAGAAAAATCATTCTGAATTTAAATTAATTTTTTATAATATAAGCAAAAAAAAAAAAAGCAAATTTTGGACACTGTTTCTCGTTAAAATATGAAAGTAAAACAAATTTTATAAAAATATAACCTGGAATTAAGAAATTTTTAAAAACATACTTTTCCAATAATAACTTGCGTTCCCCTTGGTTCCCCAGACGGATTATTTTTCTGTGTTTGCACTATCCGCAATATGAATAAAGACAAATTCCTTGTTTTATAAATATAGTTTTGAGCTTGAGAAACCAGTTTGCATAAAAACAGATGGACGGACAGACAGACTTAGCGAATGATGCTGATCAAGTATATATATACACTATATGGGGTCGGCAACGCAGCCTTCAATTCTTTACGAAAATTAATTAATAACAAACAATTTTGCATACACTGTAAGTTCGTAATTTTCCAATACGAGGGCTTCAAATATACTGGTCTATCCAAGAATGAAATTTCAGTCCAATTTGCAGCTTTTCTCGCCACTTTATTTCTTTATGCTTATCTTCGATATACTTTATTTTGATCCCCAGTCAACAATCAATATTCAAGTCCGGTTTCTTCTTGATATACTATATGAATGATTTTTAGAAATGTTCACACAGACTACAGACTAATTGTAGCTTAAGTCAAAATACATTTGACATCGATTTTCCAAAATTTGAATCCATAAATCCTTAGTTAAAATACAAAAATCACAAAAACAAATTTGTCTAGCCGAAATATTTGCTAATTAAGCGACTTTATATGCATAAAATATTTAAATCAGTTCTCAGACAGACGAATATGATTATTGCTCTTAAGCAAATCTACTTGAGTTGAACGTGATGTGAACCTGAAAAAGTGGAGGGAGTAAAGAATCCATGCAATTCACTAAAATTGCAACTGGGCCGCAGCTCGACTCTCAAAAAACGATGTCAGTGATTTACTTAAATTTATTAGACAATCTCTGAATGAGCAGAGTTTGACTCTAGCTTCAAAATAGCGGGAAATATTTGGGGTTTATCGATTTACATATCGTGATATTACGACATGTTACCGATTTGCAAGTCCCTCAGTGACCGTTGCTGTCGAGTTTCTACTCGTTTTCTACCCTGAACATATTAAAAATATGTAAAAAGGGTATAATAATATTGGAATATTGCTTTATTTTATCGATAACTGTCTTCGATTCTCGATTATCGATACATCGATAAATTCCACAATTTAAAAAGCAAAGGCTTTTAATGTATACATAATATGCATACATAAATTATTGATAAACTGCCCAAATTTCATAAAGATCGGATAAGAAGTTATGGTAAAAAAGAGATGGCACGATATTTGACGCGAGCGCAAATGTGTGTGTGGGTATTCTGAAGAACCCCGTTACCTATGATGTAATGTACGGACGAATGCATGCATGCATACATGTGTATGCACGTGTTTTCATACAGTTATCCATAAAAAAAAACAAACTTGATCTGCGCCTGGTACACGAGAACCTATGTTTCAAATTTCATGTCTCTAAGATCTAAGATATTAACGAAAATAGAGTCTAATAATAGAATCGCAAAATGTAATTGAACGATAAATTGCTCATAACCGATAAGTTGCACATGTGACCATTTCTAATCTTTGCCTAATAGTTTAAAATGCTCAAAAAAGTATTTTATTAGTTGTATTAGAGACAAAATACTTGTTATAGTGCTGCACACAATACATAAACAACTTAATAGTTTGCCACAGTAATATTGGATCATTGTGATTATTAATTTAACTTACGTTCTTTAATTTTTTCACTCTTGTTTTACGCAACACACAAACGAAAATAATAATCGATAGATGAAGGATACGTGTGAACTTTGATAAATAGTATCGATACCATAAATAACAGAGTTTCAGCACACTGATCAAATAAAAGTAAGACTTTGCGTTTTACCAACACCTAAAATAACACTTATGTTTGTTTTATTACCCACGCTAATATCAAAAATGCTATCAAATATTTATTGTATATGATTTTAAAATATTGCAGTTAATTTGAAAAATAATTGGTAAGAGAATAGTTGGCCAACAAACATAAATTCAAGCATTCGTTAAAACCAATTTGAATGAATGTGCTTTCAAAAATTACCAGCAATGACAGAGCTGCCAACTCGCGTGCAGCGCGCGCCACCAAATACAGCCGATATGCGATAACGATAAGCGCAAATGCGCACGCCTCACTTTGCAACACTACTTACCCGACTCTCCGACCTCCAATGACACCAAATCCCAGCAATTCTCAGATGGCAGTCTTTTCCTATAATCGTCATGATTTCTATCATACAAAATCGCTTGTTTTTGGAATTCGCGGCATAGTTTGACATTTTTTTGTCTTGTATCCATGGCTTAACCACAACACACACACACCCCTGAGCACTTTGCGTCAATTTTATGTCTTACTTCAACACGACAACTGGCGAGAAACTTGACCGACACCAACACGCTCTGCTGAAATAACACAACTGGCAGAGCTGCGAGAACAACACATATACACACATACACACACACACACACATAAACATTCAATATGCCAGCAGAGAGCGCGAGAGTGCCAGAGAGAGACGAATAATGTGTTGGTGTTGGTAATTGTGATGCAGACTAAAGTAGAGGGTTGCATTATTGCTGCCGCTGCCGATTTTTTTTTCGATATCTATTAAAGTGCCACGACAAGGTTTTTCTTGGCATTCATAATGTTTGTTGCAAGCTTATTAAATTTTTATGATATGCACAAGCTGTTTCACAACTTTGGCCTTCACCATATTTAGTTTATAAGTATTAATAATAATAATAATACAAAATTAAGCTACGGAAAACCAGGGCTTCATCACAATATCATTTTTTTTTGCGATGTGAGCAACCGATCCAACATCATTGCCAGCAGTTATTATTATTTACACACTCGCTATGGCAGCTGATTTCAAGCTGGCAGTGCTGTGTCACTCCTCTTGCGCTCTGGGAGCGCAGCTGTCAATGTGTGCGTGACCAGTGGCGTGGTGCTGTTTTCGAAAATGCTAAGGGTTGCTAGTCGAAGCACTTCGCAATCCCCTTCGCTTTGTTAGTCATGCAGACTCTGCCCATGTGTGTCAATTGAGTGCATTTGTTTTAGCCGGCAAGCAAACTGTTTTGCGACAACAACAATGCGTATATGATTCATTTGTTAGATGTTAGTAAGCTTTCTGTTAACGCTCAAACATCTATAGGAGCTTTTATTTGATTATTAATATCAACAAACGAATTCGAGTCGCAATATTAAGTCTCTTATCAATGCTAAACTGCTGAGAGACTGAGAGGCACCAAAAAGAGAGAGCGCGTTAACCCAAATAAATTGTATCGGTGTTTGTGTGTGTGTGTGCGTGTACGAAACTCAACAACAGCAATTTCACCGCGACAGCAGCAGCAGCAGCGACAACAGCAGCAGCAGCAACAGCAGTAGTTGTAGCAACAGCAGCAGCAACAAAAGGCAAACGAAAGCGACTGCAAATCTTAGCAATTCCAGTGCAAATAGCAATAAACGGATCTAACAAATTACAGGTAGGTCGAGTGTTGCCACAAGCCAGCATATTTCGATATTAATGTGAGTATTGCTGTTGCTGGCATAGCACAGAAAACGCGCCAAACAGCTGTTGCGCCCTCCACAGACAACCGACAACAGACAACAGAAACGTCGCAAACATTTTGAGTGCAGACGTGCAGCAACTGGATTTCGTTTCTCTTCTCACCTGTACACGCTACGGTGTGTGTGTGAGTGTGAGTGTGTGTGAGCGTCGCTGACAGTTTGTTGCTTTGGAAATTGACGCAAGCAAGTTGCAGTTTTGCATTGGAGTTTTATGTTGTGTTGTGTTGTGTTTGCTGCGCAGTTGACGGCTTGAATAATTTGCGTCTGTTTTTGTTTTTGTTATTTGATTTGCAGAGTCAACGGCAACAGCAGCAGCAGCAGCAACCAAAATGAACACTCGACGCAGCACAGGAAGCACAAACAACAACAGCAACAACAACAAAAACAACAACAACAACAACAACAGCAGCAGCAGCAGCAAAAAGAGCTTGAACAACACTTTGTATGGCGCAGCGCTGACCACAAAGACGATAACACCGGAGTTGCACGCGATCAATGCGAAGATCTGTCGATTGGTGGAACTGCATCCCTGCATGTACGATCGCTCGTGTCCGACTTACATGCGAAAGTCGTATGTGGAACAGGCATGGGAGGATATATCAAAGAAAATGAACGACTCCGGTAAGTGGCACATTTCACAACACTAGAACAGAATCGATGACTTATCCATGCCACACAGTTGACAATTGCAAGGAGCGCTTCAGGAATATACGCACGAGTTTTGCCCGCTCCATTAACGTGCAGCGTGGCTCGAATCGCATCAAGCCGTATTATCTCAGCGATGAGCTAGAGTTCTTAAAGAGGCACATTACGCCCGGCGTGCCGGTGCCTGTCAAGGGCAGGCGTTCACGAGACGGCAATCGGCGGGGCGACGATAACGACGATTATGACGACAACGAGGATGAGCATCATGCGGGGGCACTGCTGCATATAAAGCACTCGATGAGCAGTGACGGCAGCACCGACGACAGCTCTGAGTGGGTGGCGGACGAGCATGCGCAGAGCCTGGCCAGCCAGACGCTGGATAAACCCGAGTCTGAGTTGCTCTCACAAAGCGATGATGCCGAACAGAAGCCGACCAATTTGCAGGTGCAGCCGATTGCCACACAGCAAACCTGCCCCTTTCCGCCCAAGAAGCGGCGTCGCTTGCCCGCCGACCTGATGGCCAAATCGAACGAAGTAAGCAAAAGTAAAAATTAATCACACACAAATTTGGCCTACTAAAGTTAACTCTATTTCATCTACTTACTCCTTCCACAGGTTACTGCAAATAGCGCAGAGGCGGAAGATTCGCCCGTGGATACTAAGCCGGCAGTGATGGACTTTGATGACGCCTTCCTGCAGGGCATTCGACCCGAAATGAATCACATGAATTTCCACCAGAAGCTGTACTTTAAGCGACGCGTCTACGACCTGCTCGGCGATATATTTGAGAGTGCCGAGATTTCCAACGGTCAAGCACGCTTCAACGGGCAGTCTGAAGCTTCGCCTGCATCGCCAACATCTCTGCAGCATCTGGGCCTATTTTCGCGCTCGGGGACACTGCAGCTGCCAAAGCTGGCTCCCAAACCAACCTCCAAAGAGTAGTAGAAGTAGAATTAATTTTTATACTGTGCCCTCCCCCCCTAAATAGCAGTGCCCAAAGACGGCCGCAGCTGCAAAACAGAGCTGTGTAATCCATTCGAATTTACGCTGTACAGTTATTTCACATACCCATTGTTATGGGTATAGCTATAGTTGTAAGACGTTACACATTTTGAGATGTAATATTTACATTCGATACTATGTATTTACACACATAATTGCATAATTATAAGTAAGCAAGGGCCTCACTAAGTTCGCAACAAATATACTAAGAGTTCATTTGGACTGCAAATGGCATCTGGTGTTTTCATCTCATCGTGGCGCCTGCTGCTCACATAAAAAGCTACAAGTGGTTGTATCTGGTGAGTTTACTCTTATGTGGTTAGATGTGAGCAGCTTTTGTTGTTGCACACAGTCTGTGCAGCTTCATTTGCAGGTGAGTTTGTTGGCACTAAAAATCTCGAATATTCGAAAAAAGATAGGATTTTAATTCTTATGCAATTTTTTTATTTTATTTTTATATTAGTCGATTGGAAAAGTTATGAAAACTCTGCTTAAAAACCGCAGCAACAAAATTATTAAATCAATTCAGAAAATATGTTTTACAAAAACTGTTGCATACTTTTAGGTGGCAAAATTTAATCGAAATCTTACTTAAGAAAAGTAACTTTTTGTCCGTTGTGCTTGGCTCGAAACCAGTTAAGTGCGACTGCGATTGTGCTCTGTAAATTGTGGCTAATACAATACCCCAGCTAGATGGAAATCCCGTTTAAATATTGGCCAAGTATGTTTGTATGTATATTTTTATTTGTTTTTTTTTAATATATTTTGTATATTTTTAGCAAATACTTTTGTAAATGTAAACATTGATTTTGTTGTTTAAATAATATAATAATTAATACAATAATATATATATATTTATTTATCGTTCCAGCATAATTTATGGCATAAAATACATAAAATATTATTGTTTTATTTTCTTGAATTTCATGTTTGTTTTTTGTTTTTTTTTTTGTGGTTTGCATATAGAAATTGTATACCAATATTATGTATAAGAAAATACCGTTGTTGCAAAAGTTTTTATTTCTTCGCATCGATTTTAAAATTTAAATACGTAAATTAGTTAATATAGTTATGTACAATCAATCGTTATATAACGTATATATGTATATATGTATTTATATATGTATTTATGGGGCGCTGATTTTAAGGCGACGCCTCATAAAAATTAGAAAAAGTTTTAGCAATTGCACTTTAAATTATTTAAATATATATGTTAAATGTTTAAGATAACACGCAAAGATCGTTCTCTAAATGCAGATGCAAAAAGTTGCAACTCTTTTTTTTTACTCTCTTTTTTTTGTCTTAAATCTAACAAATTGTGGCGCATTGTTTATCATCAATTTTTTATCATCTCGTCCCGTTTAGGCAAACGAAATCTTGACCGGACCCAGCGGCAGCTGCTTCATATAGTTCCAGGCATCGACGCGCGTCATGCGCGCCGTGGACGCACCATTGATGCTGAGGATCTCGTCGCCATTGCGCACCTGGTTGGTCTTCTTGGCAGCGCCACCTGCAAAGATGCCCACAGAAAAGATTGGTTATAGTAAGATTTATGAGCTGAGAGTGCCAGCGAAACTCACCCATGAAAACCTTCTTGACAATCAGCGGGCGATTGCCCAGCGGCGAGTCGAAACCACCATCAATGGAGAAACCCAAACCACAGCTATCCTTGATAATCTCAACACAACGTGCACCGCCGCCGGCAGCAGCATCCTCAGCTGGAGGGAAATTGGAAATGAACATTGGATCCATTGGATCAATCTCATTTTGGAGCATTTGCACTTACCATGCGCTCGAATCTCAGCAGCAATTGCCTGACGTGCCTCCGCGGCTCGCTCGAGCAGCTCACTGGTGCTCAACTTGGCGGCATCTCCGCGCGACAGTTGTCGCCTTGCTCGGATGCCGGCAATGGTGGCCTCCGCATCGTTGCCGTTGGCCTCGTCCAGCAGACTGGCCGGCTGCTGGGGACTGTTGGTGCCAGTGCTGGGCGTGCTGGGTGTGCTGGGCACTGTGGTGGCACCGCTGCCACTCTCATTGGACACAATGTCCAGATCGAGGTCGAGGGAGCGCGATGCCTTGTGATAGTTGCGCTTGCGCTCGTAATCCAACTCGGTGGGCTTCTCATTCAGCGAACTGAGCGAGCCCAGCGAGGAGCGTTTCTTGTTCAGCGGTTTGATCACCAGCGATTCGGAGCGAGTAACCACTAAGACAACCTCTGGGCGGGGTGTCTATCGGGATTGGAGTTGAAGATGAGGAAGACTGACGAGAGATGGTATAGAATGTTTGGCTTACCTTTAGCACGCTGATCGACTCACGATGGGTTAATCCTCGCATGCTCATCCCATTCACAGCCAAGATGCGATCGCCCTTCTTCAGGCGCCCATCCTTGGCAGCCGGCGTGTTCACCAGTATCTTGTGGATCTGTAAGAGAGAGAGAGAGTAATTTGTAAGAGTTCTTAGGAAAGTGCTAAGAATGAATGCCTTACGGTTATCTCCTTGGCCTCGTAGTCGGAGCCACCGGCCAGTGTGATGCCAATGCTGCTCTCTGGTGTATCCCGCTGCAACACAATGATGAATGCCTCGGGCGTCTTCAGTGGTGGATCAGCCTCCTCGACAATCTGCTGGACATCCTGGGCGGTGATCAAGCTCTGATTGCTGCCCAGCGATGAGAAGCTGCCAAATTCGGTGGCCGTCTCCTGTGTGGTGCTCACATTCTGTGTGGTTGAGCTAACGCCCGACGAACTGGATGCCAGCGAATCCAGCGAACTGAAGCGTTCGTGATGTGGTTTCGTTGCCGCCATCGCAACGCTGGCCAAAACTTTGTGCATGGCTGTTGCTGGTGCTGCTGCTGCTGTTGCTGTTGCTGCTACTGATTGCTGTTGTTGTTGTTGTTGTGGAGCAGCTGCAGCAGCACTGCGCTCAAATTTCTCGCGCAGCTCAGCGGTGCTCGTCTGCGACTTGGTCGAATTGATGCTATTGGTCTTGTTTGTCTTTGAAGTGAGAATCGGTGCCAGGTCACGTTTTGGTTGGTTTATCGGGCTAATCACTGGCTTGGCCAGCACCGGCAGCAACTTGGACTGCTGCGTGGGATCCGCCTTGAAGCTGGCCTTGCGCTCCTCGTCAATGAACATGGCACTGATTTTGGCCGGCGTATCCGAGCGTCGACTGCTGTCATCCGTATCCGATGTCAGCTCCACGTAGGCAGCCACATTGATTAGCTTATCCACGACCAGCTGCTGCTTGCCCAGCAACTGTTGCTGCTGCTGCTGTTGCTGATGCTGCTGCTGTTGCTTGTAACTGGACTTGAGACGACGTCCGTTCAGGACACAAGGCTCGCCATCTGTGCTGTCGTTGTCGTTGTCATTGTTCATGTCCTGGCCGCGACTCTTGGCGCTGCGGCACTTGGCCGACGCCAGGATGCTCTTCCGATTGCCCAATGCCAGCTCGGAGCTATTGTTGTTGTTGATGTTGCTGCTGCTGTTGCTGTTGATGCTGCCGTTGAGCGAACACTTGAGCACGCGTCGCGTCAGATCAACGGTGGGTGTGCTGCCCAGGGAGCTGCAGCTGGCCTGGGAGCCGGCCGAGGAGCCCGACGTCAGTGTGGAGGTGTTTGAGCTGGCTATCGATGTGTTCGTCTCCGAGCTGAGCGTACGGGTCAAGGCAAACTTCTCCGGTGGCGTCGGCACGCGAGCCGTCGTCGAAAACACCGAATCCGTGTCGCTCTCCTGATCGGCCAGCAACTGTTGCTGCTGCTGCTGCTGTTGGCTGTTGCTGTTGATGCGGCTGGGCGTGCTTAGGGCGCCGCAGAGCGACGTGCGTGGCGGCTTTGCCGGCGGTTGCGACAGCTGCGACTCCAATGGACGACGCTGCGCCAGGGCAAAGATGCTGCGATAGTTGCTGGCGTTGCTGCTGCTCCCGTTACTGTTGCTAATGTTGCTGTTGCTGTTGCTGCTGCTGTTGTGTCGGAGTGGTCTTGTCTCGCCCAGGCCGCTGTCTGTGGAATCCTCGCCGCTGGCCGCCTTCACCTGACTCTTGATCTCGGGCAGATCGAGGATGGGCTCCAGCAGCTGGGGTCGCTCCGGTATGACTAGGCCGCGCAGCTTGGACAGGCTGCGACGCCGCTGCTCCAATATGTTGGTGATGGCCGCCTTGCGCGTCGCCGCATCCCCCTCCCCCGAGAAGCTGATGCGACGCTCGACGGCGGCGGCAGCAGCAGCGGCGCTCCCATGGCTGCGTCGCGGCAACGAGGCATAACTGTAACTGCCCATAGCTGTGGGCGTGTGTGTGTGTGTATGTGTGTGCGTGTACGAGTGTGGGTGTGTGGTTGTGGTTGTGGGTGTGTGGAGTGTGTGCAGCGAGTACATGGAGTCGGCGACATGCAGCTGCGGCAACTGCTTGGCCAACTGATACTGACGCTGTGCATCATTCAGATTCTCAACGCTCATCGCGCGCGTCTTCAGCAGCGTGGAGGAGGCGGAGGCGGAGGAGGCTGCCTCCAGCAGATTCTCGCTGCTCATGTTGAGTGGCTTGCGGGCGAAGGCGGAACTGGAGATGGACATCGAAGTGGGTGTGGAGGTGGGCGTGGGTGGGACAATGTTGTCCAGTTCGTTGCTGGACGAGAACATGGCGATCTTGTCGCGCACCGACTTCTCGGACTTTTCATCCTTGCGCCAATCGCTCGGCTTGCGATGCGGCGCACTGGCGCTCAAGGAACGTTGGTAATCACGAGCAACAGTTGGCGCCGCTGCTGCTGTTGCTGCTTCAGCTGAACGCGATGCTTGACGCGCATCCTCCACATTGATGACCAAATCCTGACGATACAATTTACGCGGCACCGTTGGCGGTGGTCCCGTTTTGGGCAGCGGTGGTGCAGCGTCCAGTTTGTTGTTGTTGCTGTTATTGTTGTTGTTGTTGTTGTTGCTGCTGTGTTCGAAGCTGAGCTCCGTTTTGAGGGCCGCGGCCTTGAGGAGTGCGGAATGGGGCTGTGTATGCATCATCAGTGGCTCACTGAAATTGGGTGGAAACTCATGGCCATCGGGCGGCAGACGGGAATAGGTCGGTGGTGATGCGTAGCTCAGGTAATCCTGCACCAGCAGCTGTTTTGTGCTCGTCGTTGTTGCAGTTGCAGTTGCAGTTGTCGTTGTTGCTACTGTTGGGCTGCTCAGCAGCTCCATTTTGTTGTTGTGCTGCTTCTGCGGCAAACTCTTGCTTAGAGTCGGTGTCGAAGTTGAAGTCGAAGTCGAAGTTGAAGTCGAAGCTGTTGCTGGAGTCGGATTTGTTGACTTTGATGATGTTGTTGTTGTTGTTGCCACAAAGCTCTTCTTGCTGTTGTTGTAGTTGGTTGTTGTTGCTGTTGTTGTTGTGCTGATAATAGTGCTGTTGCTGTTGTGGTTGTTTAGGGTACCAAGATCTGTAAAAGGCAGTGGCAGAGATGGGAAAAGGAATTGGTTAGCAAAAACACACGAGGAGCAAAACAAGTGGAGCTTGGATTGATGGGAAGCTATCGATATTTCTTTGCACATCGATAACATATCGAGGTAAGGTGAGATGCAAGTTGTAACTCTTTCCAAAATGATTTCTAGTTTTTAATAGAGTAATTTAAGATGCTCACTTTGTTAATCATATGCAATAATTGTTGTCAATATGTCAATATTCAGGTTCAGTTAAAACAAATATTTCAACACAAATCGGATGGGTTTTAATGGTTTCAATCTTCGAGAGGATTGTTTAGCATTACAGGTAAAATGAATTCGAGTAGTAAGCTGTGAATGAATTTTGAAGGCAGAATATAAACAGAAAGAAACAGTTTAAAAAACAATTTTCAAACGCTTTTCCATTAGCCGCTTGGATTGGCGATTACAAGACTATAATTATAATTATAATTGTATTTGTAAGCCGAAAATGAAACCCAAAAACTTTCGCCCAAAACGCGAAACAAACAGTTGTCATTATGCGCTAACACCGAGTTCGGCTCCAATCTTACGTGGTAAATAAATCTCCCCATCTACAATTAAAAAACCGCAACAACAGCTGAAAATTGTTGTGGTTATTTTTCTTGTGTCTCAGGCGGAGCAACGTTGACAAAACGTCTTTAATCAACATAATAGTAATAACAATAAGTAGTAGCCATAATAATGATGCCACAGATGCAAAGATTTAACACAAACAAATTATGGTCAAAACAAAAGGGTTTCTTCGCGGCTCGTGGCTCGTGGCTCGAAAGCGAAAGCGAAAGTTTCGCCAATGAAGAATAGAAAAAGTTAATTATTAAAAACAAAAAGACAAAAATAAAAAAAAAAACTAAGCAGACATCTTTTCATTTTTGCAGGTTGACAAATTTTTGCGTATTGAGGTCATTCGTTGGGGGAGTTGAACCCAGAGCTAATTGTTATGCCAAAATCTGAAACAAATTTATGCTTGAAATCTTCATTTAACGATAAACTAAACAAGTTTCTAATTGGCGTTGAAATTTATACGCTGATTTCTTTGGCTGGCCAACAAAAATTGCAGTTCGAAATTAGATTTCGTCAAATGGACAAAATAGAAATAGCAAAACGCCCACGGAATAAGTGAGTTTACGAAATTCTACATACATTTAAAATTAGCATTTTTAATTAGGCTAAAAGAAAAAAGTGAAAAAAAGATGTAAAAACGAGGCTAAGATTCATTAAAATGGAAACTGTTGTGGGGTTATGCTTTGTATAACCTGTGCTTAATAGAAATAGGGTCAAATAGTTTAAAAACCCTTCAAAGTTGCAAAATAAATTCTTGTTCAAGTTAATTTTAGCGAATATCGATAACTATCGATTTACGGTGAATGTACAATTTTTAGTAAAACCAGAATTTATATTTAATAGCCAAGTTCAGGGTACGTCCTAGTCGAGCTTATTCAACAACTTCTCACTTTTTATATAGCTTAAATTCTTTTCTCCGCTTCTTTGATTTTAGTCGTTTGTTGTTATAAATTAAGTTTTTATTTGGGCTGTTGAAGTGTTAATGAACTTTTCAGATTGTAAACGTCGCACAAATTGTTGTTGTTGTTTAGTCCAAAACTGAGGCTATGAAATCATGTACATAACAATTAAAAGCCTCATATGCAGAAATGTAAAAAGCGAAAAAACAACAACAAAAAAATATGCAAATTAAGAGCTGCTTGAATTTTGAATTTAAGTGTAGCAAGCCCAAGGGCTCAAGGGCACAAGAAATGTGAATTAAAACCTTAAAATTTGTAAAACGTGTATTTCTCTAGGTTTTTATGCTCTCGACAGACCTTGAACCAGAACGGCGGAAGAACTTTCCCCAGAAATTCACATAAAAATGTATTACTCAGTTTGGCGAACGATCGGGAAATGAAGTCAGCAAATAAACATTCGATCATCGATTGACGCTGGTCGAAGCTACTGAGCCATATCTCAAATATTTATGTGTGTCATAAATAAATATTATAGGATATATAGTATTGATAAAATGATTCAGCCACAGCTGACACAAAGTCTATTGATTGAACTACGTCATTCTGTGTCCGAAAGATTTCACATTTATTTCTGGCCATGTCACAAGCGAGGGACAAATCACAGCTCAGCAATTGAGGCGTAGAAGCAGCTAATTAGCTTTTAGTAATTGGTATTATTCAATATCAGTTCACAGATGGGATACAACGCTTACAGATTGAGCTTGCTCAATTAATCAAGTCAAGTTGTGGAAATAGTGCCCTGAACCCCGAAACGAACTTTACACTCTGCAGTTGGGTCACAATTAATCTTCCAGTCCATGTGGCAAGTGTAACATGAGGCGAATCTTGGCTAGCGTTTTGATGTTTTTGTCTTTTGGTATTTAGCAGGTTGTCGCGTCGCTTTATTATGCATATCTTGATGCTTATCGCTCGGATGTTTAATGTAGGCTCAACTTTTGGCGCTGCCTATTTTTCTTCATTTATTTATTTATTTATTTGTTGTTAAAACTTGACTTGGCGGCGGGTCATTGGTTCAGTTTGGTTTGGGACACCTGCCACAATTTTATAATTTGTAATCTTTTCGCCGGGCATTTTGGCAATTAAATAAAACCGTTCTATTGCCGAAGCTGAAGCTAATAACGAAATTCTTTTAGTAATTTCGGCATTTCTGCACAGTTTCACAGATTTTTTTTACTTTTTTTACTTTTTTTGGCAACCCGCTGCGAGCTCTGAAACAGGCAACTGGCCACATTTAATTGTAATCTTCAGGGGCTCCAACAACGTGTGTGTGTGTGTGTGTGGTGTGAAAGGTTGAGAAGATTTGTGATTGGCAATGGAATTCCATTTGGCTGTTAGACAGGCTGAGAGGGAATCAAATGAGCTAATAACGCATATGTGTCTATTCATTTTTGTACTCTATATATACGCTATATAAAGATATATGTATATATAAACATAAGGCGGCATCGGTCAGAAGAAGACTACAATCAACTGGAATGGCTGGCATATAATTCTTGGTACTACACATTTATATATATATATGTACATATGTATATATTTTAAAGCGATTGTACTTCAAACGCTGAAGCGAAGCATTTCCGTGCTGTCGTCGTCGCTTTCGAGTCGAGTACATGCCAAAGTGTCGTCTTTAATTAGAAGCGAGTGAAACCAAAGCGGCTGACAGTCAACGCCGTCGTTTTGGAATCTCAATGCCAAGAACGCTACCAGGTTCTTTGGAACTGGCTCGCTGGCTTGCGCATAACTCGAAACTGGCTCTAATAACTTCCGCTGTTATCAGCATGCGATTGCATAAGCGAACTGCACAGCGCCACCTATCGCTGATAATTATAAATGGCTTAGCGCAGCGCTCTGTTCCCACAGTTAGTCTCCACCCGTTTCTCAGTCGTTCCGTCATTCCGTCGTTCCACTCTTTCGGTCGTTCCCTTTTAGAAAGAAATCCTGTAACAAATTGCTCGCATTTAGCGCACAAAATGCCACTTATGAGTTGAGTGCACCCCTCTCTCTGCAATTCTCAACGTGGGAAAATCTCTGCTTCTTTGCGTGCTGCTGCTGCTTTCCTACACACACACACACACACAAACACACATGAGCTTATGTAATTGAAATTAATATTTCCTACTGTATTCCTTACATTTTTATTTTTCGCCATTTTCAGCGATTTCTTTAAAACATTTTAACACCGCTCACTTGTCGGTCTTCCTTTGACGTGGCGAGAGGCGAAAACAAAAACAAAAAGAAAAAAAAAATAAATAATATGTTATACGAAAAACAAAAACAAAAACAAAAAAAGAAACCGAGAATAAAATGGTTTCAACAAAAATGCGTAGATTGGTAGCCCGCACATTTTTCTACATGGCTAGCATTCTGTGGCTGTGGCTGCCACTGCTGCTGCCTCTTCAGCTTCTTCTTCTTCTTCTCGCGGTTTCTTTTGCAAGAAAAGGCAACTGCGAATTACTTGTAATATGGTTCAGGTTCAGCTAGCGAACGTGGCATATTTCATTTTAATTATTTTATTAAAGCCTCGGCCACAATGTGCAATTATTTAAAGTGTTCAATGCGTCGTTTGATGGATGGATGGATGGATGGATGGATGGATGATGTTCGGACGATGGTAGCTTTAAGCCATCTGCCTCGGGGGCTGCCTCTTGAAATCTCAACAACAATATCAAACTCTTGTTAGTTACAAAATATATATACAAAATATCATATGTATATATAGATACATGTATATAAAATTAAGCTCGAGCTGCATTGCTCTGCTTGACTAGTGTTTGGACAGATTTCGTTTGTGATACCAGCAATAAATTAAACTTGCAAATTGCAACGCATTAAGCCAAAAACATGCGACTTCATCTAGCCAAATTGATTAGACGTGTTTATGTCTGTCGCTATATATGTATGTGTGTGTGTGTGTATGTATATGTAACAAGCTGAGCAATAACTCAGCACACATAAGCCAAACAGCTGGTGTAGAAACAGCCGGTTCTTTATGCTAAAAGTGTGCAAACATCTAAGTTTGAAGTCGTCTTTCCTAATACCCTGTAAACACTAGAGAAGGGAATGAAGAACAATGAATAAACTTCCAACAGTTAAGAAATAATATTCACTATATTCGTTATATACGAGACTCTAAAACATTAAAGATTTTGATACGAACTGCATCAATTTAACCAAATTTAATTTGGCACCGGTATGGAAATATTCCGAATCAAGTTTGTGATTTGAATAATCTTAATGAAGTAATCACGACTTTGATTCAACACTTACTTAATAGTATAGCCTGGTCTGCTGGCTTAGCTGCAATTTATTTAGATTTAATTGATTTACTTTTGTACATATAGTTTATATTTTATTTGTGCTGTCAACTTTTATTTTGCACATGGCTGACATATTTGGAATCACATTTGTGTTTTTATTCAGCATTTACGATATTTTTTGTAGCACTCTTTAATATTATAGATTTCTTTAATAGCTTAATTACCATTTTTTATCTTAATTGTACATACAATTTTTTTATCCACATAGCTGACATATATTGAAAAGCTAGTCTTACATTCCCCAAAAATCGCTTCTTTGCTTACAGGGCACATAAAAAATTCCAGACCATTTCTTTTATTAAATAAGAGCAGCGCAGGAGAACAAGAATAATAATATAAAAAAGCAACGACAGCAGAAAACCGCTGCTTAAACTGACACTCAGTCAGTCTTCTCTCTCTCTCTTTCTCAGTATTGCTGTCTCTATCGGTTTGTGTTTTGCATTTAATGTGTCATGCAACGCTGCATAGCGGACGCTACTGCTGCTGCTGTTGTCGCTGTTGCATATGTTGCAGTTGCAACTTCTGTTGCTGCTGTTGTTATGTGGCAAGCGCCAAGTGTTGCAAACAATGCGATGAGCGTGTGCAGCAGGAGGTATAGCGCTCAACAGCGCAGGGGAGGAAGGGGCAACCGAAAGGGTAGCTGGAAAAACTGCTTATGCATATGGCGAGGAAATGTGTTGCCAAGAAAAATGTGAGCTTAAATTGCAGCTGAGAGCAAGAGATACAGAGAGAGAGAGAGAGAGATCAAGAGGGAAGGCACAAAGAGAGAGGGAGAGAGAGAGAGAGAGAGAGGGGGGAAGAGCAGAACTGAAGTGTGTGCCGTTGCATAAATATCGAGCTAAAGTGCCAGTCCGCCTGAGACCTGCAACAATTGGTGAGAGTCAAGGCGGCTACACTCAGCGAAAATAGTTGTGCCAAATTCAAATAGAATCGGCATGGAAATTCTAAACATAACTACAATTTAATCCTGATTGATTTATGATTGTAGTTGTTGTTTATTTCGAAATGAAATAGAGATTATTTAATAACTTGAAATAAGAACTGATTCGCTTTCTTCAAGTAATCGTTTTAAAGGCAAATTTTATGATTAAAAGATTTTAGATTTTATTTAAGAAATATAAGCATTTTAAAATTAATTCAGCATTAATTGAAGAACTTGAAAAAATAGCTAAATAATTAACCTTATGTATATAAAGCTGCTATTTAAGTAATGATTAAAATTGAAATGATTTTAAAATTATTTTAGAAATTTCTTAATAATTTTTTACTTTAAGAAGTCGCATTTAACATTTAAGCAAAAGTGTTTAAAAGTGAGAACAATTGAGATTAACTGATTTATTTACGAAACTTCAATGAAAATTGTATTCTCTTCAATTTTAATGAAATTCTGCACTTTTTTCGCTTAGTGTAGGCAAGGTAGGCGCGCAACTGTCGAGGTCTACTCGACTGCAGCTGCCACACACGTTGCACGTTGCACATACGCACCCGGCGGCGTCTTTCGGCTTTCGGGCTCTTGGCGACTTGACTTAAACGCATTTTTGCCATTGGCAACGGCCAGCGGATTGAGCCAGCGGGGAGCGGTAGAGGGGTAGAGAGCTAAGAGCGTTAAGCGCGTTGTGAATTATTTGTGAGATAGTCAGCCAGGCCCACCTGGCAGGTTAAACAGAGACAGAAAGAGAGAGAGAGAGGGGAAAGGAGAGAGAGAGAGAGAAAGAACATTTCAAGGAACATTTCAACGCTATTTACGAGGCAATTTTGCGAATGGAATATTACAGAATGTCTGCGAACGAAAATTTATGATGTGTTTTCTCTTTTTGAAGTGTGTTTGGTTTTTGTTGTTGCTGTTTGTTGCCAACAATTGTTAAGACCAAAACCAATACAAAGTATGCATGTGTAATAATAAAATCAAAAGCAATTTCAAGCTGTCTGCATTTTCAGTTCAGTTCGGTTCAGTTTCAATTTCAGCCGAAAAGCGAGAAAAATAATTCATAGGAATTACGATGGCATCTAAAAAAATGCATTCCCCATAAATTATGCTGGCTGCTGTTTCATAGTTTTACGGCATTTTATATAATCATAAAAAAAACAAAAAATACAAAAACAAATAAATCTTTTTGGACGGCCAAATAAAGCTTGCCGCGGACTGAGCACAATTTAAATAAAACAGCTTAAGAAGAAAAATATATAAAGCCAATTAAAATAATACCAAGAAAATTACGGAAGCAACTAATTGGACAAGTCTCCGGCTAAAGTTTTACGGTAAAGAGGCTGACCAGTCTTGGAAGTGTGACATTTGTGGAGCAGTCTTTGAGTGATTGCCTGTGGCTTATATAACTCTGGCGGATCGCTTTTAATGTTGCCGATAATGATGATGTTGACGGCTTTTAATAATAACCCCACGTGAACTTCAACGAAATGAAATGAAACAAAATGGAATGGAATGGAATGGAGTGGAAAGCAAAGAAAAGGAATGCTTTGAATATGTCAAGAACCGTAGCACTGGCGGCAGAGAACTTTGATCTACTCGCCGAGTGGTGGAGGCCAAGAGGAAGCTGTGCGGAGACTGAAAGTAGCCTACGGTTCAAGGTAATCGTTGAGTTTGGTATTTGGTATTTCAAATATTGGACATCGAACAATTAAACGGCAATCGAACAATTAAATGTTTGCAAAAGCCAGACAAAAGGCAGAACAAACGGCCAACATGGGTTAATTACTTCCCCCTCTCTCTCTCTCACACACAGGCGACCCATTCCCATTCCCAGGCCCAGTGTTGAAAAAGGGCGTTGCTGGCCAGCTGAGTGTTAGAAGGGAAGAGTTGGCAACGTTGTTGGTAAGAGCACGCTTCGCTGCACAATTTAAGTGCCTCGAAAAGGTTCAAAACTATTAAAAGTGCTGCTGCTGCTGCTTCTTCTGCTGCTGTTGTGAATACCCTGTAAGATGGCGGAATGCCAAGGGCTATGTTAATTATATGTGAATGAGTGCAATTCATGAACTCAAAGAATCCCTGGAATTGTTCACATGAAAATAGAAAATGCCAGACAATTGCTCATGTCTGCAAAATACTCTAAATTCCAAACTAATAAATGGGATTTCAGTTGATAAATGCTTTCAATTGGCCTTACAGAGTATCTATCTTGTGTTGTCTTTCTCTCTAGTTATGTGTGTGTGTCTTTCTTTCTTGGTTGGACAGAAAAGTGCACTCAATTGTGGCATGATTCTCAGTTTTTCTCCAGAGTAGAGCAGGAACTTCCACCTGTGACTGGGGTGTGATCTTTATCGGGGCACAGCTGGCACTTCAAGTTCGCTTTTGGCTCAGTTGGGTTCTTTGAGGTTGGCTAGTCGATTGTTCTGTCATTGTTTTTATATTATTCTATGGGAGGGGGGATTTCCATTTGAGTGACTCTTGAAGCGTTTCATTTACCTACGGTAGCCCCAGCAGTGCTTTTCGGCTCGGAATCTGATTTTCCCGGGACCGGTGAAGACATTGTGCGGCATTGTGTTTTCTTATCAATTAAAGCGTGACCTTTGTTGTGGTTTATCTGAGCGAATTAGTTCGGCCAGGCCATGTCGGCTGCTTTATGGTCTAATTAGTTGGAGAAACCTCCAGCCCCATCCCCAGCTCCGTTCATTTCGGTTCATTATGACGCTTTGCTGCCAAAGAAAGAAACCCAAAAAACCAAAACCAAAAAAATATGGAAGAAAGAAAAATCAAAACTCGTTCGCTGATGACATCAAGCAAACTCTTCATATATATATATATATATATATATACTATAAACAATTTTGTGTAAGTATCTCCATAAATCGGCTGATATCAATGATGAAAACACAATCGTAAATAGCATTTGTGGCAACGTGACAAGGCCAATTAGCTAATCAAGGCACACAAAAATAGCTGTGAAGTACTTGGGACTGTTAGTCTTAAAGACTTTCCTAAATAAACATTATAAATATATATAGAAAATGTATCTACTAAGTCCAAATTTGCTGTGTCTCACTCGAAAATTGACAGCAGATACAATTGTATCTGACAAATGCGGCTATCAACAGGTGTCGGAAACAAGCACATCGATTTGCACAAGTGTCAGTTGACTTAAGTCGGTTTTTCAGATTTTGTTTCTCTTTTTGCATTTGGGTTTGTAATAAAAGTAAAGTTGTCATTAACAATACGAAAATTGGAAGTAATACAAGAATCGGAATAAAGCAGGGAAGTACAATTATAAGTAACAGATCTTAAGTTGACATCAAGGTTAAGTTAAGATACTTATGTATGTACTATATACACACTGATAATACATATAAATAAACGTTCAGCGATCTTTCAGTCTACATTCAGCTGTGTCTATAAAAGGGAACCTCCTTAGTTTCCTGTAAGGGTATATGTAGTCATTAATGATCCATTTATTTGCTAAAATAATATAGAATATTATTTAGCTACATTAACACAATGTTATGGAATTATTTATAATACTTAAAAACAACTTTCAGCAATCTTTCAAGCTACATTCACCTGTGCCCATAAGCAAAACAAAGACTATACATATAAAAGGGAAGCTCCTTAGTTTGCTGTAAGGGTATCTGTAGTCATATATGATCCATTTATTAAAATAATAAATAATTTTATTTAGCTACATTAACACAATGTTATGGGATTGTTTATAATACTTAAAAACAACTTTCATCGATCTTTTGGGCTACTTTCAGCTGAGTCCGTTAAATTTGTTTGGGAATTATTACACACACTCAATATAAATACGAAAAGATAAATGTTATTCGCAACTCACGGCAAAAATTTTCGCATATTTGCTGATTAAATCAATTATCGTTTTCACTTTGAAGTAACACCGATTCTATCAGATCCGATACGATCAGATCCACTCCGATTCGTTTGCGCCCCTAAACGGTGTGGACGGACTCTTTAAAAATGCCAGGCACAAAATGGCACAAAAATAAAAAAAAACGCCTCAAAATACTCGTAAATAAAAACCTGGTTTTATATAAACAATTTCAATTGGATCGCGTTTTGGGCTCTTTTTGGTATTTCCCCTTATTATTCCCCTCTCTCTCTCTCTTTCTTTATCGCACTCGGTTCGGCTCCTCTTTGGCCCTTTTTGGCCCGAATTCTCTTTTAATGCGAAGCGCGCAATTTTCGTTGACATTTGCAAATTCTTGTCACACAAATGCGCAGAAATACATACAAAAATAAAAAAATACTCAAAACTTTATTTTTTTTTCCAAGCGTATTTCAACTATTTTGTTGTTGCGGCCTCTTTTTGAGTTTTGTATGCTTTTTTCTTCTTCTTTGCTTTTTGATAGACTGCTGGAGTTGCATTTGCAAACGATTCAATTTCGTGCAACTTTAAATGCAAATATTTGAATGAAAGCAAACTCAAGTGGGTAAATGATTATGGTGCGTTTTATTATTATAGCCAAAATCAAAAGAAAAGAAAAAAAAAAAAATTGGTGACTGTCCAAATTGTGGCATTAAAAAAGCCTTAACACACATGTGTACGACTTATTTATGTATGTTAATTCCCTGCGCCCAATGAAAGTAGTTCAATTTTGGCCAGCAAATGTTTGCCAATGGCATACAAATTTCAGCTCATTGTTCGAGCCAAGAACTCGCAAATTGTGTTGTCTATGGAAATGTGTCACAAATGTGCCAAGTAGTCGCCACCCTAATGATCTGCAGAATGACAAGGCTTCTTTTTTACAGTTGCTGTTGAAAGTGTGAAAGGTTGTTTGTCATTACCAGTAGCTGAAAGTATACGTGTGTGTGTGTGTGTGTACCAGCCAGCAAGTGGGCTAAAGATTAAGGAAATGCCATAGAGGAAGTCAGTGGCACAACAATGGAAAGGCAACAACTACAACAACAATAACTCAAACAAATTAAAAGGGACGCTTCACTTGCCACCACTTACCATGATTATGGAAGGGATATTTACATGCTTACATTCCAACATTCACTTACTAACCCAAAAAAACATAATTGAAATTATGCTAAATAACAAAGAAGAAACTTGAAGTGGAATTTGTATGAGAAAAGTAGTTCAAAATTCAATTTTGATTGACATACTTATAATTATGTATATAAGATAAGCAGACTATAAGTTATCCATATCTTTATATATATATCTATCGGTATGTCTTTAGTTTTGATAGAAGATTTTACTATTAAAAATATATCATTATATACAAGTAATAAAATAATAATAATAGTCAACGAATTTTTTTACTAATGGAAAAATTCATCAATGAAAAGTACTTTATTAACGGTTTATATTTGTTCTCTTTAACTATTAACAGAAAATAGGTCTATAAGCAAGTTCTTAGAAAATAGATTTAATCCATTTTGAGAAATTGAAAGCGAAAAATATGCTTTTCTTAGAGTGTTAAAAAAGAGTTTTGACAACTGCTGTCCCGTTAGAAATAAGCGTCGACTTTGAGGTCAGCCTTTCGTCAATGACCTTAGTAAACATTAATCATTTTACGAATAAAAATAAAGCCAGATAAGAGAAAATCTCTGTAAATATGTGAACTTCAGAAAAGGTGAATAAAATTAAAAAAAAAAAAAGGAAAGAGCAAGGAACCAGTTCAAGAGTAAGTGCACTAAATAATAATACAAAAATCACAAATAAAAAAAAAAAAAATTACTAAAAGGATTAATTTTAAAGTTGAATTTAAAGATTTTACTTTTGTTTTCATTTCGTTGCAATTAAATTAATTTCTTTTCGTTCAACACGTACCTTTCTAAAAGCTTTTACTTTGCTCGCGTGGCTTCTGCTTGTGCATAAATTTCGCAGTCATTATTTATTTATAATTTTAGTCTGTTTATGAGAAAATATTTAAACAGTTTGGAATTTATTTACACTTTAAGGGTTTTTTTTTTTTGTTTTTTTTTTTGTGGGTTTCTCAGCGTTTTGTATTTTTGTTACCGATTAAACTGTTTTAACTATTTAACGGTCATCAAAATTAGCATAATTATTGTGCACTGAAATTACGGTTCGCTGTGTTATTGAGAGGTTTCACTTTCTTTCTGAGGCAGTCATCAGAGTCAGTTTGAAATGTTGTGTTCAATTTGCATTTGCAACTGAAAACATCAACAAAATGCAACAGTTAATTGTTGCGCTCGAATGCGCATCGAAACCAAAAACGGAAATGGATCTGAAGCCGAAAAGTCGAAAAACATTAAAATTAATAACAATAATAATAATAATGTTCGTTGATTGCAATTAGCTTAAGCTCGATTTCGATATATTTGCATTGCATTACATTTAATTATGGGCGATGATGAAACAAACGCTGCAAACGTGAATGAACTTGCCAAGCGTACACAAAGCGGCAATAACAAAACAAATAACAAAGCACAGTTACAGTTAGCCAGTCAGAGTCAGCTTTAAAGCATGCAAAAAGAACAGACTTCACGGTCAGCCTGCCTGCCTGCAAGCGAACACACACAAACACACATTCATGCACACAGGCAGACACATACAGGCGCACTTTACGTTGTGGGAGAGCGTGAGAGAGTCAAAGTCAAGTTTACACCTACGATCGGAGCCGCTTATTGGGGAGCCAGTGCCAGTTACGTTGTGGCCGCGACGAGCGCTAAAAATCAACTGAATGCACGCCGGCAGACACTCGATTTGTCTGCGCAAGCAGCGACTTGATCGCGCGGTCGCAACTTGCTTGACGAGCAGCTGAGCAGCTGAACGAGAGCCGTACGTCGGCTGAGCGGCGACTGCGACAGCGACAGCGATGTTGCGGCGCTTGCAATTCTTTCGTTTCGCTTTTAATTGTCTTGGCGTCGCGTCGCGTGGTGTGGTGCGGTGTCTTCGATCATTATCTCTCAACTTCCCGCTCAACTTCATTATGAGCAGAGCATGTGGCGATTGTGCTCTCTGACTAAAACTCCATGCATGCATAGATGTGTGTGTGACTGTGTGTGCGTGTGATCGCATTACAACTGATGACAAATTTGTGATAAGCGCTGGAAAATCTCTCACTGGGCGCACATTAAATGAATTTGCCCACGCCGATTGATATCGATTGTGAACTTTGTACTCATAAGCAGTGTGTGTGCATCAATTGACCGCCAGGCGGCGCCACAAAGTGTTATTTATGGGCAAAAGTATTTAATTTGTGCTTGAGCACAATTTTCATTTGTCGCACATTTATTTGCATGTGTGTGTTCCATTTCCCTTTGCCCATATTTCAATGAATTTACGACTTTAATATCAGCCATTGAAGCATTGGGAGTGGTTTTGATGCACACACACACATCGTTCAATTACTTTGTTTCGCTGGCTGCCATTTCCCAGCAATTATCGTAAATAATTCTATAAAAATGAACATGGGCTTGACATTTAATAAATTGTAACTATATCATAGTCTTATTAGCCTTGAAAAACTTAAGAGTTGCTAATAAATAAATTCTTTGTCAACTCAAAAGTTCTTAGGAAATTAAGAATAATATAATTTTTCTGAGTGTAATGAAACATTTGCTTTTTTGACTCATAAATAGGACCAAGTTTAAATCGGATTTTTTTGCGGTTTTTCTGCCGTAAAATTGTAGATATTGTTTAAATTGGCTGGTTAAGTGCCAAAAAAAGTAAATAAAGAAATAGAAATAAAAAAAAACAAGCATGGCAAAGAGTAATGTGATGTGGGCATTTATTTGTCAGTGGAGGATTGGGGGAGGGGAGGGAGGTGAGGTGAGGTGAGATGGCTTTGGTGTTTCGGCCACGCTCCACGCTTTGGGCTTAGTAATTTTTAATTTGATGATTAATCGATAAGCGACAGCCCCATCGAGTCTTGGCCCATCGGACAGGCCATTGTACGACGCCTCGTTCAAAAAACAATCGCTGAGTGTGTGTGCGTGTGTGTGTGCAAGTGTGTGTGTGTGTGTGTGGAACCAAAACGAAACGAAACGAAACAAAATGAAAAGAAACGGATTGCATGTGATTAGAATTTGTAATAAGCCCGAATCGAACTTGCAGAGCTCAAAGCTCAACAGTTTTCAGTTTCTTTGATTCTCAGCACGCTCTGGGGAACTACTGATAAAGATCTCCCATCTTTCTCTCTCTTTCTCTGATTGGATGCTGAATTGGGAAAATTCCCAAAAAGCAAAATACACCCGCTATAAGCATTTTATTGTTGTTGTTGTGTTCGAAACTGAAAGTACATTAAGATGAGTACACAACAAATTATGAAAATGATAATTTGTTGCTGAATGTTTTTTTTTTTTTTGGGTAGCTTTCACTTTGTTTTCATTGTCTAGAATATTGTAGGGACTTAAAGAAACACGCATAAGCATTGCATAATCGCTAGAGACCTCGAGAGATTCACGACCTTTAGGCCAATTATCATACAACTTTCTTTGCTTCTACTTTTGGCTGGCCAACAACGAAACTTTCTCACACACACAGAACAAAACACTTTCCCAACAATATTTTTTTCTCATCTTCGTGTATTTTGTAGGCAAATGGAACTTCCACTTTGGATTGTCATTTATCAAAGCTGGGGGCTGTTGCTGAGTTATGTTTTTCATTTGATTCTCTGATTGACAGATGAATCCCCATCCCCCATCCCTCATCCACATCCAAAGCAACATTTTGTAATGGATGCCAAATGTGCTGGGGCCCCATAAGTTTTGGGTTAGTTTGCGGATAATCAGCATGTGTAGATTATGTAAATAGATGCAAAACAGCTGCCCCAAAATTAAAATGTGTCAGCGCCTAGTGCGAAATATTATATTTATTTATTTTTTTTTTGTCAAAGCTGGCAACCTTGTGCCACTTGAGACACTTGAGATGCCACGACAAATCAATCCCACTCCAATTCCAATTCGAATTCCAATTCCAATACTGAATCCATCGTATTCCAGGCAATCAACATCAACATCCGTATGCTGTTGTTCGTCATGTCGTGCGTCATTTGGCAAAACAAATCAATCAGAGGCAGCTGCAGGAGGTCTGCAAAATTGCATAGCAAAATAGCAGACAATATATATATATATATAAGCATAAATACACACACACACATACATCGAGAGATGTCTGAAACACGCCCCACACGATGATGTTGCGCTGATGTAAAGATTTGTTCAGCTGCCCTTTCCCTTGCCCCTGCCCCTGCCCCTTCCCCTTGCAGACCCAACGCTCATCAATTGAGGCAGAAGCTGCGGCGGCAACGCCAAATGCAAATTGCGTCAAAGTTGTGTGTTTCTTATTTGCGGCAAAACTTTAAAGGCAAATTATTTGACATGTGACATTATGCGAGAATTGCTCCCTTGGAGTCACTCAGTCCATCGTGCAACTTGTGTTGGACACAATTTGCCTTTTATTTCAGTTGAGGCCTTTTTGCTGCACCATCAACCATCAGCACTTTGGCCACAGAGAGTCGCCAATCATTAATCAGACTTTGATTTTATTCTATTCTTCGAATGCATAAATAAAATAATGAATGACTAAATTGCAAATTTGTTTGAATTATTCAACAATTTAAGTTTAACCCAGTTTTTTATAAATATTTGAAATATTTGTTTTTAGAATAGCATTTTAACTTCGTTCTCACTCAAAAACTATATATTAATTAAGTAAAAAATAATAATAATAAATATCGTATAAATATTTTATTATTTTTTAATTTATTTAAAATTTTAATTTTATTTTAAATTTAATTTAATTACAATTTTTAATTTTTGTATTTTTGATGTCGACTGACTTTAGTTGACAAATAAATAAATAATTAAATAAGTGTCAATTAATATAACACAAAATAAAACAATACAAAAATATATAACAATTAAAAACAAAAATGAATATAAATTTAATATTTATGCATTTTAAATTAACTAAAAAAAAATCCATTCAAATTTGAATTGATATTTATTTTATTTGATTAATATCGACTAATATCAGTTTTGCATATTAAACAAAAAATAATATTTAAAATGTAGTTTTTATAAATTTTAAATTTAAAAAAAATATATTAAAAAAAGATTTTCATTTGTGAATTTGAATAGATTCTAAATTTAGTTTCTAATTTTTGTGATTTTCCCCTTGCCTTGATTTCTCAGGCTGGCAAATGACAAAGTTGAGGGGAAGAAGCTACGCTGGAAATTGGCCTAAAAGTTATGTTACCACGAAAATGGCTCACAATGCTCACATTAAGCCCACAATGGAGCATGTTGCACTTGACAGTCGCATTTGTTGTTGCATTGAGAGTTTATTGTTGCGTTATTTGAATAAAACATGGCCATAAAAGGCAGCCAACAACGGCCTAAACTAAACTAGCCAATGGCCAAATCACTTGACCGCGCTCGATGGCGGCTCATTAAAAGACTTTTCGGCCAAATTATGAGCTGGCCACAAAACGTTTTTTACTCGGTGGCTGTTTTGCTTGTCTTGTTAGCGTTTCTTTTATTTTTTTGTATTTTTTTTATATCATGTTTATTAATTACAATTTGATTCAACGCGTTTTGGCTTTTTAATCGGCCAGCGAAAAGGGGGCGTAACGAATGATTTTCTTCAGGCTTGGAAAGATTTGCAAATAAGACAAATGAACTAAAATTGCTATCTTATGAATGTGAGCCACAAAAGGCATAAATATAAATAAAATGCGTCAATTATTAATAAATATAAAAAAATAGCAACGCTATAAAATGTGAATTAAATATGCAGAATACTTAATGTGAGCCGTAAAGTCAACATCAGAAAAATAGGCAGACAAATAAATACGAAGAAATATGTGCAAAACGCACAATTGATAATAAATATAAATAGCAACAACAACAACAATAACAACAACAAAAACAACATCAGAAACATCAACCAGAACAACAACAACAACAACACAAACAAAGTAATGATCATAAATTTCAATCAGTGGGCCAACTGAGAAACCTATTAAAAATATAGTTATAAAGTGCATTAAAATTCAATTTGTGGCCCAAAGGAACTGGGCCCAGACTGAAACTATTGTCTAGTACAAATAATGCACAATAAACATAAATTAGCAATGCCAATTTTTATTCTGTTGTTTTTCCTTTGGCTAAGTGAATGAAATTGGGCTCGTTACGGCCAAGTGACCTTTGCTGGCAACGGGTATTATCCCTCGACCCCCTCCCCCCGCAGTGACTACAGCTTAGATTGGGCCACGTTAACATTATAAATTGACATTCGTTAGACAATCACCAATTGGCCAAGTTCACATGGTGTCGATTTCGACTGCAACTGTGCAACAGATTCCGATACCGAATAGGAATACGAATGCGAATCCGAATCCGAATCCGAATTCGATGTCGACTCCTAATTCATGTATTAGAAAGTACAGCAATCGCTGCAGATTTGAATTTTTGGGGCGTGTCGGGTGACGACAACGACGACGACGACGACACACCTTATGGAGTTAAGAGTGAGTGGCTCATAATGAGATTTGTTGCCATATCGGAACAAAAAAATAGAAAAAAAAAAAACAATTGCCAGTGTGCTAAAGGGGCGTGAAAACTGCAGGGCCTTTTAGTTAGTCTTTCAGGTCTGGCAATTTTGGGCTGGGTCTTTGTTACTTCTTGGGCACTGATTCTGCCTTTTGGCGCTGCCAATTCTTTTCAGCCATAAACAAGTGCCATTTGCTGCAGTTGTTGCCTTTTTAATTAGCTGACTTATTTTTTCATATTCGTGCTTTTTATACCCTGTGTAAACTGATATAAGGTGTATAATGTTTTTGTGCAACAGTATGTTACAGACAGCAGAAAGCAACTCTGATCCCATGAGATTATATTTATTCTTGATTAGACTTTATATATATTTTAATTATTTATTTTAATATATATTTTAGATTAACATATTTTTACTATATCTATATATCTTTACAAGTTATAGTCCATATTGATCTCATTATAGCAACTTGAATTAGGGTATTTCGTAGTTGAGCTCACTCGACTCTGTCATTTTTATTTATTTTCTTTACTAAGACTGCTTTTGGGGTGTGCGAAACTTTTTTCCTTTAATTAGCTGCCTTGTTCTGGGTACAAATTTGACATTTCCCAGTAAATAGATTAAACTCGTATTATTTTTTAGTATTGTCTCTCTGCTGACGCAAATCATTGACGTTGACATTAACTTTGATTTATAACATCAACAAGTATTGCCAATTGGTCACACTTAATTTATATAGTTTTTTTTTTTTGTCGTCTTTAACAATCTTTCATCTTTTAACTGCATTCACTTTATATTCTTTTAATGATTAGGATTTCAAAGATTTTTTACTTTTTTGATTTGTCCAACAATGATTTGCTCAATTTCTCTAAATTAATTCAGCATTAAAATGGTGGAAATGTTAATCAAATCTTTAATTTTTTAACTTTATATTCTTTTTATATGATTACCAAGATTATCAAGATTTTAGCAAATTTCATTCAGATTCCTCGAAAATTCAAACTTTGATGAAATCAATGATACATTTTTCTTGTTATTCATGCTTAATGCAAATGTTCAAAAAATCTTTAATCTTTTAATTTATTTACTTTAATTTTTATACTTTTTAACATTCCCCAAGTTTTGCGAATGTTCCTGGGAACTTCATTAAAAATTTGAACTTTTATTAATGGAAATCTTCCAAGAATCTTTAATCTTTTAATTTATTTACTTTAATTTGTATACTTTATAACATTCCAAGTCTAGCGAAAATTCCTGGGAACTTTATTAAAAATTAGAACTTTCATTGCTTAAGCCAATCAAGATTTCCTCTAGTTAAATTACGGCAATAAATGTTGTTATTTTGTTAGTTAATAAAATCAAAATAAATATTTTTGTTGATTTTTCCATCAATCGGAATTGGTTTGCTTTTATGCCAATTATTGTGATATGTTTTTTTGTTTTTGCAATTTTTAAATAAGTGCAATTTATACAAATCAAATATTTATGAATATGAAAAACGCTTAACGCATAAAATGTTAATAAACTGTCACAATTATTACTACGATATCTGTCATTTGAGCTCAATTCATTCAATTAAATTATTAAACAGGCTTTTAATGCAAAATGTGTGTGTTTGTCATTTATTATTATTTATTCATAAATTAAAAAAAAATAATAAAAAAAAAACATTGTTAAGCACAGCAATTGCTTATCATTGTTATAAACTATAGGCGACGACAGCTGCTGATATCTGATTGATTAACAGTTAAAAGCGAATGTTTTTATTTATAATTAAGTGGGTGTTTTTTATTTTTTATTGCCGTTACTCCTATTGTTTATTATATACTGTTCCATTCTGCGTGCTTTCAATTATCTAAATTAAAAAATTCCTCACTCTTGTTAACATCATTTTGCTTGTGTGGGTTGTGTTTTGATTTATTTATTTATTGTATTGCATTTTTGCTAATTTGTTACTCAGTTTCGCTGTGGAGCACATTTCACGGTTGCTGATTGCTTTTTCTGTTGTTACCTTGCAAGGTCGCCGATACGCACACAGATACTATATACATATATACACATATATATATATATATAGATACACTCATAGACAGCTGGCAGATAGTTTTTAAACTCGACATCTGATGCAGATAGCGAATGAAATATTTTTGCGACAAATTAACTTGTAAATGACAAAAATGAGCAACTTGTCAAGTTGAAGTTGAAATTCGAAATTAAAGTCATATTTTGAGTGGGTCGATAACTGTGGCATTTTATCAACTACCCGTTGTGTGTGTGTCTTGGTTGTGTGTGTTGGTGTGTGTGTTGACCCTGAACTGCTCAAAGGAATTTGTCATCATCACCTTGACTGCGGCCAATGTTAAAAGTTAATTGCAAATCTCGATAAAGAGCCGATAATCTTGCTTAAAATTAATGAATAACCAGTGATCTTTGAATCGAGTCTTTGTTGTCGACTAATTGGAATATTATATTTGTATTTATATTTATATTATATTTATATTGTATAAGACTCTTGTGTATTAGTGTAGCATTCACAACTATTTCAACTACTTCAATCTTCGATTGAACTTTGAGGCTAACCTTGACTGACTGATTGATGTTTAATTTAGACAAATTAAACTGAAGAAAATTTTTATATTTCTTATGGATTTTTCTTAGTCTTAACAAAAAATGTGTAAACCTTTACTTTCCTGGATGAAACTTTTTTTTATAACTAATTGATTAATTGATTGATTGATTGATATTTATTTATTTATTTCTTTCTCAGTTCTACAAGCTTAAGCTCATTATTTATGGCACTTGTCATTTTTTGTTTAAAACGACACAGAAAAATACAAAAAGTACAAATAAATTTAATCAAATAAAATTCGAAAATTAATATAATATTTATTCAATTTAAATGTTATTTGAATATACCGTTTCTATGAATTACTTATGATGCCAAAGAGCAATTAAAAAATTTCATGCTTTGACAGACATAATAATGATGCAATGTAAAATAAGGTAAAAATGGGTGATGCATAATTCCCTTCAAGTTATCGCTGAATTCCTGAGCTCAATAAAATGCTGCACGCTTCACTCGCTGGGGCGACTCATGAATCATAACTGAAATTCAAATTGCAATCGCAAGTTTTGCTGGAAAGATCGTGATTTGCGTTGACATTTTCTAAGAGTCTGCACACAATTTGCATTTAAATCAAAGCCGACAAGCTGAGCAGCCAGTCTCAGTCCTCCCACCCACCCACTCGACACCCAACACCCGGAAGGCCTTCGTGCCACACACAGAGCCGCGACGAGACGAGACGTTGCCTCAAATTTTGCACCCATTTTTTTTTTTTATTGCCTTTGTAAGTTGGCGCCTAAATCAGCAAATCATAAATTATATTTGTGCCTAATTTCAATGCTTAGTTTGGGTAGTGGTTGGTTGGCAGTGTGGTTGCCCTTGCCAAAAAATCTGAGTGCCACTCACACTCACACACACAGGCACACACACACACACACATTCGCACACTCGCATAAATCATAGACGCGTCGGCAGGTATGGAAAAGTCGCCTGCGAGGCACTTAGTCAAAACGATTTTGCCGGCAAGCTCACAGAAAGTTAACATGAAAACTACATAATTCACTTAAATGTCAAGTTTGCGGGCATTTCAAGGGATTGTGCCAGCAGAGGCTGGTAAAAGGTAGTAACTTGGCTATAAGTAGCAAAGAAAAAAAAACAACAAGAAATCTGCAACGGCAGCTGCGCCAAAAACTGTTCACGTCACTCAACTGGCTTGCTTAAAATGTGGTAATAAAGATCCAGCTAGCTGAAGAGATGAAAAACACACACACACACATACACACACACACACACACATACACACACTTGCATTTGTAGTGGGCAGCGTTAACGAAAATTTCACTAAAGCGCTCTCCGGTCACGATTTATCATCATTGCTGCAGCCATTTGACAAAAAGGGAAACATCTGCCATTTTCCGAAAAAGGGGGGAGGGGGAGGTAGCAGCAGTGTGTAGGGGAGGGGGCTGGGGAGCGTGTAGTGCCCGTATAGCGAGTAGCTGAGTTCAAGTTCCAGTCAAGCGGCAAACATTTTTGGTTACATGGGTTAGTTTTGTGCTTTTTTTGTCGAATTTTTTTGTATTTTTTGTGTTTTTTTGTATTTTTTGTCTTTAGTTTTGGTCGCTTGGCGGCCTCTCAAACGACTCTCGGGATTTGGCGGATATCTTGTAGCGCCTGACACTTAACGTGTCATCCGAACATTTTATTAGACTTGACAATGAACTCTTGAACCGCAGCCAAAAACACAACATTTACAAGAAAGTTAAAGTTGAAGTTGGCGGGTGGATAAAAACCACCCAAAAAACTAAATGAAAATGAAAATGAAAATGAAAAGAGAATTCGAATTCGAAGGCGCTGCTTCAACTTTCACATTGACAATAGCCAAGGATTTTTATGTGAAAACTTCAAAGCTATAAAAAATACACATAGAAATGCCCAATAAAATTGTGAGAAATAGAGAAAAATTGTTTAACTTCATAGCCATTAAATAACCAGATATTTTATATGAAAATGTTTAATTATTTGTATAAATTTTTAATATTATTTATTATTTTATATACGAGGGTGGTTTGATGAGTACCTGACCTACATAAGAAAAACGAAAATTTTTGGAAAAATTATTTTTTATTTTTCAATATAATCCCCTTTCAGCTCTACACATTTATTCCAGCGATGCTCCAACTTTTTTATCCCCTCTAAAAAATATGATTTCTGTAGATCCGCAAAATACGTCTCCGTAGTGGCAATAACCTCCTCGTTCGACCGAAATTTCTGCCCAGCGATTGACTTTTTCAAATTTGGGAACAAGAAAAAGTCGCAAGGGGCCAAATCCGGAGAATAAGGTGGATGGGGCAGCAGTTCGTAGCGTAATTCGACCAATTTGGCCTGGGCGACGCCGGAGGTGTGAGCGGGAGCGTTATCATGGTGGAAGAGCACTTTCTTCTTCACCAAATGGTGCCGTTTCTTCTTGAACTCGGCGTCAAATCTTCCCAATAGTTCGGCATAGTAGAGCCCTGTAATCGTTCTTCCCTTCTCTAGGTAATCTATGAGGATAATACCTTTCGAATCCCAGAAAACCGTGGCCATCACCTTTCCGGCCGATGGAACAGTTTTCGCCTTCTTCGGGGCAGATTCGCCAGGTGAAGTCCACTGTTTCGACTGTTCTTTGGTCTCTGGTGTGTACCAGTGAATCCATGTTTCGTCAACAGTCACGAATCGACGCAAAAATTCCTTCGGATTACGCTTTAACAGCGCCAAACCATGCTCCGAAGTGGTCACGCGGTTGCGCTTATTGTCTGGTGTGAGCAAACGCGGCACCCATCGCGCCGATAGCTTTCTCATACCCAATATTTCATGTAGGACATGAAACACTCGTTCTGTTGAGATGCCTACTGTCTCAGCTAACTCGCGCACCTTCAACCGGCGGTCTGACAATACCAGATCATGTATTTTCTTCACTTTATCCTCCGTGGTTGCTGTTTTCGGGCCACCTGGTCGTGGCTCATCAAAAACGGACGTGCGACCACGTTGAAACTCACTAAACCAATTTTTGACGGTGGTCATCGAAGGAGCAGAGTCACCGTACACAGTATCCAAGCGTTCTTTGATTTCACTGCGTGATTTCCCCTCCAAAAAGAAGAATCGAATCACCGACCGATATTGCTCTTTTTCCATTTTTCTAAAATGCGTGGACACGACTGCTTTGACACGTGGTGAAAACAAAACTAAAAGTCCGATGAAATTTTCACTGTGGCTGTTTAGGTTTATGTACTATACGATAGTTACGTCATACTGCAATAGTGGCGCCATCTGGCGTCAAGGTCAGGTACTCATCAAACCACCCTCGTATTGTAGTAGTATAGTATAGTTTATTATTTGATCTATACATATATTTTTCTAGCAACATCATTTCATACTTTTAATTTGCGATCAAATTTCAATTATTTGTCTAAAAATTGTTTACTATTTATACTATGATACCGAAGGTATATAGTATATTGGGTTTGTGCAATGTTGCTGTCTGTCCGTGTTTAAATTGTAAATGTATGATTGATCTAGAGGCCAAACTATGATTAAAACCACCTGGCTTTTGAAAATGCGTCTTGAAGGTTTGACCTATGCGTTTTGAAGGTTCGGCCTATGCCCATATGCCGATTTTCGGACTATAATTTTCACTTGCCGATTTTCGGACAGTAATTTTGACTTATGTTCCGACTCAAAATCGCGTTTTTAACTTTAAATGTTGGATTGATCTAGAGGCTAAACTATGATTAAAACTACCGGGCTTTTGAAAAACCGTTGAGTTTTGACAAAGTTACGGCATTTTGAAGGTTCGATCTATGCCCATATTCCATATCTTATAACAGTATTTCTTGGCTGCACACAAATTATGGTATCATAGTATTTTGCTGTCGGTTACCTCCGACTGCAACGTTCTATCTTGTTTTTTGTTAATTTATTTATATTTTTGTCTTTTTATTTGAAACATTTGAAATCATTCAAAACTGTCGACTGTTCACACACATTAATCAAATAAATAAACAATTATTCACTTAACTCGTTAGCATATTTAAATGGCAAATTACAAGTCCCGAGCCGTTTATCAATATTTAAGCCCTGTTAATCAATTTGCATTCTTGAGGTTAATCAATTGTGGTTATTCAGTAGCTCAGTGGCCACCAACTGACGCCTCTCAGTTGCCAAATGGATTGAAATACACCCACGGCAAAGAAGCGGATTCTCACTAATCCAAAGAAGAAAGAAAGACAGAAAAAGATGTGCTTGCCACATTTATCAATGCCGCAAATCGAAGGCAACATTTCTATTTGAACCTGGCTTTTAAATGTTATTTTGATTTGATTTCGATTTTGATTTCGATATCGCTTGTTTTTTCTCTATTGGGGCCAAGCCGTAAACATTTCTCAATGCCCGCTTGGCCTTTACCAATCGACTGAAAACCTGGCTCAAATAAATCTTATCAAATTAAGCCGAGAGTTCACAAGAAAAAACCACCACCAACAACAACAACAACAACAACAAGTTAAACGTGGGCGTGAGCTGGAGGCGACTCCAAGTGAGAAGTTTGGAGTGGGAATACCGTTGCTATAATTTTTTAGGGCTTGTTGTTGATTTTTTTTTTTTTTTTGGGTTTGGGGACGGTTGAGTAATTGTTAACGATCCAAGCGCAGTCGCTAGTTGACCAAGTTAAATGTGTACCATGCCAAAATTGGGCAAATTAATTAAGCCGTTTTAAACAATTTTGCTTTGGCTTTTCGCTTTTGCCTTTTTGCCTTTTGCTCGCCCCCCAAATTGCAGTCAAATTAAATTGTTTAATTTAATTTGCTTGAAAATAGTTGTTGCAATTGTTGTTATTCCTCTGTTTGTTGTTGCTGTTGTTGTTGTAATTGCAGGCGCATTGCGTTTAAGTGAAAAGTGCTCGGCACGTTTATTTTTCTTTTCGCTTTTTTTTATTTTTTATTTTTCTTTTGCCTTCCAATTCACTGGCGTTAATTTTCAACTGTCCAGTTTTATTGTACCCTAACTTAAGCAGAGCGAATTTTTGAATTTCTGTATCGGAAATAATTTACTTTATTTCGAAATATTTCATTAAAAAATTGGTTAGTTGATAAAAATAAACAAATTATTATTTTAATTGAATTCACTGAAAAATTCAATTAATTTACTTTTTTTTTTAATGTGGATTGAAATGAATTGAACAGAAATATAAAACAAAATTAAAAATATATTTAATTAAACATAACTCAAAAATATGTTTTTGACTTGGAGCCAGCAAAAAAACATTTTTTTAAAAATAAAAAAACCAAACAAAACACTATAATTTAATTATTTAATTCCTCTGTAAGCTACAAATTTTATATTTTTGCTTGTTATGAAATTGTATAAAATTAATAATAATATAATTGCGTAAAATCATATTTTATTTATAAGTTGATGCTATGATTTTTTTTTTAAATTTTAATTAGTTATAATTTCATATGAAAGAGTATTTGAATTTCGCTTTGTTTTTTTTTTTTTTTATGTTTCTCATTTTGTGCACCCAATTTGAATTGTGGAAGAAGCTTTCGCACTCGATGTGTGCCTCGTTTTGGGCGCTTCTCTATCTGCCACTGCGATGCACGTTTTTTTCCGCTGCTCATATTTGTGGCAGGAAGCAACTGTCGCTGTCGCAGCTTTCCAGGGCCAATTTATAAGGGCTTCTGATGCTGTTGTTGCTACTCTCGAGGGCCCATCTCCAATTACTGATTGCCCGCTGCCACATACCACATACCACAGCTGCTGCTGCTGCTGCTGCCGCTGCTGCTGGCGGCAAAAGAGAGAAAAAGTTGAAGCTTGTTGGCCCCGCGGGCTGGCAAATATTTGACGCTTATTCCATCAACGTCAGCGGACGGGGCAGCAACAATAACTCAACTGATCGATCAAATATCGTCGGGCAATCGAAGACAGATCGCAACGGCTCCAACAGTTAATGGGTTAAGAGTTATTTTGGTCAGTTTTTGACACACTTTTCTGACACAAATACTTTGCTTTGTAAGCCAAACAAAAAATTATTAAATTACAAAACTTTCAATATTCGCCGTTCTCAAATTATGACAACAATTATGAGCTAGAACACAAAACCGATTCAAACATTCTCCAATGTTCATTCAAATGAACTAGTTCGAGTCGATTGCAGGCAAGTGTGTGTGTTGCAAATAATCGATAGCTTTCCCAGTGCAACACAGCAAACAATTGCTGGCAATTAATTTGTCATAAACAAATGTCGAAGATCTGTGCACAATTATGTTGTTATGAACGAATGAAATGCAGAGAAATGGAGAATGGCAGCCACTCCGCAGATCCCCCAATGATAAAGACAAACAACAATTATAAGCGACAGCACAAATTATAATGCAAAAGGCTTCGAATAAAACAAAAAAAAAATGAAAATGAAAATCCCAATTCAAACGAGAGCCGGCTTCGAACTGATCCTCGACAGCAAACGGGCCGCAGCAAATTGCATAATTATTGCTACAAATGAAGCTGAAGCTGCAACTGAAGCTGCAACTGAAGCTGCTGCCACAGCTGATGCTGCAGCGAAGAAAGTGGTACCGTTTGAATCGTGATAATGCGATAATTTAGCCCCCACCAGCCTCCGCTCACCCCACACCAACCCCCCAGTTTGCCATCGAGCTGCGAATGCATTTCACTTTCTGCTTAACAAACAAACCAAAACAGCAACAACAACAACAACAACAACAACAAGAGCAACAATAACAACAATAAATAAAAATCACCAAAAGCAACGAGCAACTTTAAATTCAACTCCACAGAGTGTATTATTATGAAATCAAATCGGAATCATCCGTCCGTCCATCCGTCCATCCGTCCGTCCGTCCATCCGTCTGTCTGTCCGTCGCCCACGCTAAAACTTAAATTTTTTGTTTTTATTATTTTTTGGTTTTTATATTTTTGGTTTCTGAACTGGGTTCCGTTTTCAAGTCCGAGTTCGAGTTCAAAGTTTGCGCAAATCTTTTGGCCATTTGCAACAACATGATTTCCACATTCAGCGGCATTCGTTATTCATTTGAAATCATTTGCTTTCCATTATTTTGTTTTTATTGCTGGGGCATGCAAACTGAAAACCACTAAAGAGGAAACTGATTTAAACATCACACACAGTCGAGTAGGAGGATCCCAGCATCATCCTACACCCCCAACCACCTCCATCATCTAGCTTAAATGCCAGCTTCAAATGAGGAGCAGTCTTTCAAACTGACGGAAGCTACTTTTTTTTGTGCTCTTCACACGACCAACGGCGGAAAAGCCACAATTATCACGTAAAACCAAACTTAAACAGCTCAAAACGAACAGTCAACAAGCTGTCTACAAATTCCAGTTTTAATACATCAGTTATGACCAAAAACGATGACCATAAAACTAATCCTGGTTTTAGTCGGAGGAGTAGTTGGAGGCAACACGAAATTAATAGGAGTAAAAAATAATGCTAAAAAATACTTTAAAAATCTGTTAATTTGTTCTAGTTTAGTTTGCACAATAAAATGCTTGGCTGCTTCTTATCCGATCTTGATGAAGATTTCTCAGTTAATCTATAATAACTGTATTATATATATATTATATATTAATAAGAAATGTCTGGCTTCTTGTTTTGTGCCTTTTATTGCTATAGGAAATCTTTATATACCGATATTAGCGAAACGGGGGCAGCTATAAATAATAAACTTGACCGACTATAGGAGAACTTATAGCCAAAATATAAAGGGTCTAGCTTATCTCTTAGATCCGTTTGTACCTGTAGACAGACAAACGGACATCAACTAAATATATTTATATAATTATATTACATATATGTATATACCTCATGTGGTCAGAGATGCTTTCCCCTCCATGTTGTCTACTTTTGCACAGAATTATTATTCATTATTAACTATTACTCTTTTTACACATTTTTAACGGTTACAAGATATCAGTTAAGACAAGATGTGAACATAAAAAATATACTAAATTATTACAGAAGTTTTTAGGTGCTTTAAATGTGCTAAATTTGCCACGAAAAACGAGGCAAGGGGCAACAAACGAAACAACAAGAAAACCATAACAAAAATCTTTGGCTACCGTGCGCCGCGGGCTTTAAGTCAAGACAGCGTGCAAGAAAGAGAGAGAGAGTGAGGGAGAGAGAGAGAGAGAGTGGCATGGAGAAAAGGTAACTTTGGCCAAAAGCAATAACACACACACACACACTCGCACACACACAGAGAAAAACGTGCTAATCCCGCCCTACGGTTATTGATGCAACCCACATCAGCTCATTGAATCAGCGGCAACACTTTTCTTTTTTGTTATTAACCCGTTGTTGCTGCTATTTGTGGCATGCCCCGTGGCTGGGATTAAGTTAAATTATTTGCAGCTTAATTAATTTACAAGCTGCCTATATTGGAAAGGGCAAAGTTATTTTCTCGCGAGCGTTGACAGCTGCGCCTTTATCTGGGAAATTAGCCAGGTGCATCAGCACCGCAAGAAACTAATAGAAAATTGCTAGGGAAAAATAAATATACAAAATATATATATATTTATATAGATTTTGTGCACGCCAGCAGAATGCTTCAAAGGGCGAATTGGAAAAGGGTATAGAGTGGGGGATGGTGGGGGCACAGGAGAGAGGGTGCTTGTCTCTAAGGGGCGCTGCCTTTTTTGGAATTTTCACAGCCGCCAGAGCGGCGACTTTGGCTGGCTTTTTGATAACGCGAATGACTTCTTGGGCATCGCCATCTAAAAATAGACACTGGCTCTGCAGCGTTGAGGCATGCAGCAAGCAGCATGCAGGTTCCTTGGAAAAATGTGGCAGTTGAAGCCGGAGCCGGAGTCGGAGCTGCGAGTGCTTTAGGACACCAGTTGTTGTTCAGCAGGGCGCAGGGTTGTGTGGGAGGGCAATGCAACTTCAACCAAACCCAGCCTGCTGCATGCCCCACCCCTCCCGCCTCTTGCCAACATGTATGCTGCATAGACAGATGCTGTTAAATTGATAGCGTGCGTTTTTTTGTTGTTGTTGCTGTTGCGTGTCTGAAGCCTCAGCAGTCGATGTTGCCGCGGCGTGGCAAGACAGTCAGGCATTTCACAGTGGGAGAGGGGCACACTAGCTCCATACTTACTTAGGTGTGGCACACTCCACCACTCCAGACAATGTTCTAGCGAAAGGGAAACTAATCGCCAGGCCATGACGAGAAAGTGGACCCAACTTACCCCTATATCGTTTAATGGTTAGCATTTTACAGCTCAACTTATTGCGTAATTACCTGCAACGAGCAGAGAAAAGAAAAAGAAAATTCAATGAAAATTCAATGAAAATTGTAATATAATTTAATTTTAATTAATATAAAATACGTCTTCTATCTTTAGAAATATGCTCAAGTTGTTCGTGTTCTTATCAAGTTTGCGGGCTGTCGAAACCATCTGCGCTTTAAACACAGCCACTAATCTGCACAAACGTCAGTTTGGCTCTGGCCAAAAGCCAACATGTCTTGGCCATGGCATTGATAAGGTCGCAACTTCAACGGGCGCCCACTCAACCAAAAACGAAACCAAAAACAAACCCAGCCAAGCCCAGAGCCAGGCTCAGAGCTCAGAGTGTGTCTGGCCGGACTCGTCTCGCGTCGATAAGAAAAATGCCTTTTATTGGTTTTTCCTTTTGGGCCCGACTCCATTTCCTGATTAGCCTCAAGATTAGGGCAACCAGACTTAGAAGCAGACTTGAGGCTTGTGCAGCGAGTGCAGTTTTCATTTAGGGCGCGGCTGCCAAGAAGCCAAGCCAACTTTTGCATACCTTCTTTTAAGGCAAAAAATAAATAAATATATTTAAATTATATATATATATAAATATACATACATATATAAATGTATAAATTTTATTAAATATATACCTATTTTATTTTAAAGTTTGCCATTTGGTGTCATATCAAATTGAAGCACAGCTATTTTGAGTTTAAAAAAATAGTTTTTTATATCAAAAAAATGTTGTTTGTTTTTAAATTTAATTGTATTTTTTTAACTGCGTAATCTTCACACATTTTTAGTTCATTTTCTATTTGTTATCGTACTTAAATTTTACGTGCATGTTTTTTAAATGAGTTAATTACACACACCTATAAAACCACATATAAATATTTGTATTCAATTGGAATTGTTTTACAATTTCAATACGATATTTGGGGTTTTTCATCAATGCGTTAATCAATAAAAACGTGCAAATATTTTACTATATTTTTTCATGCGCTTCAAGAGGAAAAACATTTATTTATTATAATTTCCTTAATGTTGACAATTTTCATTGCATTTTTCACACCAGGTAAAAACACCGATGTCGCGGTAATTATTAAAAATATGTGATGAATTTAAAGCGAAAAACAGCGAAAAAAATAAAAATAAACGTGAAGTGAAACGAAGTAAAACCGACTGCGAAATACTCTAATATTATCCATAAATCCTCAAAATTAGTTAAGCCTAGTTTTTAAAATATGATAGTTATGTGTTTATATCAATGTTCCCATACCGAAGTAATCGATCTTTCAGTCACACTTTCAAAATCAATATACTCTTCTACCTCTTCAGTTACAGGGTATTAACACATGCGTCCCAATTACAGCGTTTAAAACAATGCAGATGAGAAATGTGAAGCATTTTGCTTAAAAAATGAGGCAAAATTTGGTAAAGCGTCGCTGCTAAGTTCCGTAATTAATTATAGACAGGGATTGATGTAAATAATAAAATTAAAAAAAAAAAACGCTGCTACCCGCATTGCCACAAAGGAAAAATGTGCCCAAATTAAAGATTATCTATGAAATAAAAAATAAATTACACACACACGCATACATATATATATATATATGTATACAAATAAAAAACATTTTGCCAAATTTCACACTCAAAAAGAAAGTCTTTGAGTTTTTTTTTGTTGCTGTTCATTAAGATTATTGAAATTGTGTAACATTTGCCGTTGTTATTTTTTTGGCCACCTTTGGTTTTAAGATAAATTGTCAATAATTATATGTTGCCACAAAGATGCGGCAGAAGATGCCCCACGAGCTGCGCAGGTAAGCAAACTCAATGGCATTTTATGATTGACTGCCCAAGCATTTGTGATTTTATTTCTATTTTTTATTTGTATAATTTTTTAACTTTTATGCAATATTTAATGAAATCGCAATCAAAAAATAATAATAATTTCAGCATGCCAAAAATATGAATTCCTATGAAGCAACTTGGTTTTATGTTTTGCTGATATTAAATTGATAGATTGATAATAAACATTTATTAGTTAGTGCAGCTTTCGCAATCATTTTCATTTTAACCCAAACTAGCTGGTATAAACCGATAATTTGTATCGATAATCTGTCAATAATCTGCAACCGTTTTATTTAATCGATTTTTTTTTATTTTCCTATAAGCTTCCTTCCTCTTCTATTCGCGATGACGTTAAAGCTTAATGATCACTCTCTGTCTCTCTCTCTCTCTCTCTCTCTCTCTCTCTGTCTCTGTCTTATATTTAACACATCTAAGCCGTCTCTCATTTCAGCTGTATCTCTGTCTCTGTCTCTTGTCTTTAAGACATCTAAGCTGTGCACTCAGATTACAATATTTAATCGTAATATTTTATGGTCTTCTTCTTCTTCTTCTGCTTCGTGTGCTGCTGCCACTTCTACTTCTAAATGCAACTTCCTTCTTCTTCTGCCTCCACATCTTCTGCTCCAGCGATCTTCATATGCGATGTGCATGCGAAAATTATATGCATTATTAGATATTATTCCAGGCAACATTGCAGGAGACTTGCAACAACGATCGAACGACGACTTCGACTTCGCCTTCGAGTGCGAAAAGCGCAAAGGCTCTGGCATGGATTCTAACGGTTAACCGGCCAACAAAAGACAACAACAACAACAACAGCAGCAGCAGCAGCAGCAGCAGCATTGGCATTGGCAATGGCAACAGCAGCCGCATGCAACACAAATAAACATGTGTAAGCCGCTGCTTAGCAGCCTGACGAGTCACCTTCTTCTTCTTCTTCTTCTTCTGCAGCCTGGCTGCTCTTCTTCTTCTTCTTCTTCTTCTTCTAGTGTTGCTTGTGTTGATTCTCCTGCTGCTTATTTGGCTTCCTCTCTTAGCAGCCTCTTCAACCTGCTTGGCCAAGTTGTTTAGCAACATTTTGAACCTGTCGTGATGACTTGGCCAAAGTCAAGTTAGCCATAAACAACAACAACAACAACAACAGCAACAGCAGCAACAAAGGCAACAGCAATGCGGCACACGTGATTTAGTTCCTGTCGCTGCAGAAAACTTGTTGTTGTTGCCACCCCCCTCCCACCGGTGCAGCATAGTGACGCTGTGTGTCTTATGCATATATTTTGTGGCCATTGGAGCTGGTTGCCGCTTATCTTTGGCTTAAATAAATTTTACGCTCGTGTATTTCTTTTCAACGCCAGCATCCAATATCCACCACCACCACAAACCGTCCCCAAAACCGAATCCGAATCCAAACAACGGCGACGACGACGACACACTGCCCAAATGTCCTCAGTTACCACATTGCAACTTATTTTAGTTGTTGCTGCTGCTGCTGCTGCTGCTCGAACTGTTGTTGCTGTTGTTGCAACTGTTGCTGTTTTTACATTCATCCTCCCAATCGCTTGGCAGGCATCTTTGAATGCCAGTTTTCCCAGCCAATCGCCCCTTCCCCCTTCCCACTCACAACGTGCCCCTTTCCGTTGTTTTGGCTTTGGCTTACTTGCATCTTGTTGCACATTGTTTGAATTTATTGCCACATTAATAAAATTTACAGCTAATAAAAAATGCATTGAGGTCTTGACATGACACCCACTAGCTGCCCCCCCTCTTCATTGGTTGTATGTCAACGATTTGTGGCATTGCCCCAAAGGCCCATAGATTCAAACTCTACAGAGACATTGTCCAAGCACAATGTTTGGGTGGCGTATAAAGAAGACTAATATTTGTAGGGTATTTTACAATAATGCCACATTGAATTGACTATAAATTTTTGATCAGCTTCAATGGCTGCAACTATTTAAAAAATGTTCAGTTTGAAAACTTTTTTGTTGATACTTGGAATGCATTACAAATGCTAGAATTAGTGGGGATCGGTCGAAACATAAGTTATTGAATCTTTTCTGATTTCGACTAGAGATACTTATTTAGTTTATACGATGATAATTCACGGAAACATCGCATCAAGCTAAACAATAAACTGAATAGGTAAATTAATAATCTAGTTTATTTCTTTAATTTCAACTACATAACCAATACAAATACACAACAAAATTGCAACAAAAATATATTCAAGAAATGTAAAATAAAATGAATTCTCTTTGATTTTCAATATAAATGTTTAAATTGTTTAAATTATATCACATTCAATTAAAAATGGTACACAAATTCATAACATTTTTGCATTTTAAATTTAATTGAAATAAATTAAAATTATTCAAATTAAAAACAAAATTTTGATATTTGTATACTAAAATATAATATACCAATTTTCTGGGTGGTTAATATATGCACACAGGTATTGAATTAAGTGTGTTTTGCAACACATTAAACAGATGTGTACTTTTTTATATAATACAACGTTGCAACAATGCACTCCCCTTCCGCAAAGTTTAAACACTCTACCTAATTACGACTCGTTATGGCTGCAGCTAAAAGGCGACGCCCCAAAAGTCCTAAACAAAGAGTCCAACTATGTAATTGACTGGCAGTCCCTACTCCCTACTCCCTCCTCCCCTGAACCCAGCTACAGGGTTTCTACAGATCTCTGACTTTATCTGTGAGTTGTCTGCAGTTGTCTATGAGATGAAAAAAAAGAAGAAGAAAGAATCAGAAGAGGCAGCTTTGCCCATTTCGTAAGCTGTTTGAATAAAAATTGCGCAATATTATTTAACAACAACTCCAACAATGCAATTGATTTTTAAAAGACGAAGCAGCAGAAGAAGAAGAATACGACTCGCAAGACCAACAATTACAACGGTACTTGCGCTGCTTCAATGAAAGCAAAGAAATCAAAGGCTAAGAAGGCAAGACAACTTAGAAGAGATTCCTCAAAAAGCTCGCGTACCTCAAGCAAACAAAATGCTTAACAAAGGTCACAACATTGACATTGAACAGAGACTTGAAAGAGATGGCAAAGAAAGAGTGGAGGAGGAGATGGGTGTGGAGGAGGGGAAGGTGCAGCAGCCAGCATCATTTGGCTTTTCAGTTAGATGAAAATGTAAACATTACTTGGATAAATGTTGTTTAATATGCAATTACAGGCGAGAAAGAGAGAGACAGAGAGAGAGATAGCAGAGTAACGACAATGCACTTGGCTTGGCTACGAAGGGGTGGGGAAGGGAAGGTAAGGAACGAAAAAAGGGAACTAAGAACGGAGGATCAAGTACCGTTTTGGGGGCCAGTCAATCAAAACGTTTAATATTAATTTATGCGATGACAAACGAAATGAATTCTGCTTCTTCTTCTTTTTCTGCTTCTTCTGCATCTTCTTCTAGTGTTGAGCTCGTTCTGGGTATGTGTCAAAAGTTCAACGGCGCAAAGCTTTTCATTTCCCTCTCTCCCCCTCTCTATTTCGCTCTCACACTCTCTGTGCACAAATCAATCATTGCTGTCATTGTTGCACCCCCAACTTCTCTCGCCTTTGTGCGTCACACATAATTATGCTGTAATTGATATTTACCCCCACTCTCCACACTCCCCACTCCTTTCACAGGCCCCTCTTGTCACTCTCTGTCGCTCTTTTGAGTTTTGGGGCGTCGCAACTTTTCAAAAGAAATCAAAATTTGTAACGCCTTTTGATGGCCCGATTTTTTTTCTCTTCTTTTTTTTTTCTTTTTTTTTTGAGTTACCGCCTATTTGATTGTTGGAGAAGATCGCTTGGAACCTGCACTTAGTTTGCATAGAGTTCTTTGCTTAACAGATACCGTTGTAGTTGTTGCTGTTGTTGGTGTTTGCTGCAGCTGCACTCTGGGATGATTGAATGTTTTCAAAGTTCTTAGCATTACCGTTAGCTGTTGGCTGGCAACATTGTTAAGCATTGGAAAATGTTTGCTATTTTGTCCATATAGAGTCGGGGTAACGAAGAGAAGGGTCTGCTTTTTAAAATGGTTACGTTGCCCCCCGACATGGTTTAGTGCAAAACAATGATGGTATTCCTTTAACCCTATCTTAGCCCTAGACGAGCAACAGTGATGCCTATTAATGCAATAGGAACAGGCTAGATTCAGTTGAGAAAAATAACACATAAATATTTACATTGTTAATATTAGCATATATTATCTAAGTCCTCATTCATTCGTCTAACATTAAGTTGTATCTTAAGTTGGAAAAGTTTCCTTTAAACAAATATAAATTTTCCTTAACGTTTCTTAAGACTGCATCAATTTCTAATTATTGGCAAACGTTATACATGTAAAAAAGATATAATTAAATTCTAGACTATGTATTGTTGAAGTAAAAGATAAAAATGAATTGAAAAATCGAACAACTGCAGATTAGGATTTAGATTTTTTTGAGATGACGAACATAATTTGATTGCACATGTTTGTAGTATCTTATGCAGCTGTTGCATTTAAAGTTTACACTTTCCCTAGAAGTGAAAGTCGAAAGAATTTCGAATTAGACATTTTACGGGTGGGTGCATCTTTACACGGCACTAGTCAGCAGGCAACAGCAAAAAAGCACAGGCATTCCAACAATGATAGATCATTAAAACTCTGCTCAGACAGCAACAACAAACAGAGTTGGTCACGACCCTGTCACTGACCAGAAATCCAAACCCCAAACCCCAAAACCCAAAAAACATCGAGTTGAAAGGTCGTGTGAAAGGCTGTTAAATAGTTGAGGGCGAGTTGTTGAATTGTAGTAGAAAAATCCACTAACTGCAATTTGATTTGCCCAAATGCAGTCCAGTGTGTATAAGCCAAGTTAGAAGAGCATCCATACACTCGGAAAAAAATCACACTGAAATTTACAATATTTTGCCTTGAAATTTTTATAGAAGTAGTTTTAAAAGTAAAATAAAATAATATATTTAAATTAGTAGGGTTTGTCTTGCTAATTTTCCAGAAAAATAGTTTTTATTAATGGAAAATATTTATAAGAAGTAGAAATGGCAATTATAGGAAAAAATCATTTCATATTGAAATATTTAAGATAATATTAATATTAATAAGATAAGGAACAAAATAATGATTATATAAATTTCAGATCGTGCATTTTTCTGAGTGCATCGCGTCTACATGTTTTTGATTGGGCCTAGAATCCAAAACAGGAAATGTATGTTTTCTGTGTGATGCGACAACTATTGCCTTGAGGTTTTCTTTGAGGCAACTGTTGCCGGCTAAAAACATTAATAATAATTCGAATGTCATTAGCCTGGCCATTTTCTTGGTAACTGCAGCTTAAACAGAGGAAATGATGTAAGCAAATAGAACATTTCTGAAAGAGCTTTGCCAGACCACAAATCATAAAAGAAGAGTTTAAATATAATATTATAAATAATGGGGAATCAATTTAATGACATTATAAATCGGAGCATATCAAATGTTAGCCTCTGGTCACAGGTAGGAGAAAAATCTTCAAACAGAAGCTACAAAAAATATTGTTTTTCAGTAAAAACCAATAGCGCATAATATTAATCAAGAAATTTAAGTGGTCAAAGAAATACAAGAAAAATACACATTCCCAATAATGAATAAAACATATGAGCATTACATAAATAAAACACAACAATTTGTTGACACATTGTTGTTTTTCAAATCGCTGGGCTTTTCATGTCAATGACCATTCAATAACTGACACAAAATAGTTTCCAATGCTCAAGTGCCAAACGCATTTGATGCCCTTTTTCCAATTCTTTTTTTTTTCTCCATCTTTTTCTTTCTTTTTTTTTACCACACAGTGTCAGCGTTATCCATCATTAGAGTCAATTTGTTGGCTACGCCTTAAGCATGACTCGACAAGAATGTGGCAGCAGCATTTGACTCGATTCTAACTGCATGACCAAACACAAAGCTGGGGGGCAACATCAACAACAACAACAACTGCCTGCAAAATGTGCATTCATTATAGAAAATTACAAAACAAAAAATGGGTAGAAAAAAAACTAGGAAAAACTGTCAACAAGTGGGAACCGAAACGGACAGTAGCCAGAAAAACAAATGACAAGAAAAACACTCGATTGAAGTTCAATCAACTCTCTTGGCTCGAAGCTCGAATACAACAATAAAAATACACTCTTAAAAAAATCTACTTAAATATAAGTAAGTCGCCATTTTATAGTCATCCTATTATTCAGAAATTACATTTCTAATAGTTATAGTTGTGGTTTTCTAAAATTCTACATTTTAGTAAATTTTCTAAAATTAAAAATAAAACATTTTTAATTTCCAGATTGTTGTCTTTCTATCTGTATTAAATTATTTATAAACATTTATATTTTAGTTTATTAATAAATTCATACTAAAGTAAAAAATTTGGTTGCAAATATTTAGAAATTATTAAAAAAAAAGAAAGATAACAACTTTATGTTAGAGCGATTTACTAAATTTTATAGCGATGTTTTTCTAAGTGTAACAATTGCCAGCTCGAATCCCCAGAAGGGTCAAAAACGCCTCATTTATGTTGGCCATAAGCGATGCCCTCAAACTGTCCAGATGGGCTGCCCAGACTCCTGGCCAAACGTCGGGCAAATGTCAAACGTTAGTTGTGTAATTAGCTGCTAACGTGTGACAGTGCAACATGAGGCAGGCAGCATGGAGCGGCAGGAGTCGGGTAGCCAAGACGCTGACAATTTGCAACTGTCATTGTGACATTTGGCGGCGGCACGGCTCATAATGTTGCAAGAGTCGCCGGGGTTAATGACAACGTCGCCACAAGTCGCAACACACGAATTTGACAGCTTAAAACATGCCACAAATAAACTCGACAAAGTTCATTTTTCTCATTGATTACCAGGCAGCCTTGAAGTTGCGCAAATTGCGCTAACAATTCACATTTGCTGTGCTGGCCACTGCAAAAAATGTCAATGAAATAAGCAACTATTTATAGCCATAAATATTGGAACAATAAAATAATATATATAACGGTAAGAGGCACTTTGACATGAATTGCGCTACTTGTCGAGCAGCACTCAACGAGTCAATTGCACATTAAATTATTCACACCAATATCCATAAAATACATTCCAAGATTTATCTGATGGCCAAAACTGAATAATTAAACATATGTCGAAGAAATAAAAGTTGATTCAAGCGAAATCAATAATTATTATTATTAATAATAGAGTTTTTGTGCTCGAACTCAGTTAAGATCTTTCCTGTTCCTATTCCTGGAATAGATAGTTATTTAATTTATATATATATATTTATTATCTATATTTTATTTATTTTATTAAGAATACTAAAGGGTCTACGAAAATCAAATTTATTTACCACTTATTAAATTTTGATTAAAGATATATATTATTATATTGGCTCAGATTTAGCCGCCCTCATTCATTTTATAAATCAGCGCAATGCGAATCTTATTTTGATCTTTGGCTGCACTTAATAAATAAATACAAACTCACTTAGTTCCAGCACTTCTCAATGAACTCTTTCCACTTTCCACTTCCTATTCCGATTAACACTTGCCTCATGTTGCAGAGATAAAGAGAGGGGAAAGGGGGGGGGAGTGCAACTCTCTGTTTGCGCTAATCAACAGCAATTAAAATCAATTAAACTAGCTGCTGACAGACAAAACATTTGTCTGACTTTTAATTCACAATTCTGCAATTCTGCATTTTGCAGACAGCTGAATTTACTTCCTTTTTTCTAGAACGGTTTGAAAAGCTGTCAAATCAGCGCCAGGCCCCGTTGACATTTCTATTATGTCAGTCACTGAGCCAATTGAACAGAGACAGAGTGCGAAAGAGCGACAGAGATAGAAAGAGAAAAGGAGAGAAAGAGGGAGTCGAGTTGTGCTAACTCTTTGTGGCAGAATTATAAATTCTAAACACAAACTTGAAGGCTCCACAATCCACACTCGCACACTCGCACACTCGCACACACGCACACTCGCACACTCGCACACACGCACACAGTGTCCGTCAAATGTTAATAACCAGCTCTTGGCTCTCTGGGCACGTCTAAAAATAAAGCAAGGCGAGGCATAGCGCCACAAACTGTGGCAGCTGGGGCAACTGAGGCGTCTGCATGGCGAATCATGCGCAGATTAAATGCAACAGACCTGGTCAAGTTTCGGCTTGTGGAAAATAGGCCCTACGGAATCGGAGACGGGAGAAGGAAGAGCTGCCGGAGGAGGAGGAGGCATATCAAACGCCTGGCATCTGAATTAGACTTTAATGCGCGGTAATTATGAAAAGTAAACTTGACCATGGCATAAAGGAAAATCGCTTCTGGTCTTAAGGGGCAGCCATTCACATTAGTTGCGGTTTATAGCTGCAGCTGAAGGTCGCAGCCCTACACTTAGCGAAAAAACATAGGAGATATCAAATTGATAACAGTTTGATGTGCAATTCTTTTGTGAATATCTAAAATTAATTAGAAGAAAATTATTCTTGAATCTTTTGTGTGCTTCGTCTGATTGTAATTAATTAACTAATTTTTGTTTATTTTAAATTTACCTTAATAAAATATATACTTTTATCTTTTTATTATTGAGAATTTTAATTTAATTATTCACTTTTAAATTGGTATCAGTTAATTTTTAGCTTTAATTTTATCTTGAAACTTAAATTTAGTTGTCAAAACAATTTTTATTTTTCAAAAGAATTCTTACATTTTGTGTGCAAATAAATAAGTTATAATATAATAAAAAGACGTATTTATATAAATAGAAGTATTTAGTAATTATTTGTAATTACGAAAGCATCCACTTTAAATATAATTGGGACTGATTTCATATTTCGAAACGTTCATATCCGTATATACTAACTGAGTACCAAAAATAAGTATATTATTCTAAGTAAACAATTTGCACCTCAGTTCAAGATTTAAGTGAATTTAATCTTATTGTAAGATGCTATCAATATTTAGTTAAGAGCTTGAGAATCCCAAATAAACATATTACTCTGAGTGATTAAGTTGAAATGTAATTATTGAAATCAGTAAATACTGACTGAGCACTTAAAATTAAGATATTACTCAAAGAAATTAACTTGAGAGACTTAAATATGTTTTAAGTTAAAAATAAATAAATAAATTTAAAACTTTCAGGATTAAAAATAACAAAATCTCGCTGAGATCTGGGACTATCCAGCTTCGCCTCATATCGATTACATTTGTAATTGATTTGAAACTTTACTTCTTTTTTTTTTTTGAGTGTAGCCAGTGCTAGGCATTGGGATGTGATGAGCGATTGCTTCTCCGCAGTTATCTCTCTGCAACTCTTTGTGTGGTTTTCCAATATTATTTTCGGTTGCCCTCCCCGTTCCCCGTTTCCTGATCTGATCTGTTCATATGCAGCGCATATATATATAATTCAGTGCGTTGCCAGAGTGACAGCTTCATGCAATGGAGTTGGCAGCTCGCTCCGACCTGGTCACTCTGTTTCTACTGGGACTGGTGTGACTTTTGGGTGTTTTTTGTGCTCGCACAGCGACTTTCTGACAGCTTAAAGGGGGATTGGGGGCTTGGGCAGACACTGAGTTCTCTTTTTGCATAAATGCATATATAAAAAATGGTCTGGTGTTCCATTGTTTGCAGTTTGGCGCGACAGGCGGTATTTTTTTTTTTGGGTTTGAGTTCGTTGGGGATTATTTTTTTTTTTTCTTTTTTTGCGCTGCCTGTCAAAATATTGAGCTGTCTACTGGTACTGACAGTTTAGTTATATATGCATTCATGCCGTTGATATACAAAACATTTTTTTCAATTACAGACAAGTTTTTAATTGGAAAATACAACAGGATTTTCTTGAAGTACTCAAAATGCAATTGAAAACAAATTTTCTAAATTTTAGGAGGGCTGGCTTATCGACAATCCCAAATATAGAGCGATATCTCCCATATTTTTTTTTAGAAAACATTTTTTATATTTTGATAAACATTTCTAAAAAGTTCTACACATAAAATAGCTAAAATTCAGAAACAACTTTTTTTTAAATCCACCCCAAAATGTACAAATCAAAACACTAGTTTTGAGAAAAACCAGAACCAGAAAAGGGTGACTATCTAACGATTTACTACAATTTAGGGCGATTTTCTTATTACGAATGTAGTTTTTGGAAAATTTTCAATTTCATTCAATCTATTTGCTCGAAAGGAAAACAGAAACACACGCTTAGAACAGTTATTTGTTTTTCTCACAGCACATTTTGAAATGACGGCAAACAAAAGATGCAATCCCAAAAAGGTTTCAAAGTGCAGCGAGCGCCTCAAATATTCAAATACCAACAACAATCGGAGAACATGCCTGATTCTAACTGCGCCTGGGCACATTGCGCAAACAGAACTCAAATTGAAGTCACAGTCCAAACTGTATGCAAATATTTACCTCTCAAAAGTCCGCAGTTCGAACTCCATTTTAACTGACCACAGAGTGAGCCACATGGAAAGAGAGATTGAGACGAGAGCGAGACAGAGAGAGAGGGGAAGAGGGATAGCGAGAGCACCTCATCACAATCTGTGTGTTGTTTTTCTTCTTGATTCCCGATAGCAATAACGAAAACAACTGTATTTTCCAATTCCTGAGCTCAACTTCAAAAGCGATTGCCGTCAAACATTTTTTTTTTCGTTTTGTTTTTTTGGCGTTATCTGCCACACTTTGTTCCATTTGTTGTCAGCCGACTTTTTATGAGGCATATAATGTATATTACAATTTGTACCTCGATCCCCTTCCCTGTCCCTTTCCATTCACACCTACACCCGCAACCACACATTACGCACAACTCTGTACAACTTCCCAACAACCACTTTTATGACTTCCATCCGAAATGTGGTCACACTCTTTGTGCTCTTTATTCCAGCGTATCTATGCCTTCATATCCGTTTTTATAGCCCATTTCCCACTCTTTCCACTCTTTGCTAGCAATGACATTTTAATTGCTTTATTTTTATTTGTATTTTTTTTTTTGGTACTCGTTTTCTTGTTTGTTTCCTTTGCGTTTATTGTCGTGTGCCGCCTTACGTCGCGTGTTACGTCACTTGCGTAATTGCAGCTTTATGTGTCTTATTTTGTGTGTTTCGCCCAATACCAAATACAAAAAATCTCCAACTTCAAATTAAACGAGGTCAACATTGTTATGGGCCATGTTTTTGTGTGATTGTTGTTGTTGTTGTTGCTGTTGTTGTTGCTGTTGTTGTCAATTTGAAATTATCGGTCAACTTTTGTGTGCCTTCTGTCAAAAATTAATCAGATAAATGTGTCACACGACAATCTCTCGTGGTAACACCTACACAGAAAAGGTCAAACTAGTTTATGCGGCCACATAACACAAACAACAAATAACAACAAAACAACAATAGCGACAACAACCCTTAATTGTGTAATGGAAAATTTTATAACTTACGCAGTTTGTTGCCAAAAATAAATTTCAAACACTTAGTTTTTCCACACACAGTTTTTTTATTGTATTCGAAATTCCAATAAAAATTGCAGCTAAAGTGAAATTATTCAAAAAAATCTCACGCGAATTTAGATTACGAAAACAGCAACAACGAGCATAAAACACGCTACACAAAGAAACGAAACTAAACGCAGCGAAGACGAAAATAAAGAATCGTCGAAAACTGAGACTGCAGCTGAGACGCTAACGTCGACGTCCGATTGCACGGAAATAAAAATGTGCACTGGACTCGGTCTGAAAGCTGCAAGCGAGTGAGCAGCAGAAGCAGCAGCAACAGCAACAGAATCACCAACGTCAGCAGCAGCAGCAGCGATCGCTGCGAGAGATCTGCTCATTAAATTGTTGTTGTTGTTGTTCCGCTTGCAGGTAAACAAACATGCGCGAGAGTGAGTGAGCGAGAGCGAGAGAGAGAGAGAGAGAGAGCGAGCGAGCCGGTGTGCCGGCTTAAAGTCAAAGAGCGCACGAGCCAATGTTGCTGGGCAGGCAACAGGCGAGTTCAGCAACATGCTGCTAGCAACAAAAATTAATTTATTTCCAGGCATTTTTCAGAAGCAAAAAATTAAGTGTTATTTAATTATTTGCTACTTAGCTGCTTAAGCTAAATAAACTAAATGCAATATAATAATGTATTATAATAATTCCTGCTTAGAATGCAGCACATTTTGTAAAAAAATGTTTTACACTGGAATAAAATTATAGGCTAGAAAATATAAAGACAAAACAAAGTAAATATGAAATTGTAACCAGGAAATTCCGTGTGTATTTTTATACTATTATACCAAAATGGTATACCATTTTGGTATAATAGTATATTGGTTTTGTGCAATGTCCGTCATGCTGTCTGTCCGTCTGTCCGTCCGTATGAACGCGCGTTCCTCCGACACCCTTTGAGATAGAGACTTGAAACTTGGAACGTATACTGGAAAGTACCCTCAAAAGTTAAAGTGTCTTGGGTTTGGACCTACGTCCACCAGGGAGCTAGAAAATCGATAAATTCGATTTTAGCAAAATCGATAAATCCCCATATCTCTTACAATTTAATGAATACAGTCACCAATTTTGGTGGGTAGGTTGTTGGCGAGGTCCTTGAAAGATCGGCATATGCCACGCCCACCTCCGACGCCCCCATCACCCCCGCCCCTAAAATTTTCAAATGGATATATCTTCCGCAGTTTTTGAGTAGGGAACGTCAAATTTGGTAGGTATATTACTGGTAGTCGCCTCTAAGAATCGATAATAAATTTGTGGTGCCACGCCCACAACTGCGCCTATAATCGACAATTCCGGTTATTAATCGATAACTCCGTATATCTCCGAACATTTTAAAGATAGAGTAACCAAACTTGGATGGTAATTTGCTGGTAACCTCCTTCAAAGATTGGCAAACCAATTTTTGGACCACGCCCACATCCGCCGCCCCCAGGAACTTCGTCCCTAGAAATTTAAAATGCGCATATCTGCCGTAATTTGCAAGCTAGAGTCGCAAAATTTTGCAGGTATGTTACTGGTAACTCCCCCAAAGATCGATAAAAAAAATTGGATGGCCACGCCCACTCCCACCTACCTGAACCGATACACCTGTTGGTGTAAATCGATAAACCCATATATCTCACGCAATTTAAAAACTTAAGTCCCCAAATTTTAAAGGTATATTGCTAGTAACACCCTTCATAAATGTGGAAAAAAAAAATTTGGACCACGCCCACTCCCGCCCACAAAAAACGATAAATGCCTGTATCTCCCGCAATTTAAGAGCTACAGTTTCCAAACTTAGAAGGTATATTACTAAGACCGAACTCCAAAATTTTTTTGGGTCACGCCCACTCCCGCCCCCAAAACCGATAAACGCCCATATCCCCCGCAATTCAAGTATTTCGTAACTGTACACAAATTAAGGTATAATAGTATTTCGCTGTCGGTTACGTCCGACTGCAACGTTCTATCTTGTTTAATATTATTTATGTTATTTTTTGTATTCTAGGCCAGTCACTTTCTTAAGTGTATGCAAAGCGAGAGAACTGTTATTTAAGTTATATGTTTTATGCATGTTATGTGACAACATGCTCTGCTTAGTTTTTCTTTATTTATTATTTTTGTAATTCAGTTGCAGTTTCTTCCAGGAATTCGAAGTGTTCGTTGGAAACAATTTCCCACATTAAGAACAAACCAGGCTAATAATCACAAAGAGCATTTTTAATAATGATGATGATGACGCTCCGCCCCCCCGCTGCTCGCTGATCGCTCTCTGCTAATGAGAGCAGACCATCAACAGCTCACACCTCTCACTATTCACAACAAGACACACACACACACACACACACACGCATACACATACAAAGAGCTTTGGTCCGGAAGCCTGAGAAACTTTTGAATTGTTTCATAAAATGCACAAAGTTGCAGTTAATTGTGTCAGCTGAGATGACAGGCAGCAGTCGAAGCAACATTTTTTGTTGCCTTCGCCCAAAATGAAGCCGTTTTGAAGACAATCTTCTTCTTCTTTTGCTTTTGCATTCGTTTCCATTTCCATTGCAATATCATCGACCCACTGTTCGTGTCTCTTTCACTCTCTCTCTCTCTCTCACTGTCTCTGTCTCTCTCTAGCTGGCAGCTGGCATCAGGTTTTATGCTAATGCCAACAAGGATCTTGAATCTCATCGCATATAATTTATGCTTGCTTATTGGCAGCTGTTGCAGTCGCTTTGGCCCGTTGCCGTTTGCCTGTTTTGCAGATTTGCATAAATTTCATATGCAACATGTTGCCAAAGAGTGGGCGACGTCTTTGACATTGGCATAAAGCATCGCATATGTTGAACTTCAACAACAACAACAACTACAACAACAACACCAAAGAAGCTGCTCGCTTCGAAATAGACATCAATGTTCAGGAAACTGAATACACAAAAAAAAAAAATAAATAAATATATAAAAAAAATAAAACAACAGCAGCAACATACGTTGGTGAAATTTTTGCGGCACGACCTCGTTTCGCATATCAAGAAAAAGACAAAAAAAAAAATGTGGAGTATAAATATGAGGAATATGTTTGGCAACGGGTCGAACGTCGTCACCGATCACCGATCATTGATCGGCAGCCGGCAGCCGGCAATCGGCAATCGACGATCGACAATCGATTATCATCAGCAGTTCGATTTTAATGAGTTCGCGCGCCAAAAAAAAAAAGCTCAAACGCAGACAGACACATTAAGCAGGTCACATTTTTTTGCGAGTGTGTGTGTGAGAAAGGCAACAAATGAAAGTAAAAGAGAGCAGCAGCAGCAGCAGCAGCAACAGGATGAGAGGAGTCTGCTGCTGACCCAATTTCGCTTTTTAATGGGGTGCCAAAGGCCGCTGCCAAAAAAGATTGGCGAGATTGCCAGGCCAACAATCATCATCGATCTTTTCATCTCCCAACGAAATCGATGCCGATCAAAGCGCTCCAAATGCAATTCATCTTTATTACGCTACTCAAGTGGCAGAAGTGGGTGGTGCAAGGTGCAAGGGAAGTCTGGTGAGGAGATTAGGGGGAGTGTGATGAGCTTTGGGGGCGCTCTCTCGTTCCGATTTTCACGCTCAATTAATGTTTACGACAAGTGATTGTGTCGCGGCGATAACTCAACTTGCAACAGCACTCAACAGCGCGTTGCGCGATTCGAATTTGAATTTCAATTCGCAGCCTGAGAATGTTGCCTTGCCGCATAGAAAGTTTTGCGAGTGGATTCGATTTGAATTTATGTTCCTCTGCCCGTCTGCCTGTCTGTCCGTCTGCCCGTCTGCCCGTCCAACAGTTTGTCCGTTTGACATGTGAAAATCAAAGCTTGATTGATGTTATGACTGCGCCAACGGAATCAGTCCCATTCGAAATCAGTCGCCAGACATCGTCTGGGGCAGGGACAGGGGCAGGTGCGTTGGGGCAACGCTGGGAATTGAAACTAAACTTGGAGTAGCAGCATCCGACTAATGCCAGTCTCTGTGTGGGTTGCTCCAAATGCATTTGGGTTGGCGACGTGCTGCAGCAGCCATCAATTCTGACTCTACTTGCTACTTGCCACATGGATCAAACTAACAAAAGATAAGTATTTTAATATTTACTTGCTGAACTATCTGAACTTCATTTATTTATGAAATGTGGACTTTATTTAACACTTGGTGGAGCGCTTAGGAAAAACCCTGTCAGATAAATTATAGAAACAACTAGCTTCCATTAAATATTGTTTTAAATTTCATTATTCATAATCTACTTTCTTAATTGTTTATTTATTTTTTTAATTTAAATAATTTAAATAATAGCTATATTTAAAACTAGTAAGAATGCTGTAACAGTTAATTAATTACATCTGAAAAGTGTGGCTTTTATTGCTATCGAAAATCGATATGTATCGATGTTCGTAAAACAAGGGCAGTTATATCTCTATATTTCTCTTAATCTGTCTCTCAATCTTTCAGTTGTGAATAAGCAATAAAAATACTCAATTACAAAGCTGTTTTAAAGTTGGACTCAGATATTTGTGTGATTTTTGACTGGAATCCCTAAATGGTTAGATTGGTCGGATTGGATTCGCTGTATACCACTGCAACCCAGCAACGCCCCTCCAAAAACCCCATCGAGAGCAGTGCATGACCAGCTGGCCAAAATAAGCAAAAACCACTCTCAGCCACATTCAATCCGTTTTAGCCCGCTTTGAGCTGCTGTTGCACTTCCCACTTATTTTCACCACTTGGCGTTTGACCGCAGCTTTGGAATTTGAATTGAGAGATTAAACGCAGCCCATACACACACACACACACACACACACACACACACTAACACACACACACACATGCCCCCCTCTCCCATCCTTGCCCACCCACACGGGAAATTCGCGCTGATAGCTGAAAGTGTTTGGGATGTGGGTGGCGGAGGGGGGGCGGTGTGATTGCCAGTTGGTTCTACAACGTGTTGCATTTGCAACAGCTGCTACTTGCTGCAGTCCGTGTCATGACACGCCAAGTGAAAGCAGGTTAAATGCAAATAAATTGTATACGCAATTAAAGTTAAAATCCCTCAAAAAAACAAAAAAGCAAAAAACAAAAAAAAAACAAAAGAAGAAAACAAAAAATCATCCGCAAATGGATTTCTGCCTGTAAAAATGGCCATTTCGTGTATTTAATTTGATTACCCTTGATTATTGTGATTATGCAAGTAATTTGTCCTAAAACTATGGAATTCGGTTGCATGCACCGTACGGTAGAAAGTGGCATTTTGTACTTGTGGCATTTACGAAATTCGCCGGAAATCGCTAAGTTAAACAGTTAAGAATGCAAAGTTAGCCAAGTTAAATCGAATGACAAACATTTGTCATTATTATCCTATCATGATTATGTTTTTTTTTTTTTAATGTATATTGTTAATTTTAAATATGTTTTTATATGTTTATTAAAGTCGTAATCGTAATTATCAAACTATAAGTAGATTTAATTTGATGGTATCTGTTACTTTCTTGTTAATTTGTTTTCTTTGTTAAAATTTAAAAATCGAAATTTTTAAACTTTTATTTAAAATGCGTAAATATTACATTTTATTGTTAGTTTTAATTTAATTTAATTTATTGATTTAGTGTGTATTCGTAATTATCAAAATATAAGCAGCTTTAATTTTATGATATTTGTAACATTTTTGTTAATATGAATTTAAAATTTCTTACAGAAATTTTGTTTGTTAAAATGTAAAAATATATTTGTTTTAAATTTGTATTAAATTGTATTGTTAGTTTTAAGTATGCTAATATTTATTTATTTATTTATTTTGTATTTGTAATTATCAAAATAAAAGCAATTTAAAATGTTGTAGAATTTTATTTTTGTATATTTTTCCGTGTCGTTTGATATAAGTGGACATTAAATAAATATGTAAAGTAATTATTAACTTTAAATTTGAAGTAAAAAATGTAAGCATTACTTATTAATTATATATATATACGAGTATATTTTTTTTTTTGTTATACAGCTATTTACAGTCTCTAAAGGATTAGTTGTTTTTTTTTTTATGACATGCGCTGCAATTTGAGTGTCATTCGCAGGGCAAGTGTAACAAATTTATGAACTGTGCAAACATGAATGAACAGCAGGTGTGTGTGGACTACCTGTTGTGTGTGTGTGTGTGTGTGTGTGTGTGCGAGTGCACAACCCAAGAACCACTTAAGAGACGTCGCGACGTGCTAATGATTTTTTCTGGCATGAGAATTGGGAATTGAGTTTGGGTTTTTTTTGGTTTGAATGAATGTGAAAGTGTTTGAAGATTTATGATTTGAGGCAACACCCAGAGAGTGCAGAGAGTGTGTTGCAATTAGCTCACGTGAAAGTGAAATGTTCTCAGCGAAATGTGCGAACAAGTAGACAGGGCCAATAAAGAGAAAGAGAGAGAGAGAAAGGAAAGGAAAAGAAAGAAAAAAAAGTGCAGCAAGATAAATGGCAAAGACAAAAGATGGAGAAAAAAAAGAGGGAAAATAAAACACTTTAACGCTTGGGCAACATAAATCACAATGGGACATCGTGTTCGGGTCCTGTGTACATGTCAGCTGGGCAGTCGTTCACTTTTTTGTTGCCTCTTGTTGGACCGAACTGTCAAAACAGCAGTGGCCAAAATGTGAGTAACGGCTAAATAATAATGTTGCCAAAAACGAATGTACGAAGGCAACAGCAACCCAGTAACAGCAACCCAGTAACTGAAACTTGCTGTGGGTTAAGGTAAACGCCACCAAAAACGAACACTCATTTATCATACGAGCAGTGGAAGGGGCGGGTGTGGAGTGTTGCAAGAAAGGGTGACGACTCCAACTCCAACTTCGACTCGGACGGAGAATGGGATTGGGGCAAGCGTTTTGCAGCTGGCCGCAAACAGTAAAATGGGGTCAGGCACACGCAGGAAGACTGTCAAGTGTCGCCAGTGTTGGTGAACTGCTGTTGCTGATCGAAAAGAAGAAGAAGAAGACGGCAAAGTAGAAGACGAAGAAGAAGCAGAGGAACAAACTGTGCTTTGCCAAATGGCTCAATGAACTGTAATTTGAGGCGCTCCGTAATTTGCCGAATACGATTGCTTTAGGCCCGAGGTGTTGGCCAACAACAACAACAACAACTTAAACGAATACAGCAACGCGCCCAAAAACTTAATTCATTGACCAAATTGGCCAAAAAAAAAAAGAAACAACTTGAGAAAAACCGTAGCGAGAAAGGGTCGAGCAAAGGAAGAAGCGTCAATTGCATTCGATGGTTTCCTGCTCAGCTCGGTTTCGCCTCCCAGTGTGTGTGTGTGTGTGTGTGTGTGTGTGTGTGTGTGTGTTGGTGTGTGTGTGTTTGTGTTTCTTGGTGTGTGGGTGCGTATGTAATTTAAGACTTTCTCGCTTGGCCTCTGTCCTGTTTATGTCGTTTTTGGGGCGATACTTGCTGCTTTCAAAGGCCACCAGCTGCTCTGAAGCGACTGCTTGCCACAAGCACTTTTGTGGCAGCAGCAGCTGTATGCAGCATGTGTGTTGGTGGCCTTTTGCTTGCTTGGCCAAAACAACAATAGTCAGTTTAACGACTCATCGATAATTTATCGCTTAAATGTTTGCAAGTTCTCAAAATTAGAAATTGTCTCGGGTATTTTTTTACTAAGCTATTTTGTATTTTTATTATTTTTTAGTTTCACTTTTTTAATCCTACAATTTTTTTAGTTAATTATTTTTTTATTTAGAAGTTTACATAGATTTCCAATGCTTCCAGAACTTTTAATTAAAAGTTATAAGTTCTCATAATTAGAAATTCTCTGGCCTTTTTTTATAATAATTTTTCACTAAGCTATTTTGTATTTTAATTTTTTTTAGTTACACTTTTCTAATCCTACACTTTTTTTTAATTTAATTATTTTTTTATTTTTAAGTAAATGCTTTTAGAACAATTTTTAATCACATGACGAAATTATCTCAACTGACTATATTAATTAACTTGTATTTAACACATTTAGTTTTATCCTTAAGAATGCGACTTTAATTAATTAATATAATTAATTAATTTAATTAACTCAAAATATATTTATGAGAATAGTCAACTCAATAATATTTATGTAAATAGCTTAATTTGTTTAGTTCCTCGTTGATTGCATTTAGTTGCACTCAAAGAGTAAATTTCTATGACGAAAGTCCATTTAAATTTGCCAGCCGGAACCAAAATGAAAATGCCAAAAACATTAACTGTTAGCAGGAAAAACAAAAAGAAAAACCAAAACTGACTGGACACTCGGTTGGAGTGCAGCTCTCATTTTTTTTGTGGCTGTATTTTTGTGTGGGAAAACCGCTGGAAAAACACGTCGTCGCCGTTGCTGTCACTGTTCGTCGAAAAGGAAAACACAATTAGATGACCTAATAAATGGTTACACTCGTATGCAGACACACACACACACACACACACACACACACATACACACACACAAGCAGCGCACAGCGAAAGCCCAAAGAGGTAACAGCACAATTTTTGGTAATGCAAAATTTGTATGGGAATTACCTTGACTCCCGGATCGTGAACGTGGCAAGGAGGATGGAACGGATGACAGTCAATTGGTTTCGACCATGGCTATAATATGCTCGACTCGTAGGTTTTGAGCCATTGCTGCTCATTGTGCGCCTTTATTGGTGCACTCGCAGCGTGACTTGTTGTTCAGGCCAGGCTCATCTAATATTTTTGGTCATGGGAAAGTGTTGCCTTAAGGCTGCCTCAAGATTACCACTCGGCACTCGGAGATGTGTGTTAGAATTGTCAAGCAAGCAGATCAAATGTGTTCACGACCAGCAGTGAAAGCCAACCGAGTGAGAAGTAATCCAAGACTAATATCGGAAAATAGAATGTGCCGAATATGATAGATTATAGTAGATCCAATTTAGGAAAGGATGAAAACTCTAAAATAAGTACAGTTATTGAGATGTTGCATTTGGAAAACTAATGAGAATTAGTCATTATCTACTAATAATAAGTTTGGCTGAGATATCTTGTTTAAATAAATAATTAATAAATATATATTTCTATAATTCATTTAGAAAACGCTCTGAAAACTGGAACAGTTTGTAGTAATAATTTCTAAATATAAGAAATATTTTTTTTAATTGGAAAGTCTATTTTTTCACTTGTGCTCTATAATTAAGAAATAAAATAAAAAAATAAAATTTTTAATGACAAAAATATAATTTTTTATTTGTAGATCAAATTGTTTCTAGAATTAATAAAATTTGTTTACGACTGCTTTGCTGGTGTTTTGCTGTTTTCTGGCTTTTTTAGAATTTTATTTGAATAACATTCTTTTAGCTGCTACTGAATGAAAGGTTGAAATATAAATTAAGATCGACTTAAGAAAAGTTTCATCTTCTTTCACCTGCTGTTAAAAAAAGAAGCCAATTTCATCTGGGACTAAATAAACGAGATCGCTTGGTCCAAAAAAAGTGCCCTTAATTTGCTGACACTTTTACAAAAATAAAATGAGAATGTCTGACTAGCAGATACCCTGGGCTCAGTTGCTAAATATAAAACTACAGTAATATTGCATAACTTCCCAAAATTTATAGTACAGAGATCAATTATTAATATTTCTTATCCGATCTTGATACAATTTGAGCAGTTAATTAACAATTTGTCAATTTATGTTTTTGATAAATATTTATTAATAAACTGCACAAATGTTACTTTTACTTTAAAAATCGAAAATTTCTATTTAAATCTAGCTGTAATAGTCAGCTGATCAAGAATATATATAGGTCCGTTATGAGTATCAGCTTCATTTTACATACTGTTACATACCAATACACAAAACCAAGATACCCATTTTGAGTGAAAAAAAATATAATAAACTGAGTCACTTTGTTCGACTGTTATCAGAGTTGCCACGTTTATCAGCTGCCACAAAGTTAACATTTAACTCACGTCACAATCTGTGGCGAGGAGCTAAACTCCTTTCGGTGCCTTTTTATCGTCGCATTCATCTGCCTCATTTATCATCATCGAAAATGTGAAGCGTGTTGAGTTTGCCTCGGTTTGTTGCATGGATCGCTTTTCTTCGCTCGCCGGGGGGAGCTGGGGGCTGGGGGCTCATTGTTTGGACAGGCGCTCCAGCAGCGATGCCGACGAACGCTTGCTTGACCCACATTGCGACGCGAAAGAGAGAGAGATAGAGTTGAACCCCCTTCCCAATCCCACTACCACTCCTGCTCCTACTCCAGAGGAGACGCGACTTCCCTGTCTTGTCTCTGTGTGTATGTGAGAGTGTGTGTGTTGTTTTTTTTGCTGTCGCTTTTCAGTGATAAATATATGTTACACTTTTTTACTGTTATTGCGCTCCGCATGTGTTCGCATTTCTCCAGCAGCGTTTAGTTGTTGTGTGTGTGTGTGTTGTGTGTGTGTTGTGTGTGTGTGTGTTTTTTTGACTGGGGATCTGTGGAACTCTTCCTTTCAAATGCATTGGCCATTAATCGTTGCGTTTGCGTCTTGTTTTCTAATTAAATTGCGGCCAGCTCCGAGCTCCAAGCTCCAAGCTCCACTTCATGTGGGTGTCTTGTCTGGCGAGCAGAGCAGATAATTATTCTACAGCTTCAGAATACAGGCTCGGGGTATTCGGTATTCGAATTGGAATCGAACTCGAATTCGACTTTTACTTTGCATACCCCGTTGACTATATTTGGTACGATGCTCATAACTCAACTCCAACTCTCCGACTCCGGCTCCAAGTTCAATACAAAGTGGGCCAATTACAGACTCGTGAAGCAGTGAAAATTACACGCTGTTATTGGTAAAAAACCCAAAACCAAAAAAAATTCTTAACAAATTGTGTGGGTGGTCCTAATGATGCTAAGCAGATAATTGAATCGTGTGTTAAGCAGACAAAGAGGTGGAAGAAGAAGCAGAGGCAGAGGAAGAGGAAGCTTAACCAACTTGCATATGGTTAAAGTTGAAACTGGCCGAAAAGCCATAGAAAAGAGCAGAAGCTCGAGACATTATTTTAATAAAAGCAGGCAAACGAAAGAATTTGGAGCAGATTGTTTATCGGAAATGCTGAAATTCCGCAGACTGCTAGACCAGACCCAGTTAGAAGCGTTTGAGCCAACTCTGGGCTTTTTGGCCTTTTTGATTGTGTCAGCGCGATAAAGAACGGCACACCACAAAAAAAAAAAAAACAGAAAAGAAAATAATTCCCAAGTGTGATTCCCCGTCTCCAGTCTCCCGTCTCCGGTCTCCCGTCTCCGGTCACCACCCCCTTTGGCCCCTTGGCGTGTGAAAGCGCAAATTCTGATTATAAACCCAAAAGCAACTGCCTAGCGACTGTAATTTATAGACTAGCCTGCCAGACAGATGTTCCTCCAACTCACAGTCTCCGAGTCTCCGAGTCTCCTCTGGCTGCTCCCCAACTTTTCGTTTTCACTTCCTATCGCAGCAAAGTTCCACAAAAAAAAAAAAAAAAAACTAAGCGCGAAAAACATTTTATTTTTTTTTTTTTTTGTATATTTTCATTTTTTGTGGTTTTGTTTCTCATGATAAATTTGCGTGGTTTATCCTGCGGCTAGCTGCAAATTATGGTTCTTAAATTCTCTGTGCCAGTTGTTGCTGCCACAGAGCTATAGAGCTGTTGATAATGTTTGGCTAACACGAAATGAAATGGCCATAAAACTGTTGTTGTGGGCATTTCAGATTTAACGGAAATAAATTGCCAAACCAATTGCACGCTCTTTTAAATATATATATATAGGCCATACTTTTTGGCAGTTGAAGGCGATATATAAATTTTCAGAAAAACTATAATATTAGTGGTGCCTCAAGCCTGGAAAATATATAGACTCATATTATCGTATAGCAATTTTTTCTACATAATTTTATAATTTAATTTACTCTCAGATCTGAGCAATTTGGTGAGATTAAATTAATAAATCTAATTTAAATATCAACTAAATGCGTTAGTGAATTAAACACACATAAAAATAATGACTTAATTTAATAATTTATTTTTATTCATAAATCTCACTTGATGATCAACTAATTGACAATTAATTCAAACGATTTTCCTTACTGATTCGAGGCGTTAAATTTCTCATCTTTTGATGCATTAAGCTTTTCATTAGTTCCATAATTGTAATTTAATTGTTGAGTTAAATACTTTTAACATATTTACTTTAATTAGCAAATAAAATAAATTATTTTATTTCACAGAACCTTCAACTTACAGATCTGTGCAATTTACATAAATGAGCGCATTTGTGGCATTTACTTTGATGAATGTAGTTCAATGAGAGTGCCGCGGGCAGGCAACACACAAATTGTGGCACAAACTGAAAGTTATCGCAAATTTGGTTTGGTTTGGTTTGAGCCAGCTTTTTGACTCATCACAGTTGTCATTAGCAAATGCCATTTGGCTAACAAGCACTGTCAAAAATATGCTTATTTATTGTAATTATAATAGATTTTGATTAACTCGAGCCACAGGCGCTGCTGCAGTTCGAGTGGAGTGGAAAACTAAACGCCCCATTAGCCTTTCTAAACCACCAGACACACGCCACACGCCACACGCCACAAGCCCACAGGTTGGGGCAAGGGAGGGTTGGGAGGGGTACAGCTCCTAAATGCGCTCACGTTTAAGTTGTCCGAAATGCGACATGACTGGGAAGTGGACGTGGAGTTGGACGTGGACGTGGATGTGGACGTGGACGTGGATGGTGACTACTGTGTGTGCCCCACAGAGCCCCCTGCAGGAATGGAATGGAAAGTCTTTTTTTTCTGGTGCTGGTCGTGTTTGTTGTTTTTGGTTTTTTATTGAGCCATTATTAAGTTATAAACACGCTGCTATTGATACAAATACAAATAAATATTGCCTTTAGACTCGAACACACACAACAAACACACACACACACACACAACAAACACACACAACAATTGTTTAGAAAGACAGCAGTCGAGAGCAGACACGAGTGCAGCCAGTGAGAAAGAAGCCAAGTGAAAGGTTGCACATGGACACAAGGACCTGGACCTGGACCTGGACCTCAACCTGGACGGGAACGTGGATGTGGATGTGGACCTGCCTCAGATTTGGACCAGACACTTTGTTTATGTGCAATTTAGTTGCAACGCGACGTCTGAGAGACGGGCCAAATGTTATAAATAAATATTGCCATGTTTGATATTCTCTGTGTGAACAGGCAACAACAACAACAACAACAACAACTTACCTGAGGCTCGGGTAAGTCTTGGCCAGGTTTGGTTTTGGGATTTGCGATGTGTTTTTCGCTGTGCATTTGTTTTAATGGCCCATTTCAAATTGAGTTGTTGCCCAAGTGCTGCGAATGGAGGTGGAATGGTGGTGCCTAGCCTGGCCTGGCCTGGCCAAGTGGGCGTCCATCCGGATTTCGGGTGGTGCCAACTGCTGCAAACTGATTGCTCACAGTTCAATTTGTGCAGCATCATTTAGCCGATTTCATTGTGGGCCAAATAAACAATTAAGCGCGCCCAAAGAGAGCGGCAACAACAATCAATTTGATCACTGTGTCTGTTGCAGTTGCAGTTGCAGTTGCAGTTGTCAGTCAGCCTTTTTTTTTCGCCTTTCACAATTACTATTCTAATATATGTATTTGAATATGGTCACAATAAAAATTGCATATAATATTTGCACTCAATCAAATGTTGGCCAAGTTAGAAAAAGCGTCGATCTTAAACGATTCCTAAAACTTGCCAAGATATCTTTAACCTATAACAATCCTATATCAATACTGAAATCAGTTTGTAACTTAGCTCTATTAGTTTAACAACTAGTAAGAAACATATTTAAAAAGCAATAAATCTTTATTGCGTTTTTTTTTTGTATTCAAAACTTATTTTTATAGTGTTGGAAATTACTAAAATTTTATTTTCAAGTTTGCATCGAAAGAGACAAAGTCCGAGACTTTAAACCATGTTTATTCTTGAATTTAGCTTCCTCAGTATTAAAGCTATTTGACAATATTTGGATATATTTAAATTAAAATTAATTAAATTTAATAGCTGCCATAGCAAAGCTTTGATCTTGTATTAAAAATAAATTCCTTTCTAAGATATCCTAATTAAATTCATAAAAAGCTTTGTTCTCGTATTAAAAAAAATATTTTTTTACAAATACTTCTTATTTTTAAGTTCTTTAAAATTGTAAAAAAAAATAATCCACTGCCTCAAGCAATTAATAAAACGCAAACAAATTAAACAAATTCAATTCAATTAATTTAAAATAAAAATCAAAAGGTAATTGCAAGCTCTGCCTAAGGTCACTAATTATGGTTTTTCTTGTTTAATTACTTATTTTAAAACATTTGCGAATAAAAAATATTTAATATTAATAGAGTTATGCTTTGCATTTTGTGAATTTAATGTGACTACTGGAAATGTAAGTCAATGTTTATTTGAATTGCACTTTTAATTAAGAATGAATACCTTGAGGCGCTCTATGCATTAATGCCATTAATCTTAATATCTCTACCGAGCCATAGATGGCGCCTTAGCGAGAGATTAGCATCGCATCGCATACTTGCAGCAGCAGCATCTGTGACCTTTTGATACCAGCTAAAAAACATAAACATAAGGCTATATAAAACCAACATGGGGGCAGGCACATTAGACTTTTACTGACGTTTTCGGCAATTAGCGGGATTAATTGCTTTCGTGTTGTTGTATTTTTTTTAATTTTTTTTTTTATTTATTTTTTTTTTGTATCTCAGCAGCAACCGACGCATTAAGAAAACAGCTAGCGGCAGACTGGGGGAAAAACCTCACCTAGTAACCTCGCGGAGCCGGAGCAGGCAAAACAATTAGAACCAACATAAAAAACGGGTAAGAAACAAAACTGACATTTGAATTATATGTGAAAAGCAAACGGCGAATGAGTCAAACCCACAATTGCTGAATTGCTGTTGCCCACTTGGTTGGTGGTGGTGGTTGTGGTGGGCTCCATTTTTGGATCGCTGCCGGAGCTCTCGGATGCAACGCACCGCCCAGTAAGCAAAACCACTGGTACGAGTATGTTCCCCGCTCCCCAACCGTTCCCTACACCTCTCACAAGTTCCCCTTCCCAGCTGCTCTTTCTCCCTTGCTGCCACTAATGGTTACTGTTGCTGTCAAAATGCAGTGGCTGCTGCTGCTGCTGCTGTTGTTGCTTGTGGGCGTGACAGCATTGGCCTGCCCACACACACAACACACACAACACACACACACACACACACCACATACACTTACCACAACATCGGCAGGCAATATTAAGCCAATAAATGGCATTAACCAAATGTGGTAAAAACAATTTTGAAACTTGTTAATAAGTGATCGCTGACATACACATAAATACATAAATACAAAACACAAACACCCGTAGGCCTCCTCATACACTGCAAACAATTTGGGTCACTGTTTTATAGATCTAAAAAATACTCCTGTTATTATTTGCCATTAGCAATTTATGAAGCTATTATTTTCCTCTGCTAAAATTAAATTAAAGTACAAAATTTGATTTCTTACTTTCTCTTAAGCATTTTAAAGATTTGCAATAAAATTAGGAATTTATTTATTTATTTAGTTTTGAATATTTAAATTAAAGTAGTTGCTTATTCAAATTAAATCAAAATTTGTTTGCTGTGTAACTTTGAGTACTCCTCCGAAAATGTTTTCATTTTGTGAAAATTTCCCACAATTGTTTTAGGAGTTTTTTTTTTTGTTTTGTTTTTTGATGTAGGTGTGTTTGATTTCTTGCGACAATGCTTCACTGACCAGGCCAGAGAGCCAGGCTCACAACCATAACCAAAAACCATAACCAAAAACCAATCCCAGGCACAGGCAGAGGCCCAAACCCAAAACCCAAACCACGACGACTCATATGCAAATTTGGCTCGCCGTCTTTTGGATTGCTTTGGTGGCCCAAAGATTAGTTTGACAGCTGAGCGACGATTTGTTGAAAAATTATGGACAGTAGTCGCTGCCAGAAACCATAACAATAAATTTCAATATGCTCTCCGGCGAGATTTTGCCAGCAGGAAGCAACTACTGCTTTTCTTATGTTTTCTTGTGTTTTTCTTTATTTTGGTGGGTGGGTGGTTGTGGTGGGTGGGGCGTGGCGTGCTTGCCACCGTATAATGATGTGTATTATTTGGCAAGAGATCGACTTGTCTGTGTGTGTGTGTGTGTGTGTCGCAGCTTTGGGGTGTGTACGATAAGAGGAGCAGCATTAGAAAGTCGCATATTAAGCTTAATGCACAAGAAATGAAAGCTGGCCGGAACGGGCTTAAAGTTAATGTCGTTACAGATAAGTTCAGGACTCGGCCCCAAATGGACCACAGGCTAATGATAACACACAAATAGCTATTAACCTTAATAATGCAACCAAAGACAACGTGGAGAAAGTGAGTGTCGCAACATTTTTAAAGTTCCTTAAATTAAACAAAGAATATATCAATAAAAAAATAAACTTAATTTAAAAAAAAAAACAATAAAAAAGAAGAGAAAAATAAAGGAGAACATTTTAACAAAGAATATATAAATAAAAATAAACTTACTTAAAAAAAAAAAACAATAAAAAAGGAAAGACAATCGAAAGCGAACATTTTAAAGTTTTTTAAATTAAACAAAGAATATATAAATAAAATCAACTTACTTAAAAAAAAAAAAACAAATAAAGAAAAGTTAACCTAAAGGGAACATTTTAAATTTCTTTAAATGAAAAAAATAAATTTATTTATATAAAAACTTTGACAACTTACTTAAAAGAATCACGAGTAAATTTTATGGCCAGTTTACATACCTGCAAGTAAAGAAATAAGAGAAGAAATCGTTTTAAAAATATGTCATTAAAAGTAAATTTTTGCTTAAAACTGAAATTGTTGGCCATAATTGCTAAACAAATAAATAAAAGCCAAGTGTCGAGCCAAAGGGAAGCAATCATCAAAGCCAAAAATCAAAAGTGAATTATGCCGTTGATCCGAGGTGTGAAGCAGCCGATGAAATTCAACAAAAACAACAAAATTAATAATAACAACAACAACAAATACAACAACAACAAACAACAAAAACAATAATGAGAAGTGGACTTTTGACACTCGGTTGAAAGACAAACAAAAACAGAAACTGTCGGAGGTTGATTTGTGGAAGCTAAAAATGGTCTTGGTATGCTTAAATTGATGAAAGATCATAGATGAAGATGAAAAACCACTTGGAGTCGAAGCTATCTGTGTTTACATTTCAATTGTAAAAGGTCGGGAGCCGACGAGAGATCGGTGAAGGCGACAGCGGCGCCTCAGGGTTAAGCAAATTGCGCATCCAGCGCAAAAAAATATGCGGGTCAATAAATGAAATGCGCTGGCAAATTATGCAACCATTATCAAAAGGGGCAAGAGGGTGGGCGGAGGGGCAAGCTGAACATGTGGTGAATGGCCTCCGTGGCAGGCAGTCGAAGCCGTTTGGAGCTGCTCATTAATTTCATAAACGCAGAAGAAATGCAACAATGAAACCGAAACCCATACTTAAAAATAGCTGGTCTCCGCCAGCCTGGCTGCCTCCCGATTACCGCATCAGCCACAACTATAGAGAGCGAGAGAGAGAGAGATAGAGCGAGAGAGAGATGGAGAGAGATTGGCATCTTCATCTTCATCTCCATCATAGACAAAATAAAAGCGTTCGCGCATTTGCCACACCTCTGGAGCAGTCTCTTGGCCTCCGTTGGGAGATGCAGCCTTGGCTAAGGCGTGTGTGATGATGATTATGGCCTAATGGTGGGGCCTGTTGGCATGCCAGCGTAGATAACAACAACAGCAGCAACAACAACAACAACAGCAGTCGTTGGCCGACAGTTGCCGTTGTTGCCGTTGTTGCCTGTTGCTGTTGCCTCTTTCTGTTGCCGCGTTTGAAGCAACGCGTAAAAAATGGCAAATAATTTTGCGCTCTAGCTGATTAGTTGATGCCACAGCCTCGGCTGAAAGATGTTCAAGTTGGCAGGGGGGGTGTGTGGGAGATCAGGTATTTGCGTTTTGGGGCACTGAGTTGGTGGGGTATGCCACGAGCAGTTCGTTGCCTGCGCTGCTGCACTGAAACAACAAATGCAAAGTGCCTTTCCACAAGCAAAGCAGCAAATTTATTATTAGAACAAATATTGAAAAGATTTTTATTTGACTTATTCAAATAAGTTAAAAATTGGGGACACATTTTGACATATTTCTGGTTTTCAAAAATTATTTTTATTTTATATTTTACATTTATTTAAGCCATGGAATAATAATAAAACAATAATAATGAAAATGCAAAGTGCAGTAATTTATAAACTGCAATTTAAAAAAAAATACAAAACTAGAAAAATTATGAAAAATACTCCAAATAACTTGTACAACAATTTTTGTAAACAGAATAATTTGAAATTTGTACTTTCAATTATTTATTTATTTATTTGTTAAATAAGACTTGATTGGTTATGTTAACTTATTAAATTATATATGAAATATCCAAATACCTGCTCGAGGCTGGCATTAAGATAAATGAATATCATAAATTCAATTTACAAAATACAACAAAAAAATAAATAGATAAATAAATAAACAGAACAACAAAAAGCTGGCCCAGACTCGTTCAAATGATCTATGGCCATCAAGATTGGCTTGTCTAAATGTCTGACTGGGCTATCAGCGGACAAAGAAAACAAAACTTTTCCATATTTGTTTTGAATCGAGCAAAAGCTTTGTAGGCGTTCCATTTGTCTGCCCCAACTGCATAGTTCTCTCCTCCAGCTTTGACTCGGACTTGGACTCTGAATCGGACTCTGAATCGGACTCGGACTCTGACTTGGACTTGGACTCTGGCTGGGTTTTGTGTTATGACGCTGACAAATTGTTTACCATATCAGCTTTTTGTCCATGTGTAACAAATAACGCCCTGGCCGCTGCCGCTGCCGCTGCTGCTGCTGCTGTTGCAGTTGCAGCTGGAAAAGCAGCACACGCCCAAGCACACAAAAGAGCAAAGCGATATGTAACTATGTGTGTGTGTGTGTGTGTGTGTGTGTGTGTTTGCTAGTGTGCATTGCTGCACTCAAGGTCGTTTTATTACTCAGCGGCGTCCTTGGATAATTACACACACGCCAAAAGACCAAGACCAAAACGACGAAGACCAAGACCAAGACCAAGAGTCCAAGTCGGGCTCAGTCTGCGTCTCCAACTGCGTCTCCCTCTCCTTCGAGTCGCGCCACAAGAAAAAGCACATAATAATAGCCAGCCCAGTCAGCCAGTCACTGAGTGGCACAGTGTGAGCGAGATGGGACGAGATGTGACAGAGCGCGACTTTAGTGGCTGCAGCTTCGTATTATTTTTATTTATTTATTTTACTTTTTTCTTCTTTTTTTTTTCTTTTTCAATTTTAACCATCATAAAAAATTGCCAGGCGTATATCGGAACAGACGACTTGTGCTACGTACTACGTAGTCGGAGTCGTAGTCGTAGTCGCAGTTGTGGCAATCTGATCTTTCGTTCTCTCTCTTCGCATCTCGCTCTCTTTTGCATTTTCTGCAACATTACTTCCTTTTAGGCTTCTAATCGCTTGCTGACTCAACCGATCCCCACTCCCCGTTTCCCGTTCCCCCCTCCCGATCCTCATCCAATGCATAAACTCCCAGTGCGCTGCGCATTCGTGCGAAAGTCCGTCTTCCGTCCATTGTGTAATGTGTTCGTTCGCATTGTGTATTTGTATCGGTGGCCATGTTTAGAACAGATACGAGTTCGTCGTCTCTTCGAATCGCTCTCGAGTTCTCGAGCCGAGCGAGCGTTTCTAGTTTTGTGGCCTGCTCTGGCCTCCTCTGGCCTGGCCTGCTCTGGCCTGCTCTGGCCTAGCCTAAACAGTGGACCGACACTGGACAGACCGACTGACGGTGCACCGTGGACCATGGCAACCAGCAAATGGAGTTCAATGCACCGCCAACGTTTCCACAGCTCCACATGCATTTTGCCAGCCGCTGGCATTTTATGCATTTTTTTTTTTTTTTGTATTTGCTTTTATCTTGAAGTGAGTGAGTCGCTGCCCTACCTAGCCGGGTAGTCGGATGTTTCTCCTGGGGTCTCTTGGTTTCTGCACAGCTTTGATTGCACGAGATACGCATTGGACTATCGGAGTTCCTCTACATTTAATTGACTACGGATTTTCCCTGCTGCATGCGCACAATTATTAAAAAATATATTAGAAAACTAAACAATTTTGATTTAAATTGCAATTTAAAGTTCAAAATAAAAGAAAAGTGAAAAATGTATACAAAAAAAAAAAAAAAAAAATTTTTTAAATAAATAAGAATAAAGTAAAGGATAGCATAAATTTAAAGAAACTAAAAAACTAAAAATAAAGCAAGTAAAATAATGGACCTGAAGAAAATACGGCTTTATCTTATATTGATCCTCATAAGCAAAATTTAAAATTAAAGTTAAAAATAAATAAAAAGTAAAAATGTATACCATACAAAAACAATTAAATAAATAGGAATAAAATAAAGGATATCATAAATTTAAAGAAATTAAAAAAAAAAAAATAATGTAAGTACAAATACGTATTTAACTTATAATGAAACATACAAAACTAATAACTCAAATAAATAAAATAAATATATAAATTTGGAATAAATATAAAATTAAAGTCAATAAAATTATATAAAATTGAGAGTGAATAATTTAAATAATACATAAAACGGAAAAGAAATAAAGAATATTATGAAATCGAAGAGAACTTTTTAAAACTACTGTCAATTTTAAATATTAAATTGATACATTAAAATCAAAATTAATAAACAAAATGCAAAAATAACTTGTAAATTTAACAATGAAAATCAAAGTTATATTTTAATTTTTATTTATTTAGCTAACATTTGACAGTTATGAACTGAAATAGATGCAGGCCGACTGATTTGTTGTAGGTTTATTTTAAAAAAATGTAAATAAGATTTAATGATAAACTTGAAACAGTTCCACACATTAGAGTAAAATGCTTAAGTTATTTTGGCAACTCTGGCATAACGAAAACATGCTCAAGGTGAGGCCAAGGTGTTTTTTTTGAGCCTCAATATATGACCTCAACCAAGCAAGAACCAAGCTGAGTTGCTGTTGCGCATCCACATGAGGCAGCTGGAAGGGGAGAGGGGAGAGGGGGGCAGCTGTGCTACGCTTTTGTGCTGCCATTGTTGCGATAACAATAAAATGTGGGTGGGTGGCTTGAACTTGGACCTCTCATTGTCCATGTGCCCCACAATTATTATAGTCAAGCTGGGCAAGCTGACCAGATGAATTACTTTCAGAACAAAACTTGAACCACTCATCTGCCACGTCGTCGTCGTCAGCAACATCTGCCCAATATCTTTTCCGTTGCGAGTAGCCCGAACACAAAAGCGGCGCACAAAACTTGAAACTGGCCAGAACAACAACAACAACAACAATTGCAACAGCAACAACAACAACAAGAACGAAACAAAGCAAGAACCTCAACTGCAAGTCCAACTTCGACTGCGACTGCGACTCCGATTCCCATTGCAAGTCGGTGGCGCATTACTCAACTGTGGTAAGAGCCAATAGGCAGCTGCTTTTTGGTCAACTGCAACAACAGCAGCAGCAACAACAGCAACAACAACAGCAACAACAATAGCAACAACAAACGGCAGTTTAATGTCGCCGGAAGCAAAGCTAAAACATTCGTTAGAGACGCGCATCCAGGGTTCGGGATTGAACTCCATCCAGACTGCGATGAGCATGCTTGGTGCAAGGGGACTTAGGTTGGGAGAGGGGAGGAGGAGGGGCTTTGGGGTCTTGGCTTCTTTTTTTGCCGTGTGGGTTTCGTTCGTGATACATTTTTTATGGAAGAAACGCATTTATTTATAGCACTCTGACTTCCTTTTCTTTATCTACCCATCTCCCTCCGTCGCAGTGTGTTGTGTGTGTTGCACAAACAGAAATATATTTTCCTATTTATTTATTTATTTTCACTCAAATGTACATAAAAGGTAGGAAGTTCTGTAATGTGGCCATAAAGTGCCGGCCACTTGCCGGTACGGATCACTTGAATTCTTAATGGGGATTCCTGTGCAGGTGACGATGCAGGTCAAGGATCGGTGGCAAGCCGGCTGATCCGTGCAACACAACAGATATGGGTCAGTTAACGGAAATAGTTATGGCAACTAAATCACAAGAATGGCAACATTAATTGCACCTTAAACCCATTAATTATGCAATGACTTTGATATGTTGAAGAGCACCTGGAAGTGGATGCAATCCTCTGATGGACAGTAAAACGGGATACGATAATAATTAATAATAAAGTTGAGAAAATAAATAAGAGAATTGTCCATTTCCATTAATAATAAATAAGCAAAATTAATAAAAATTAGTTTGAAAATTATTTTTAGTGGCAAGAAATTAATTAACATAATAAAAATGAGTTTGAAAATGATTTTTTGTGGCTCCTTTTGTAAAGAATTTATTAAGAACAAGAAAATACTTAATTAATTAATTAATGAACCTAATAAAAAGGATTTTAAAATATTATTTTTTGGGGTATATTTTTATGCAGAATTCACATAAAAAAAACTAGTGTGTTTAAAAAAATGTATGCTTTAGTTAAGATTTATAGTTGAAATATATTTATATATATTTAAATATATATTTATATTTCTGGAGAATAAACTAATGCATAAATAATTTCTATCCCCACTTTATTTAATGTCTGAAAATAAATATTTTCTTAGCAAACAGGTTACAAAGCGATTTTAATAAATTGTGCGAATGTTTGCAAACATTTTGTATTTTTTTTTTTATTTTTTTTTGTTATTATTTTTTTTTATTTTTTTTTTTTGCATGCAACTTTTTGCTGTTCTTTGTTGGCCCTCAGAGTAGCTCTGTGCGGCTTGCATTTGTTGCATGTTGTGGTTGTTGCTGCTGCTGCTGCTGTTGTTGTTGTTTTTGTTATTGTTGTCGTTAGTGCTTTCTGATTACAACAAATTTGTCATGGTTACTAGCCGGTCCCCCACAGTCATTTGATACCAGCCAAATGTTGACAAATGGCAGCAAGGTTTGTGCTATTTGTTGTTGTTGTTGTTGTTGTTGTTGCTGTTGTTGCTGTTGCTGTTGGGGTGCAGCAGGAATCGGAATCGGAATGCTTGACGCATTTGGCAAATAAAAGTTTTTCTTCTTTTTTTTTTTTTTGTGTTGTTTGAAAATTGAAAATGGGAGTTGGTGGCAACAAGCGCTGGAGCTAAAGTTGCTGCTGCTGCTGTTGCTGCTGTTGCAGCCTGTGTCTGGTCAAAACTAGTGTCGTTGTCTGTGGCCACTTTTGTTTGGCTTTGAGGGCGCGACGCTGTTGTCAACATGCTGGCCAAGAAGCTGCAATGGCCACCATAAAAATGATGAAAAGTGCTGAGTGCTGCAGCTGCTTTTCACTGGTCTAACAAGTTGTTGCTGCTGCTGCTGCTGTTGTTGCTGCTGCTGCTGCTGTTGCTGCTGCTGTTGTTGCAATAGCGGTTTCTATTGCAGTTATGTAAACTTTTGTGAACTTTTGCTCAATTAATTTGCAACGCACAAACTGAAAATTGAGGCGCAACATCAGAAATTCCGTTCTGGATTATTGAGAATTGAGCGCATTGCCAGCGTTAAGTAGAACATAACACGACATTTTGGAATGTTGGCCAATCACGTTCCAAGAATTTTCTCCAGACTATGCCAAAAATATCAAGATATATAGCTTAGTAAGGCTCAAGTTCAAAATTAGTATGATTGCAGTTAGAAAACCTACAACCAAGCAGCTATTGTTGCCAATGTAATTGATCGCTTAATGAAAACTAGGTCATTCGAGTATTTTCAGGCAGGTAAAAAGACTTGAGGAAATATATGATAAAGAGGGGAAATGCTTGATTAATATAAAAAATAAATTAAAAAATAACTTCTTTATAAAATATTATAATATTATATATATATATTATATATAAATATATTTTTGAGAAGTGCAATTGCTTTTATGAAATTTTTACAAAATAATATTCTTTCAGTCAGTGAATCTTCTTCAATTTTATGTTTCTAATAATTTAAGCAATTCTTGAAAAATTATTAATTAATATAAAATGGAAGATTGTCTAATTGGAAAATTTTAGAAAATAAATTATTTACATATATTTTTTTTTAAATAAATGAACAGTATTTTAACAATTCTTAGAAAGAAGAATTTTTATCTGTTACAAAGCTTGTCTAAATTCTAGGACATTTTTCAGAAATAATTTTTTGTGTTAACGTGAATTCATTTTACCAGTTTTCTTCTTAATATATGAATAGTACTTGAACAATTCGTAGAAACGTTGTTTTTTTTTTTGTAGAGTATGAAATTGGAGGTCACTTTTTCATTCGAATGTGTTGTGGTACAGGCATAATTATGCTTATATTTCAATTTACAATATCTGGCGATCAGCACAGCAACTCAGGGCGCTGATCATTATGGGCAACCAATCAAAGTTCTTCATCATGAGCCAAGTGGCAAGCTGAGCAGCGGCAGCAACAGCAGCAGCAGCAGCAGCATACATAGGACGTGCTGTTGCCTTTTAATGAGTTTCCTTGGGCCAACAACGCGGGGCGCCAACAAAGCAGCGACGCCAGCGTCGGCAGCGGCAACAGCAGCAACAGCAGCAGCAGCAACAGATACAAAGAAACAGATGTAGAAGATAGGAAAAGAGTTGTTCGCACAGTAGCCACAATCTCGGCACAATCTGTTACATCTTCAACTTGTAATTATTAACTTACGGCATATTAATTTATTATTTGCTATTTAATGTGGCCAGCCTCCAAGACTCCCTACCTCCCTCCCTCCGAGACTCCCTCTCTCTCTCTCTTGGTGGGATCTTGGGCACTTGGGCTAGTCAGGCCAGGCAACTATCACGCTGTGCTTTGGTCCGCAAGTCAAGTTCATTTTTTGACATCTGATGTATTTATGTGTTGGGTTCTGTGGCTGTTGCTGTTGTTGTTGTTGTTGTTGCTGTTGTTGCAGCTGTTGCTGTGAGCGATTGGTGGGAAACTATGTTGTAGCTAAATTCAGAGTCTAGCATTTTTGATTGAGTGATTTATTTAGAAATTGTTGTGTGCAAAAAGGTATAATTAAATGGGCATAATGATGCCAAAGGGAAAGGCCAAACAAAGCGGACTCTTGTGGCAAGGAGTGTTGCTGCAGGAGCTCCAAGCAAAGAACTGCACACTGTCTGCAGCCTGATCTATGGTGATGGTGAATGCACCACTCGTGTGTCCAAGATACGATCATAATATTGCCAGCCATTACAATAACCATAACTAAACTGAATACTGCAGTATGTTAGACATTTTAGCCAAGGCTCTTCCATTCAGTTAACACAAAAGAGCCATTAGACGGATAAAGTTTATTCGCTTAACAATTTAAGTTTCGCAGAATTTGCCTATTAAGGTTGAAAATTTGATGGAATTTGGGTAAAATTAATATTTTGTAATAAACACTAAGATTAATAAAATATGTAAAATATGATTGCAGCTGGAAATTAATAATAATGCAAAATTAAATTTGTGTGTGTGGATCTGAAAAAGTTAAGCGAGAATCTAACAAGAAAGTTGCTGTAGTCAAGTTGGCTCGACTACGATATTCCCTTAACCAAGTTTTTAAATATATTCTAGTTTTATTGGCCAATTTTCTTTTAAGACACCTGCATATACATACATACATACAGACATGGTAGTTATCGGGGCTCTGCAGAATACACACAAATTGAAATATATCGATAATTCTGAAACTGAGGCAGTTATCGATAAAATAAAGCAAAATTGATCTGCGCCTGGTACACGAGATCTTATATTCCAAATATTTTTCTATAGCTTTTATAGTCTCTGAGATCCGCGTATTCATACATACGGACGGACAAACGGACAGATGGACGGACAGACGGACATGTCTATATCGACTCGGCTGTTGATCCTGATCAAGAATATATGTACTTTATGGGGTCGGAGATGCTACCTTCTGCCTGTTACATACATATGCACAAAACCATTATACCCTTTTTACCCGTTTTTAATGGGTTAAGGGTATAATAAAAATTGACCGTCTAAAGTCTGGGGCACTGGAGAATATGAAAGCTAACAAATTTTCTTCTTCTCGAGGATACATTTCGAATAGGAAACTGCTCTGGAAATGTAAGATTTCATTTCCTCAGCCATTCGCGGGATAAGGATAAGGATTGATTTACTTAAATGCAAATTACTCATGACTCAGTCATGTTATTTGTCCGGCATTTATCTGCAAATAAAATGCAGTAATTTCCTGGCTTATACAGAATTAATCTATTTGGAAAACGAACACCTTTCAGCTAACATAAAAGTCAATTAAGGCTGCAAATCAGCTGCGCAATGCGTCCATAAAAAGTGTGATAAAGCCATCATCAAAACACGCAGTTGCGGTGTCTTAATAACGTCAAGAGCCAATCACCAACGAATCACAAAACGAACTCGAAGCCAATGACTTAATCGCACTCACTCATTCGCTTGCAACATGTTGCAGAACTCACTCGGCTGCGTGGCAAAAGCAACTGTAAAACCGAGTCATTCTGGCCGACTAGAGACACGCAAGGCGAGGCACAGCTCTGAAACTGAACCCACATAAAAATCTTAATCGAGATCAGGAAGGAAATCAAGAGTCGTTATAATTGATTAACTGCACAGGCCAAGTTGAACAGAGCTGCTTGAGGAGGAGGAGGAACGTAGTCAGACAGGGATAGCAATAGTATCGGAGCTGAAACAGAAAAAAATACTCAAAATGCAGATGAACTAGCGAAACAGGAAGACTTTAGGCCAGCCTCAAGAGAAGAGAACTGCGACTGGAAATGGCAATGGGAATGGAAATGGGAATGGGATCTCGGACTAGGACTGACATTGGGACATGGGACTGGCGACTGTTGATTGTGGCACAGGAGAGTGAGGGGCGTGCGGGGCCCAGTCACGCATGCGGCAAGTTGTTCGTCCGTTTCTGTTGCAGTTGCAGTTTGCTGTTAGCAGTTTGCTGTTTGTTGGCTATTTTGGGATGCACACACGATTCGAGTCGAGTCGAGTCGAGTCGAGTGGAGTCGACTTTGAGGATGACCAGAAAGGGAAAACAACCGTTGCGTTCATCGTTAGAGAGCCAAGCACGTTACGGTAAATTCAATACAGCTGTCTCTCTCTAACTGCTGCAGTTGCATCTTTTGCTTCGTTTCATGTGATTAGATTAGAATTGCCCGATACTTAGTTAGTTGCGTTAGATAAGTTTGGAGCGTCTCTGGTGTTGGCAGAGGTCATAAAAATAGCTGCATGTCTAGTTGTTGTTGTTGTTGCCTCCTGATGAGGGTGCAACGAGGCAACCAGCAAACAACCAGCTAGCCAGACTCAGACTTGGCTGCTGTCTGAGTGATGCGTGCAACTTGGCCATAAAAGAGCGACAGGCACAACAGCAACAGCAACAGCAGCAGCAACAGCAGCAGCAGCACCAAAGTCATGGATATAATTTAGCTGACGTCGACGCCAGTGTCCAGCCAAATGGCTGAGTCGCCAGTCGTCTTAAGGAAATGTATTAAATAAGACTCCCAACTTGCGACTACAAGTTTGCAACTTAACAGTTAGACGCCTCACCGACCCAACAGAGAGTGCAGCATACATGCTGCATGCCACATGCCTTCTAAATTGTCTCAAAACTCGCCGGATTTCCAGTAAAATATATTTATAATTTAATATTTAAACAAAATTATAAATAAATATAAATATATGGAAAGCTGTAAGATTTCTAGCTGCAAAGCAAATAATTCGTATTCATTTAATTATATTTAATTTAAAACTAATTTAAATATGTTGAAATAATTAAATGAAAAGCACACAGAATTATAATAAACTATAGCATTGCAGAACAGCTTTAAATATATTATATTAATATAAATAAAATAATGTAAATTACTAAAAATAAAAAATAATTATTTAGAAATTCATAATTATAAATAAATATATTTAAGCATATTTGCAACTCTTTTAAGCAATTTATAAAAATAAGCTTAAAGTACACTAAATTATAGAGATGGAAATAAAGAACTGTCAATAAATGAAGTTAAAAATATAGTTATAAACTTAATTAAACCATTTCCAGTCTTAATTCAAATTATTGAAATTTAGCTGTTATTATTCAATTAGTTAATAAGAAAATTGTTTTTTAATCATATGAATAAATAAATTCTTTTGTACAACTTATGTTTCGAAATTAATTGAAACCTTTTATAGCCTATCAAATTATGTACAGTTAACTAATATAACTAAATATTTAATCATTTAATATAATATAATATATATATAATTTGCTTTTTAATTGTATAAATAAAAAAATTAATTTAAGTCATTTTCAGTAACTGCAAGCAATTGCTCAAAGTACGTTTTATTTCTAATAGTTTTGTTTGTAAATGATTGATGAATTCTCATATAATTTAGCACAGTTTCCTCATGTTTGAGCTCATTTTAAGGAATGTGAAATAGATTTTGTAAAAGTTATTAACTTAATAGGAAAACTCGTTGAAACGCTCATTGGCATCCATAATATATTGAGCTATCAGCCATTTTCAAGCCTACTTCAAGATTTGTTGTTTAGAAAGTACTCACACAAAGTCAGCCAACTAATCTATTTATTTATATGTATAAACATATATACATATATATATGTACGTATATAAATATATACATACATGGCTAACTATAAGCAAATGGCAACGTTGTGGATGCCATGGCCATATTTTTATGCATTTCAATAATAAATCTTTTTGCCAATTGGCCAAGTGCAGACAGGGGTAGACTGGATGCAGGCTAGACAGACAGCTCCAGAGCTGGCCGGTTGCTGGAGGAGACGGCAAAGAAAAACCTAAAATCCGTCCATGACCTTCTTTGGCCATGTGCTGAGCGTTGTGTGGCGTTCTTTTGGCCAGAGCATTGCTAATAACGAAAGATTTTTACTTTGGCACGACTTTGAACTTGGTTTGGTTTGGTTTTTGGTTTTTAGCTTTGGCTTTGGTTTAGGCCAAACTCAGCCAGCTGGCGATGAGGACAAATTGTGGCCCAGCATTTGGCATGCAAAACAACAATTGTCTCGCTCACTGACTGACTGACTGACTGATTGACTGACTGGTTGACTGACTGGGTCTCTGACTAAATGAAATTATATGCCGGCCAGCACGAATCTTGAATTGACACGCTTCCAAAAACCAAAGTCGCAGCTGTGACTGCAATTTGAAGAGAGTACCAAGTTGAAGGCTTCTTTCACTTGATGTTGCCAAATTCTGTGCTGTCCTAACCCGTCCCTTGGCAAATGAAATAGAAAGATGCCCGAGGCCCAAATTGTCCATGTCTTTGCAGAAGATGGCAGATGGAAGATCTGGTACCAGATTTCTGGGTCGTCTTTATCCGGCGATTAGTGATTGTAAATAATTTTTAGTTTGTTTGCTGTGTTTTGTTGCTTTTTGTTTACAATCAAAAGTAAAATAATGATTGCCACTTCGTGTTTGAGGTCTGTGTTTTGAGTTTTTTGGGCTATTTCATGACCCAGTTGAATGGATTTCAATTTTTTTCTTCTCTCATCTTGATCGTTTTTTGTGGTAAAGAAAGTAAAGGAAGATGCGGAAAATTGACAAACTAAATGCATTTGTAGACGGGTTCTATTAGGGCCCTGCTGTGGTTTCAGGAAGAGAAAGGAATTGCGCAAAGGTTGAGCCGGTAATTTGGAACTTGGGAACTAGTCCAGCAGCTCAGAAATGCAAAAGATGCCCAATGCCAAAATTGAAGAGGATTCCTTGGAAAATGTAGAAAACTCAAATGTAAATAGGTCAACAGAAATAATGAGTTAATATTTAAATACAAGGTCTTTGCTGATATTGCTTTTTGATTTAAGATCTGCTTCAATAAATATTTTAATTTATTTTATTTTCATTTGTTAGCTGAATAAATTGTATTTTTAATTAGGCGCAGCAAAAAGTTAATTAAAGAGGTGCAGCACATTAACAAATCTCACATATGATTAGCACGTTGAGTCATTAGACATTATTTATTAATGAAAGTAAATTAAATAAGCTTAGCAGATATTTAATTTACACAAATGAAAAACCAATTAAAAATAAGACATTCAATATTTTGAAAATAAATTAAAATAGTGCAGCAGGTATTTAATTCTTACAAAAAAGTTTGATTTGAAAAAATATGATTTTAAGTATTTTAAAAATTTATAAAATATGTGTAATAAATGAAATTTAAAAATATTACAATTTAACCATATTAAATGTGTTCAGTTAGTTATAATTTTTAACATGAGATATTAATTACTTTCAAAGTGCAGCAGATGCACAATTCTTGCAAAGAAGTAACATATTTTGAATATAAGTTTACAAAAAGTGCAGCAGATAAATTATTCAGGCACTAAAACTAATAAGCTTAAAACATTTATTCATAAAGTTGACAAATAATCTCGCAAACATATCTTTTACATAAATAATTGTTCCATTTTTGTATTTTAATTGTTCGATTACTCGCACAAAGCTAATTATAATTAAAAAGTGCAGCAGATATTCAATTCTTGCAAAGGAACAACTTTGACTCATTCAGGTACAATAATTAATTTAAAGCGGACATTGTTTTTTTAAGCTCACTTGCAACTACCACAATCTGTCTTTAGCCGCACACACAGATCAGTCATCCACACTGCAAATACTGACCACACCTAAGCTGAAACCACAAGAGCATTTATTAAACAAAACACACTGAAAAGTGACCGCAGAAATTTAAATACGAGTGTCAAACGCTGCGTATGAGTAATGCCAGCGAATTCTCGGCAATGAGTCAATTTGGCTATTGCTTTGCTATCGATTTTCGTTGGTTTTTGAAGCGTGCGAATTGCGACAAAGTTGGCAATTGAATGCGGTATGCATCATTTGCCTGCGCTGCGACACATAATAACAACAATTTGCAATTTGCTTATCTTTTCGGGGCAGTCAGTGGTTTTCCCCACAGGCTTGGGTAAGTTAAGGTGTTGGTTTTGGTTTTGGCTGGTTTTGGTTTTTGGGGGTGTCTCTTTTGTTTTACCTTGTTTGGCGATTAGAGCGGCACGTCTTTGCAGGCGATACATGATGTTTAATAACTCGGCTAATGGGCTTCGGGTTGCTCGATTTCGAAATGAATTCACTTTTTATTGCACTACAAACAGTTCATTTTAATATGCCCAAAAAACAAAAAAAAACGAATTCAGTTTTTGGATAATACGCGACGCTTAATGCGAGTCGTTAAACAGTTGCGCCATTTGTGTTGCACGACGCGATCGAAGTGGCAAACAAAGATTCTTGCAGAGAACTTGAGCTGAAACTCGAAACTCGTCTCGAGTCTTTAAAATCGAGCAACGATTTAGGACCGCTTGAGATGACGTGCAAAATTCAACTGAACTGAAATTCAACTTCCTGCTGTTGGCTGTTGTTGCTGCTGTTGCTGCTGTTGCAAAAAAAAAAAAAAATGAAAAAAGAAACAGAAAAAAAAGCACTGCCTCGTCGTGTAGGAGTCTTGTCCAGAACAGCGACTAGCGACTGCAACTTGCTTGGCCAGGCTACATCTCTCTCGCTCTCTCAACGGCTCAGACTCTCGCTCTCTCTCACGCGCGCGCGCGTAGAGAGAACTTTTGTGGAAAAGTCAAAGACGACGCGACGCTGATCTTTAACGAGGCATAAGGTAAACAAAAGTCGCTTAAAACAACAGCAACAAAAACGTTGCCAATGCAAAAAACCAAAAGAGATGAAAAAATTGAAGAAATAAGTAGAAGTTAACAACAACAACAACAACAAGAACTTGTTTCCATTGTCCATAGTTGGTCTTCGACGGCATTACGATGTGCGTGTGTGTGTGCGGCAACCAAAGAGTCTGCACTCTCTCATCTCTCCTCGCTTAAGAGAGCGCCAAAGATAGAGCGCAGCACGATCGAACATGTTCGATGTTCGATGCACGATGTTGCACTGCTTTGACACTGAACTTGGCCGGCAGCTTTGACGTTTTATGCATGGTTAGGTGCCGTGCGGAGAGGGTGGGGGAGGGGAAACTTGGCGGTAGATGAGACAAGGATTTCATTTTCAGTTCATTTTAAATATGATTGTCTCATCGTTAGCTGATTTTGTCAGCCATTATAAATGGTGTGCAGCGTAAATAAATTATGCAGGCACTACAACTAATAAGCATAAAACATTTATGCACAAAATTGACAAATGATCACGCTAACAGATCTTGTGCATAATTAATTGTTTAGCATATTTGTATTTTAATTGCTCGATTACTCGCACAAAGCTAATTATAATTATACTGACATAATGTAGGCCATAAGACTTCTTGCTGCTCCAAATTAAGGCATTGAATCTACAAAAAGACCAACAAGTTAAGCCATTTACAAAGTCAAACAATTTATCGCTCAAATCTGCACCAACAAAAGAAGAAAAAAAATAATAATAAATAACAACTCAAGTGTCCGCTAATCAAGTTCATTAAACCTTTGGGCCAGACAAATATAAAATATATCATTAAGTTTATTGTTCATAATGTTTGACGAGTAAGTTGTTACAATCAAGACTGACTTTGCATATATGAGCTGTATGAGCCGTAATCTACATCTAAGTGGGTCAAAGTTTGCCAGCAAGCCAATTCATTTGAACACACACACACACATACACACACACGCACACACATGAGTAACAAGTAAGAGTACGTTTGAGCTATTACCCGACTAGAAGATACCTTATATTTAGAGCACATTATCACTTCATAGTCCCTGAGATAAATCTTTGCAGGCCTGTTTAATAATATATAGAAAATATGCCCGAAAACCAGAAAGTTTTATTGTTTTAGAAATAGTTTCTTAAAATAAGAAAGTAAAATTTTCATATTAGAAAGATTTGATTTTTTTTTTTCATAAATATATTTATAATTAAAAGAAAATATTAAAAATTTAAAATTTACAAAATCCATTCTGAAACTGAGAAAATTGTATTTAAAAATTTCTAATTAAATGTAAGAATTTATAAACTATTTTGAAAGTTGTATATTTGCAATCTTGTCGATTGTTTCATAAAAGTAAAGAAACCATAAAAAAGCTGACGTGAGATTTCTGTCTAAACATGTAAAAATTTACACAGAGTAAAAGAAACCTGGATTTTGTAAGAACTTAGACATATGTTTTAGAAACATACTTTCCTATTTTCAGATCGATTTTATTCTAGAGTATATATGAACTATAGATATCTAGTCTTTCATAGATTTAGACGACCGTAGATTTTTGGATTTCATTTTTAAATTGTATATATATTGGAGATATATTTTTCTAAGCTACCCCAAAAGATTTGCAAGCTAACCCAATTTTACAATGGATGCAGGGTATACAAATTAAAAGTAATAAAAAACAAGCGAAATTTTGCGAATCACTTTTTTGCTGGCAATTTGTGGTAGCTCCGTGAATTAGAAAATTTAGATGCCAAGCTTGTTCCGTGAAGAAGATTTACTACACGTGCGATAAAGATCGGCCTCCATCTATAAATATAAGTTCTCACGCTTTATGGTTGAGTTGTCAAGTCAAGTGCTTTGGCCAACAGAGCAGCCCCGCCCTGCCCCACTCTGATCGAGTGCGTGCAACAGTTGAGGCAGCTCCAACTATGTTGCCCATTTGGAGACTCATTATAAGGGCACTTAAAAGTCAGGTTCTGATATCTCTCGGGTTTTATGGTCAACGGCTATCAAATACCAAACAGCATACGCTTTATGGCTTATGGCACATTCTTGTTGTCGGCCGATCGGTTTATGATCCATATACATATATGTAAAAGGGCCCCGAAGAGGGGCAACTAACAACTAACAACTGCCCACAAGCGATTCGAGGAGCTGCGCTGATTATTGATTTCCAGTGCGATGCAAAATCGATGGGGCTCTGGGCCTATTTTTTATGTGTTAATTTTTACAGTCCCCAAGCACAATAATTGGATAAAATTGTTGTCATCGTTAAAAAACCTGGTGGCCCCGGCACTTAAACAGAAGTTTGTTGCTATTTAACCTGCCCCTACCCAATTTGTTTATGGAGCGTTTTTATGGCTTCGATGATATCTTTGAATGCTCACAAATTTATGATAAGAGCCCCAACTTTGCCGTTCGATGTGTGTGTGTAAAGCGCGTTAGGTGTTAAGATTGAATCAGCTCTTTAAAGATAGCTATTATTGGATATTTTTATGTATTGCATAATAAAATAAAAGAGTGTGTAAAGTATTAAATAAATTGTAGCCGATGAGATTTAAATTTATGTTTACGATGGTTTTCTGATAAATACATATTATAATTAAAATGAATAAAATAAAAAATATATAAAATGAATATTCATTTTGCTACAGCGCTAAATTCTGAGCTGAACACTTTAGCTATAATTTATATTTAGCTTTTGGATCATTGTGTAAATATCATTGGGTCCAGCAAAACGGTGCCATTCCTTATTGCATAATAAGCCATAACTGCTGCCAAAAGCGGTTCAACTTTATGAACAACACTCAAGTGGCTAGACCGCAACAACAGTAACACCAACAGCAACAGCAAAAAGCAGCAACAAAAAGCAGCAACAACAATGAGGCAACTCCTCCAACTCAACAGCTATAGAAAAAACCATTCAAATGTACCACACGATTTGAACAAATAACAAAAGAAAGCTCCGCACGGGTCCAGACAAGACTTTTGCACACGATCCACAAACACACAAATACATAAAAAATAATAAAAAAAAATACTTACAAATACTAGACTCCACACACACTTCGCACACTCCATACACTCGACTATGTATACAAAAATCTACAAAAAACTACAAATCTACTTATTTTCGCATACAAAAATCATTAAATGCGATCATTGAACCGTGCTCCCGTAATGGATACCCCCCAGGAGCGAAAGAGAGAGCAACAGACAGAGAAACAAAAGAGTCACGCAACAATAATAAAATATATATACGTATATATATATTCCTCATAGATCAGCGTTTATAAATAAGAATTATGTTGAAGAGATTAGCACAGAAATCAATAAAATTCGTATATCGCATCAATTTGAGCTGAAATATTAATCAAAAGGCTCCATTAATTTGTCACCCAATTCATATAAATTATTTAAGAATCTACGTATTCGATAAAAAGCCATTAATATCAATTTATGGGCCCCAAAAATGTCCAAAAAATATAACGACAAGAAGAAGAAGAAGAAGAAGGGGTTCAAAATGCGAGTAAATTTCAATTGGAATTTAATTGCGATGACGACTCGAGAATTCATTGGCGACGGCCGCCAACCAATCGATACAATTTCAATTTTTATAGTCATACGAGTACTCATACTCATACTCATACTCACACTCACACTCATACTCATACGCATACTCATACTCATAGGCATACTCGAACTCGCATTCATAGGAGCCATATTCGTATATTTTTTGGCGACTTGCCGTCGACTGTCTTCAATATTGATTAAGGCTTAAGCATTCTGACCTTCAGCATTCATTGAGATTTTTTTTTTGTTTATTATTATTTATTTATTATGATTATTATTGAATTCGATTTCGATGATTTTTGTGGTTCCATTCAGGGCGCCTTTTCAAAAGTCGTCGTCGTCGCCACTTCACTTGATCAAAGCCTCAAGTGAGAATGTGTTTTTAGTATTTTTTTTTTTTTTATTTGAGTTCAACAGTTTAATTATGGCTGATATATGCGTGGCAGGGATTTATCGTGCAGCTGCCAATTGGTGGCACACAACACACAACAATTAGAACTTTTGCTATTTGCAAACATTTTAAGGTTGTCCTTGAAACTTGTGATCTAAACGTGTTTTTCGAAGAGTTTTCAAAATGCAAACAGCGAATTGTGAATGATTAATTTATTTTTGATAAAATCAAGAATTTATAAACCTGAATTCCATAAGAAATGATCAATTATGAAGTATTCTAGAATTTTATTTAAACTTTTTCCTAGATAGCTTTACTCTCTATTTGTCGATATTTTAAATTAATACAGATAAAAATAGTTAAATTCTTAAATAACCTTGGCAATAAATCAGAATCGTCTTATGGACTCTAATCATAATTGGCTCCTGTGCTCATTTCTCTAGGATCCGGTTTCACTTAGATCTATCAAGTTTCCTTGCCACAAGTCTCCTCGCACAACATGACTCTTATCAGCTTATGTTTTCCAGCTGGTACCAGAGGAAGATCTATTTTTTTTTTTGTCCCGTCATTAGTCAGATCGTTTGCTTATTATTATGGGGCATGATCGTGTCTAAATGAAATCTATTTTGCTCTGCACAACTGAGCACCGGGACGTAATAAAGCACATTAATGCGATTACATTAGAGCCCCAAAGTATTACGACAAAGAGCCGCTTAATACAAGCAACAAACCAGCAAACAGCAAACTTAAAAGCCACTAATAATAAAAGTGAAAAAAAAATAAGAAAACAAAAATATGAAAGACGAACAACAGACGAAGAAGTTAAAAACAACAAAAGCCTTGCCAAATAGTTGGCCAACAAAAATTTCTAAAGTCAATGAACGTTACGTAATTTCAATTAGGCTTTCAGTTAACTTTTGCGTTTGGCTGCTCGGAAATGATGAGAATGAAATTGCATTTAATATCTGAAATGAACGTTATTAGACAGATGTTCATCTGGCCAACTCTGGTCTGCAGAGAGGAGAGAGACGCTCACTCACCTCACAGAACAAGCTAATGATACACTCTGGCCCAGAGAGGTCAAGAGACTTACCCAAAAATGAAGACCAAAAAATGTATTTTGGGAATTTTAGCTCACCTGGAAATAAAGAATGAAAAGAAGTGTATTTTTTTAGTGAATTTAATTAAAACGCACTTCAATATTTTTCTACACACACAACGAGTAACGATTACAAATTGTGCAAATATTTTTGCATTGCACTAACGTTTTTTATTAACTCAACTATTTTTGGGCCAACTATGAAAATATTTTCTCCATGCCGCTGGCCCTTTAAGCTTGCAAACTGTTGCATCCATAAATCTTTTATTCGAGCCGTGAACATTTTGCAAATAAAAACTGCATTGAACAATTTGCACGGCGCTGAGTCAACAATTTGCTCATAGCGCTATCTACATGCCCCACCTCATCCCCTTGCCACACCGCACACCCTCGTCTGCCGCACAACATTCACGGCTGATAACAAAAGGTAGCGATGCCATGGAAATGTGTGTCTGTGTGTGTGTGGGTATGTACGTGTATAAAATAAGGCTACAACAAGCAACAAGCACCCCCACCCCCACCCCCTTCCTATACTACACTAAAATTTTGTTGGATTTTGCCAGCCTTTTAAATTGTTGTTTTTTGCACGCTGCAAAAATATTTGCGATTGCCTTTTGTTAAATGCTGGCGTCCCCCGAGAGCCCCTCGGTCTGTATTTCTATCTCTATCTGATGTTTATACTATGACAGACAAAGCATTGTTACTATATACCCTATATGCCACAGGGGATATACATATATATAAATATTGAACAAGTGTTAATTAAAGTTACAATATAAGTAATTTAAAAATGAAATACAATATTAAAATAAAAGTAATAATAATATAATGAATCTGGAGTTATTAATATCAAAATTGTATTGCAAGAATTGAGGAAAATTAAAAAAAAAAAAATTGTGGAAGAAAATGTGAAAATTAACACGACAAATTGAATAAATATTTTATACTATTATTGGTCATTCCAAATTTTGACAAATCAATCAACTAAGCAACTAAAACCTAATTTAGTAATTAGTAATTTTAAATTTCCTTAAATAAATATTATTTTCATTATTAATAAATAAATAATAATAAATAAATAAACAAATTGAATTACTTTACAAGAATAAACTAATTTATTTATTTATTTTTATTGATTGTCAACTAAAGTCAGGCGACACCAAAAATACAAATACTAAAATTTGAATTAAATTAAATTTAAAATAAAATTAAAATTATAAATAAATTAAAAAATACTAAAATATTTATAAGATCTATAAGATTTATAATTATTTTAAGTTTTAATTATTATTATGAATTATTATTTTCAACAGCCAAAATGATTTGTATCGACTGCAGTTAGTTAGGGTATTTGGTAGTCTGTCACTTTTGAGTGGTGTTGCCATTATTTGTGGTTGTTGTGCACTTTAGCTTTAGCCTATGGAACATGGCTACCAACAACCGACAAGAGAACCAACAGTACTCGAATGGAATGGAATCGGCTCCGTTCTTTGCCCGCTTTGGGCTTATTATGAATTATGGCCACGTTGACAGTTTGGACCAGGCGAGGGCGTGGAAAACTTGACAGATGCGCGCAGATCTCGGCGAGCTCTGTTGGAATGGTTCCTGGTATTTATTGTTGTCTACTGTTGTTATTTGCGGACAACAGCAACCGCAGCTCTATTTCTTATTAATAATGTGATAAAACTGTCAGGCTGCCAACTGAGTGAGCTGAACTCACTCGCAGTCGCAGCGAGTTGCATGAAAAGCAAAAGTGGCTTTTAGCTGTATTTTTTGTTGTCTCTTTAATTTCGAGAAACTCTCGCAATCCATTCCACTAAATTAAGCAATTAATTTCACATTTATATAATCCGACAACTACAACCTCAACTCGCATCTATGTGGCAACAATAAATTACTGTAGTTTTTGAGTCAACGCAGTCTGTCTGTCTGTCTGTATGTCTTGGCTATATGTATGGACAAGATTATAACAAATCTAAAAGTTATGCGCAACTCTGTCACATCGCATTATTTAGTGGTGCGATCAAATGAGCCAAGTTAAAAATAAATACGTTAAATAATTTGCTGGTTTTTTTTTTGTCAACGTGGTCAGAAATGCAACATGGTAGGAAAATATATACACATAAAAAAAAAAAAGTGAAATAAATCTGAATCTTAAAGTCAGTCAAATTGTGAGGCATGCGAACTAATTGATATTGACGTGTGGCATACTTGTGGCACAACCAGACAACCAACAGGAAATATGCTTGCAACGAAAGGGAAAATTTTACAAATTATTCAATCAACAGATCAACAAGAAGAAAGTTTAACTTCTAAAAAATACACATGCTTTTAATATTCTCATGCCTTGCAATTGGTATTCTAAGTCAAGAATTCCAGACTATTATTTATCATATTCGATCCCTTCCGGAAACTCATTAAATCCCTTTTAGCCAAGAGCAGCTGAGAAATTTGCTACGCATTTGTTTGGCGATTTTGCGTTCAATGCTCTCCATTAGGTATAAACAAGAAACCGCTTTGGCCAATAATAAATTCAAATGCTGCTAACATTTTTGCTATCAATAGTCCCGTCTAACCAGCAACAACAACAATAACAACAACAACAACAACAAATGCAATTACAAATAATATGCAACTTGGTCGTTTATCTTTATCTTATTTATGAAAACGACAACAAACCGACAAATGCAATTTATGTGTTTGTGCTGGTCAATGCAAAGGGCAGGGACTCTCTGGGCATTGGGATTCCGTATCAGCAGCTGGCACCATGGACCCACAATAACAACAACAACAACATCAACAACCACAACAGCAGCAGCAGCAGCAAATAATGCTGCATAATGGACATTGCTGGGGGAGCTGCAAGTTGCAAGTTGGAAGCTGCAAGCTGAAGAGCTCAACACTGACGATGACGCTCCCCGAAATAACAAATAACAAAATAGAAAAGAAAAAAAAATGAGAAAAAAGAAAACTAAAGCAAAACAAAGCAAAAGCCAACTAGGAAGAAGAAGTGGCAACAATTGTCGGGCATTAGAGATAGAAGATGAAACACCAAAAAAGAAAAAGCAAAAAACAAAAATCAAACAAAACAAAAAACAATTCGAAAACATTAAGCAAAAAAGAATGTGAAGCGATTTGTTGAAGTGTGGTAATGTTGCACAGTGGGCACATTTCTATAAAAATCTATGCAAAATATATAACAATTCGTTATCATTATTATTTGGGGAAATCATGAACTGCAACCTATTTAAATATATACAGTTTGTCCAGAAAGTGTTTTGACATTGGGAAAAATTTATATTTTCCCACTTCTTTTGCGAAAAAATTTATTTTATTATTGACTTTTAATTGGTTTCTTATTTTTCTACTATTAAATGGATTTCTTTAAGCTATTAAAATTAATAAGAATAAATTATGTTATTAAATGTGAAATTTAAAAACCATTATTATTAATTTTTTTGACTGTCCAGAAAGTGTTTTGACTTTAGAGATTTCGTGTGGGATTTTTTACATATTAGCCACCAGATTAGAGAATTTCATTATTTTTCGAGCTTAACATAAGTTTCCTTAATTATTCGAAATTTTTCTCTGTTACTTACTATACTTAGTTTAGCTGGGTTTTCTCTAGATGGGTATTCTCTAGAGATCACTGAAGATTCTAAGTCTGTTCTTCCACTTTAATATAATTTGCTAGAATATTTTCTGATTATAGTTAAAGTTATCTAAAATACATTTGGCTTGTCTCCTTATTATCATTATAATGTTATCATTAACAAAATAAACACTTGCTGACCAAGTCGGAACAATCATTAAACTTTAAACATTTCTTAACAAGCCACAAAATAGACCATCTTTATTAGAAAATGCTAGCAATGCTTTTTTTAAGAGTACTTTATTATTTAAAAATATTACAGAATACAGAATACTGTGCAATTTTCACTAAAATCACTTAAGATCGCTTTAAGATGAGTAACTAAAAAATCAGAAAAATATAGATATTAATTAAGTATTCAAATATAATGTCAATAAGACAAGATCAACGATAGTACCTACTTTTTATAAATGTACATATTTAAATTATTGATATAATTATATTTACTTAATTTATAAATTTTCATTATTGTACATAGGCAATTTAAAATTGTACATCTGCTCGACTTGTTGCCATTGTGCAATGTTTTTGCCACCAGAGGCAGTGGCAGGGTCAGAGCTAAAGCTAGAGCATTGCATCATCGAGTGGCATTGTGATTGGGAGGGGGGGGAGCCCTCGTAACAGAGTGCAAAAGTGTGACTACAGACTGCGATGGGAGTTGCAACATAGGGCACGGCTAGTAGGCACTAGACACCATGCAGCAAGCACTGGACACTGGGCACTGGTCACACTGGTGGGATGCTGGGCGCAGTTAGATGCAATTGTTGCAACCTGGAAGTAGGAAGTGCCTAAGCATAGAAAGAAAACCCTTTTGGGGCAGCAACAACAACAACAACAACAGCAACAGCAGCGGCAGCAGCAGAAGCAGCTACTCCTCGCAACAAAAATAAATCGCACTTTATGGCCGATAGCTGGAGCCTGGCAGCTTGCAACGGCTGCAACTTGCCACAAATATTGCGTTTAATAAGCGCACATTGAGCCAGGTAACTAGCTGGTAACTGGGCGCAGTTGAAACAAAAGGCAGCCCAGCTAGCAACCTGTTGCCAAGTGCAGGGCAGCCGCATCTTCTATTGATAGTCAATGACATTTGGACGTGGTTTGTGGTAGGGCTCCAGCTGCAACACAGCAACTGAAGCTGCAGCGCGAAGCTGCAGCTGAAGCTGAAGCTCCCGCACGGCTATAAAAAATGGCTAAAGCTTCTTTGTTGCCTCGGAGCTGGGGCAGAAGTTGGCTGCTGCTGCGACTGTTGCTGCCGTGACTGCCATTGAAATCCTATAAAAATGTTATCTTAATGGCTTTTATGTTAGCGAAAGCCATTAAAACAACAAAGCCAAAGCCAAAGCCAAAGCCAAGGCCCAACCGAGGCAGCTCCGCAACTGGGCAACAGGGCAACATGCAACAGGCAGCAGTAAAAAAAAAAGCGTCGCCTGTTGCCCCGCTGCAAGCTGCAAGTACTGCAAATAAAGTTGGGTTTTACTCAATTGTACGATTGATCAGCCAAACAGGCAATGGGCAATGGGCAATGGCCAAATGCTCATGATGGCCCAATGCTGCGCCCTGGCCATAGGGATTCGATTTGGGCTTGGACTTGGGTCTGGGTTTGGGGTTTTGGATTGTGCCCGATGAAGAAGATTAGCGCGTGAAGTTTGCTGAGCCTCAACTAAGTATTTGGCAGATAAATGGTCAAATATAAGCAAGCAATTGCCAATATTGTTGTGGTTTCCTGATGGCCAACAAAGGACGGGAAAATTTGAGTGCCATATCCAAAGAATGGATTGCGCAATTCGACCAGATATCAAAATAAATGCCAAATGCTGGCACAGAACATTGATTCCGCTTGGAATAATTAACAATAAAATGAATTTAAAACTGACAGTGCTAAGAAATTAATTTAATCTTTATTTATATAAACTTTTAGGACAGTTGATGCCTATTGTCAGACTTAGGCTTATTTTGCTTCCACAAAGTTTTATTAATTTGTTGTTTTCTAACAAGTTTTTATAGCTTATCTATAAATATCTCTTATAAAAATATAGCTAGCTATGGATTTGTTTGGCCAAAGCAAAGTTCAATTTATTTGGCATACCATCTCATTCACACGCTGTCGCATAAGTCCAACAGCCTCGATCCCTTGCCCCTTGACTAACAGAACCCACCCAAGCGACTAAAGCCACTTAAGCACGCTGTCTTAACTCCCAAAAAAAAGAAAGAAAAGAAAAAAAAAAGAAAAAACCAAAAAGCAAATAACCTACCGCAGTGGCAGCAACATCAGCAGCAGCAACAGCAGCAATAACAATGGCAAGAGACAATCAACCTGCCTGGCTCTTGAGCACAGTTTGAGAGGCATTGTCAGCTTTAAATGCCCTTCAGATGCTGCTCAACTGACGCGTTTCTCTCTTGGCTATCAGTTTACATTTTGATTTTTACCGCCGCTTGTCAGATTTCATTTTTCGCATATTCGTAATTAAATAAAAACAAACTGTAAATATTTGCCAAAAGGCTATACGGAAGCTTTTTATAGCCTTTCGTTTTTTATTTTTTATTTTTTAAATATTTAAAGAATTTTTTTGAGCCATTAAAAACATTCAGATTGCAAAGTGAAGTGAAGTGCGACAGCTGCCGGTTTCAAGTGGGCTCAGTACAGCAACAACAACAACAATAACAAACAAACACAAAAACAACATCAACAATAACAACAATGCACAGTTCCCCCTTCAACAGCCCATCAGCAGTCAGTCGTCCAAACGATCTGTCAGGCAAACCTCTCCTCACATCAACGCTAAATATTTATAAAAAAAAAAAAACAAAAACAAACAACAACAAAAAACAAGAACAATAAAAAAAGCGATCAAGTGAATTGCTTGTAATCCGTTGGGAAAAATTTGCTAAAAAAAATGCAAATGGATTTTTGAGGCGAACGCGATAATTATTCAGATATTAAAAGGCTTATTTCGGAGTGGATCAAAAATAAAATCAAAATCTTGACCTGAAGTATATGAAAATACTATATTTGACCAGCTATATAATGATGACCAATCGATAGGCATATTTCCATGTGAACTGGCATTTTCATAGCGCCGGATCTGCAAATCACAGCTGCCCCTCTGTTGCAACTCCCCGAATTGCAATTACATAAACTTGACTTTGACGCTGGTTAATTGCGTTTGCCCTTTCACACAAACAACTGGCAACATGCAGACGCACACGCAGATGAGGCCATCATGTTGCAAGTGGAAACATAATGAGCAAACACAGCAAGAGCAACATTGCAATAATGCAACTAACAACAACAACAACAACAACAAGAACAAGAAGAAGATGCTTTAGGAAGCGATAGGAATGAAAAACGGCTTCATTCACAGTAGCATCAAAAGCTATTTAAAGTCTTTGACACTTCATTTAAAATGAAAATGAGAAGCTGGACTGGACTGGACTGGACTGGCCTGGATTGGATTGGATTGGACTGAGTCTGGCCAAGCGCGAACCAAGCAGCTCCCAATTCTGCACCCCCGCCAATGACAGCGGACTACCCCCTACCCAACCCCTGTCTCTAGGAACTGGCTACATTTCGTGCTAAACACAACAAAAGAGAAGAGGAGCCAAGGCAAAAAAGCAATAAAAAGCGAACAAAAAATTAAATAAGAATCCAGCAAAAAGTATTGTAGGCTATATAAAAAAAAAACAGAAAAAAACAGAAAAAAAACACAAACTAAACCTGAAACCTGAGCGGACTATGCTGGTCGACCGAAACTTCAAATGGGTTCACAAAAGTGTTGATCAGCAGCAGCAGTGCATAAGGGGGAAGGGTATAGGGGGTATTAGGGGGCAAGTTGGAGGCGGCAGCTGAGAAGCCTGACGGCGACAAAATGTCGCACGACGCCGCCAGTCTAGACTCGAACTTTAGTTCATTCTCTCAGTGATATTCTCGGAACTGGAGCTGCAAATGTTGCATTCACAACGGCTACACATTTGACTGATTTGAGACCGAGCTCATAAAGAAAAGCAAACGAGCCAAGCCACATAGCCAACAACATAATGGCCATAAATAATGTCCAGGAATCAGCTGTGGGCAAAAGCGTAACGCTTCCAAACAACACTCAGCATTCAAATGCGGCTCCCAGCGCTTTTATCCATGGGAAGCAATTTTCAGACGACACAACTGGCACTTTAGCATTAGTCATACACCATCTCCAGATATGCACATATATATATATATACATATTTTAGCCTCTGCGTTTTATTGAAATTACTCAATGCTGCCAAAAAGGTGTGAAACACGCGCAAAAACTCCAGAACTCCAAAACTGCACAAGGAGCAGTTCAAGTGGGGCATCCTCTGATATTTATGAGTGACTGGCGAAATGGCTAACTGACGCAGTCAGCTAAAGTGACTGACTGACTGACTGACAGACAGACAGACAGTTCGCGCTGCTACTACGTGTGTGGCCTATTTTTTATATAATTTTTTTTTATTTTTTGTGTAAAGCTTCCACAATAAAATACAGTGAAGTCTACTTAAAGCAACTGGAATAAGAAAAGATTCACTAAAAATATTCTACTAATTTATAAATCTAAATTTAAATTTAATAATATAAGAATCACTGAAAAATATTTTACTAAATTATAAATTTAAATTAAAATTTAATATTGGTGCTATATCATAAATATAGTTCTAAAAATATAAAATAAATAAAGCACAACATTTTTTTTAATATGACAATAAAAAAAAAATATAAATAAAGCACAATATACTTTAGAATATGTTATAAAATGACATTATATAATATATAACATAATTTATTAAATTTCTTAAAAATCTGTTAAAAAATTGAAGGCAATAAAACATAAATTTAATAGTGCAACGAAAATAATTGTGGCTTAAAAAAATGTTTACGTCAAAATAAATTCAGCAATTTTAAAAACAGTTTGAACAAATAGTAAATTGAAATAGACAAGTATTATTAGAAAAATAAATAAATAAAATTAAATAAATAAGAAAAATTTTGCCGTTTCCTTATAGGCAGTTTGTACTGTGCCCCACTAGAGGATTAGCCATTTGAGGATGTTCTTGTTGCGTGACTCACTCACAACAAAAAAAATAAAATAAAACAAAAAGGCGTTTAAATGCGCCCTTTCTGCGCCTTTTGGCCACAAAACACATTTGGCAGCAGTTCAACTGTGGTTCCCTCCAAACCTTCATCTTCAGCGTCTGCTCCTTTTTCCCACATTTGAAGATGGCTGGCATTGAAAAAAGAGACCACCGGCGTTTTTGTTGATTTGTGTTTGCAATTTTGCTGAATGAAAATTGAATTTGAAGCTCATAAATTATAGGTTTGCTCTCGGTATTAGTTTGGTTTTTATGCGGAAAAGAGCATCGGAGGCCATCATAATTAGATGATGACGATGGTGATCAGCAGCAGAGAACAACAGAGGAATGCTGCAGCCAACTGGAGATTGGAATTGATAATGCTCCAAATGCACCAGGGCTGACCTCTGGGATTGCGTGCGACGGGCGCACAAAGTGTGGCAAAAGTCTGGGCATACTTAATGAATGCATATATATATATATACATATGTATGTAGTTATGTTTTAAAGTCGAGCTAAACTTGAATTGTTGCACTCATCACGCAGTCCAGACCTCATCCCTGGCCATAAATATTAATAAGTTGCTGCTGCTACAAGCGCCAACTTCCTTTGAAACATTTAGAATTTCAATTAAAACGACTTTATCTATGATTGGATGCAAGTCTGCTGTACTAAGGAATTATTCAGCGAATGCTTTAGAATCTGAAGCACGTGCCCAGGGACTGACTGACTGACTGACTGACTGACGTCTGTAACTAGACTTAATACAACCAACCAGCCTGTCAGATCTCTCCCTTTTCCAAAGTGGGTAGCATAACTTTGTCACTGGACGCGCACGAGCAATCCTCATCAATGATATATATTTGTATCCCAAACATGTAATATTAAATTACTTAATATAATTTAATAGATACATATATATATTTTTTTTTCCTAGCTGCGCTTTGCTTATGTTTAATTTTAACTAACTAAAACTCAATTAAAATTTCAATTAAACGACAATTAAACATATTTTTCTTGCTCTAATCAGCAATCGTTGCCCACATGCTGTTAATGTTAATGTGCACTGGGGCTGTTATTGCTACTGTTGCTGTTATTGTTATTGTTGTTGCTGTTATTGTTGTTGTTGTTGTTGCTGTGTTGCTGTTGCTTTAGCAGGTGCAGTGGATGGCACAAAAACTAAATAAGGCGCAAAACAAATAGTTTTTTGCTGTTTGAAAAGTGGCAAACAAAACAAAGTCAAACAGCAGCTCATTGAGCAAAAGCAGCCACGAGTGGCAGAAGAGCCAGAGACAGTGCCACAGAGCTACTACCACAGTAGTCCAAACATAGAGAAAGATGGAAAGGGCGAGGGGGAGTAGAAGGAAGTGGTAGCTAGCACTGCTGCTGTGGCTGTTGCTGCTGCTGTTGCTGCTGCTGGTTGTTGTGTCTTTTATTTAAACAATTTACAAGAAAGCAACATTCCAGCTGCCTTAAAATGGACAAAACTTGGCACAAGAACTACGAACAGAACTGTGATCGAGGCATGGATGCAGAGACGATGGCACAGGAGGGGGGGCGGCGCACTGAGACGACGCCAGCGAAGACGACGACGACGACGACGACAATGGCAACGTTGGCGCGACAGCAACATTTTTCTTGGCACCAACACAGACAATGTACACAAACCGAATGAGTGGAAGGAAGTCAGCTGGGGCCGAGGGGAAATGGGGCGGTGCATTGGTTAAGACAATAAACGCGTTTATTGACTTGGCTGCTGTTGCTGCTGCTGCTGTCAAGGAGCAGCTGCTGCTGTGTGGGCAGCAAAACGGGCCTAGAAACTAGCAAAGAAAAGAAGCCACCTCCAATGGCTTAACAGGCATGCATCAGGCGACAACAGCGACAACAGCGGTTAACAGTTAGCAGTTGCCAACAGAAAATGTTAATTGAGTGTAATGTTAATTACGTTGTGGCATTTAAGCGGTTGATTATGCCCTGTATTGACCATGGGGCGGGGCGGGGGGTGTACTAAGCTGTGAGCATAAGGAGAAAGGTGACAAGAAGAGTGCAGCAAAAACTGTTTTTAGTTCAAGTGTTTGCTGCACCGAGCAGTTGTAGATCTAACAGTACATAATGCAGCAAATAAGAATACAGTTTGAAAACGATTGTAAAAGAGTTTGTCTGGTGTCGCTGTTAACAATCAGGTCTTCTCAAACTGTGAAATTTGGCATTGTGTATCTTATGAAACTGCCCTATAAAAATTTGAAGTAAATAATAAATTATAAGGCACGCTTAGCGCCCAGCGAGACAGAGAGAAAAAGGGAGAGAGTGAGAGAGAGAGAGAGAGAGAGAGGTGAGGTTGAGGTAGAGGAGAGAAAAGACAGCAAATAAATATTATTATCGCGATTTCGCTCGTCAAGTTTCAAAAGACTGGGTCCATGGCATTTTGAAAGAGGCTTCTCCATTGCTTCCTTATTCTTATGTATTTCTAAGCCAGCCAGCCAGCCAAGCACGCAATGAAGACAACATCTTGAAAAGGGTCAAAACATCAAGCAAAAGGTTTAAAGGGATTGCGATGCCGATTGGGTATTGGCTTGGGTTTGAAATTGGGATTGGGATTAAGATTCAAATGCGAAAGGTTTCCTTTTCGTTAACGGCTTACGTTTTTTTTTTTTTGACTTGGACTTCAACTTGGCGATGTGCGGCACTTGATAGGCGACTCCAAAAGTCTGCGGCTGTCTTTACAGCTTTATAGCAAACAATGCAAACAAACAAACAAACAAACAAAGCACAGCAAAATTAAATGAAATCAGAGAATTGGCCAGAGATTTGCAGCACGCGAGATTTATGAGCTGAGACTTTGAGATGAATTTGTTTGCCAGTTTAAACGGCATAAAACGTGTTCAAAGTACAACAACAACAACAACAATAACAAACAAGTAAGACGCAGTAGTCGAGTTAACTCGACAACGATATACCCTTAACCCAGTTGTTAAATATATTCTAGTTTCCCTTTAAGATGATTTAAGTGCAAATCCCGCAATGAATGCCCGCACTGAATGGCTACAAACACGTGCATATATGTACATAAATACATACACACGTACACGAAAGAGTAGTTATCGGGGCTCTGCAGAATACACACAAATATATTGACGCTAGCGTCGATTATCATGCCATCTCTTTCTCACACATGCGCTCACCTATTTATATGTATACAGAAAATGCTTGCGGCTGCTGACAGAAATTAGATCAATATGAGAATATATTTTCGACTATAACTTTGGTGTTTCTTATCCGATCTTAATGAAATTTTGGCAATTGATCAATAATATGTATATGCATATTATGTATAAATAAGAAGCCTCTGCCTCCTAAATTGTGGAATTTATTGCTATCGGAAATCTAAATGTATCGATAATTCAGAAACTGAGGCAGTTATCGATAAAATAATGCAAACTTGATCTGCGCCTGGTACACTAGAACTTACATTCCAAATTTGAAGTCTCTAGCTCTTATAGTCTCTGAGATCCGCGTGTTCATACAGACGGACGGACAGACGGACAGACGGACAGACGGACGGACGGACGGACAGACAGACGGACAGGGCTATATCGACTCGGCTGTTGATCCTGATCAAGAATATATATACTTTATGGGGTCGGAGATGCTTCCTTCTGCCTGTTACATACATTTGCACAAAACCATTATACCCTTTTTACCCATTTTCAATGGGTTAAGGGTATAAAAAGAAGCAGTTAATAAAACTTTGATTGCTAAACGATTGCAGTGCTTGATTTGGCAATAAAAGCACTTTGAAATTCAGCTAAAATAGCAAAATAAAAAAGTATTGGAAAGTCTTCTAAAACGTTTGTGAAAAGGAAGTCTGTTTGGGAAGTTTAATCAATTTTGATCAATATTGCTTTTAATAATTAATTACTATTCTCTTAAAAGCAATTCTATAACTTAAATCACTGCTAAAATATATTTCTTTTCATTTTAGTTGAGAATAGGAAATTTCCTGGCTGTAACAGTTTGAGCGGAACTGTTAAGTTAATTCCATATAATTAACACCAAAACAGCTGGCTGGCAGTAAGACATTTAGGATTGAGCACAACGGAGGCGTTCGGGGGGCGTGTCACGCAATATGTTTAACGTAATTAGCAACCGTGGCAGCCTGTAAAATATTTGCGTTGAATTAAGGCAGCAAACAAGCTACCGGCTCGACGCTGCAACACTGGATTGCAACATGGAGTGGCTGGCCGCCAATGCCAATGCCTTTTGTAGCAGCAGCAGCAGCAGCAAACAGTTAGAGTTGTGGCAGCATGTCCAGCAGGCAGAGCCTTTGATTGGCGTCAACAGACGGCAACGACGACGGAGACGACGACGACAACGACGACGACACCCATTGGAGTCTGCAATATGGCGCCACTAATTAGAAATTCTTAGCGCACAAAAAGACGTTGTGAAAATAATTTTGTTGCCTGGCTGGCGACAGGAGACGCTTCGCGGACTTTTAAGGAAGTGCCAAAGTGACATTAAATAGTTGTGCCTCCATTTATATGATACCCTGGCAGCGGGTGCTATAATTTTGCCTAGCAATGAGCAACTCATTGCAGGCAACGACTCGGAATCCTCAAATATGTACTTATGCCACGACAATCAATTTAGGTTCAGCTAATCGCTCATTCTTAAAGTTAACAGTATCTTAATGACTTGAACTTAAGGCTTCGATCTGTTAGGGTATCTAATCTTCTGGCATCGGAAAACATCACTTTTTTCATCTTGATTTACCTTCAGCCTGCTTAGATGACAGTAGTGTAGTGCATGTCAAACGCTACAGTTTGGGAGGCAGGTCAAAGTCTCTAATGTAGTTGTTGTTAAGCAGCTGGTTATGATGATCAGGATGATCAGGCAAGTCATATCGATGCTGTCAACGGTAGCTGCCCCCAAATCTAACCCAAAACTTTAAAAGGTTGTTCTCCCTACGAAACAGCGGCACTTGAAATTCAAGTTCAATAGCAAAAGCGACAACAGCAACAACAGCAACAACAGGAGACAGGAGACGCTTCGCGGACTTTTAAGGAAGTGCCAAAGTGACATTAAATAGTTGTGCCTCCATTTATATGATACCCTGGCAGCGGGTGCTATAATTTTGCCTAGCAATGAGCAACTCATTGCAGGCAACGACTCGGAATCCTCAAATATGTACTTATGCCACGACAATCAATTTAGGTTCAGCTAATCGCTCATTCTTAAAGTTAACAGTATCTTAATGACTTGAACTTAAGGCTTCGATCTGTTAGGGTATCTAATCTTCTGGCATCGGAAAACATCACTTTTTTCATCTTGATTTACCTTCAGCCTGCTTAGATGACAGTAGTGTAGTGCATGTCAAACGCTACAGTTTGGGAGGCAGGTCAAAGTCTCTAATGTAGTTGTTGTTAAGCAGCTGGTTATGATGATCAGGATGATCAGGCAAGTCATATCGATGCTGTCAACGGTAGCTGCCCCCAAATCTAACCCAAAACTTTAAAAGGTTGTTCTCCCTACGAAACAGCGGCACTTGAAATTCAAGTTCAATAGCAAAAGCGACAACAGCAACAACAGCAACAACAGCAACAACAACAAAAATGATGAGACTGATGCTGATGATGGCTACTGCGGAACGTGGCGCAGCATGTGGCGCGTTCTAAGAACTTGCAACAGTTGCCGACGCTGCCGCTCTGCTGCTACTGCTGCTGCCACTTGGCACGAATGTCAACTGCACGAAAATGTTGCAGCAACAGCGTTTGCTGTTGTTGCTGCTGCTGCTGCTGCATGCAATTGCCTCATCCTCAGCTCTCAGCTCGCTTCTGTTCTATTGATCGTTAGGCTGCTCTTTGTTTTTTTTTTTTGGTTTTGTTTTTGGTCCCTGGTGATAGCGTTTGCTCCTTGGCTTGTCAAAGACGGGCAGCAGCAACAGCAGCAGCAGCAGCAACAGCAGCAGCAGCAACAGCTCCTTGTAGTTGTTGCTACTGCAGAAAGGTTAACAACATTCGCCTTGGACTACGTTTCGGTTCGTGCGGCATCTTGATGTTGCTAGCTGTTTCCTGATGCTGTTGCATCTGCAGTTGCTGCTGCTGCTGCTGCTGCTGTTGTTGTTTGCCTTTTTAATTAGCAACTTTTGGGACTCTTGGGGCAGCCCAAAAGGCAGCTGCATTTCATTAAGTATGCAGTTTCGGTTTGTTGCCGCTGCAGTTGCAGTTGCTGTTGCTGTTGCTGTTGTCGCAACAATGTCTCCTTGTTCTTGCATTTAATTAAATGCTCATAAGCATGTGAGCGACGATGCAAACAAAGTCATTGTTGCAGTCCCTGGGGCAACTTGCAACGTGCAACTCCGCCAGCAGCCAAGTGGCTGCTCTTGTCTAATGTCGAAAAGGTTTGCTTTTAGGGTCTCTTTTGTTTGCCTCTTTGATGGTAATCATTCGTTTTGGGCCATCTAACAGGTAAATGAACCGAGAACATTTTCCAAATGGCCTTAAAAATTGCTTCAGTGCACACAGAGCGTATGCTTAATCAGCTTTCAACTATCGCTTCAAACTTCCGACTTTGGTTGCTGCTATCTACATAGATATATAATAATATATATATATAAATATATATATTTATAAATGTGTGCTAATAGTTACAACATTTCATCAAACTGTCATCATTTTTAAATTGAAGTTAAATATTTAATTAATTTAATTGAATATGTTTATCTAAAAATTGCATCTGTGCGTGATTTATTGTTTAACATTATTATAATTATTATTGTGAAATTTAAATACATTGATTATGAAATTAAGTTTTCATTCTAAAAAATAAATATATACATTTTTTAACTCTTTAATTTAAAACACAGAAATTAGAGAAACAAAAATAAATAAAAATAAATTAAACTCATCTTTAGAGCCATTTAAATTTCTCTACTTGGAAAACTATTAAAATATTCGCAAGTTTTTCCTCTCTGTTTCTTGAGGAAATGCTTTAACTGCAACTGTTGGCAGAAATAAAAAACAAGGGCAAAGAGCATGCCACACACTTAAGTAGCATAAATTAAATTAAAATCCTTTAACTTAGCAAAATGTCAAAGTTGCCACTGCTGTGGCAATTTGTAAGCCACCCAAGCAACCCATTTGCAGCTCGTATCCTTTTTTCGGTTGCTGTTTTTCGTCGGGGCAACGTGCAACGTGCATTTTCAATATGCTTTCCCTTAGCTGGCAAATGTCCTTTTGCAATTTCCCTTTTTTTCAATTTGTAGCAGTTGGGTTTTTGTTGCTGTTGCAGTTGCAGATGGAGTTGCTGTTACCTTTTGCTGCATGTCCTGTAATTCGTGCTTTTTGCTGCCACTGCTGCTGTTGCTAGTGCCCCAAATGCGCATTTTGCATGCGAATTGCTGCCGCCTGTCAGTCAGCATATGCAATTTGAACACCCACAATGCATATATACATATATACACACATATATATGCATGTTGTATGCAGAATAGTTTTGTTGGCTACCGTTTTGTATAAACTTTTATAATCAAATTAAATTTTATGGCTTATTGCAAAATGTGCGCGTGCAAATCCAATTTTCCGCACACATGCGAAATGCGCTTTCGAATTTTCTTTTTTTCAATACTGCGGTTGTGGCTCTTTTTATATATACATATATACATTTATATATACTTTATTTTGGCAATTTGCTAAGGCGGATAGTGTAACTGTGGAGTTATTAGGAAATGTTGGTTATAAATTGAAAATTTCATTGGTTTTCCACATTAAAATGCATTGGAAATATTTGAATTTTACTGGGATTTGTCTTGAAAGTTGAGCGAATTTTATTTATAAATGCTTTATGATAAGTTTAGTTTTAGATTAACAAAAATTAATTTTAAAAAAATTCTTGTTCATAAGCGCAGTTTTTTTTATGCATTTGTAGAGTATTATTGAAAACGTTCTTATTTTTGATTGCATTTTCTAAGCATTTTATAGCAAAAAAAAAATAAAAGAGAACTTTGCATAGTTCTACATTTTAAATAAAATTACAATACCGTTAGTTGTTATACTCTGATGCCAAAGGTACAAGAGTAAATTGGTTTTGGATATATCTAAAAGCGTAACTCGATAAAACTAAATATCTCCCATACTTTAAAAGATAGTCTTGATGGGTAGATTGCTGGTGACATAAGACTTGAATGCATTAAACTTAGTAGAAACCTTCTAAAAATATTATCTTGGCCATGTCCAGAGGAGGGAAGAAGAATTACTGAGAACCTCTAACAAAGTTGGTTAAAAATTTCTTTGGCAACATTTAAACAGTCATTTGCCACCTTTTATTGGTAACAGATTATTTCGCAGTCGTTTAAGCCCGACATAAATATTTTCACTTGTTTATTTTTTGTGTTTGATCCAGTTTTTACTCTGCAATGCTTTCGGCTCTTGGCCATTTGACCACGGAGCCTTGCCAAGCGCACAGCTCGAGGCGGAGCAGGCGGAGCCATGTCCACCCACCTAACCAGTTACCAGATTATTTCATCTTCTTTGTTGCTTCTTTTCCAGACTACTAGTATTTTTCCAGCTAGTTGCTGTTGGCGCTTTTTTTACGCTTTATTTAAAGCAAATTAAACAAAATTGCGAGCAATAAAACTTAATGGTTAATTAAATGGGTAGGGTTGGACTTGGGCTGGCCCAGAGAGCTCAGATGCTCTATTAGCGCATCCTTGACGGGGGAAAAAAGCGCAATAGAAGCAACGGCAGCTGCTGGTAGCAATTTTGCGAAGCTTTTTGCATAATTTACAAGTGGCAAAGGAAGCAAAAACTACACCAAAAAAAAGAAGAAAATTGAAATGAAAATGTTAATAAAAAGAAAAACTAGAGACAAGTTGCCAAAAGGGAAGCAAACTTTCAAGTGTCCAAACCAACCCAACCCAACCCAACCCAACCCAACCCAAACCCATCCCCTCCCGAGTGGGCGAGGAACTCAGTTTAATGTTTTGCTATTCTGTAATATTTGCAATTCGCTTTAATGTAACTATTCAGTTATTGCAATATACATATATGGGTGGGAGCTGCTGAAAAGTTTCGACATGTGTGCAACATGTGTGCGCCACAATGTTGAGCACCTCCCACAACTATAAATATGCAAATTGCTCATACATAATAAACACCAAAAGCAGAAGCATATAAAAAAGAGTAAAATTAAAAAAACACAACTAAAGTGGAAGCAAGTTTTCAGAATATGCAGTTAAGCAACTAGGGTTCATATAAAATTAAATAATTTTAAGCGGATTGGTTTCATCAATCAATCAATATTTTAAGAAGCAAACTAGTTTCCTATTTATTCAAAGTTTAATCAAGGGAGATGAAATTTGAAGTAGCTTACTGTGTATTTTATTTATATATTTTAACTGCAAGGATTTCTTGTCTTACCTGAAATTAAAAAAATAAAAATATAATTAAAATTCACGAAAAAAAATTAAGTAAAGTTAGGAATGTGTTTAAAATAATGAACATAACATGTAGAAGCTATCTAATGTTGGCTTAGAATTCTTAGCATTGTTAAATAAATAAATTCATACGAAATGTTTTGAAAGACAGATTTGTTCTCCTTTAATTTAATATTGTTAGCTAAAAGTTACTAATTTGCAAAGTTTCTTATTTTAAATACTAATTATCTACAGAAGCACAGCCCAGGCCAACTTATATATAGATATTCCAAAATTGTAAGCTAACATTTGATTATTCATTTAGTGAATCAAAAGTGTTGTAATCCGTTTTAGTTGTAGTTGTCCTATGTCTGTTCGTGAGTATCTCAATCCCATAAGCTTCCATAGATATATATATATAGCCATAGCTATCTGTTCACTCATTATGTCTGCAGCACTTTGTCTACTTAACATTTTGTGCAACAATTCTGCAACTTTTGCTCGCAAAACTTTGCATAGTTTTTAATTTTAATTAGCCAGCTGTATGCGTCGAGGACCCCGTCACCTTGGCACCTCTGCAGCTCGCAGACCCGTTTCGGCCCGTACTTATATCCCATATCCCCTGTCCCCCATCCCCCATCCCCTATCCAGCTGTTAGTTGCTTATCTGGGCAGTTTTCAACTGTTGGCTGCCTGCCTTACGCTCAATTTCTTTTCTCGCTCGCCTGCTCCTGTCCCAGTCCCAGTCCCAGTCCAATCCTGTCTGCAGCGTCGCGTCGCGTCGCATCGTCTTGGCCAGTCTTGGCAGTCGCCTGCCTGACCGCCAGATAAGCGCGCAAATTTCCAAATGGACAACAAAGTGTCGGCTGAAGCCGGCAAATCGAGCTCAGTTCTTGCGTCTCGTAATCTGCATAGAAAGATTTCATTCTTGCCTCGGCATGGGTAATTAGTGCATTTTAAACGTCTTTTAGTATTTGGCCAGTTGGCCCTGCACAATTTTCCAGGCTATTTTAAGAGTTACGGGCATAGATAAATGGATTAGCTCGTACTCGTCTTTGACGGGCAACAAAGTTACATTTTTTACTGGCCTCTTCTCCAACTGCACAGCAACAGCACAAACATTTGGAAACACGACGCCAAAGCTAAGCTGAGGCATATGGAATGTTGGATACCCTCTCTTACAGGAAAAGTATCTCAACTGCTCATAATTGTGTTACATTTAAAATGTAAACAACTAACTGCTTATGGGAAAATTATGATGAAGTAGTATGATTAATAAGCATACGGGTTACTTATCCATTAGTTCCTATTTTGTATATAGGGAGAATACAGAAGTAGTCGTAGTTTGTAGACCCTCTCTGCAAGCGTATAAAATATGGCCTAGGCTCAGGTACATCAATGCCTTGGCCTTCCCTCCGTCTTCCTCTTGCAGTCTTTTGCTGTGTTAGCCAAACTAAGCGCAAAACGTAGTTAAAGTCAAGATCTGACTGGTAAACGCAGTCAAACGTGCGATAAATTTAAAGCATAGACCAAAAAAACCCCAACTGACATGGAAATAAAAGGCACAAATGTTAATTGGTTTGTGTCAATCTTCCAGCACATTGCCCAGCGGCCAATGCCATAGAAAGAATGACTGAGCGAGATAGAGACAGAGAGAGATAGAGAGATAGAGAGAGAGAAGGGATTCGCCCAGAAGCCTCTATATAGAAATACATTTAATGTGCCGGACAGATGAAGTTGTTTAGTTGGTAAATTGTCTTACGCTCCCCACTCGAGTCAAGTGTCGGTTCTGGACTCTGTTCTGGACTGGCGATTTTTCGATTTCGCCTCTTTATCTTTATTTTTTTTTATTTTTTGCAATTTTCATTTCAATTTCTGCAACGTTCGCTGAAAGGGAAATGATGTTTCGGAGCATGCTCTATTAGAGACCGTTCAGCGATCTTCACCTGCCGTCTGACACTCAGTGTTGCAAGCTGCGGCTTCCCGTATGACGGAAATACGCGCAACATTTTGAGTAGCAATTTCCGGAGCGGGGAACGGGGCAACGGCAACGAAAGGTGGCCAAAGAAAGTGCTTAGAAGCAACTTGCACAAATTACATCTGCATGAATTTTGAGTGTTAATCTGAGTGCATTCAAGCGATAGAAATAACCAGAGACTGAACGACTATCCGCAGATTCTTTGAGTTCTTTGCCAAGAAACCAATCATTTGCATTTATTCTGAGAACGCAATTGTAATTAAAGATACATTAAACTATCAACTGATCCTCAGTGGTCGCTGCACTTCATGGATTTTTAAGGGGATTGCAAGAATTATTGAAAATTCTTACAAAACTGACAATAAATGAAAAAGAGGAAATGTCGCGTATAGTAATCAAAATTTAATAATAATAATAATTTATTAATAACTGTCGACATTTTGCTACTAAAGCGGTAGATAAATTATTTATTTATTTTGACTAACAACAAACCACAATTAAAAATAAATTACAATTGAATATTATAATTAAACTCACGATTTAAATGATACAAAATTAGAACGAACTATTTTAATAACGAATTCGAAATGAAGGAAGAAGAAGCAGATTCATAAGGGATATAATATAATAATATATAGATAATCTATTTATACATAATAATATAAAATTAAAAGCAGAAAAGAAAGTTTAAAAATTAATATTAAAAATATTAAAATAAAGGATTCTGGTTTTCTAGCGTAAAATGGTCGGTTGGTAAATGGTTATTTGAATTGGGGTAAGTCAACTGTTAACAAAGAAAGTTAAACGTTAATATAAACAAATATGCTATTCATATTTTATTCATATTTAATTTATATTTTATTCATATTTTATTCATATTTTGCTGTAGTATGAATTAATATTTTGCAATAAATAGTAAAAGATACAGAAATCTCTATAAGCCACTAACCTAGGGTAGTCTGATTTGCTTGCTAGAAATCAGAGATAAACGATTCATACTATTTATTATGAGTTGGATATCCGAAACTGTTGAGCAGGCAGCGATAATCAGTAACTAGTGTCTTTTAAATATGATAGTTATTGAGTTTCGGTTTGTGTCTTATCGATGCCATCTGCACTATTAGTTTTGCAGTTTTACACCATAAATTATCAGAAGAACCTCGCACACAATTTGTCATGCCGTTCCCCATTCTCCTGGGTCACACGGAGACGTCGGTTTGCACACTCTCTCTCTCTCTTTCTCTCCATCTGTCTCTGTCTCTCTCTTTCTCTTCGCTGCTGCTACCTGTCAGGGCCTGGGCCCAAACATTTGAAAAATGATCAAAAAGCGAAAATGCCGAAAAGCACTGAGAACCCCAAACCCAAGACGAGCGATGCTCCTTCGCTTTGTTGCCTCTTTGCACATTGCCCCGCCAGTTGCACAGTTGCCAGTTGCACAGTTGCCAGTTGCCATCCATTGCCATTTTGGGGCGCAAATCCCTTCAAGTTTTGTTTGATGTCCCTTAACTGCTGCCGCTGCTGTTGCTGCTGCTGCTGCTGCTGCTGTTGCTGCTGCTGCTGCTGCCGCTGCACGCTCCGTCCATCAAGTCACGGCTGCGGCCTCCTTTGCAGTTGCGGCAACGAAGCCGCCACAACTTGTACAAATGTCCCAAACTGTCCAAAATGTCTGTTCAAATGTCCAGGGTGCAACATTTATGGGCAGCGGATAAAAGTTGATTGCACTTTGTGAGGCAACTCTGTGTTCCGGTGACAAAAGTTTTCTTGCCTCTAGTTTTGATGCACAGCGCGGCACACCAGTAATTAACACCCACTTGAGAGGCAACAACAACTGAGTCAGCAACAACTTTTAAGCAGCAGCTGCAACAACAAGCAGTAAGTGTTTCAATCGTCCACGCAAATATTGACATGCAACAATGTTGCACAGCTTTTTTGAATATTTACCTGCCACTCGGGATGACAACGTGATTGTGGCAGCTAACTGGGATACAGCAGCAACAGTTTGTATACTTTCAGGAATAATCAAAGGGAACGAGGAATAACAAAATAAAAGTAGAATTTTTGACTATCGGATATTTTTAAGGAAATAGGGATACGAAAATCCAATAAAGCAGCAAATGAATAGGGATAATTTAAATATTCTTTTGTCGTTTATAAAATTTAAATTGTGCATTGTTTATAATTTAATTGTAATTATACATATTGTGGAAAATACGGCAGCTTAGCTATTACTTCTCGAATCTCTTTAAAATTAGTCAATTTCTGGACATTTTAATTACAGCAAACACTCAACTAGCTAAAGACCATAACTGCTATTGCTCTTTAATATAAGTTAGTTTAAGGATATGGAATAAATGTTATATAAAATAAATAAATAATATTGATATAAACTAATACAACCCATATCAACACATTCCCTAAATGTTGCACACTATTCAGATTCAGATTCGATTCCTTTTCGTTTTGGTTTATTTTTTTGGACACCGTCTCATCGTCAATTTAATCGTCAAGTGGCTGAAACCAAAAGCCATTCCAGGCCTTCAAATCAGCCGCTTGATGGCAGCTCTCCTGCGGTCCTCCAGTGGCACAACTTTTATCCTTCACAGCTGCCTCTGTCTCTGTCGCTGTCTCAGTCTCAGTCTCAGTCTCAGTCTGAGTCTCAGTGTCTGCCCCCTGTTACTGTCTGTGCTTCTGCCACAGCCACTTCAAGTGTGTGGTCTTTGGATGCACTGTAGAGCGACAGTCGCTGATACGCACACTTCACATTGAATTTCCATTTGTTGGCACAGCCAGCAGAGCTGAAAGTGGCCAAGCTGCTACTAGAAGGCTGTATCTGAATCTGTGTTGCAAGCTGGAGCAGGAGTTGCTGCTTGGAGTTGCAAGTTGTAGATGCCCTGCGTTGCGATGCGATGCGTCGTTGGCTGCTCCCTTGATTTCCATCGATTTTCTAGACACTTTGATTGTTTTATTGTTGCATTAAGTGCCCGGTTCCAATAGCAGCAGCAACAGCAGCAGAGGCAGCCGCAACAGCCACAGCAGCAACTGCAACAGCAGACAGCAGGCAGAGGAGGCAGCCTGTTGCGACCAACCACAAAAATGCAATTGACACTTTGGTGTGAAGTGCTTAGCAATGGTCAAAGTCTCGACTTAAATCTTGGCGGCTTAAGGCTTCGGGCTTCGGGACGCGGGACGCGGGCAACGAGTCTGCGGGCATCGCGGACTTCGGTTTCTGCCTGATTTCTGTTTAATAGATACATTTGCATCTAGCAGAGAGAAGATGCGTTGCGCTTATGGCCATTTTGATGGGACGTTGCCACAATGCTCACGGTTCGCTGTGCTGGCATTTTTCTAGCTGGTTGCCTGCGCCGCTTGAGTGGAAAATTGTTTTCGGGTAATTTTGTGCGTGATAGAAGGCATGAGCCTCTTGCAACGAGCGGCTCTGGTATGCTGTGGGTAATGGGTTTGTGTTGCAATTGTATGTGTGGGTGTGTGTGTGTGTGTGAGTTGTGGAGAGAGCGGGAGGTGGGGGCATGGATCGATTAGCATGTTGGCAAGGTGTGAAACATTAGGCCTTAAAACGTTTTCAGTTAGCCTTTAAGTATGTGGGGGCAACATTCCTAGATTCTATGTGACGACAAATGCAACTATTAAAATAAAAATTAAAAACAATAAATGTTATTTGAAAGCGTGTACAATAAACTGACTTGTAAATTCAGTTTTTAGAAGCCTCTAACTGTATATTTATTATGTCTATATTATTCGCTTCATGTACTGCGACCTAGTTCTACAGATAGATAGATCTATAGTGCCTCGATTAATAAACTTGGTAAATTAAACAGTTTAAGATATTAAATGCTTTATCTTATTTAATTTAAATTAACATTTTTAATTTTATGATTATACGTATATTTATTTATTTTTGCAGTTTAAGAATTTTTTTTAAATATTTTTTTATACTCAGTTAAATCAGTATTCGTCTTCAGAGAGGGATTCACAGCATCAGTCATTTGTGTAGATTTATTTGTAAATTTAATTATTAAATTTGTAAATACCAACAGAATATTTTGTAGTTATATACATAAAAAAAAAATTAAAAATTTACTTTGACCCAAACAAACACACATTTAATTTTTAAAAAGAGTTCACCAAGTAATAAACAATATTAATTGATACATTTAAAATTCTATTTCCTATTTCACAATCTCCAAAATGCGCACAAGGAAAACCAATAAAATATAAAACAATTTAATATTAAAAACTAGGTCAACAGCCAATAAAAAATATTTATACCTAATTCTTTTTTAGGCAAATTCTGCAATATATATTTTAAATTTGCTGAGTGTAGGTTGCATATTGAAATCAACGGCAATGCAACAAATTCAACGATTTCCTCTTGCTTCTGTTGATGCCATTAAATCATCGCTGACTTCTGCTTCGAATTCTATCTGTAGTTCTGTTTGTAGCTGTATCTGCATCAGATAGTGTGTGTGAGTGTGTGTGTGTGTGTGTGCTTGTGTTGTTGTGCAAATAAACTCGGGGCCATAACTGTCAAAGTCAACTGTGGAGACTACTTACACATGTATATATATATATATGTGTGTGTGTGTGTGTAAATATGTTGTTGCATGTGCCAAATGTGGATGATTGCCAATGCACAGCAGTCTGTCCAGGATGCGCTGGCCGCAACGCAAACAACGCGGGGCACGCAGACAATATGCCACGGAGGCAACTCCTTTGGCCGGCTTTTGTACCGTTGTGATTTGAGTGCAGCGATGCGTGCTCTGTCCTCTTAGCGCTGCGGTTTAAACCTATTTTCTGTTTGCAATCGCCGCACACCACAGTACAACAACAACATCGACAACAACAACAACAACAGCAGCAGACTACCTGGAGGCAGACGAGCCTACGTGCAGCGATAATTGCCACAAGATTTGCCTTGTGCAACATGAATAATTTCGCACGCAAATTATTTTTAATATTAACGCCAGAGTCGGGAGTCGGCAGCTGGGCAGCAAACGGGGTGCAGCCAGCGACTGCGGTCAACCACAGAAAGGCGCAGGACCAGGAGCAGGAGAAGGAGCTGGGGCAGGAGCAGGAGCAGTCAGAGTAGACAGCCACTAAAAGCCCAGCACGATTTTTTTTTTTTTTTTTTGCAGTTTGGCCAACGATGACAGTCACCAGCATGTGTGTGTGTGTGTGTGTGGGTGGGGTAACTGAGCAGCTCTGCCGTTGTGGGTAATGCGATATGTGCAACTGGCAAGACGGCGAGGGGCAGATGCAACTCCAATTGGCGAATTGGCGGCCTGTCAGTTGTCAGTGGGCAAAAATGAAAATGACGGCGTCGGCAAAATCAGCTGCGGCTCAGTTTTTGATGGCTTTGCGGTCGTTTGCAGGGAGCCGAGATGCGAATCGAGGTGCCAAAAGGTCAAGATGATTGCGCAAAATGAGTGCAAAAGAAGTGGCAGATGTACATGTGGCAAACACAACATGCAGTTGCATTTATGAGTCAAATGCGGGTTCGCAGAAAATCCTATCATAAAACGTTGAAATTAAACTTTTTTAAACTTTAGACAATTTGCATACTAAAGATTTATAATGAAATATAAAGTAGAAAATTTAAAAAGAAAGTGTTGGTAAATTTGTAAAAAGCTTGAATTTTATCATCAAATATATTTTTTTAACGTTAACAAATTGTTTAAAAATCTTCCTTAACTGATTACCTAAATAACAAGCTTATCTTTGATTATGTTTAATTTATAGCAGTAAATAATAATAGTTATTGTATTAAAAAAAAAAGAAAATTCGATTTCTTAAACAAACTGAAGGGTCTACAGAGCTAGACCCGAGTTAATTTAGTGAAATTTAAATTTTAGTTGGATTAAATTAAGTTATTTAAGCAACAACCCAAAGATTCACAGCTGCGTTGAGTGAAAAATGCAATTTATTTTGCCAGCTATCTATTGGCCACGTTAAGTGCCAGTTTAGAGCCCATTGTGTGTTGAGGGCCACACACCGCTGCGGAGAGGGCAAATAAAACCTCCTGCTCCTGAGTACTATTCATAAGATCATAAAACGCAAAACTCAATTACAACATTTGATGCTCAAGGCCACAAATAACGTAAGTTACGATGCGTCAACATTTTGAACACGTCCGCTGCGACGATGAGACGGTGCCTCGTACGTGGTCCGAGGCGAGTGATGCATTGCTTTATTACCAAGAAGGTGAGGCGAACCCTCTCTGGGTTTGGGTTGGGGTTTGGAGATGGAGCTGGAGCTGGTGCTGAGTGCTCGGTCTGCAGTATGCATAATTATGCGCTGCAACGCCCTCTGTCAGCGGCTCGGCGACTGCCCAGTCAGCAGCAGCATGCCGCCTGGCCTGGCCTGGCATGGCCTGGCCTGGTCGGTATCCTTAGCGGCTCTTTTGCACCATTCACTTGGCCCGTTTTTAGCGCTAGGCTGCCTTGTCAGCAGGATTAAGCAATTTTCAGCTTGGTTTGCGCTTTTCGCATTTCGCTTTGCCTGTCCGCGCCTCATCGTCAACGCAACTCCTGCCGCCTTCAATCCACCCCTTTGCCCCGCCACGCTTCCCCATCTGTGCCCTCGCTCAGAACCAGCTCCACAGTCGACCCACTGCCCACGTTGACAAAATGAACGTAACAAGTAAGAAAAACTTCCCTCAAGCCGAAAATAACACACTCTTCCAGAAAATACTAATGACAGATTGTTCCTGTATATGACAGTCAGTAGTCAGATATTTATAACTGATTTGGCAATATTTAAGGAGCAAAATAATACTAGTTTGTTCGGATCGGATATTGATATATTACTGAATGCAGATTAAAGTAAGCCAATCCGTCCCAAACATGTTTAACTAAGTTCAAAGTGAGTGTTACCAATTTTCTATATCTATATCTATATTTATATCTATATCTTTATCTATATCTATATCTATATCTATACATATATCTATATCTATATCTATATCTATACCTATATCTATATCTATATCTATATCTATATCTATATCTATATCTGTATCTATATCTATATCTATATCTATATCTATATCTATATCTATATCTATATCTATATCTATATCTATATCTATATCTATATTTATATCTATATCTATATCTATATCTATATCTATATCTATATCTATATCTATATCTATATCTATATCTATATCTATATCTACATCTACATCTACATCTACATCTACATCTACATCTACATCTTCATCTACATCGATATTTATATCTATATATATTTCTATATCCTATAAACACGCCTTGTGGCTGCGTTACACACTTAGTGCTGAAATGTAAATACTCTCTGGAAGGGTATAAAATCAGAGAGGGAACATACGCCTTGCTAAAATTGTGTGATGCGTAAAATTTTGTTAATTTAAGCCGCATGCAGAGGATGTGCTGGATGCTGTACTCCAACCCCAACCGCAACCCCCCTTTAGCCCGTCGGTGAGGTGTTAATGTGTGGTGCACTGCAAAGCTGCTACGTGTTGCATCTTTATTAATTTCGAGATTTCTTTTCTTTATTTTTGATGCGGCACGCTCTGCATGTGTGAGAACGTTTCAATTGTTTTGGGTGTGTTTTGTGTGGCATGACAAAAGGCTGTTAATGTTCTGCTGTGGAAAATGTTTGCTGATGCTCGATTGAAAATTTGTTGCAACGTGTATGTTTGGAGCACTAGTTCAACGATCAACCATCTCTTATTGCTGATCGTGCCTTTTACTGATCTCCTGAACCCGCTGCCAACACTTAACCCAACACAACCGATTCTTTCTCCCACACGGATACTCGCCACACAATTGTGGCAATCCCAGCTGCACCTTCTCCTCCTCCGTTCATTAAGCAGCGCCAATGAACTGAACTCATTAACTGCTAGGCAAACATGGAACATGAAAATCTTAGCAAAGTGCATTAAATACAGCAGCAGCAGCAGCAGCAGGCGGACACCATTTGATGGGTTAACCCCATTCACAGGCAACGAGAGGCTGGCCGAAAAACAAACTCAAATAGCTTGGCTCTAACTAATCAGCTGTCATGTCAAAACTTCTTACTAAAGCGCTGAGTGGGTCGGTGAGGGGAGAGAGCGAACCGAAGTGGGCAGAGGAGTGTCAACTGTTAGCTGCGACTGCACTTTCAAATCCAATTAACAGTGTGAACTTGCGTCGCGCTCAAAATTAACGGATAAATAAACAACAACAACAACAACAGCAGCAAGCAAACTGACATTGTCACATTAAATGCGCAACAAAGCAAAAATGTACAACAGTAGCAATTGCACTAGCTAGACAGAGACAGATAGATGGAGAGAGAGCGCAAGAGACAGAGAGCGCAGGAGAGAGGTGTAAGGCAGGCAGTCAAAAGCCAAGCCCAGCTGCACTTTAGTGTCAAACGCAACCAACCCGAACCCGAACCCGAACCCCAGCCCGAACTTGAACCTGAACGCGTACCCGAACTCGAACCCCAACCTGAACGAGGCTGAGGCTTAAGGAAGGCAACTCACCTCACAGCTATGGCTCATTACATAGGAACTGCTTCTGGCAGCTGCAATTATCACATTGCCAAATGGTCACGGACCACGAAATCTCGATTTGCAGATAGTACAGTAAAACAACAACAATAACAACAACAAGAACAGCTTGAACAACAACAACAACCAAATGACTTCATAAGACGACAAAGCAGTCCTTAGCTTACGTTTCTCCACCTTCTCTCGTTCTCTGTTCTCTATTCTCCCGGTATTCTATTTATTTTTTTTTTCTGCTTTATATTTTTAGTTTGCACCTTGTGTGTCATAATTCTCGCCCCGGTTGACATTTATGATGTGTGCGCATGTGATTTTCAACGTTTGCGATTTGAGTGCGATAAAACAATGAAAATGAAGTCATGTCTTCGTTTCCCACTGGTTTCCATGCCTCACTTCACTTCACTTCACACAGCCAAATTGCACATGCGGGAAGTATTTAATAATTAGCAAAAGTTTTCTTTCTTTTTGGCTATCTTGGACTTTGGGGCGAGCCAGTAAATCATGTGTGTCCTCATTGCGCTTGAAAATGACAGCTCAAATAACTGTACATTTATGGAACTGTTTGTTGGACTAACTGCAACTAAAGTTAACAACAATAAACAATAAACAATATGTGCATTCAAGAATCAGGTGTCACTTTTGTTGTTGCTCTGTAGGCGAAGAATTTTCAATTACCATGCAAAACTAGACGTCAATCAAGAAAGTAGGTAAAAACTATTGTTTTAAATATTATCGTATTTAATCATTTGTAATTTTAACAATAAGGCAATAATGCGTAAAATTGACTAACGAGGAAAGCTTTTAAACCATGTTGCCTTATAGATAAAGAAACAATTTGTACACAACTGTATGTGAAAATACACAACCAATCGTCATTTAATTTATTTAGACACAAATGCCTTTAAATGCGATTTATTATTATTTATTAGAATTGACAAATAGCCAACAGACCAATGGTCGAATTCTGCTTGTTTGGCTTTGACAAATTGAGATAAATTTTTGTTACCATCAGCTGCACATTTACTTTGAATATCTGATTTCAATTTCTCCTAAAAGTTAATTATTATTATTATTTATTGTTATATTTATATTTATTTTTTGTGCAACAATTTAAATGTAATATAACATCTGTGCCTGAGGCTGATGTTGAAAGTGTGCACAGCGCACTACATTATTTAAAATATTCCATACTTTCAGTTTTGGTTTGTCAATAAAAAGATTGGGAAATTAATTAAAATACTTTAGTTAAATGTAAGATAATAGTTTTAAATATTGTAAGCTTTTCTAATTGGACAAATAACATAAGAATATGAAAATGCCTTAATGCCTTTTACATGTTCATTTGGAATCTGGGTCGATAGACAATTTAACGGTCATCTGCCATTGTTTGCTGACCAACCAAACCAAACCAGCAGCACACTTAAATATGCAGACAATATTGACCCAATGCTCAATACTCGATGCTCAACGTCCGTTGACTGTGCATCTTGATGTTCTTGTTGCCCCAATGTTTGTGCAGCGTCTGGATCCAATATATAACTCATATGTGCCAAGGGCAGACAGTCAATATTGGAATGTGACGTGAAGGAACTGAATTCATATTTCACAAGTGGACAGTAAAGGACTGAAACTGCTAATAATTGATAGGAGAGGAGAGGAGAGGAGTGGAGAACGGGTGGGGGGAGTGGTAGTGATTATTGAATAATTCGCCCTTTGCAATATCATCGTTCTTTCAAAAATTTATTGCTTTTCAATCAGTTTGCCAAGCGAAGCAATTACTTTTGAGCTTCGATATTTTTTGGCATTCATCGGGTATATTTATATTTTATAGAGCAGTTGTTGAAATGTGTCTTTGTTGTTGTTTCTTTACGGCAGCTGCAACAAATCAAATCAGTCAATTAGATTGAACTGCGACCCATAGACGAACGCCTCTCAAAGTGTTTTTTATGCATTTGTGCATTTTCTGGCTCATCGATTGTCAAATTAAATGCCATTTAAAATCACTCAAATCAACTGTGAATTTGACAGCGCTTTGTGGTTATACTCAAATTGGAATTGGAATTGCCGTTAAAACCAATGCTTTGTGGTCTCAATGTGGCATAGCCAACCGTTAATATCGATTTGTCGGTATAAAACCATTAAACTGATCAAAACTAAACTTTTTTTAAACAGCTAAAATGTTAAAATAAAAATCTATAAGCTTGAGAATGTTATATTAAAAGTTAGTTAGTTAGTAAAGATTCAATATTTTTATTTTGAGTGTAAATCACTGGCTTCTTAAGCAATATTTAATCAATTGAAAAGCTATGTAAATACATGAATAATATGCATATATTATTTAAAATTTATTTATTTCGTTTTGTCGTATTAATTTAACTCCTATTTCATGAAATTAATTACCACATTTTTAAAAAATTTCTTGAGAATATTGACAAATAATATTTGAGTTATGGTTAACTTAACGCTATAACAAATAAATGTAATTGTTTTATTTTCTTCTGTTAATTACTAGTAATTAATTAGTAATTGAAAATATTGTTTGTTTTTCATTGAAATATATCGTAAAATTTAGATGACGCCAATTTGACTACAGTTTATAAGGGTATATAATTTGCGGCGTGCCTTGGACAGATATTGTTTCTAATTTAGAGTACTTTTACCAAACATTTTAAAATTATGCACCACAAATGCAACAGAGACCAACAACCAACCGGACAAAGTCAACAGTCAACACTCTTATTTACCAAACAATTTAAAGCGACTAACCGCAAACAATAAAATTAGCTACAAAATGTAATCAAAAAACCCCGAGGCGCCAACAACAACAACTAGAATGACATGTAATTACATGGAGCCAACTGCGAAAGTGACAACAACGAACACAACAACTGACACACACTCACACACACACATACACACACATACAAACAAACACACACACATCAATCGAGAAGGTAGCACCGAAAATCGAATTGAAAATTAATTTGAAATTAATTTTAAATGCACAAAAGCGATAAAATTTTGCGCAATGTTCGTGACACACACAAACTGTGATTGGTGGTTGGTGCAAAAGGGGCAAGCGAAGGGAAGAGGGTTTCGTAGTTTTTGACCCGCAAATGTCTGCAACACTTGTAATCAAATAAACAGACAGACAAGGCTGTCAATTGAACATTGTAAGCTGCAACACAGCAAAAGTGACAGAAAACAACTCTTGAAAATGCATTACGACTATTCGAATTATTTGTACACTATAATGTGAAGTTCTTGGACTGATTTTGAAAACATTTAACATTTTTATGGCATACTCTTGGGCAGGTTAAATATCACTCAAGTTCTAGTCTTTTTTTATTTTTAACAGACTCTGAAAAGTATGCAATAGAAATTTATTTATTGTCAACTAGAATCAGTCCACAGCAAAGCTACAAAAATAAAAAATTGAATTAAATTAAATTTAAAATAAAATTAAAATTATAAATAAATTTAAAAGCAAGAAATATTTACAAGATTTCTGGGGGTATTTAAATGTAAAAACGGGCAAACATTTGTTGCATGAATTGGGGAAAACCCAGAAAAACCGAATCAGAAAAAAAACAAGAATAATGGAGTCAAGTAAACTCAGCTGTTACGTATATCAATATTATATATATATGTATATAGTATATATATTCGTTGTGCTATTGAAAAATTAAAATAAACATAACTTGCGCCTGGCATGCAAAAATGTACATTCAAAAGTGGAAGTCGCCAGTTCGAATAGTCACTAAGATACTTTTGTTCAGACTGACAGATTGACAGATTGAGTATATATATCGATTATATAACAATTAATAAATCAACTCATTAACTTTATGTTGGTCAAAATAAATGACAATTTATAAAACACATTTCTAAATGATGTGATTGCATTTGCATGTGTACTTTGTATATGATTTATTTGCAACAGATACTTCTTTGCAGCAGATCTCAATTAAATTCAGAACCACAAGGGACCCTCCAAAGTACTGTTAACAGTGGCAAAGCACACACACAGAGGCAAGGCGCACAGGACTCGAATGCACTTCAAGTGTCCCCCAACTTACTGTCAAGCATTTTCATTAGCCCACTTGTGGGCCAAGTACTCCCAACGAGTTGCAGGCTTAGACCGCAGGCGCCTGAGTGGGTGCCATGTGCCCAAAAGCAATTATGCCAAACGCTTCCTGGAGTGCTAAGGGGGGACAAGGGGGGTTGGCTAACAGTTTGTCAGTCAGTCAGTCAGTCAGTCAGCTGGTCATTGTGGCTCAAAATCCAATTACAATGTGTTGAGTGCAGCGACTGAGAAACTCTGAGCCCCGGCGTTGACGTGACCAACATTTGCCACGGAGCAGCTGAAGGTGAATGGATTTCGGTGGCTTGGTTTGCTTGGGCTGTTTGGATTAGTGGGAGCGATGCATTCGCCGCTAATTACAACAAGAATGTATGTATATCTTTGGCCATATTCATTAAGTGTTATCGGGTATTGTCGGCACAACCGCCCCCCATATGGACACAAAATCAACGAGAACAGACGCAATTTTTGTCAGCTGATAAGAATTCTCGATATGAAAATGTCGACAGCTATCAATGTGGTTATAAAAATAATTATCATTAAAGTGATAGAGGGGCAAAGAGAGAGTGAGCGAGAGAGAGAGGGAGAGAGTGAAAAACTAACAGAGACAGACAAAGGGATTGTAATTATGAAATTCAGCGAAGCGTAAACAATTTTTTCCTTTTATCAGCACGAAATTCCAGAAAAATATAAAAATATATTTCACGTATGAGTGAGAAAAAAAGTATTCCGTAAAATGCATATTTGTGTTGATATATTAAGTATTTATTGGTAAATAATAAAAACAAAAGATTAAATGCATCTATAGACATATTAATTAAATTGCACACATTTACAATATGGTTCAATTATATAAAAATATATCTTGTTAAATATTTTAGCTCAAAGTAAATACATTTTATAGATTTTTATTTTATTCGATTCAGAAATAATTATATCCACTCAGTGGAAACATTTTAAATTAAATTTAAATCAAAATAAGATTTTTGGAAAGAGGATATATAAACACGAAATATGCATCGAAATTGCTTATTTAAAGAGACCAAAATTTATAATTAATAAAAAGCAATGTTGCACAAATAACTTCAAATCAACACAGGGGTTAATGATTCCAGATTCGAGACTTAAGAAAAACATTATCTATTAAATTTGATTTCCATCAGATCATATAGTCAATAAAATAGTCGAGTTTGCTGCTTAAATTTTGAAGTGAGCTTGTTCCACTGTAAAATATACAAATGCAATTCGGTTCTGCAAAATTTCATTAATATTTGCAAAGGATAAGCTGGAAACCCCAATCAAACCCAATCCAGTGCCGAACCGTGAACCACGATCCAATCGAACCAAATGCATTTGGGTATGCAAATTGTTTGTGGCATGCCTCACTTGCACCTTTATGCAATGCAGGTGCCAATATTTGTCAGTTTTTGTTTAATTAAAACATTCTGCCAATATTTTATTTGTCCTTGTCCAATCCACCACTCCGCCCACACCATCCAACTGTGGTCTGTTTTTATGACCAAAATGCAAATGGCTCGATTGCACAGGTAACGAAAATCCAATGCACATGAAATATTTAAGCCAAACAATTACGATAGAGCGAGATGGCTAAACTTGTGCGGTTTCCAGTCGTATACGGATTGCAATTGAATATATTTCGTTGGTTTGGTTGGTTGCACCAAAAATGTGCATATTTTGTAAAAAATATATTTATTTTTTTTTTTGTTTATTTGTGTAATGTTTAGTTTTTGTGCTCGATGCGCATTTAAATAAAAATAATTTGCAATATATGGTGAAATAAATTTTGCATATTTTCGATTATAATTTACAACATAGTCGACTATGCAACCATATTTTGTCCATTTGGTTTTACATTCAAATTAAATGTAAAATTCATATTCTGATTCCGAAACATGTGGCAATATTGTATAAATACTGTATACATTAGTAATGCAAATGAAATATGAAAAATAAATACTTAAAAATTGTTCAGCAAAGTATGTTGCTGAAATATGCAAATAAATAAATACGAAAATTGTGGAAATTGATATAGTTTTCATCTAGTTCAGACATATTAAAATACTTTTGAAGTTTTCAAACTAAAAATGCGGAGTGTAAAACAAAAACCTGTTAAGCAAAATATGTTTATGAAATATTTGACAATGAAATTATCTTCAATTTGAGAAAATTGTATTAAGTTTTCATACATTCCAGACCAAGTTGCACTTAGAATTTTCACTTCTCAAATTAGCCCAATTTACCTATTTAAAATCTATTCGTATTTCTAGCAAATAAGTTAAGCAGTTCAAAAATTAATCCCGAAAATTGCATTCGCTGCAATGCAATGAATGCGGACCACTAATAACTGTACACTGTGGACCAACAAAACTGTTGCCAAAAAAGGGGGGCAGCACTTCAGTGTCAGTTGTGCCGCACAGTCCATAAAGTCCATTAGGGGACATTTTGCATATACTGAATGCAAAACAAAATGCAAACCAAGTAGTTTCGGCCGAGGCACAGCGAGTTCCAAATTGTGGTTAATGGTTACCAGCCTGGATGCGTCCCAGAGCTTAGAGACGACAGTTGTCAAAAATCAGCTTAGTAAGCGGGTCCTACGGGGAAAACCCACACACATTCACTGACCACAGAAGAACGAACATTGACCAATGCTGGGCAAACAATAGCCAAAAACCCACATTTGACATTTCTCTGGTTTCAATTTGTGAATTTGCCATGTTTTTGAATCAGGTAAATCGCCAAAGTACAGTAAAATGTCAAACAAAATTGTGCAAAAATTCGAAATATGTTAGGAATTTTCACTTGTATGTAAAATTGAAAAATTCAAGTAACGGCATTCTGCTTTAAGTGCTTGTCTGTGCTGGGCAAGCACATTCCACAAAAGAATATCAAAACTAATGTTGCAAAGTTAAATTTTTAGGTTCTTCAATGAAATTCCTTGTTTGTTGAAAATATGAAAACAGAGGGGGGCCAATTTTTGTCCATATGCATAAAAGCTATAAAAAAAAACCCCAAAACAACAAAAAGAGGTTAACTAACATACAAGAATGTGGCAAGAAATGACAATAAGTAAAATGATCAAAGGAATCGAAGGGAATCGAAGAGGCTATCAAAATATGAAGAATTTGCATTTTATGAAGCAATACTTTTATTATAAACTTTAAGCAAATAAAAACAAATGAAATATAAATATTGAAGAGGAGTGCACAAAATGTATCTAGGAGTAACACATATCTAGGCACAATCAACAGTTATAATATGATTAATTTCCTCAATGCACATCCTAGCAGAGGAAAATATGTAACATCCTAGGGATGCATGTCATGATGAACAATGACATAGTAGCCCTAAACCCAATAAAGATTCAAGCATTTGTGCAGGAGCTTGGTTTGAAGGAGGAGCTTTAAGCCCAGAAGGTGACACAATAGACCTATCAGGTCGCAGTGCACACACCCCCAACCTAATAATAATAATATGATTAATTTAAAATAGGGAATTACTATTTGGCTTATAACTGTAAGCAAGCATTGCAAGATTAAATTCAGAAAGTAGAAAGAGTTAAGCAATAATTCTCTAAAGGGCAGTTTCATTCACCTATTGGCTAATAGAAGTCTCAAAAGTGGCAAGCACTTACCTGTTTCGTGTTCTCTATCGAGCGCCAACATTGCCACATTCTCCACATGTTCCTCATTGTGTGCGTCATCATCGTCAGCGACAGCAACTCCACTTAGGCTATTGCAATTGTTGTTGTTGTTGTTGTTGTTGCTGCTGTTGCTGTTGTTGCCGGCGCTGTCAGAGCCATTCCCATTGATGACCTCGATGACACTTTTGACCGAATCGAGGGATGACGTTGCTGATACCAAAATTGGCGTTGTTATTGGCGTTGCCGCCAACGATGACGATGACGACGCTGTTGATGTCACCGATGAGCTGGCACTCAGAACTATGCCATTTGCTTGCCCCTCCACACTGGCCAAACCACCATCCACCTCCCGCTGCTCCACCGCATTCGGCAGGTTATGGCTCTCAAAGTGCAGCTCCGTTTGCAGCAGGTCAACAGCTTGGGCGAGTAGATTGCCATCATTGGGTGCAACGGCTGTTGTCACATTGGGCAGATCAACGCTGGCCAGCGTGATAATTGGACTGATTTCCGTCTGCTCCACGCCCACAATGATGCGCTCAAGCGGCGTGGGTGCGCTCAGTTCCAGGCTGCTGCGACGCTGGGTAGGCTTCGGTTTGCCAGCCAACCCCACGTCGCTGCGCTTGCTGGGCACCGGTGGAGGAGCTGTTTTCGGTTTGACCAAAACGGGCGTCGATTTTGGTTTGCTGCTGGGCACCGGCGGTTTCGGTTTCGGCTTTGGTTTGAGCGCTGCCTTCACTTCTTTCCGCTTTGGTGAATCTATGATGTTTTTGTGCAGCACATAGCCCAGATCGTCCTCGACGGATGGCAGACTAACATCGACTTTAGCGGGAACAGTTTCCTGCATTGCTTGCTGCTCAACTTCCATATCAATAATTTGCACTGCTTGTTGCTTCTTTTGAGGATCATCCAGTTGCACTGCTTGCTTCTCAACTTCCGTATCAATAGTATGCACTGCTTGTTGCTCCTCTTCAGGATCAACCAGTTGCACTGCATGCTGCTGAACTTCAGTATCACTAATCTTCACTGTCTGCTGCTCCAGTTCAGCATCAACCAGTTGCACTGCTTGCTGCTCAAATCCAGCCTGAACCAACTGCTCTGATTGTTTCTCCACTTTAGACTCAACTAGCTGCTCTGCTAGCTTCTCCACTTCAGCCTCGATCAACGCATGATCTTCGACCTGTTCAAAGGCGCTCAGATCGAAGCCCTGCTCGTCATCAGCCAGCTCCAGATTGTAGAGTTTCTCGGTTTCCTTCTTGACTTTTTGATAGCTCTCAATTATCTTTTGCGCCTCCTGTTCGAGGCGACGCTCCTCGTCGGTCTTCTTCAGCAGCTTGGCGCCCTTCTTACAGGCAGTCTCCTTGCTCTGCTCCAGCCGTTTGGTCACCTGCTTTTCACCATCCTTGGTCACAGTGAGCGTTTCGCTAAGCTCCCTCTCTAGGGTGGGCGTAGCGTTGTCGTCTACTGGCTGATCGTTCAGCAGCTGCTGACCCTCGAGATAGGTTTGCTGTTCGGTCTGCTCGCATTCGGTGTAGCTGATTCCGCCATTCTCGGACAGCTGCAGCTGCTTGCCACATTCGGATAAGGTCAGGGTACCCGTTTCAATACTCTGTTTATCCTGTGGGTTATCCAGGCGCTCCGTTAGACGCGTCTCCGCCGAGACGACTGTGGCAGTCAACGGCTGCAGCTGCTCGACATCATCCAGGTCGAGCAGATTGTCGTTGCTGCTGATCTTCTTGAAGCGCGCACTGCTTGACACTGACTCGGCGCTCGTCAACAGCTTCTCCTCACCGGTTAGTGCATCCTTTGTCCTCAGCTCGCTCATCGTCTGCTGTTCGCTAACAACGCGTCGCTCCTCGCGAATCGTCGTTGTGGTTGCTGCTGGCATCGTTGCCTCCTCACGCTTCTCATACGGTTGCAGCTTGAAGGCAACATCAGCGGAGGGACTCATAAAGCTCGAAGAGGAGCTGCTGCTGCTGCTGCTAGAGGAGCTGCTTGTCTTTGTGGTGACCACTTTGGTGGTAACTGTGCGGTGGGTTTTAGTGGAGCCCTGTTGGCTGCATTCGCTGGTCTCCTCTTGGGTGCTTTTGCTGCTGGTTTCCTCCTGGCTGTGGTTACTTGTGCTGATCTCCACGAGGGGGTCAGCTGTGTGGCCAGTCTTATCGCCCTCGGATGCGTCATGGGCAACAATCTTATCATCGCTTTTAATTTGGACTTCCATTTTTGCTGGCACCTTCGGTGGCTGCAACTTCTTCAACTCGTCCACAAGCGCACTGTGCGAAGACACAATAAATAATGTCACATTGAGTAATTATTCTGATTGTCACTCTTATCAAAGTGTGTGCGTGTGTGTGTGTGTGTGTGGTGTGTGTTGTGTCAAATGTATGTTAATTGATTTTGTCTCCCACCTGTTGCTCTACAGCAAACGGAAATTTGCCCGTCAGCTGCAAAAAATGACTGAAACGCGCCGAAACCTTTGCCTTTCGCCTCGAAAATAGTACTAATTGGCCCAAACGTACGTTGGATGGCTTTTGCCATTAACCGTTATCAGCTGAACCGCTGCGCATTCACAGTATTCGGAGCGTTATCAGTCCGCTTGGCGGTGCTGGCAAACACAGCGCTATTTCACCTTATCTGCCTATGAAAGTGGGTAGCCCCCCCTACCCCTAATCCTCTATGTGTGAAAGTTTCTGCTTACACATTTCTATTATTTGCCATAAAATAAAAACTGCGAGCCTGGCCAATATAAAATGACTGATATACGATGAATTGCGTAAGGTTCTGCTTCCAGTGCCAGACAATCGATTGTACTATTATAAATCGATCGAAATTTGAACACTTATCGTAAAATAATGTAGTTATATGGCTTTATCGGGCAATCATTGATAATTATTTGTATCTTAACCGAACTCAACTTTGTATCTTAAAAAACTCCCTCAGCAACTTTCGATTTAGCTTATGTAAGGTTCTAAAGAATTTAATCTAAATATAATATAGCAACTATATTTGGCAGCTGTCTGGCAAGATATTGGTAAGCTGGCTACTTATGAAATTTATAATGAAACAACGTTTAGTAATACATTATTAATTAATATTGTAATCCTGCGAAAATTATATGTTTGATTCTGAATGCGATCAAGCTTCAATTGAACAATTCCAACCAAAGAAATAATAACTGCTCGGGAATTAAATAAGTATTAGCATCGCAGCTTTCTAATTTGCGAGGGAGCACTGTACTTTATTGTTAGAATAATCTATCTTGGGTTTCATCACTTCACTTGTGCGTCCTATTCTTGAATATGGTCACCCAATTACAAGGTTCGTCAGGACAGAACAGATTTCTATTATTTTCCCTTAGGGTTTTAAGTAATTTACTAATATTCGATTACCTTCTTACCGCAGTAGACAATGCTTGGTGTTATCTATTTACATAAGCTTCTAAACGATGAGATTGATTCTTCTTCAAGGAATTTTCAGCCTCTTTTCTCGCAAACTTGTAGTTCTATCCAAAACTCATTTCGGATCATATTCACAAAATATATATTCTATATATGCATATTCTATTTCTTCCATCAAAATTTGTATCTATCTACTAATAAGCGATCCATGCTTGGTACCGTTGGGCCACTTGAATGTGCTGCTCGTCAGTACTTCAAATAAACAACAAAATCCCAGGGAAATAATCTAATCTGCATCCATTTAGGGCACCTCGTATATTTGGAATCAACGTTTTTATTTACTTCTGACGTCTTCGTGAAAACTTTTCACACTTCCGATTTCCACCACAACTGTTTTTTTGTTGATTAACCGATTAATCTTAACTTACCCATTTGTCAGCGATTGTGGCTCCAGCGAAGAGAACTCTTCCTCCACTTCGCCAATGGTGGGCAGCATATTCGAGTGCCAATACATGTTGAAGTAGGCCTCCGAGGGACCCGGCCCGTTTATGAGCTCTGGCGGACCTAGTTTCTCGCCATCCTCACAGATGTATTCGCGTTCAGCGGCATCCACATCATCCTGTTCGGTGTCATCGGCATCGCTGCTGGAGCTTGAATAGCAGGTGTTGCTCTGATTGTCGTCCACGATTTTTGTGCACTTGCCCACAACCAAGGGGGGCGGGGATTCCCGGGCCAGATCGGTTGCCTCCGCAGCGGCAGCTGCGAGCAGCGCACCAATATCCCGTTGGACCTTGGGAGTGCTCTCCTGTTTCTCGACCGTCTCCTGCTTGTGCACCAGATCGAACAGACTGGGCAACTTGTCCTCATCCTGTGCCTTGCTCTCATACGTTTGTATCTTGAAGCGGATCTCTCGATTGCTGGTCGGCGAGGGCGTCATGCTCACAGGTGTGCTGGGCGGCGTTGCGGTGCCAGATGACTGCTTGAAGGTCTGCATACTCAGCTTGGGCTGCTGCTGAGGCGGCGTCGTTGGCAGCGTTTGCAGCTTGGGGATTTGCGTCTTCTGCAGCGATTGGACACGCTCAGGAGGCTTCGGTTTGGGCCCCTTGGGCGAACGTCCGTTGCTGCCGTTGCTGCATATGGAGCTGAGCGATTCGGTGGAGTTGGAGCTGCTCCTTGAGCTGGTGTTGAGCAGCACGGGTATGTAGGTGCGTTCCGGGGTCGTTCTAGCTGGTGCTTCGGCTGAGTTGGCGCGCTGGAGGGGCGATCTGGGATGCCCTGGACTGGGACTAGAATCCTTGGACTTGCTGCGATAGAATCCCAATTTCAGATCCGTTTCAGACTTTTGCTTTTGCAGCAGGCGAGGAATGTTGGAGCTGGCCGCTATGAGTGACTTATTGGCTGGCGGCGACTTCTGCACGGGAGTTGTAACAATGGGAATACGAGATTTCATCTGCGGTGACTGTTGCTTGATCGGCTGAAGATGCAGCTTAATCTCGCCTTCGGTTTTGGCTCGTGAGAAACCAGGACTCAACAGCTTGGCCTTGGGTATCTTGGTGCCGTAGTCCCTAATGTCCTTGACCGTCTCGTTTGTAGGCGTTTTCGGTGACTCAATCTCACTGGGTATCCTGGGTGGCGCCACCTCAATGGGCAACTTACTCGGCGTGGCAATCTTACGGGGCATGGGTATAATTGAACGCTTCTTGGGCTCGACGGTGGCAAGCAGGACACGTGGCTTGGGCGTGGGCGTGCCCAGCGGACTCTTCAGCTCCACATTCTCATAGAGATTGACTTTCTCCGTTTTGAACTCGACATTCTCGTAATTGTTGCCAGGTATGAGCAGCTTGGGCTGACTGAGCGGAGGCTGTTCCAGCTGAAACTCCTGCTCGAGCAGGGTAAACGGCTGCACGAGCTTGGCTAGCTCGGGTGCGTTCAGATTGCTGGCCAGCTCCGTGTCCGAGGAGTAATTCGAGCCCATGGAGAGCTTATCGATGACTGTGGAAATGGTGCTCGCTGTGTCGTCCGATTCGGAGCCAGCCTTGAGGGATTCGGCAAACAGATTGATGTAGTACTCAGCATCTGGCGGCGGCGTCAATGGCTTCTCCATAACGAGCTGCACGCTGGAGGGTGCACCCTCTCTGGAATTCTGACGTTTGACCAGCTTGCGGGGCGGCACTGGAGGCGGTGGTGGTGGTTGTGCATTCAGTGAGATGGTCAGCTCGGTCAGCTGTTGCGGCTGCTGCTCCTCCTCGCTGGGCGGCTTTCGGCCATGGCCATTGCGCACAATCAGCTTGATGGCGACATTATCCTTCAGGCAGCGCACGCAATCAATGCGCGTCATTTGGTCAACTTGCCTACCATCGATGCTCAGTATTTCGTCGCCTTCGCGCAGATGACCCCAGCTGGTGGCCACCTTGGAGGCGGGACTGTCGGCGGCGCAGGATTGTATGTATAATTTGTGGACCAGCTCCGCGTTGCGTGTGCCGCCCTGGAACTTGAGGCCAAAGCCCAAACGTTCACCAGGCAGGCGATAAACAGTGACGTGTTCCGTGCCGCCGTCTGCCTCTGGCTGCTCATCCTGTTGATCCTGTTGGTCCTGTTGCTGTTGCTGGAGTAGCTGCTGCTGCTCGTTGATGGTCAGCACGGTGATGAATGAGGAGTCTTCGGCCACGGAGCTTTGCCGTTTGACTAGCTTCTTCAAGTGGTTTGTGTCTTTGGTGGACGATGTGGGATCGTCAACTTCAACAACGGTTATGTAGTCATCGTCCGATGCTGTGGGGTTTGTGTCATTGCTTTGCGACATGGTCGTTGTTGTTTCGGACATGCTGGTTGTGGAAATGCCTTAAGCATGTGACGTTGCTGATCGTTTCGGGTTTGTGCCTGCGATAGACCGTTTGCTGTGCTGCACTTGTCTGGGCATTCGCTACGAAACGTTGGTGAGTTTTGTGTTTGATGGTTGTGAACTTCGTTTGTGCGGTTGTTGTCCGAGCTGAGTTTGGTAACAAATTTCAGATTTGTGCTGTAAGAAATAAGAAAAATTAAATATAAATATCTATAAATATATATATATATATGTGTATACATATGAATAGCTTATTAAATATGCGTATTTTATCAAGTCACTCAACTTAAAAATTAATTTAAGCATACATAAGCATATAAGCATCAAAACTCAATAATTCAACGCACCCCACACTTATCACTTGGGATTTGTTTTCCTGCAGCCAGCTGCATGGCCATAAACAAGGGAAGACAAAGGCGATTAACTTGTTTCACGAACTTTCAAATGCATTTCATGTCAACACCAAAATCCCACACTAACTTGCCAAAAACTATCCACAGCTCACAGCTCCACTCCCCGCCAACAAAGTTATTTCCTTCCTGCGCACGACATAAGACAGCAGCAACAACAACAACAACAAAAACAACAAAAATAACAACAGAAAATGGCAAAAACAGCAACTGGCAACTTTTTTGCTACCGCAACTTCAAATGGGCGACGAAAAAATATACAAATAAAAGCTTGGGGCCAACAATTTATGTCAACTTTCTTTTTATCAAACAAAAAGAAAGAACTAAAGGAAAAATAATATAATAAAATATAAAAATTCCAAAGATTTTTCAAAGCAACCGCAAAATCTGGCAACGACTCCCACACGAAAAGTTGCCTAGTCAGGTGGGTTGGTCCGAAGATGCTGCGATTCAACAGATGATTTAGCAACGGGTTTTTCATTTTGCACGTTTTGCGCCCAAGCTGCCGCATGCCACAAGAAAGTTGCCAACTTGCCAAATCATGTTGCGGTTCCTCTTCTTTGGCCCGGCACCAAACACACATTTTCGGGCGGTTTATCGAAAATAACTCATTCCGACAACCCGGCCAAACAGGTGACCAAAACCAAACAGCGGCAGTTCCGACACCAGTCGGTTCAGTTCTTAAACTTGTTTCAATTTTATGTTCAATTTCAGTTACCCTACATTTCTGGGGATATTTTCAATTTAAAGCGTCTAAAATGACGTTGGCCAACACAGCTGCAAACTGATTCATTTAATTTAAGCCTTAAAAACTCTTTGAAAGACGGCTAAACAAATAAGTCAACAGTCTTCTAACGGGACCAAGTATAAACATTAGCTATGTGAATCTTTAGACATTTCACTTATTTGGCTTAATTGATTTAAGAATTAAATTAAACAACTTGAAGACAAATGCAATGTTAGCTATATTAAAAAGTTTAAATTGTCTTAAAGATGATAATTAAACTTTATTTGTTTAATGTTGACTAAAATCATTCGACACGAAAATACAAAAAATTAAATTAAATGGAATAAAATTGCAACATTAGTTTATATTTATGGAGATTGAAATGTTGATTTCAACTGGAAAATAAAACACAGTAAGAGTAATAATAATTACTAATAGTAAATATTAATAAGAGTATATTGAATATAGCAATAACTTGGATAAATCATATAAAAAGTTTATTATGAAATAATTATTATTATAGCATGAAATATCTTATGAATGTGACTTTTATAAACTTCAACATAGTTATATTTAAAAAGAGGGTGTTTCAAATAAATACTTTTCAATACCTGCTCCATTTTTATAATCTAGATTAACAAATGTGTGTAAAACTGAATATTAATGGTATGTAAATTTGATAGACCCCATTCGGCGTAACACTCCAATATTAACAATTCATCATTGTAATTACTTAATATAATCAAAGATCGACAATCAGCCGTGTTAAGTTTGCTTTTTGTTATTGAATGTTCTTTCTTCAAGAAAATGTTGCTTTAACACTAATTGTCAAAAATTAAAACGGAAAGATTTGCAATATTAAAGAAAGATTATATATACATATATATTTTTCTTATATACACATATTCATTCATTAACAACATTTCAGTTATGACGATGCAACTTTCAACTGTTGTTTTATTATTTATTATCATTTATTATCAGCTTTAAATAGACAATAAATTATTCTAATTTTTTAAATTAAAACACTATAAATGGACATATGCTTTTGTGCTCAATATGTAGGGTATATAGGCGTCGTGTTGCAGTACAGCAATTTTTTTTGAGGCAAGTCGTCTGCTTTTTTTCGTTGTTTGTTACTTTTCTGGACGCTTTTATAACTGTTGTTTATAACTGTTGTTTTGGCCGGGGATGGGGTAATTACCAAGCTGGATTCGCGCTTGCGGCCGTGTACATCACAAATTTGAAATCAGTTTCATTATATAAATTGTTACCTTTAGACGATGTGGCAGACAGTTGAACGGCGGATTAAGCAGAAACGAGACAGACAAAACACAAAGACAGAGATACAGAAAGAGACAGATAGAGAGAGAGGAGGAGGAGACTATCTCAGATTCGCTTCATTGAACGGCTTGGCTCATTTGGAATCTGGAGCTGTGAAATATTTTCTTTTGCAACGACTTAAATTGGGCTTTAAATTGCCACAATTTGTGGCGCATAATGTCAAAGTTAGTTTCTGTGAGCTGCCAGATAAAAGAGTTGCTAGCCATGCACTCGACTTCAATTAGACTGGCAACCCAAAGGCTACCGATACACGCTCTCCATCCACCATTCCCTCCCATTCCCTCCCATTCCCGCCCATTCCCTGTATTCCCACCAATCATCATGGCAAATGGCGTCTGTTGGACGGCAGGCATAAAGTGTGTCAGCCAGGAAGCCGCGACTTTGAGTGGCATTCCCCAGTTTACAGTTTTGTTTGCTTTCCATCGTTTCCAACGGCCTCCGCACCATATTGCCAGCAAGTCCATGTCTGTCCACGTCTGTCCATATTCCCCCAGCTCGTCTATCTGCCCCCTCGTCCCGCTGCCCTAGCTCCCTCAGACAGCCGGACTTGTGTTGACTGACGTTTGCCGTCGAGAATTTTGGCGCTACAAAAGCGCATAAATAAAAATTGTTTCAGCTTTGTTGACAGTGCAACATGATGAGTGAAAAACAACTAGGAATGCTATAGTCGGGAGAGCTCGACTACGAGTTATCCTGCGTCCAATTTTTTACCTCTTACAAGTCATACGCGTCTTAGATGATGTATACTAAGAGCTGTATTCCAAATTATAGGTCTCGACTTTAAATGCTGATCAGGATTGTATTTGTCTTATAGCATCGCAGATTCTTGATTCATTACTCCCTTTTCATCCATTTTCAAGGGGTTCAGGGTATGTATGAAAATTGTTTGGCGTTGCGAACTCTGCATTGGGACCCCATTAGTTAGATTAGCAACAAGAGCCAAAAGGAAAACGAAACGTGCAAATTTTGTGGCACTGCAAACGTACTAACTAAATACAGTCTCATTTGGTTTGCTGCCCCAACAAGTGCCACAAATTCACTTGTGACAGCACAGAAAACCGATTTTAAATCAGCTAGTGTGTTTTTAGCAGAATTAAGGCCAAGTAAATTTCAAACCTACAAAAGTGACCCCCATCGGAGTGTAATTGGGCAATGGAAAAATACATCTGTGGAAACCGACACGAACTTCAAAAATTTGTGTAGTCATTGAGAATCGCCTTTTTTGAGTTGTTACCTCACCTTTTTTTTTTGTTTGAATACAAATTTAAAATTGTTGTTTAATTAATAACTTTAACTTTAATATCTTATCAAATTCGCTTTTAAGCAAAATATCACAAAATAAGTTCAATGTTTGTAAAAAAAAACTGTGTTTATGTTAAAATCATCCTTATATTAATGTTATAGACCTTAAGCTCCTGTCATTATTGGTCCAATGACAAGTCAGTGCTGTATAACCTTTCAATAGGTTGATTAATGTTTAAAATATAAATGCATCACAAAAGTAAATAATAAAAAAATGTTTGCATAACTGCTCAAGTTTTACGAAATTGTTAATTATAATCTTGTTCACATTTGGAAACCCAAATAAAAATGACTTTGAGTGATTTAATGTGACCTACATCAAGTAATGCATTTCTACATATCTCAAATTCGTAATACAACTTAAAATGTTGGAATTTAAGTTGATTTTTTTCTGCATTTACCTTCAAGCGAATTTGAATGCATTCATCATTCACTTTTAAATTGCAAATTATTTACATTTATTCATAGCTAAAATAAAAGCATATTTTTTTACTGGCTCAGACCGTAAGTGAAACCACTGTAAAAATGCGAGTTTTTTAGTTATTGCTGATTGATTTTCAATCAACAGCCTCCAATCAAATTAGCGTTATATCTCTTATGGTGTGTGTGTGTGTGTGTGTGTATATCATGTGTGTGTTCAAACCCACACATGTGCATTTCACTTCCTTTTCGATTTCATTAGCCACTCGAATGCTCGCCCAGCTAAAAGCCACTTAACAAAATATGCTTTAAATGCTTTAATTAAAAACACTTATGCAAATTTCAACAACAGCAATAATAACAAAAACTAACTGCGGCTACGAACAATGCAAGTCAATGGCAGAAGCAGCCCCCATCCCCCTCCCGCTACCACTGCCCCTACCCCTTCCCCAAGCATATCACACCCTTCCAGTGCATATCTAACACTGCTTTGCACTGCTTAACAACACTGCGAAAATGTTCACACCATTTGCTATGCAAGTGACCACAGTTCCCCACCCCGCACCCAAGTTCCTCACCACACACCTGTCGGTGTACATCTCTCCCTCTCTCTCTCTCTCTCTCTTTCACTCTCGCCTTGGCGCTGCACTTGAGCTCATTATGTTCGAGGCTATGCACAAATTATGGGAAACTATCTCGACCGTTGTTTTTTTTTTTCTTTTTCCTTTTTTTTTATTTTGCTCTCTTTTAGATTGTAATTCGTTGTCTCTTTTGCTAATGCTAATTTGTTTTGCGTCGAACTTCCTTTAGCTACCAATCTCCCCCCCTCACCTATCTCTCCTTTCATGCAGCGCGAATATGCATCTTAATTGCACTTTTTCCTGCTGCCGGCAACTAATAACTGGCAATTTATTAAAATGGTTTGCGGCCTGCCAACACCAGGCAAAACAGTGGCAACAGCGGAGGGGTGGTGGGGTTGGGGGCTAAAAGTGTATTTAGTACTATTTGGCATAAGTTTTGCACACACAATTTGGATTAAAGAGCAAGAGACTTGGCCATTGGGCAGCGAGCCGTGAAAATTTCTCTACCCGAGTCGCTGGCGATTTATGTGAGAAATATGCTAAAATGCCAAACGAAGCGTGGCCCAACAACGCCTTCCACAAAGAAACAAAAAAAAAAAACATCCCATAAAGAAAAAAAACTGCTTGAGATGAAACCACAACAAGCAACAAATCTGCCACAGATGAGGGTCACCCAAACCTAAACACAAAAGAACCAGTTTCATTTTGTACATTTTGGGTCAACTATATAGATATAGATTCAAATTCATGCATTCGTTGTTATCCAACACCAGCAATAATTGGCAGCATGTTAAAGCGTGAAGGTCTCGTCTCAGTCGCTCTTGTTGCACACTCTGAAATCTGCAATTAATTCGTATCAATAATAATCGAAGAAGCATTAAAAGTCATCAATCAGTTGCAGACTGCTCTTTAAATGTGGATAGTTGATTGATATTTCGAAAATGGATGTTGCATTATTCGAGGGTTGTTCAGCAAGAAAGATGTTTGTCAAATTAGAATTTTCTGGTATAACAAGTAAGAGTACCTTAGTTGAAAATTACCGCCTCGGAGATACCACGTTTATGAAATAGACTTTTAAAAACTATATATGTATGTATCTTGCTCCTGTTTTTTTTATACGAGAAAATGCTTATAAAAAACAGTACTCTCAATATGAATACAATGAAATGATGCAACAATATTGCTTATCTCTTTACTGATATTATTGAATACACATTCATTAATCTTTCGCGGCTAATCCTGCGTTCGTAGCCCGAGTCCTGCAACAATCAATAAAAATTTTTACGCTGTTAGATTTGAGTCGATTTGTTGCCTTAATGAAATTACTCTGTTAATCTTCAAAATATATGACAAAAGCGAGGGTGTTACGCCTATTGAATTGGATTAGATATTGACGACTCAAGATCTTCTGAGCCGAGTTGTTGCTGATTTATATTTTTTTAGATATGCCACCTTTAGCATGTTTCTTACTTTTTAAGAACATGATTAAAAAAGGAAAATTAAGCAGAGAGCATATATATAAAATTTTATATATATATGTAAATATATAAATTTATATAATATAATATCTATAGACATACGAGTATATGATAATTGTGATATTCGCTCAAAGATCGAGCGGAAAAGCGTAGAGATTTTAATCAAAAATTTTATTTAATATTGAATTTTTTTCTACTATCGAAAATTGTTTGAATCAAAAGATTTTTCCAAGCTAACGGGATGAGCTTAGAAAATAACCCAAGTGAAGAGGAAATCAGCAGAGAAGGTACAACTGCAGCGAAGGAAGTGCAGATCGACTATTTGGTTAACAAATTCCAACAAATCAATGGAATAAGCAGAGCACTTGACCAATCGGTAAGGGATTCGAGCACAGAAGATGCTGAGGAGAGTGGCTGTTTGATGGATGTGTTGCATCTGCAGATGCTGCAACTGATTGAGGATCGGATAGCTCAGCAAGTGGCACTGGAAACGCAGACATCCAAAGCACAACTTGATCTGGCCAGAACCCGCCTGCAGCAAGGAAGTCAGCGTGTTGCAGCCGCAGCTCGGTTGCCCAGTTCCGCCAAGCCCTACAAAGCGCTGTGCCGACTTCTGGAACAGGGCATGGCATGGGGCAACTCCCTGAAGTTGCTGCGTTTCGATGTGGAGCCAGCTCAGGGCTATCTACGGCCGCTAACACACATCTTTGGCGCCATGGTGCCGTGGAGCTTGCGGCACGCGAGCCACAAGTGGCAACGTTGCACCGAGCAGACTGTGGAATGCGTGAATGTCCAGCGGGAGTTGCAATCTGTACTCGATTCCATTGAACGACTAAAGTGGGCGCTGCACAGAAGGGCCAATGTGGGGAAGGGAAGCGAGGGGAAAAGGATGTCTAGTTCAAAGTTCAGTTGAGCTCCTTTTAAGGCGTGCTTCCGTTTCGCAATTGCTGAGAGGAGAAGAGACGCTCCTAAGGAAGCTATAAATAGGAAACTTTAAATGCAACGCTTGTGTATCTGTGTCTTGTGCAACTTCCCGTCCCTCTTGGAGTGCTTTTCAAAATAATTGATATAAATAAGTTGTAAAAGTACTACGTTAAGTGATTTGATATTATGTTTTATAATGAGATATGAAGAAACTAAAGTTATTAGAATGGAAAAGTTGAATATAGAATGAATGAATGATGCATGTGGTTAAAACAATAATACAGCTTAGCAAACAGAAGTGAATTTATATTGATATTGATTGAGTTTAACTTTACGCTTTCAAAAGTAAATTTCAAATTTATTATGACCAGTCAGAAAACTTGCATTCATTTTTAAAATTCAAACCGAACTCAATTCATTTGCTGTAAACAAATAATTAACAAGTAAGATGCTGTAGTCGAGTTGGCTCGACTACGATATACCCTTAACCCAGTTGTTAAATATATTTTAGTTTTATTGGCAAATTTCCATTTAAAATGATTTGCACTCAAATGTTCAGTTCTGCAAGTGCATTTCTTACAGAGTATTTTTGCTGACAAGCAGATACATACATAAATACACACATACACACGTACACGAAACAGTACTTATCAGGGCTCTGCAGAATACACACAAATATATTGACGCTAGCGTCGATTATCATGCCATCTCTTTTTCACACATGCGCTCACCTATTTATATGCATACAAAAAATGCTTGCGGCTGCTGATAGAAATGAGATCCATATGAGAATATATTTTCGACTATAACTTTGGTGTTTCTTGTCCGATCTTAATGAAATTTCGGCAATTGATCAATAATAAGTATATGTATGTTATGTATAAATAAGTAGCCTCTGCCTCTTAAATTGTGGAATTTACTGCTATCGGAAATCGAAATGTATCGATAATTCAGAAACTGAGGCAGTTATCGATCAAATAAAGCAAACTTGATCTGCGCCTGGGACACGAGAACTTATATTCCAAATTTGAAGTCTTGCTAGCTCTTATAGTCTCTGAGATCCGCGTGTTCATACAGACGGACGGACAGACGATTGGACGGACAGACGGACGGACGGACGGACAGACAGACGGACAGGGCTATATCGACTCGACTGTTGATTCTGATCAAGAATTTATATACTTTATGGACCACAGAGAGATGCTACCTTCTGCCTGTTACATTCATTTGCCATTATACCCTTTTTTACCCATTTTTAATGGGTTAAGGGTATAAAAATTCCGAATTTAAAAGTATTTAGTTGTACAATTTTAAAAGACTCTTTCCTTGACCTTCTCATCTCAATCAGTTTCTGCCTTCTGTTCGCTTCTAAGATCAAATCGGTAAAAAATAATCACAATTAAATTGTAGCACCCAAAACGGAAATGGAAAAGTTCCGCGTAAATTGGAGCTCACCTGAGAATATGTGAGAATCTTTCAACAGTTCGCTGTTGCTAGTCGCTCAATAGGGTTAATATTTAGGAATAAACATGTTCAACTTGTTAATTAATAACAAAAATCATAAACGACTTTCATAATTGTGTGCAATAGCTACAAATGTTAATTGCAGTACTAAATTCGATTGTGGCTTTTTGATTTTTGCAATGAGGCTGCCGATGCCCGGCATCAGTTGCAGTCTAGTTAAAAATAAAATCAAATGCCAAAGCGGCAGCAGCATTGACAGCATTGTCGATTTGGCCAACATTCCCCCTCCGGGCAGCATCCATCCCTCTCATCCCCTCCCATCCCCTCCCCGTGCCTCATGCAACGCTCAGCAGCGTCGCGTCTCGACGGCGGCAATTATGCGGCATTTTCTTTGGGGCCCAAGGCAAGAAACGAGTTTCTGAGATATCTTCGTTTTGTGCGTCGCAGTTGTTGTTGTTGTTGCAGCTGCGAGCCGCACTCGCAAGTTGTGCGAGCTGTTTGCGGCAACTACAACAAAATACCAGAAATAACTTGAAAATCCATTAAATCGCGCCACGTCCCCTCCTCGCATAGGGATAAAGATAAACTTTTGTCAACTGGTAGTCGGCCAGTCGCAGAGGGTTAAACCTGCATTGACAAGTGATAACAATGTGTCAGCGATTCCCAATGGCGGCCACGTCCTTGGCTTCGATTTGCCCACTGATGACATCCTCCCCAAACATGGACACCGTGACGGATACGTTGCTGGTCTTTCGGTTTACTTGGTTTTGCCTGGCTCCCAATGTGTTGTCGTCTTTTTCTCCTTTCGTATTTATTGATTTTTCAGTACATGTGCAAAAAAGTGAAAGGCCAGCAATGTTTTTTGCCTCTTTGACTTGTCGAACCCAAAACAATAACCTGTTTCAGCAAATACTTGTGCAAAAACAAAAAAATTGTTGCTTTATGAAATTATTTTCAGCCAACAACACAGTTGGGGGTGTTCAGAAGTGAAAATTCGCATTGGTAAAAAAGTCTACCTGTTGAAATGATACAAATCAATTTTAATTCGCAATTTTCTAAAGTACCTCAAATGCGAAATATTGTCACAATTAGTCATTCAGTTAAGGCTAGGATTCAAGGCTTGAATTCAACTTCCAATTCTGAATTGTTTGCTCATATTACAATCGCCCTGAAAGTTACACAAGTATACAAGTTTTTGTAAATTATTTCTAAATGAATTAAACAAATTTTCTTAAATTAGAAATATAGAAAATTCATAATATTTGAATCTAAATGACTTATTAATATAAGGACAAACAGCTGATGTTACACTCTGCGAACATATAAAAATTAGTCATATTTTCCCATATTTAACCTGTAATTAAGAGAAGAAAAACACTGAATTCTGGACAGATACAGACTTCCATTTTGGAAATATACTTTATGAATAATAAGGTCAGCTAACCTTAGCAACATAAATATGGTAATTTTTAAAAATGCAATGCCATTTTGATATTTATCTGAGTCACAAGCCTTCAACTTTGCAAAAGTATTATTATACATATTATATGATTGTGAACTCTTTGTTTTAACAATAAATTTTTCGATAGAAAACAGCAAGAGGGAAAATCTATATTTCACATACCGAATATACAAAATATCTAGCAGACAGAGTAAATTATTTTAAAAATTCAAAAAATCGGTAAATTGGAGAAAAATCACTTTAGGGCAGATACTTGTTATGAAAACTATAATTTAAAAAATAATATAAAACGATAATTAATAAATCTTTGGAACTAAAATTTACTTTAGATAAGAATTAATATTTCCAATAAAAGTTCATTCATTTATTTATTTTAAGGACTAACTCTATTAAATGAATGCTGCAAGCTGCATAAACTTTTAGCATCATTCCATGGCCTTCTCTGACAAGATACAATTAAAACTGCAAACTGAATCAATAAATTATTTATTGCAATAACAGGCGTCTCTTGTATTGGCTGCAATCCAGTCCAGGTATCTGCTGACTCTGGTGTAGACGCCGGGCGCATTCGGCTTGGCGCAGCCGTAGCCAAAGGAGACGACTCCAGCGAGACGGAAGATGCGATCCGGGACAATAAGCGGACCACCGCTGTCACCCTACAAACAACAACAGAGTGCGTGTGTGTGTGTGAGAAAGAGAGAGGTAGAGGGAGAGGGAGACAGAGATGAGCTACGAGTTGCAGCAGCCACCCACCTGGCAGGCATCTTGACCACCCGTCTGCACGTAGCCCGCACACAGCATCGTGTCCACAATCATGCTCTTGTACGAGGTGGCTCTGCACTGGGCATTGGTGATAATGGGCACTGTGGTCTCCTGCAGCACACTGGAAGTGGAGCCGCCCTCGTAGATGAGACCCCAACCAGCAACAATGGCTCGGTGATGGTCGAACTGCTGCTGCCGACTGCTGGGCAGGCACACCGGTCTCATCATCTGGATCAGCGGCACGGGCTGATCCAAGCGCAGCAGGGCAATGTCGTGCACCAGCCTCACCGGATCGTAGCCAGCATGTGGATGCGCAAAGGCCACCGCTCTAGTTACGCCCAGATGCGTCGAGCTGCGATCCAGCTGCAGCAGACGCACCGACACCGTCGACATGTCCATCTCATGGACACAGTGTGCGGCAGTCAGCACATAGCGATCATTGATCAAAGTGCCGCCACAGAAGAGCTGCGAGGCGCGCAGCATTTGTGCTATCCACGGATATTTATTGGTCCGCACCTGAGTGCCGCCCACAATGCGAATGGCGTTGGGCACGCCACAAGCTGCAAGGTTGCAAACGCACTTTGAATTTAGCTACCAACAGCTTGCAACAGGCAAATTGACTTTGTCCTTACACGAATTACAATTCTTGCTGGGATGAGCAGTGAAATATTTTAATTAAACTTATTTGTGAAATACTACAGTTGCGAGTCTGATAGAAATCAGTTTTGTCTGTCGAGTATTCCACATCCAAGTCTGATATTAATCGATATCATTTTCATAGTTTTTAAAGTTTTTCAAAATAAAGCAGGTGGAATTACTTCGTGTAAGGAACGCTCAAGATTATCCAAAGTAGGTTCTCGGTTTTGTCCAAAGCAGACCTTACCAAAATTATAGCAAAGGATAGCAATCAAAATACGAACTTTTCAAATTAATAAAATTAATTTGAGCTACAGTGTTTCCTTATTAGGAATTATTAGAATTATACGCATAACTTTTTCCGAGTGACCATCGTTTAAAGGGTCAAATGTATAGGAAAATTGTGAATTACTTTAGCTTGCGTGCACATTTTTGGTAAGGCCTGGTCTAAAGCAGTTCCGGCCAAACACACAACGACAGTTTTTGCATATGTGTTGCGTAAAAGTAAAAGCTTTTCTTTTCTACAAATGAAAACTCAAGAAAATAGCTTCTGGCGTGGCCGGAACTGCCCTCAACTGATACTCACTGCAGCTGGCGCAACGATTGACGCGAAAAGCTTTGGCATCGCCGCTATCAAGTGGCGACAGGGCGGCTTCAAACGGCGACGATTCGCCTTCGGATTCGGAGGCAGAGGAGAAAGATGAGGAACTGCCGCCCAGAACATTTGACAGAATCTGCTGTTTGTGCCCCTCGATCAGATCTTCAATGTAATCCGATTGCACGCCCGGCGCTGGTGTGCCCTCATTTGTGGGCTTGGGATAGTGATAACCGCGAAATGGTGGCTCGTAAGCATAGTTGGCAACACAAATGGCCAAACTGCCTATGAGGAACAGGCAGAAGAAGAACAAAGAGTTGGATTCAGATTTCATCGCGAGAACCGCACTAAACGAGTGGCAAAAGTGAACTGTCTGCAGAGTTGCCTCTTTAACGGTTCTTATAGGGCTGATGTGGGGATTTTGATATTATACATATATATATATTTATATATATCAATAAGCCATTAAAGTTCATTATAGCCCAAAGGTGCTGTTGGAGTGCTTATCGAAATTTTTATCTAAGAACGCTTAATTTTTGCATATTTTGCACATAACATTTGGATCCATTTGGCAGCCCTCTGATATGACTTGACCCAGATAGCAATGCATAAAATGTTGAGCTCATTTGTCAGTTAACTCGTGTCGAAATGCTAACGCGGAAAGATAAATAACTTGGCCGACTCAGATCCCTAGAAACGTTGACAGCTTGAAGTGGCTCAGATCGGTTAATATCAAAAAATTATGTTAATTGTCTTCAGCTGCTTTCTATTCTAAAAGATTTTTACAAGCACTCGTTAAAAAAAATATCTATTTTTTTTTCGTTAGATTTATAACTTTATTGGCAAGGCGTTTGACCCACTAAATTAACCTCATAATGGTCTTTAATCATTTGGACGCTGACCTCAAAATGTCCGAACTAGTATTTAACAAAAGGTGGAGCACCCAGCCCCATGATAAGCTAAAAAGAGGCTACACATGTGAAGCGATCATTAAGCAATTGAAGTCCACATTTATCAAGAGACGAGTTAACCACACACAGCAAATGGTAATCAAACAGAACAGAGAGGAAAATATAATAAATTGAAGTTTACCACAGCAACATTTTTTAATTGAGCGACAAACAATAAAAATAATTCGAAAACTGAACAAAGCTGAAGCAAACATAGAGTTGTACTTACTTATAATTTAATTTGCAATCAATTTTAATAGATCCGAATTGAGACTCACCTGAAAAGATAAATAAATAATAAGTATTAAAAAATATATATTTTTGTTTATAAATATTAAATGAAAACTTCTCTCACATATGTAATAAATCAATGTATATATTTAAAAAAAATATATATATAACCTAATGGCATTTAAATCCCTCATTAGTCCAGTTAGAGCTTGTACCTTTCTCTTTATTTTATTTAGAAAAAAAATTCACAGCTCGAACGTGTTCCAGATAAGACAGCAACTGGAATCGGAAGCGCCCCCGGCAACGCCCAGCAAATCAAAGAATGAAATACTCAGTTACTCAGATATCGGAAACAATCATAAAAGGCTAACACAGATTTTTCCCAGCTGTCTGGCAAATGAAAGTAAATTAACCTAAAACGATCCGAACAAAATTGAAATGCTAACAAGCCGACTATCAAAATTCTAGAGATCGTTAAGTGAAAATAGAAAGTAAAAAGAACGCAGCAGCCGAAATGCAGACGAGGCACACAAAATGTAATTGGGTCAAGCAAATGAAGACGCAGGAGGGGAAACCCCCTCTCCCACAATGCTAATCTCTTGGCCTGTTGTGCCAACACAGCGAGGGCTCAGCCACCAAAAATGAAAAAAAAAACCAAAGCCGAACCCACAACACAACAAATGACACAAGGTGCACACAACAAGCAGAAGCGGGAGAAGAAGAAGAAGCAGGAGAAGAAGAAGAAGAAGTTGGAAGGTGTCTGGTGGCCAGGTGAAAGAGCGTCGCGTGTATTTGGGTTAGAAGCGAGGCGAGAGCTTGCTACCTCTAAATAAATAAGCAACAATTCAATAGATGATGACAAAAAACCACAAATGGAATAAGAGAGAGAGAGAGAGAGGGAGAGAGAGAGAGAAAGACTGAATAGTCCGGAGGGAGTTGGCTGTTTGGCTTGGCGCGATCTTTTGCAGAAAGAAGAAAGTCTTAATTTGTTATTTATATGCGTTCCGCTAGAATCAATGGAAGAAAGTTCTGCAGCATCCCAAAAACAAAGGCAGCGCGCAAAAGCAAAAAAAAAAAAAACTTGTTTCTCATTTTTTTTTAATAGTTTTTTTGTTGTTTTTTGTTTTTGTTTTTATTTTTTTGGATTTTCTGAGAGAGGAGTTTTGCGGCTGGCGTTTCTCTTTCAGAACGAAAGACTTAGGCAACGAACTTGTGCGCTGACGCTGCCCATTGAGAAAGACTTGAGCAAGAAACTGGTAACTCGTAACTTGAGTCTTCTTCATTGTGTTCAGTGGTGGTGGGGTAAAGTCTGGTCTGTCTAGAAATCAGCGCCTGGCTATTTATGGCCGACCACCTTGCTGCAGTTGTGTGTGTGTGTGTTCCACTTGCATTAAACTGGGTCATTGCACAGCACAGAGATGCAACAGATGCAACAGCCCAAGAGCAAGTGGACGTTGCATCGACTGCATCGATGCCTCAAAATGAATGGATAAATGGATGGATGCATGGAAGAATGGATGGACGGGAAATTTGGGAAGATGGGACGGACACATATTAAGGCATACAGCCTGTTATTATTGTTATTGTTGCATGCATGTTTGGCATGCGCTGTCAGACAAATTTGTTAGCAATTATCGCGTTGCTTTTGTTTGCTGCTTGCAATTTATTTACTGTTATTTTTTGTTATTTTTGTTTTTTTTTGTGTAACGTAAAAATTATGATTGTCACTTGAGCTGTGCGCTCAGCTCAGCTCAGCTCAGCTGGGCTGATGAGGAAAACCGCTGGCTACTCGCAACTTTCTCAGGCTTCATTAAGTTTCACTTCGACTGGCGTTTTCAGCAACTATTTTGAGTATGGCACGAATTTTTGTTTATGACACGAAATTGTTTTATGGAGTTGTTCGCCATTTGTTAATTGCTTTTCCACATCGTGCACTGCATTTAATTAAACTGTGTGCGCCGATTTGTTAAATACGAGCTATTTCATGATATTCACGCATGCGTTTAGTATAACTATTAAACATATTTAATTAAATTAAATACTGTTAACTACTTTGTGTCTTGTGCTTTGCAAACAAATATTAAATTCTTATTCATTTTTGTTGAAACCAAGTTTTCCGTTTCTCAAACGATTGATTGCAGAAGGTATTATTAGTAATTTCGTAGAGTAAAGTCTCAATTTGGGGTCAGATACATATATTATTTAGTCTCCCAGTTGGAAGCTATCTAGCTGAATTTATTCAAATATTTTGTAAGAAAGAAGTGAAAGACTAAATTTGCTTTACCTGAACCTGTGGAGTACAATAAATGTACTACATTAAAACCAGCTCAGAGATTTCCCAGAGATATGTTAATATTGCAAATTGAATTAAAGTAGTGAGAGTTACACTGAGAATAAGTTATATCTTATGCCAGGAACAATTGGTCAGTTTTCATAAATAAAATAAATCATTGTTGTGTAATCTTTAGCCTAAGATAACTGATCTTTCTTGTTTTGTCATAGCATAATTAATTCTAACACCAGCAAAAAATCTCTACCTACATACATAAGTACAAATATGGCCATAAAATACCTGCGTGAAGTTCCGCGCTGAAATCATTAAAAAAAAGCACAAAAAAAAGGGAAAAGCAAAAAATAAAAAAACATGACTCAATAAATAAATCATATATAAATATCTTTGTCTATATATGCAGACTGGGCCACCTTCAACTCCATTTGACATTTGAAAGTAAACAGCAAACAGCACAAAAGCAACAACAGCGAATGACACTTGAAGAAAAATATGCAAAACGAAACGTGGAAACAGCAAAATGACAACCAACAGCAACAACAACAACAACAACAGCAACAGCAACAACAATAAAAAATGTAATAAAACGAAAACTAGTTTGTCAATTGAGTTACAACAAAAACAACGCAAATCACTCTCATTTTTTACCTCTTAACTCTTCATTTACTTATGCGCTGGGCAAAACTGCACAGAAAGCAACTGTAAATAACGAGAAACAGTAACAAATGAAAACAGAAAAAAATAAATCAAGTGAAAACGTTGCCGACTGCATAATACTCTCTTACCAATAATGGGTGGCAAATGGTCAAGGAAATCTTTTGTTACTAATCGTTGAAGGAGGCTCCTAAAAATTTACCATCCAAATTTGGTAACTTAGATTGCGGGAGAAAAAGGGGTTTCCAATTTTTTGGGGGCGGGACTTGGTACCTTTTGAGGTACTGCCACTCTTTGGTTGTAGCTTTAAAATTGAGCGAGTTGTGTTGTTTTATCGAGTTGCAGTTATCGATTTTAACGATTTTCCAGCCTACACCCCATTTTTGACAACTTGTCTGATGCGGGCGCAGAAAAGTCTATGTACAAAATTTCGAGTTTGTATCTTTAACCTGTTTAAAAGTACGGACAGACGGGTAGATGACAAAACGAACATTACACAAAACCAATATGCCCCTTATGCCATCGGTACAGAGTGTAAAAAATGTAACTGTTTAACGCTTTTGGCTTTGGACTGGCTTCGAAGCGCATTGACATCGACGCCGCTCCATTTAGGGGGCAGCAACAGCAACTGCAACTGCAACTGCAACATAGCAACAGAGCAGCAGAGCTCGTATTACCCGTCTGTCGTACGCCTTTTGTGGGTTCTATGTGGCCGGGTTCGTCGTCTGGTGGTGCTTTGTATGCACCACACGCAATTGTGCGGTGAGGTAATTAATAAGCCACCAAACCAATTGAAATTGAGCGTCGACTCTCGCACCGGGCATACCAAGTAGGCACCCGTATCGCACACCGGTATATATCTGACGATATGCGATATACGATCACGGGTAGAGACAAGCACGGAGTTACTGACCATACCCAAGACGAGTCTCGAGTTGGCCTCTTGTAGGGCTTCGCTTCTGATTTTTGCGCAACTCAATGACAACAAACCCACTCAGGGGAAGTGGACGTTTTTGGCCAACAATTTTGTGCACCAATTTATGCTAAAATTATGCCAAATTATATTAGCCATAAAACAAATAAAGAAACAAGCAAAAGTTGAGTTGCTTGATTATTTAAATACATTTTAATTACATACTTGTACCTCAAATGAACTGTTCCAAGGTCAGACTTATTTATAATAGTCATAATATTTTGAATATAATCATTTTATTTATTTTTTTTTTACTCATGGCCAGAGACAGAAAACCTTATAAAATAAATCTTTTAATAATTTTAATGCCTAAACTACTCGTTAAAGGTAAAAAGCAGGATCGATCAGCGTTTATAGCCAAGTAGATTGTGTTAAGTTTTAATTTATTATTCAATTGATGTATATATTTATTAATATTTTTCCTTCGCTTAAAGTTCAATCTTCCTTTGTAAGAAACTATTCACTAATGATGATATTAATATTATGTAGACAATAAATATTGTGGATTCAAAGTTCAAGATTAAGTTTAATCCTTTGCAAATATTATTAATAATATTAAATTATATATTCATTTTATTTAACTAAATTTAGTTAAATTATTATTTTCCCCAATAAGATTTGCTTTTGTTTTCAATATTAATTCAAGATTGGTTTGAATTATTTTCCTATTTTATTCTATTTTTATTATTATTTTTTATCATTTTAGTTTACTTTTTTGTACTACCAATTGTTTCTAAATTATGAGCTATTCAGAAGTCAGCCCATCTGCCCGCTTCTACGCAAGCTGTTTTTCTGTTCTGATAAATCACATTATTCATATTAATAATACACATTTCCAAGATGCTTAACAAATCTGTTTATTTCCAGTTTATTTGCTGAGATATACATATTTATACACAAGTATGAAAGAGATTCTCTTGACATTATAATTTCAATAGTCCCCACTTTGCTGGCTGCTTTCAAAATGCTCACCTGTGAATTGTGTCACTTTTATATAATTAAGTTTTAGTAATTTATTAAGTTTAGGCATTGTTAAGGTAGATAATAAAATTTGTTTGTGATCAGTTGGAGTCCACTCCGGGTAGTTAGTTAATTATACCAGTGCACAGCTTTTAGCCTACTTCTTTTCTGCTTTGATTAGTCAAACAGATTATTAATTTTCTCCTGCAAATTAAATTTACATTCTATTCTGAGTTTATTAAATGTTTATTGCTATTTATTCCACATGATACCTCAATTGCTGTGCCATTCCAAATAAAAATCATATTTAGTAATGCTCCATTATGTTTGGACCCCAGGTGACCATGCGAATAAAATAAATTCATAATTCGAGTACAGTTACAAGCCGCATTAAGCTCGTCATTGTCCCCAATGATTCGTTTAGAACGCACTGCTCCAGACCACAATCGCAATTCAACAGGCCAAATTAGCTGCAACTAAACACAAGAGCAACGCTGGTGATGATTATTGCCGTGCCGGCACAACTGTTGCCGGAGAGCTCTGGTCTGTAGCTGATTGTGTTGTTCCCATTCGCATTTCCCATACCTATTGTCTGCCGCTGACCCACTCAAAGTGTCCATTCATGCAGGTGTACAGGTGGCACGGAGATGGTTGAGGAGGGGAGCATTAATCGGGCGGCGCTCTCATTATCGGACACCGCATTTCCGCAGATACTTAAAGCAGAAACGGTCGCATGCCTAACCGTAAATCCCTATTGACCTGTTTTCAAGCGCATTGAATGACCGCGCTTACACTATTCAACTAGGCCCAAAGTGCCGACAAAGGGCCTACTGGCACTGCAAAAACACTCTGAAAAAAAGTCGCCCTGAAACCTAAAACATTCGCCTAAATTGAAAATCGACCTTTATTAGTAATATATTTCTTTTTGAAAGTGAAATGCAAACCCCAATTTTTAGCAAAAAAATCCCTTATGAAATTCACAAAATTGTTATGAAATTTCCTCTCTGGAATTAAGAAAAGAAAAACCCTTGTTTTTAAGAAGTCGCAAGTGTTTTTTAAATATATTTTCTGAACAAGAATGTGACTTATCCTTGATGCCAAGTGTGGCGATTTTCGAAAATTCGTCTCAATTTTTCTATATGTACAAGTAAGAGTATCTTAAAAATTATTAAAAAATTATAATGAAATCGTGCAAAAGTATGAAACTGCCAGGACGAAGCATCTCCGTCCACAAATAATAAATAAATATTCTTGATCAACATCAAAAGCCCACTTTGTGTATTTTAATACCATTGATTGGTCATATTCTTTTTTCCTTTTTTTTTTTGTATTTACAATTTTTATAAAATAAATCCCTTTTAATTTAACGTAATTTTATTGTTATTTATTTTTTTGTTTATCTCCCACATTAAATAAATTAATTATTTTAAATTTGTATCTTTAATATTTTTAGGTCATATTAAATGAATAATTTACATATGGATTTTTGGCTTAATTAATTTCGTGTTTTTAGTCCACATTAAATAAAAAATAAATTGTTGGTTTGCATTTAAGTTCAGAGTACAACCAAGTCGAGCTCTCTCGACTATATAATTTGTACTATTTTTTTCATAAATATATATATTCTTTTGGGGGTCTTTTCGCTTGTTGCGCACTTGCAATTGGCCTTTTCATTAGCTGCAATTTCAATTTGCACACATTTCGTTGCTGGCTCTTTTTTCACTTCTGACTTGGCAGCATTTAGTAGGTTTTGTTTTTCGTTTTTTGCTTGACTGAAACTTGTTTATGGTTTGCGCTCCTACAAGAATGTGGCCATAACACAAAACTGGGTTAAAATAGTTAGACAAGCAGCCAACAGGCGGTCGCCTTGTGTAGTGTAGTGTGGTTGTTGTTGTTGTTGCTGCTTGTTGTTGTTGTTGTTGTTGTTGCTATTGCCGGTTGCCGACTGAAGTTGCAGTTGCCGTTTAAAATGATTGCACAGCCAGCTAGCCAGCTAGGCAGCCAGCTAGGCTGAGAGACCACTCTATGCCACAAAGTACGGCATATGTTAAAACGCAACTGTTTTGCGTTATTAACGCCGCTTTTAGCCGATTGCAACGAGTTTGCCTCAGGCCCAAATCAATGGGCTGCTTTATTTTTTTTTCTTTTTTTTTTTGCATACCACTTCTAAGTCAATCGTCCAAGAAGTGCTTTCAGTGATTACAAAATACGGCTTACAAACCAAGCTAAGTACTACAAATCTTTCGACAAAGTAACCAATTCGATGCAGTGGTCTAAAATTTACATAATATTTACTAAAAATTGCTACACATCAATTAAGCGCTTAATTATAGAGGATTTACAGTTTAGTCTAAGCTTAGTGCTTGAATATATAATAGCTATAGCATTTGTACATTAACAAAATATGAAGATATTCTAATGAAATGTTGCAAATATTTGAATTGACCCACAAATTTAATACCAGAATTTTAGTAAATTTACAACCATTTGTTTAAGTATCCACAATTGAGTTGTAAATATTTATATACCTAATTTGAAATTGATGTAGCTTTTTTAATTTTCTTTGCTTACATTTATTAAATACGACAACTCAATTAAAAATATAAACAACGCACAACTATTAGTGCTAATTTCTTAGTTGCTTCAACAAAATTGGTGTCACATGAAAATGGATGACACAAACAAAGATGCTAAAGCTAAAAAAAAAAAACTAAAAAAACATCATCAATCTTTGGCATTGTTTTTGTAGTTGGACTAAGGTGGGCCAAGTTCAGTGACCTGCTCAGTTTGGTTTTCCTTCTGTGGCCGGTGGCTGATGATGGTCTGTCTGTCTGTCTGTCTGTCTGTCTACACTTGTTGTTCAGTAGTCGTTTGGTTTCTTTCCACACCCCGCTGGCTATTATTTACACGCTGTCATCTGCCCAACGCATTTCTCTAAGTCATGATCCGAGCTACTCGTACTAACTGTTTGCCCTGCGTACTTGGCCACTCACTCCACTGAATGGTAGTACAACACAATATGTTGTGGGACTAGGGGCCGATTATAATTACGTACATATTATATTAACTTAATGCCTTTGTTACCCGTTTTCCTGCTCATTTACACTTTTGCCTGCCTAACTCAATCTAATGTCTTCTTTTTATACTCTTTTATAGGGCATCGTTAATTTGTCATGACATCTGTAATGTACAGAAATGTATCGAGTTTATATTCCTATCCCATCCCATAATTATGAACTATAGGAACGATGAATTACAAATCGAGTTGCTGTGTTATTTGGGACTCAATTTACACATTTATAAATGTGACTTGAATACTTAATTGTTCCCTTAAGACTTCGAGTCCTGTTCCCAATTTCTATATGCGATTTTATTCTTAATTATTCTTATTTTTAGTTTATTCTCTCTACCCCCTTCTGACCCGTAGAGTATACGTATTCTTCATCAGAAGCAACAGCTCCGTCTTTGTGATTAAACGAATTTTTACGATCCATTTACAATTGCCGATGCCAGCGCTCAGATCATCGATGAAAAGTGCTGCCAAAAAATATTTATAATTTTTATAAGACGCCAAATTTTGTGTTTTACAACCCAGTTTAATGGCCAACAGGAGAAAAGCCAGCTGTGCCTGGAGCAGAATATTATGTGTTAAGCAAAGACGGCAAAAGCTTGCTCTGTTGCCATATATGAGAACAAATTTGCCTTATTGGGGTCGCTGGCAATTTCGCAAAGAAGCCAGGTTTCCGTACAGAGGCTGTTTGCTTACTTTTCCGACTAACTCAAATTAAAGAAGGACAGATCTTCTTCATAAAAGAACAAACCGGCAAAACTGCCACATGCCGATTGTCCCCTTCCTTTATTGTTCTCTCTTCATTATCTGTATCTTTTATTATGAAATTCATTATGCTTTACAATTTAATTCTTTTGATTTTGACTTAATTTTGATTCTATTGAATAGTTATTATTGGAATTAATAAATACTAGAAATGAATCTTGAAGGTATGCCCTATATAAATAATACCCATTTAAATAAACTTTATAACTAAACAAGAAGAAAAATTCACGAAGAGATGATCACTTTAACTTTTCAGAAAAATTCGCTAATTTAATTAGCTTTAAAAATATTCTAATTATTTAATTAAAGTTATTACTTTAACTGGGTATTCCCAGTTTTAGAACTCAATACTCAATAAAAGAATTATCAATTTTTATTGGAGGCTTGATCGGAGTATCAAATACAAAATTAGATAGATTTGCACCTAATGCATTATACGGAAGACCTGAGTAAGGGTATTAAATGTGCGACAAATGTCAGTTAGTTGTTTCAGCCATTTCTATGGTCTTTTTGCGTTTTTGTTGCGCTCTCTTTTGCTGTTTGCGCCTTGATTTTCACACATAAAAAACGCATAAAAAATGTTTTTTTTTTTTTGCCATTAAAAGTCAAATTTATGATAGTTTCCAGAACGTCGAGAGACGAGTTTGGCTCGCTTTTGCGCTCTGGGTGAAATCTTTAACGGTTTCTGCGTTGCCAGCTGCCATGCAAAAGAACATTTCAAAACGGTATCGAGCACAGCTCAGGGCTCAAAAAAAAAACGTTGGGCTGCTGGCCTAATGAGTTAATAATTAATATAACTCTAATAGACTGTTAATGGCGACGAAAGAGTTGATGGATGCGTTTTAGGCCGAACGATGACACAATTATCAAAAGCTAATAACAGCCTTGAAATGGCGCGATAATTTTGAAATTTAATTGAGATTTTACTAAAAATAGCTGTGGGTCATATTAGAATTATTCATTTATAATCCGTAGTATGAGTCAGAGAAGAACAACTCAATTTTACATGCTATATTTTCAGCAAACAAGATTAAGTTATGTCTAAATTTATATTTAAATGATGGCCAATTGCCAGTTGCCATCCCAATTATCTTGATCTGCTTAAGATTGGCATTAAGGCGTGAGCTCCATTTAATTGACGCAAACCACTTAACCAAAAATGAAGCAATTACAAAATGCCAAAACACCGTCGGGGCGTTCCACTCGAGAAGTGTTGAGCGGCAATAATAAGCCAGTTAGCCATTTAGCCAGTTTGCCGGGCCTACTCGCAGAGACGGGACAGTTTAAGTACACACAAATATATATATGTACATACATATGTATATATTTATAAGCAAATATCAAAAATGCGGCAAGCGAGCAACCTTGACATTGAGCGCTGTCAGGTTGTGTGAAAGATGTGCAACCGTGTGGAAAGTAAAGCAAATATGTCAAGACTGCTCGACAAGCACATACTCTCTATATTCATTTTATATGTATTGTATTAATCTTCAAAAATATTTTTAATTTAATTTAATTTACTATCTCCATTTTGTTTTCTTTTCTGTGTCCCAACATTTCTTACATTCAAATTATTAACAATTCCCAATTCCATTAAGAGTCTCCATTACCGTTAACATGTGCGTGGCAAAATTGCAGCTTGATTTAAAAAAAAAAACAGCTGATTGGCTTATTTGTATTTGTCTTTGCAAAATGAATAACAAATTAATGAATTAAAATATTAAACAGTCCATAAACACTTTTTTAATTAAGACAATTGAAAAATTAAAAACGATTTTATTTTTAATTTGCTACCAATTTAATAAATTATGGCAAATAAATTACATTCAAATTACAATTATATTTAAAAATAAACACAAGCTTTTCATGAAATATCTTTGTGACATTTGCCATAATTTTCATAACATCAAAACGAAATTTGATAAATCAGGCAAATATCTTTATATACTGTAGACAATGTCAGACATTTTCATGAATCAGACTATAATACACACAATAGAGTTATATATACAACATTATAATATATGCAGGTGACCTATTACAACGGCATTGAAACAAGTATTCAACCCACAAAGTTGCTTTAATTTTATTTGATTAGTGTCAGCAAAACGTGTCGTTAACTTGAAAACGTCTTTGCAGCTGGCCAAAAGTGCACAAAATATTATGCAAAGCTTAACAATAAACGTTAAAAAAACAACGTTAGAAACGGTTAACGAAACAATGCCAAAACGGTCGAAATGAGTCATTTTGCTCATTGATTTGACTTGAACAAGTTTTTTATTTTTGTTCTGGTCCTAAACGCTAAAGCGATAAGATGAGCTCAGACTGAATAGCGCCCGATGCTGTCAGTGAACATAACAAACCAGCTGAAAGGTAATAATTGAGAATACTCCACTTGAAGATACCCTGCAACCTAATCTAAGACTTCTTAGATATATAAATATTTATGTGCCATAGCAGAATGGATAAATTTATTTAAATACCTTTTTTATGCTATCGGAAGTCGATTTATATCGATATCGCTGTGATCATAGCTGAATGGAATCAAGTAAGATACATAATATAAAGCTTGACTATCTATCAGAAGTCGTACACGTCCTAGATATATAAATAGTTTGAAATGCTATCCGAAATCGATTTATATCGATATACGAGAGGCATTAGTCTATGAGAATGTTCCACATTTAAAGTCTCTGTCTAACTTATAGTCTCAACAGACTGACAAATAGGCGGATGCTGATCAAGAATGTATATATTACTTATGGGGTGACATACTATTGCTCAACTTCATTATACCCTTTTGTACACATTTTCAATGGGTTTAGCTTATAAAAATATATTCATATATGAAATTGCAAACCCGTAGATCTGAAAAGTAAATAATAACAAACAGAGAGAAGCGCTCGAAGCTTTCGTTTGACTTGTGAATTATTTGTGCGTATTTATTATTAAATGTTGTATGCATGCGTGTGTGAGAGTGTGTGTATTTGTGTGTGTGTGTGTGTTTGTGTGTTGAATGTTATGCTTCACCTTTATTCCTCTTTTGTGTCCGCCTGCCTCTCCTATCTCCAATTCTGTGCTTCTGCGGCAAGCGTGTCTTCTAGCTGAAAATGCAGCTGTGATTTTTCACCACTTTCACATTCACAATATAAATATAGTAATAAGCATAAAATTGATGCGAATTCAGCATTTGATTATTTATTTTGTTGTTGTTTATTGTTTTCATTTGTTGTTGTTTATTTTGTTAAACCTTGTTTACTTGTGCTTCAAAATGCGCGCGAGCTTTTCAATATTTACTTATTGTTTTTGTTTTCTTTTTTTTTTAAGTTAACACATATTTTAAATGTAGAAGAAATCTAAAAATGTGTATTGCGAGATTTCCAATTTTAATTTAATATAAAAATATGCAGTTTAATTAATTTGCTTCACTCGTCTGAATTATCAATTTAAACTTATCAAGCGATCAAAAGTGCATATTAAATTTCACTTTGATTTCCAGCACAGGTACTTGCAACATACAACTCTCCATGCTGGAAAATGCATTTTCCATGCGACTTTTCACACACACACACACACACACAAACACTAAACGCTCGAGTCATAAGTCAAGACTTTCAATTAAGCGGCTTAAACTCGACAAAATCAAAGACAAATTGTGAAAAGATGCTTACGAAAGTATCTGTGTATCTGCGCATCCATGCTGTTATGTATGTATCTATGTGAGTATAGTAAAAGTGTAAAATTTACAAACAACAAAAAAAAAAACAAAAAACAACTTGCGCTTTCACAAAAAAAGATTGCAGTTTGCAAATCGATGATTTTAGCCAGATGAAAAAATCGAGCGACAAGTCGAGATGAATCTTTAGCATACTCCGAGTGTGTTTTTTCTGGGTGGGAACGCAGTTCCGGGTTGAATGACAGGGGTGATCTATGTATTGGATTTGGATATTGCCGATCGATTTAAAATAAATTAAAATACACGCACAGCTGCCCAAATACAATGGAAATGCTTGCTACAAATGTATGTATGTGTGTGTGTGTGTGTGTGTGAAAGTACGCAATACGTGCAACAGCAAAAACAACAACTATAAAAATCAAAGACTATTTCGAAATGGAAAATTGTCAACGCGCATTGAACTTGACGACAAAAGAAAGGCAAAAGAGAGGGCGCAAGAGAGAGAGAGAGAGAAAGAGAGAGGGAGACGGAACAGGCTGGCATGCCTCAATTTACAGTTAAGATGCAAAACTCGAATAAGACTTTCGGGCAGCGGAATGCGAACTGCGAAATGCACTTGCAGCGCCAACTTTATCAACAAGCGAAAAGGAAAAAAAAAAGTGAAGGGGTCTTTGCAGCAGCCGGGATCCGAGATGTCCGCATGTGTGTGTGTGTGTGTGTGAGTGTGTGTGTGAGTGTGTGTGTCTGTGGCTAAAATACATTGTCGTCTAGTACAGCGAGAGAGGGAGAGAGACGACGTCGGCTAGCCGGCGCATAGCGGTACTTTGAGTGGGCATGACGAGGAGCTAATGACTCGGCGCCTGAGCAGACAGACAGACAGACACACGACGACGACGACGACGACGACTGCGAGTCGCAGGAACTCGGCAATTTTTAGTTAGCCAAACGAATGCCAATTGGATTGCGGCTGCTGCGGTTTTTTTTTAGGCTAATATGGAGGGATGCTGGCATGTGAACTATTAGCGCTAGTTTTTGTTACTTTTTAAAATGAATGATTAGCGGTAATTTTTTGTGTAGGTATGCCTGCATAATATTATTAAATTCAATTGCACTATGCCATGTTTTTTCTTTTGTATTTGTTTTTCTTTCTATTTTATTTTTATAAATCTTGTTTTAATTAACTTTTTTTTTTTTAAATTTCATTTATTTTTTAACTTCTTTAATTTTTAACTTGTTTTTTTCGTATTGTAGTTTATATAATCTCACTGATTTTATAATGCTTTCTCAGCGTGGGCATATGTGAATTTACATTCTCGGCAGCATGATTGTGATTTTCTTACATTTGCTTAATCACTCAATTATTTATATGTATTTTGTTTGGCTGTAGTTTTGCTCGTTTCATTCACTCATTTAATGCGGATAATTAGCAGCAAAGCAGTACGCAGCAAATGTTACGCGAAGAAGAAACTCTCCGAAGACGGCGCGAACGGAACAAATTAATAACGCGCGCGTTGCGAACGCGCTACGTACCAAACTCAGACTGTGAACGGCCAGAAGCAACCAAAGCAGACGGCCAAGCGAGCGGGCAAGCAAACGCAAAGAGCAACAACAAAAAAAAAAACCAGACTCAGTGCAAAAGCAGCGCAGCGCCTGCTTAAGCGGCTTAGAAAAAAAAGCGGCCAAAAGCGCCAAGAGAGAGAGAGAATGAGAGAGCGAGCGCAGAGAGCAGTTGCAAGTAAAAGAGTAAAGACGAAGCAATAGCTGCTGCAGCTCCATCGCTCGCTCAGCTGTTGCAAAGTTTGCAGATGACCAATTGAAGTGGTACACATACAAGGTGTCCACATATACAGGGTGTCGCCGCGATCAGTTGCGCAACAGAAAAAGCTTTCATTGCTCCTACGAAAAGTAAACCGAGAAAATGTGAAAGCTTAACACTTGATTTATGTCAACCTTCAATTTTAGCCTCAAATGTAAAATTTTAAAAGATAAATGTAATGTTGATCTATTATGGAGGTGTGTGCACCGCGACCTAATAGATCTATTGTGCCCCTTCTAGGCTTATAGCTCCTCCATCAACTCCAGCTCCTACTCAAATGCTAGAATCTTCATGGGATTGAGAGCTTCTATGTCCTTAGGATGCTACATCCTTTTCTAGTAAAGGCGACACATTTTGCTAGGATTTGCATTGAGGATTCCGCCTCGCTTTCACAGAATCTGCAGAGTTCGCTCCTACATATGCCTAGTTTGGCTAGGTGACTTCTTAGTCTACAATGTCCCGTCCGGAGACCGGAGAGTATCCTAAGTTTGTTCTTACCCATAATTATTACATGCTTAAATCGCTTTTGATTATAGCCACCCAGAACACATTTGGCTTGTCGGAGTACTATTGTCTCTGCCCATCTCCGCTGTCTCCTCTGTCTTTCATAATTTCTAAGTTCCCGCCGTATTGTGTGTCTTCCTACGCCACAAAACGGTTCTGGTCCTGTTAGGGGCCTCTCTGCCCCCATTCTTGCTTGCCAATCGGTTGCTTCGTTCGTTGTCGATCTGAAAAAAGGAACATTTTATAAATTTAAAAATTATAACGCTTCGAAATAATCCAACTGATTTTCCTTTCCATTCCTTTTTTGATTGCATTTTACTTTCCTATTGAAACTTTATTTCTTGCATTTTGTGCTGGTTTTCCTGGAAAGAATAATACATATAATGTAAATGCATTTATTTTTTTTTGAGAAATATTATAAAATCGATCCTTTTATTATTTACTTTTCATTTTTAGTCGACTTACGACCATTTTATTTTATTTTTTGTCAGAGAGAACGAAATGATAACGAAACAATGGACTTGGGACTAGAGTTCATACGATAGAGCAGGCAATCAACATTGTCTCCACTTACCATTGGTTTTAGCCGGCATGATGGTCGTAAGCGTTGAGACCTCCTCTGTGCGCTAAGCTCGATAATATTGTCCTCCCTCCTTTTCTTTCTTATATTAACCTCCCTGTTTTAATCACCATCCACACGCAATACAACGGGACAAATATGGCTGGTGGACAACCGTTTAACATACCGTTGGTTTTACAACATCTAGGCTTCCTATTGGTTGAAATGGCACATTAGAGAAGAAAGATCCTCAGGTATTTACTCAGTAGATTAAACGCATTCCATTGTGATTCACTAAGTCTGTACTGTTAAGCCAGTTAATACTTCTACGCAAATATATATGTGCACACATATGCCAAACCAATAATTTTAAGAAAGGAAATACGGTAAACTCGTTCGCACACAAATCTTGTGTTCTCTTTGAATATTGACGCTGGGCAAACGTGGCGGTTTGCCGATATAGCTGTGACCTTATACGATATATCGATAAGATGAGAGTAAAACGAATCGAAGTAAGCTATTACTATTCAGTTCTTATATCGAGTATAAATAGAATGTGATTAGTGCTTACATTGAATAGGTAACAGATTATTTGTATAGTTTTCAAAAAGCACGACCGATATTTTTGATTGAACATAGCGCCAACAATATCGGTTCTATACCGATGTTTTTATAGGAATAATATCGGCACAGCTGATTACCTTTCAGCTGATTTGAGTTAGTTGTTATTTATACAATTTGTTTTGGTCCACCGACGAAATGGCCGAGCGAAATTGCTTGTTCTGTGATATTGCCAGTGGCAAAACGAAGACAATCATTGAGCTAGACACGAATGAATTCACAATATTCAAAGATATACGTCCGGCAGCAAAACATCATTATCTAATTGTGCCAAAGCAACATTACGATAGTCTAAAGGTCCTCAACGAATCGCACGAGAAAATGAGTTCGTAGATTACAGATATCAGTCTGTATATTTTTTAACTTTGTCTTATCTATTTCATAGTCCTAGCGATGCAGGAAAGCCTGAAGAGCTTTTTTGAATCGAAAGGGATTAGCACAACGGATGCCCTCTTTGGATTCCACTTTCCGCCCTTCATCTCCGTAAAGCATCTGCACATGCACGGAATGGCGCCCCACTCCGAGATGAGTTTCCTTTCCCGGATGATTTTCAAACCAGAAACTGCTTGGTTTAAGACTGTATGTGCTCCATTCCATGATTTATTTTTATCCTGTTCACTTGCATAGAGTATTTGAAGTGAAAACTGACAACTCCGTTTCCGATAGTACAGTCCAACTTCCCTATAATACATTTTAAATTCAGTGAAGGAAAATAATTACTCATTTTTGTTCTTTTCCCTTTTATAGACCAGTGAGGCTATCGCTCACTTGAAGAAGAAGAAGCTAAATTAGATCTGGATCGATGTATGCAATATAGAAAAGTGCCTAAAGATTCGTCAAATGAGGGTTCTGCCAAATGATAAAATAATTTAACAATGATGCAAATCAACATAAATTTATCATCTATATTTGAGTACTTTACTTTCGGCTTAATGTGATAAGTTGCGTAAATCCTTATAATTCCAAAAAAAATGCACTAAATCCCTATTAAAAGTAAGCAATATTATTATTTAAGCTACCAATTCGTGTATATGCTATTGAAATTACGGTTTTACAAATCGCAAATAAATCATTCAAACGTATTTATAACATTTCGACTCTTTTTGGTAATTTGCCGGGCAGGAATATATTTAATGTCGATTAGCCTTGTAATTTAGTTTGTTTCTTTCTTTTTAATGGGAATTCCCGGAGTTCTAATAATAATGTAATAATAAATCATACTTATTTGATTATTTTATTTTCGCTTTAATGTACTAGTTAAAAAAAATTATGGCTATCCATTTTAAATATAAATAAAGTTTTCAATTTACGATTTTACAAATTGTACTAATAATAAAATATTATTTTCATGTTTTTTAAGCTTATCAATCTAAGTATTATGGATTTAATATTGATAACTATAAATAATAAAACATTTCTATTTGATTAATAGATTTTCTGTATTATGTGATAATCTACGTAATCTCTACAATTCCAACAAATTAAAATATCAACCCTATTGAATATTAAAAATAATTATTTAATTACTAATATAATAATTATTATTTAATTACTAATATAAGACTTTACAAATCGTAATTATATTTATAACTTTTCCTCTATTTTAGTTACTTGTCAACCAACCCTATTAAATCTTAATAATAATAATAAGTGTTTAATTTAACAAATAAATCAGTCAAAAATCTTAATAACTATTCGTCAATCAATCTGATTGTCTTTTTTAATCATATCTGGAAATATCGTCCTCGATTTTTATGGTTTAATAATAATAAGAATAATACAAATACAAATCAATAATAAATCTTTTCTATTTGAATATTTTATTTGATAAATCCAAAAATTAAAAAATAAAAATAAAGAAACCATCCCTAATAAATATTAATAATAATAATTACTATTTAAATTTACGATTTTACAAATCTTTTAAATAAATCAGTCAAACGTATTAATAACTTTTCGTATTTTTTGCTTGCTTGTCAATCAATCAATCAATTTCAGCCTTCTTAAATAGTTTCTTCGTTTTTAATGGGGGACATTTCGGCAGCCATTTCTGCAGTGTGGCTGTGCATGTGCCGCTTGAGGTAGGAGCTCCTCGAGAATGACATGCCACAGATGACGCATTTAAATGGACGATCGCCCGCATGGGAACGAATGTGTCGCTGCAGAGCTCCTGGCTGGGCATATGCCGCATGGCAAAGATTACATTTGTGCGGACGTTCCCCGGTGTGGATGCGCTTGTGGACCGTCAGATTGCCAGCACTGGCAAAGGATCGGGGGCACTCGTGGCACTTGAAGGGCCTCTCGCCGGTGTGGGTGCGTATGTGTTCGTTGAGGCGACCTCGCTGAGTGAAGGCCTTGACACAATGGGGGCACTTGTAGGGACGTTCGCCAGTGTGGGCCCGCAGATGGTCCGCCAGATTGCCGGGATTGAGGAATGCTTTCGAGCACTGTGGACATTTGTGTTCCCGTTTCCGGGCATGGAATCGCTCGTGGACGCCGAGTTTTTTGAGACTTGTGAATTCCTTGCCGCAGGTGGAGCAGAAATGTGGCATGGAATCGGAGCTCCTTTCCAGATCGCTGTTCGTTTCGAACTGAACGTCGCACTCGATGAAACTGTTATATTTGGCCAGCTGTTGGAAGGGTGGAAGCGAGTCGTGATGATTCCATGATGATTGCGATGCATTTGATTGTGTTTCCACTTTTGCTTGGAATTCATCATCCTGTGGACGTTCCCCTTCTTCCCCTTTGGTCACATTCTTTGCCAATTCGGTCAGCTGCCAATCGGCTGTTTCCAGCATTTCCTTGGCGCACAACTGCTGCCAAAAATACAAATGGCTCTGTTCGCATTTCTGCTTAAAGCGAAAACAGTTTTCCACATCGCCAACGCAGGCCGAGCACATTTGCTGTGGCAGCGGATCGTTGCGATTGACTTCACAACTTGTGCACTCGCTTATCATCTCCGCCAAACTCGGGCAGCCAGTCTGCTGTGATTGAGGGGTGAATATGTCCACCAGATTCGCTGTGGCGTCTCGACAAACGCGGCAAATCTTCTCCATGCCTAGATGTCAGCTCTTTGCGTTTTGTAAACAAATGAATTATTCAAAGGCTGCCTATATTTGGGCTAATGCAGTATTTTTTGGCATTTTTCGCTATACTTGCGCTGACCACATTGCACCAAGAGATGTTTTATAAAATACCAAAAACACTTACATCGACTTTATTTTTTATTTAAAAAAGAAAAAAAAACAGTGAAAATATATTAAGAAAATTTAATATCAAGCTCAAATAAAAAAATATGAATTACTTATAAGATTTCTGGAGGTATTTAAATGCACTATGTTGATAAAAACGAATATTAAGGTTATTTGATTGAATGTACTAAATAGTATATTATATTTTTGTGTTTAGTTTAATTTGTGTTTTGGTTAATTATTTTTATTTATTTCTTAACTACTTATCGTCGTTTAATTATTAATTATTTGTATGTTCGATAGTTACTTATCGATATAGCGAAATATCGTTTAAGGAATCAGAAAAAAAAAGAAAAAAGGAGCATCGAAAGTATCGATATAATATCAACAATTCCCGAGTCGACTTCAGCTGTGTGCGCTGCCTCTGCTCGTTATATTCGTATTCGTATTCGTATGTTTGCGTCTGTGCCTGCATTTGCCTGTGTGTGCGTATGTGTGTGTTGCGCGTGTGTGCGTGTGTGTATGTGCAAAATCAGTGTCTTTGAAAAAGAAAGAAGAAAAAACACCGAAAACAGAAAACTCATCAAAGGCGCTCCAACAACAAAGTTCCTATATAAATATATAATTTTTTTATTTGTTGCTACACAATACGTGGTCGTGTTAAGCGTAAAAGTGGCCAAAATTCGGCGAAAACAGCAGCGCAAGTGTGATAAAAACAGTGTGCCACAGCCTCAGTCTGCAAAACGAACGAAAACAAAAGAGAACAGTGTTGATAGCACCACAAGCATTCTAAGTACTGGCAGCGGCAGCGCCAGCAGCAGCAGCAGCAACACCACCACCACCGCCGCCGCCAACAGCGCAGCCAACAACAACAACAAACGGTGCCGGGCAGCGGCTGACTTTGTGCCTGGAAGCCGTATTCTACTACCAACAACAAGAGCAGCAGCAGCAGCGGCGTCAGCAGCAGCGACAACAACAACAACAACAAAACCAGCTGCCGGCGAAACTGTTGCTAGTGTTGGTCGGGGCGTCGGCGGCGGCGGTGGCGGTGTGGGGCAGCTAACAAAGGAGCCGCCGCTGAATGCCAAGCAACTATCCGTCTCTGTCTGTTTGCACACCGTGCACAAGCTAGCTGCTGACCTTCACGTCGACGCCAACGCCGACGCCAACTGCGACGCCGAGGTAATGTCAGAAACGGGCTGCCGACATTATCAGAGTTATGTGAAGGAGCACAGTTATGACACATTTCGGGTGATCGACGCCTACTTCGCTGCCTGCGTCAACAGAGATGCGCGCGAGAAAAAGGTGAGCAGCTAATAGATATTATTATTACTATTATTATTATTTATTATTATTGCTATTATTATTATTACTATTATTATTTTTATTATTATTATTACTGTTATTACTTTTGTTATTATTAATCATTTTAATATTATCATTATTAATAGGCCATTCACTGCAACTGCTTCGAGTGTGGCAGCTATGGCATCCAGTTGTACGCCTGCTTGCACTGCATCTATTTTGGCTGTCGTGGGGCACACATTACCAGCCATTTGCGTGGCAAGAAGCACAACGTGGCCTTGGAGCTGTCCCATGGCACGCTTTACTGTTATGCTTGTCGGGATTTCATCTACGATAATCGGAGTAGGGATTATGCGTTAATCAATCGCAAACTGGAGGCGAAGGATCTGCAGAAGAGTCTCGGCTGGCAGCCTTGGATTCCCACACCCAAGGAGACCAATCTTCTCCTGGCCAATGCCCGAAGGCGGCTCGTGCGACCCAATGTGACAATTGGACTACGTGGTCTGCTCAATCTGGGCGCCACGTGCTTCATGAACTGCATTGTCCAGGTGAGCAAAGATCCCAAGATTCTCTCAAAAAAACTAGCAAAATGGAGTTTTTGGCAATAATTCATATCCAGTTGTGGATCTGATATTGTTTAAATTATTTTTTATTAATCGTCTTCTGTTTCTATAAACAAATCATTCTATTGATTACACTAGACAATAAATTACAGTTGTTTATTACACCAGGCAACCAAACACATTTTCTACTTATAATTGAATTCAAGTTTCCGCAAGTTAAATTTCTGTATTTACAAAAAAAATAAAGATTTGGTTAAAAATTCTTTATTTTATATTTAATGTTTTTTTTTTTAGGTATTTGACTTCTGTTTTAAATTCTATTGATTACTCTAGACAACAAAGAGCACCTTTTTTTACACTAGGCAACAGAATACATTATCTAATAATATTTAATTGTAGATTCTGTAGGTTATAATTTTGTATAAATATCAAAGAAATTATACTTAAATTTAAATTTTTGTATCCATCTACAGGGTATTTGATATTCTATAAAATATTGTGTTACATTTAATTACATAGTTCACACACAAATTAGAAAGATACAAAAAAAACATAAAATTATATATACAAACGAAATATAAAGAAATTTTTTTTGCATTTAAATCAACAATAATAATTTAATAATCAACATGAAAGGAATAAATAAAAATGCAATTCTTATTATAATAAGAAATAAAATTACAAGTCTTATATTTAAATAACAGTAGTAATAATAATAGACATAAAAATAGTCAAAATTAACAAATAAATAAAAATGCAATTTTATTATTAATTAATTATTATTATTAATTAATCGTATGCATTTTTCTAGGCACTGGTGCACACTCCACTGCTGAGCGACTATTTCATGTCGGATCGTCACGACTGTGGCAGCAAGTTGACCCACAAGTGTCTCGTCTGCGAGGTGTCGCGCCTCTTCCAGGTGAGGACATGCGCAGTTGCCACGCGTGGCAAGCACCCAACTTAATCGATGCTATTTTTTTCACGCAGGAGTTTTATTCGGGCTCGCGTTCGCCATTGTCGCTGCACCGTTTGCTGCATTTAATATGGAATCATGCGAAGCATTTGGCCGGCTACGAGCAGCAGGATGCGCACGAGTTCTTCATTGCAACGCTGGATGTGCTGCATCGTCATTGCGTGAAGGCCAAGTCGGAGAGGGAGCACGAGAGCAAGAGCAACAGTGCCAGCAGTGGCACCGGCGGCGGCGGCAACAATTCCAGTTCGAGTTCATCGAGTGCGAATGCGAATGCAACGCATTGTTATGGCCAGTGCAACTGCATCATCGATCAAATCTTTACGGGCATGCTGCAGAGTGATGTGGTGTGCCAGGCGTGCAACGGCGTCTCGACCACATTCGATCCCTTTTGGGACATCTCACTCGATCTCGGCGAGACAACGACGCACGGCGGCGTCACGCCAAAAACCCTCATCGATTGCCTCGAGCGATACACTCGCGCCGAGCATCTCGGCTCGGCGGCCAAAATCAAATGCTCCACCTGCAAATCGTATCAGGAGTCGACCAAACAGTTCAGTCTCCGCACTCTGCCCAGCGTCGTCTCCTTCCACCTGAAGCGATTCGAGCACTCGGCCCTGATTGATCGAAAGATCTCCTCATTCATTCAGTTCCCCGTCGAATTCGATATGACTCCGTTTATGTCCGAGAAGAAAAATGCCTACGGAGATTTTCGCTTCTCTTTGTACGCGGTTGTCAATCATGTGGGAACGATTGACACGGGACATTATACGGCATTTGTGCGGCACCAGAAGGACACGTGGGTGAAGTGCGATGATCATGTGATAACGATGGCATCGCTCAACCAGGTCCTCGAAAGCGAGGGGTGAGTTCGACGAAAAACCAAAAAAATCAATAAATCACATTTGCATATTAAATTTAACTTCCTTTTCTATTTTCAGTTATTTATTATTCTATCATAAAAATATACTGGAATACGAGTGAGTTTAGAGAGGCAAGGAAGGAGAGACAGAAATGTAGCATCCACAGAGACTGGTATCCTCCACCCACAGACACACACACACACATACAAACACACGCACACACACACACACCTAGAAACGCAGACAAGGCTTGCAACAAATCTTAAACTTAAACTTAAACTTAATTAATGAAAACAAAAAACAAAAACCATATTGTTCTAAGTATTTCCAGCACATAATGCTAAAAACTAAACGAATGCTAAAAACAACAACAACAAAAAATGCTTATGTATGTAAATCAAGAAAAAATCAAGAAAATCCAAGATGCATGCAACCAACAAATGTGAAGCATCGACAAAAAAAAATCAACAATTTTGCTCTTACTCATGAAAAACTGAAAAAACAAACAAAATCGAAAAACTTACTGATAAAATCGACATCGTCGTCGAAGAGCAGCTATTATGTTTTGTGTACCTATAAAAAGCGGCGGCATTAATTCCTTTTCTTATTGTTTATCAATTTCGCAAACGCAAAAAACGAGAACAGTAAAAAAAATAATAAAAAATTTATTTATACCACTTGGGCTCGTCCGGGAATTGAACCCGGGACCTCTCGCACCCGAAGCGAGAATCATACCCCTAGACCAACGAGCCGGTTGAAGGTGGATCGCCATATTGTATATTTCACATTGCTGACTGTAACGTTTTGGGTGTATATTGGGTAGTGCATGCAACACGTGTCAGACAGAGATGTCCATAGGGTACTTGCGTGTTTGTGTCTTTGATAAATTCATAGATTACTGCAGTTTTTAGCAAAGACACCAACCGATGTTGCAAGTTCTGTTATTTTCAAATTTGTAATGTAGACAAGTGCTAATTTCTCTTTTAATTTAAATATACTTATTTGGCATATATTGTTGACATTCATTTGGTCAAGAGACCCTAAATCTATTTAACCAAATAAGGTTTTACTCAGTGGAAGTCAACTTGTCAAGAATCAAAATAGTTCAGAGTATGATAGGGTTGCCACCCCTGCAAAAGGTTTGTATAATTGGATTAAAGCCGAGTAATGTAAAATTTCTATTTAAACTAATTAGAAAGTAGAAGCTGAAGTAATTATGGAAGTAGAGAAATTTAAAGCTAACAATGGGAGTAAAAATAAAATACTAAATTGATGTTGTGGATTGTATCTGTATATGTATTTTACCTCAAACAGTTGATTTTAAGCAGTATGCAAATTTATTATCGTGTGCAAAGAAAATAAATTAGAAACAATTTGAGAAAATAAAAATGCCTAATTTTTTTTAACAATAATATTATTATCTGCGAGACAAAAATATTAAATGGCATTTAAAAAAAATTATTGACTCCTTTTTTCATCTAAACACATGGGATAAGGGATATTAATAAGAATCAAATATATTATGCAAACTGGTCACACTAAATTCAAATTATACATATATATTTATGTATATTATACATATATGTATATATGTGATATATAAGCTGCCAGGCTTATTGTCTTCCAACTAGAATGGCCACACTTCCCAGCACTGTCAGTTGCAAGCAAGGCAAAGTCGGCGATCGGCTGGCTTCGAAGCGAGTTGCAATTGGAAAATGGATGCCAAAAGAGATTATAAATCGAAGAAATATTTGCGGCAATTGTCCATCAATAAAAATATGAGCGACGGACGCATGGAAGGCTTGGAAGGCTGCATCTGCAATCGCAAACGGGGAATGATTTTCTGCAAATATTGCCAGAAATCGTTCATGGGACGCATTGCTGAACGCTGCGCGGCGCATCCAGAAGTAAAATAATGAATTAAAAATATAATCTAGATTTAACAACATTTTTATTTATCAGGTTGCCTATTTGATGGATGCGCGCAATTGCGCTTTCTGTGGAGCCGCTGGCAAGGATTTGCGAATGACGGATCCTACTTAAAATCGATAGTGATGTCGTTGACGACACAATCAATACACATAAATTGCAAACAATTGTGTAAAATCAATTTAAACATTTTGACACATACAAATAAATACATTAGTGTGTATCAATTACACACACTCATAAATAAATACAAAAACAAACACATCAACAATTTTAATCCAACCCATACAAATCAGGAGAAATAAACAAATATGAAAAACTGATAAGAGCCGACGTCAAATAACAGCTATTTTTGCGTATGTATTTGTAGATTTTGCTGCGTCTGCATATTCCCACTATTCTTTCAGCGTTGCAGACAGCCGCTTAGCACCGTTATTTCAAGTGGTGCCAACTTGTCTTTTTTCCAATAAGCGAAGAAAATGTAATTTTCGATTGCTCTTTAATAAAAACATAAAATAAACTACAAACTAATGTTAAAACTAATGTGTATAATGTTATTGTTAACATTAAAAATACAAATAAAAATATTTATATTGGACTTTCACTTTGCGTATCGATAACATATAAAACAAGCTGTTTACGTTTTAAGAAGTTTGTAAATACTGACGATATGCACACAAACACAAATTAATGTTTGTGTATGTGTGTGTGTATGTGTGTGCGTGTATAGTTGAAAATTTGAGACAAATCAGGTGTTTTTGGTATTAAATGTCAAAATGACTTGCTGATTTTGAGCTATGCACGATTCTAGAGAATTTCATTAGTCGACAGCAAAAAGCAGTCAGTCAAGGCACAAAAAAAAAAATAGAAAAGAAAAATGGGTAACTATAAACATAATAATCAGATAAAAAAAAATATTTATAAACACATGTTTTCCACTCGATAGCTCCATATAAATATCTCCGCGTAGCTGCAAATAAAGACGTCGATCAGAATAATAACGAAAATGTGAGCTGGAGGGATGGCAAACTGAAGTTTGAGGTTCCCGCAGACTATAAATACGAGGTGGAAGAATGCATCTGTTATCGCCCCAAGAAGGGATACGAATGCACGCGTTGCCATCTTTACATCTGTGGACGCATCTGTGAAGTCTGCCAAGTGCATCCAAATGTGAGTGTTGATTAATTGATTAACTGTGATTAACTGCATTAACATTATTTAAGGAAACCTTTCTGATGGACTTTCGCTGCTGTCCTTTTTGCAAAGCGCCCACAACGGACATCAAACCATCCCAGTTGAGTCTGGAAGAAATTCACAAGATGGAAGATAGCATTTTGCCGGATAATGATGATGATTTTAACTGATTTTGATAGTCGGTAATGAGTTAATTCAATATTAGATGTATATTCAATTTTAACACTTACCAATTTGAGTCTGGACGAGAATTGCCAAATGTAAGATGGCATTTTAATAATCAGTATTGAATAATTTACATAACATATGTATTAGTCACAACATAATATAAATAACAATGTTCTCTGCCTGCAAAATATATAAAATTATATATATAATTACATATCAATTGTACATCTATTCAATATTAACAATTTTTTGATGTTCCTGTTTGACTTAAATAACAATGATATCTGGAGGAATTTTTGGATGATTTCGACTGATTGGCTGATTTCGATAGTCAGCAATGAATTATTTACGGATGTATATATTATTCACGAATTAATTACATTATCAGATGTATATATGTTTAATGATTAAGTTTAAGTGGCCTGAAAGTTATCTGAGATGATTATGAACTGATCTTGTATTGTAAAGAATTAATTGCGTAACAGATGCGTTAGTCTAACATTTTTGTAATTTTCAAGTTTAAACTAAATCTCGATGTGCTCTGCGAACACTCTCTATATAAGGCAGCTAATTGCATATCAGATGTGCATCTGTTTATTATTCACATTTTTATATTGTTAAGCTTAGCATAAATAACAATGTTCCAATTGCCAACAATCTCTGCATAATGCTGCTAACAGTCTCTCCATCAACTATGCAACATGGCCTAAATCAATAATAGACATATACTTGCCCCACCCTCTGCTCCTGGCATTTATGAAGAGCTCAATGTCGTCGTCAGCTTGTAAAGAAGTTGCACGTAAGCTGGCAAAAAAACGAGACAAGGCGCCTAAGTAGCAGCTTGACACAATGCACTCTGCGCTTGCAGCGTGGGGCATGTGGCATATGTGTCTGTTGGCAACCGTGACTCAGCATCTAGGGAGTAAAGAAGTGTTTTTACCGCTGCAGCAATTTAAATTCCTACTCTTTTTTTTTTGCAGTGCGAGAAAAGAAGCAAAGGTGTCTCTTGCACCCAATTTGTGGAACAGCTTAGGCTGCTGCCGCCCACAGAGTGCACAGATGTTGCAAGTGTCTGTCCCCTCGCTAAAAGCTCAATAAGCTGCAACATCAGAGGAACTGTGGAAAGATAATCTTATAGACGGCCATCATCATAATGGGCAACCACACAAATTCATGCCACTGATAACAATTCAATCACTTACAAGTTCAAATTGCCACACAATGCAACCCAAGTGAGTTCAACTCCTGCAACCTCTGCAAAGTATTTATTCATGCAACTCAATCTCTGCTGGATATTTTGCGTCTCGGTGGCAAACATTTTAGATGGCAGCTGCTTGAATTTATTTTTGCCTAAGTTTTCACTTGACTCAACACAGCTTGCACAGCTTTTCAATGGAATTCCCTCCCCCTTCTCCCTCCTCCCTGCTTCCAACAACGGCTGCAATTGAGGCCTTTGGGTGTATTTTACTTGGCCAACTTTTTATTTACGTTTGCTTACAACTAACTAACTAAGTTAGTAGTAGTGTTTACACTCAGAACAAATTTTTAAATTTTATTAATTCGCCCAAAGCATTAGAAAACTTTTCAATTTTTTTAAATTAATTTCTTAATACGAAAAAAATGCAAGCATTTAAAATGGTTTGCCTTAAAACTACAATACAAAAAATATGGGGATTTTTCTATTTTTGTTAAATAATTTCTAATGTTAAGAAAATTTTTAAGAAAATGGAAAAAAATATGCCAACTTTTAGAATAAATCCTTTCTAAAATTCAGAACAAAGTATGCCAGATTATAGAGTGCCTTAGATTGAGAATGTTTTTTTTTTTTTAATTAAATCGTACGAATTTAAAAATGTACACAAAACAACACCCTGTAAATTAGAAATATTATTTCAACATTTTAGAAATTTCTGTCTAGAATTTACAAATGCAAATCTAGGGTTTTTAGAAATCATAAATGTTATAAATTTATTTTCTAAATAAGACTTTTATTAAGTACGATTTTTTTATTTTTGAGTGTAGTAAGTACTTCTTGCAACTATTTTAAATATTTAATAAAAGTAATTACATTTTTTTTTATGGTGCACTTTATTTACTTGTACTTGCAACAAACTCAGAAATTATGTTTAAGTGCTTCTTGCATGTGTTTGCTTTGTGTCAAAAAATTATTAATATGATTTAATTTTACAGTTGCATGCAACTGCTTTAAATATTTGATAAAAGTAATTCAGTCACTAAATAAATTGTTAAGTTGCATGTTTTTTTTTTTTAGTTCTGCACTTGTATTCTGCACCCCCACATTCCCTTATTCCTTTGCCAGAGCTTGTTTCCCTTGACAACAGCCTCGGGGCACTTTTGAGTGAGTTGCACAATTTGCTTTCATGCTGATTTTATTTTATTTCACAAGTTGCCTGGCAACCAAATGCGACTTCGTCCATCCACTCTTCAAGTTTTTTTATTTTTGGGCTTGTGGCTGGCCGACAACTTAACCAAGTATTAGCCCTATTAAAGAGACGTTCGTTTGCCAAGGCAAATGCTGTTGAGAATTTTCCAATTAGTGCGGCTATTTGGAGTCGCTCATCCAAACCTCTACACCGCCCCCTACTCTGCCTCCCTTGCAACATTGGGCAGTGCATTGAGTGTGGCATAATCTTGGCAATTAGTTTGGAAGTCGCTGTTGTTCGCTTGATTGTCGCCGTTGCTGCTGCTCTTGTAAATTATGCAATTGCTTAAAATATTCATGAAAAGTTCCATGGCCAGTTGCAACAGTTGCCCCCAAACTGCTCGATGCAACCCCGTTGCTCTTTGTATCCTCTCTGTTTGTGCCGGTTGAAAAATGAATGTTGTTGTCCTTAAAGTGCCCGGGCCATTGTCAATGCGCCGTTCATTGTTGCCCCTCCTCTGCCTGCAACCTTACAGCACTTGGGTGCCACTTGGCGTCGCCCGTTCCATTATTGAAGTGTGCACTTCCGCTAAATGGTATTTGGGGCAAGCACATAAGCTGAAGAAAGAGCAGACACCAGATAGCAGATAGCTGATAGCACATAGCTTATTCCCCGCTTCCTTTCCACGAATTCTTAACCGTTGTGTCAAACACAAAGGATTGAGGAGGAGGTGGATCAGAGGCATGCGGGCGGTGATCTAATTACATTGTTGCACATTGCTAGGCCTTGATTTGTTTTCAAGCATAGCTATTACTAAAATCTATGTACAGTAAAAACATTGCAGCAGTGAAGTTCTGCACATATTTGTACGCTGAAAAGAAGCGTCCGCCTAAGGGTTAAGGAATGGGGCAGTCTCAATTTATAAGCTGAATTAATATATTTATATAATATATTAAGATTTTTCCCTTAAAACTAAGGGATATTTTTTTTGCTTCAATTAATTTGAAGCGATTTAAATATTAAATTCAAATTAAAACAGAATGTGGGGCACTCGACTGGTTGGAGTGTCGGTTGGAGTTCTGTAATTGAATTCATGCCACACAGGGCTTCTGTGGCACGTGCTGCACACAATTGGTAGTTGTGTTGAATCTACTCCATCTGGCAAGCTGGACAGACGGCATATTTTTCTACAGTTTCTGCTTCGTTAGCTTTATTTAAATTGTACCACAACAAGGATTCTTCTTCTTCTCTTGGCTTCACTTGGGGGAAATCCTGGCGCCACCTGGCGGCACATTGCTAGACTAATTTTTGCAAATTTGATTGAATTTGATTAAACAGGAATGTAATTAAATTTTATATTAATAAGCTTAAACAAAAATTGTTTGGATTCATTGAGTGGTGACTTCAGGCAAACATATCTTTAAAAACCAAAAGGGTTACATACAACAGCTCAATTATCGACCGATTTTGTATATAGAATAGATGGCTACTTAAATTTTCTCAAAAGTTATTAATTTTTATTAAATATTACAAAACTTATATTTGATCATTTTTTACAAGAACTCAATACTTGACCGATAGTTTCCATCATAGCTATATAATATATTAATTCGATCTGAAACTATTTCAAACTACATGCAATTAAATCAATCCTTGGTCACATGAGATGCATTCTGATCATCGTAATTTTCGATGTTCAACAAGCCGCCAGTCAAGTTCAGCAAATGATTTTAAATTGGCACCTTGTTTCATCCCCACGATTTGGGTTTGGGCTGCTGTTTTTCCATTTTTAAGATATTTCAGCAATTTGAACCACTTTTGTTGAATTTTTTCTGAGAATCCAATCAGAGGCTTCGCCACGAATTCCTTTTGCCTTGGGTGGACGGACGGATGCTTCAATCATTGCAGAAAGCTGTTGGTTCACTGGGCTTAAAGCAGCTGTCCGTCGACTGTTTCTAGGTGTACTTAAGACCCACTCGAATCCTGGTTTTGTCGTGTCATAGACTTTCAAACTCTCCGTCAGCCTATTTTCCATCTGAAGCAGCTTTAACACGCTTTCAACTAAAGTGTTGTAAAGAAAAGTTTGTTTTTCCGCTTTCTTATTGAATTGTGTGCAAAAACCGTCAAGCAATATGTGGAAAATGTAAAACTCAATAAAAAGTCAGGTAATTTTATGCTGAAGTTTCTGCGAGCATCAAAGAAAAACAACAATACAATAAAATATCGCATATTCAATTGTGAAAAAAGGAATAACTAAAAAGCGTTTCAGTTTTGGGAATCAATAGGTGGATTTTTATTTTGAATAAAATGTAACAATTACAAAAATGAAAAGTGAAAAATTGTAATTGATGCAGTTTAAGGTGGAAAAGTTGTCTTTGTTCATTTTATTGGCTTTGTGCAGCGCTTAATAAACAACTGAGGCGAAATGTGCAGCCATTTGGTGAGCGCTAAAATTTAAATATGATTAAAATTTTAATTGATTTGGTGTCTAATGTGACTTACTCCATCTGGAACCCACAATTACGGGGCATACCGAGTGCAGAGATCGAGGGTCCGGTGTGCCATCATCGAATAGATTATACCAAAAGAGACTGTTGCCTTTTTGGGGCGGAACTGCAACTTTAATGTCGGGGAATACGGTGGCGCCACCTAGCGGCACATCGCTAGTCTATGAAACATTGATAGTTTTTATAGATTTGAATCATATTTGTTCACTTACATAGAATATTAAACTAGCCACGCGATCTCCAAGCTCTCCAAGATCCTCATGCTGCAAACGATCCCCATATATATAGTCGTAATGTGGCTTAAAGTAGCCGCCAATGCCGTAGTTAGCCACCTGCAACGAGCGAAATTCTTCTAGATCGAAACCGGTTATATCCGTAATGCGTTGATTGATCCTCTCCATGAACGGTGTCTTCTCAACCAGCCAGTTAACACGTGCCACAATATCGGTAACCTTGGTTTGATTCCACTTGAAGCCATTTGCGTAGCCGTTTTCCATATCTGTTGATTGTCGCTTCATTTCCTCGATTTCGCTATCGGAGATCACATTGTGATACATCACTATATACGGATCTTGACTGATTTCCTCCAGCTTAAGTGGTGCAAGTCGTAGAAATGGCGTTGTCGTAAAGTTATAACGACAACTGAGATTGTGGCGCTTGGGAAAATATCCTCGACACCCCAAATATTCGGGTGTGGCAATTGGCTGCAACGATTGCAGTTCCATAAACAATTGCTCATCGTCTTGTTGAGTCAGTGCGTCCACATAGCTATCCATTTCAGTTGAATTGAGTGTTTCGAATATGTCATCGACTCTAGCAAGAGCCTCTTCTTGACTCAGTCCTGCTTGAAGTATTTGCAAAGCTGGAAAATTGAAAATGGTTTAGGTTCCGATTGTGAAAATAATAATATTCCAGTATTTTTCTAAAGTTGTTTACAATATTCGGTTATGTTTGATTTCTACGAAACTACGGTTCGTAATTGTACAATACAGACTTTTGAAAAATTTAATTACTTGTTTTTTAAAAAGATTGTTTTTCTAAAAATTATTGCTTTGGTTTTTGATTTTTAGAAATGTTTTAAAAAACATTGCCATATTTTTTGGATTGCCAAATTAGTGCAAGTTTTTTAAATTTTTAGAAATGACTTAAATAGATAATAGAAAAGCGTTAAATTTTTGAAGACAGACACCTTCAAGCGGAATTTAAGTTAAAAAGAAATGTTGAATTTAGGTTCAATTTCCGATTTCGAATTTTAATCGGTTAAAATGTGGTTGCGAAACAGATTCCATATGGATTTTTTTTTATAGTTTTGTTTACCTAGTAATAGATGACTTTTTAACAAATTGTGACGCACTCCGTCGTCAATTGGCTGTCCCAGGAGCTCATTGTTTGCCTCAGGTTGGCGCTTCAAAGCAATGCGATACCAGATGACAGCCCGGGCAAAGTCACCAATCTCATATTTGTGATTGGCTATCGCCAAACAGTCGCGTATGTTGAACGTATCGCTGCAGGATATTTGTTTCGTATCAATGCGAGTCCTGGCAGTTGTGTTAAATCACTCACTTGAATTGCATGTGCTGCAGGCGTCCGTCTGCCACGTCCATGGGATTAAGGTCGTAGGTCAGCTCGATGCGATTGATGCCCAGCAGCGATGCATCCATATCCTCATTAGTGGGCACTTTGTCCAGATGCCTTTTCATAGCTTCCAGTTGATCTGCTTGACAATCAATGCTTGGGTAATAAACACGCCAATTAGTGCAAAATCGCAAATACCTTTGCCCACCTCCGCCTTTGTAAAGTTTTCCAGTTGGGGCCAATCCTGCCACAGTCGTCGCATGAGTCCAAATGCCCTCATCGGATTTGAGATGTATTCTTCTCTTCCCTTCACTGTTGCAGGTGTAACGCGATCGAGTGTCCTTAAAAAGCTAATGGTATTATCAAACAAAAGGGATTTATCGTTTAGTAAATGGAAGTCAAAAATACTTGAAATATATTTTTTTAATAAAATTAAATAAAATAAAATAATTATAGATGAAGAAACCTCTTTGAAGACACGTGTTCGAAAAATTACTGGTCTGTGAATACATAATTTTTTCCATAATCATGTCCATCTATTATTCCGTTTATAAACAAATTGTTATATTTTTTATAAAACTTAAAAAACACATATATTTTTGCTGCAGATTTGATCAAATAAACATATTTCCAGCATCAGAGAATTTGTTTAAAAAGTCACTTTGTAATTTCCAAGATATGCTGACCAAACTTACCAGTTTTACATGGTTTATTTTATCTAGGATACCTTAGGATAAATCCTTCAAAATATATGTTTGCTATTTATTACAATTCTGATTAAGAACCCAACTTACATTCGAAGTGCTTCCAACTTTTTTTGCAGAGCATCTGCGTAGCTCGACAAATTTTTAACAAGCTCATCCTCGACATCCAAAAGTTTTACTAAGCCCTGAACAGAACTGCTATAATACTCTGTTTTATGATCCGTTATGAAATTTGCATTGTTTTCGTTAACAAGGATTAGAAAACTTATTATTGCGAGGTAACACTTCATGTTCAGCACTTCAAACCAATTCTGACTACAAACTTTGACTGAACTTGCAACAAGACAACGTCAAAACAAATGCGTTTCAAATCTAATTAGTTGTGGCAAATTTGATTCGCTTTAAGCAGCTGCAGTTACATAAACTTTAAGTGTATGCAAAAGTATCTGAGCTATTTTATTTTATAGGTATATTTTAAAGAAGGAGCACATCGGTTATATATTTGAATATATTTGTGGTTGGTCTGTTGAGCCACATATTGAGAGCTATAAATTTATTAAAACTCAATGAATTTATAGCTCTCGGTATAAAGATGGTCGAGTCGATATTGGCAAGACACAGCTGAAACAGGTTAAATTACCTCTGTTAGACAAAAGAATTGAAAACACTTTCCCAAAACTTTTTCAAGGCCAAGCTATTAGAAGATTTGTGTCCTGCATCCTTTTAGCTATCCATTTGTGTTCCATTATTCATGTCCATATGCTGTTTATATACCACTTAAGCAATTTGTTTTCTATGGTTAATCTTATCGCCATTATCAAATGTCTATTGTGCTGATTTATATTGGCGCGACATTTCAACCATTTAAATTGCAAATTCACATTTTCTGACTGGATTTATTTGTGCGCCAGGGTTGGTGCCACACGCGGTGCTTGTCTGACGCAGAGCATTCAAACTCAGTTCTTTTCTTCTGATTTAACTTCTGAAAATCACTTGATTTGATTCAAATAAATTCCTCTTGATTGAACACCTGATATTAAGTAGATGTCTGGACTGCACGCTCATATTGTTAACATAATGTATTCATGTGCGATTAAAGTGCGTTGACCTTTGTCCTTTTGTAAAAAAATATATAAATAAATATAATACTTCAGCAGATATTCGATGTGTAGGAGAGAAGATATTAATATGAATTATTTTGTAGTACTTTGTTTACCTACATCTATACTTTGAATTACAGGATTTAAAATTGGAAACCAATTAACTAAGGTTTTCCTTTGATTGCACACACGTCCATCATCTTAAAGATTGTTCAGATTGATGATTTTGTTTTGTCACAAAATGTAAGTTACTGAGTTATGCAAAACCTTTTATACTATAAATATACATACATATTCTTATATAATCAGTCCATATATTTATAACTGTCTGCTTTACGTCACAACTTTTTTGAACATTAAATTTTGAGTGAAGTTGTAATAAAAACAATCGATTATAAATTAATTCTTAATAAATACAGCTTGTGGTTTTAAAGATATATTAATTTAAGGATAATCGTCATTATGGAACCACCTACAGTAAATCAGATTCATACGAGCATTTTTAATAACTCGATGATGATTGCCACTTCTGACGCAATTTGCTTTCAATGCAATCGCTTCAGATGGATTTATTGTCGTTGGCAACAATTGTAAATTTCCAACAGCTTCAATTATATCAATTACAATGGGAAAAGTTTATTTGTGTACACATTTGTAAACATATCTCATAAATACAAAAGAGGCAAACAACTTTTAATCGAATGCTGCAGATTTTATCAATGTTGTTCCCTCGGCTCATGTTTTAATAATGCACTCAAAAAAAAGACGACCTTCATTTTTGGTCACCAGAGTAAATTTCTAAAACCAATTTTAAAAATCAGGGTTTATATTTCCAAATATATGTGTGCATTTGTTCTCTAATTTGGAATATGTGTCTTAATTATAGTGTTACGTTAATTTATTTGTTAGATTATTGTTAATAATAAGTATATTCAGACTTCACATGTAAATTAATAATTAACACAGTTTCTATAATTTCTATAATAATTAAGACAAAAACCAATCCAGTATATTTCAATACTTTTTTCAGATTTTTAGACAGGAATTTTTATAAAAATATGGATTTCAAATTGGACTGTTTGGGAATGTTTTTCTTTAAAATAAGAGATAATTTCATTAAATATATTATATTTGGGATTGTTTATTTAGGGCAGGTCTTTCTACAGTTTCCGAATTTTTTTTTTATTGTTTAGAAATAAATCTTTTTATGCATTTTAAAATTAGGGACGCTTTTTTTCTAAGTGTGTCTGAATATACTATTAACTATATTTCATGTTTGTTTTGACTTCAGTTCCTTACATATATGATTATATTTCTATTAAAGCCAGCAAAAGCTGAATTGCATTATTTGATTTTTCGACTATGTGGCAAGGCTTTTGCTTCGCATTTATAGTGTGTGTGTGTGTGTGTGTGAATGTGTGTCTGTGTGTGTGTGTGAGTAACAATTGATTTTGATTGCGACTTGGCTTGGCTTTAAATAGCATTGAGTAACGACAATAGCGAATATCAAATGGCAACGGGAATGGAATAGAAATAGAAATTGAAATATACTCGAATTCTTCTTCGGGCTCATCGCATTGTTCTTTTCTTCTTCTCTTTTCGCATTATGTTCGGCGCTTCATTTACTTTATGTCTTTTGTCTGCTTCTTATGTATGCATGTGCATATAAAAATGTGTGTGTGTGTGTGTGCTACAATTTAAATGAGATTCGGTCTTTTGGCTGGGCGTTGCATTTTTATGACAACCGTACCATAATATACAAATACACACACACACACACATAATACCTCTCTCGCCTCGCACTTGCTTCGCCAACGGACATCGTTAAATGTTTTTGGACTGTGTTATTATACCCTTAACCCATTAAAAATGGGTAAAAGGGGTATAATGGTTTTGTGCAAGTGTATGTAACAGGCAAAAGGAAACATCACCGACCCCATAAAGTATATATATTCTTGATCAGGATCAACAGCCGAGTCGACATAGCCCTGTCCGTCTGTCCGTTCGTCTGTCCGTCCGTCCGTCCGTCTGTCCGTCTGTATGAACGCGCGGATCTCAGAGACTATAAGAGCTAGCGACTTCAAATTTGGAATATAAGTTCTCGTGTACCAGGCGCAGATCAAGTTTGCTTTATTTTATCGATAACTGCCTCAGTTTCGCAATTATCGATAAATTTGTATTTCCGATAGCAAGCAAATATTCATAACGCAGAGGCTTCTAATTTATACATAATATGCATATGCATATTATTGATTAATTGCCCACATTTCATCAAGATCGGATAAACACAAAAGTTATAGTCGAAAATATATTCTCATACTGATCTTTTTTTTTAAGGGAATTTTGCCAATAAAACTAGAATATATTTAACAACTGGGTTAAAGGTATATCGTAGTCGAGCCAACTCGACTACAGCATGCTTACTTGTTTATTATATGGCGGCTACTTGATGAGCGTTTGCTGAAAATGTTTTATGGCCCATGTGGCAAATTCTCTTTGTCATTCAACGGTGCCAATCAATCATCGATGGCAGTCGACGCAGCATTTCAAGTGAAATGCGCATTTAATACTTTTTGATGGTTCTCTTTATTTGCTTCGTCTTCTTCTTCTTCTTCTACTTCTTCTTCTTCTCTTCTATTTATTTCTCACACACGCTTATGAACTGCTCACCGAGCACGAAATCTACTTAAACTGCTGGGCGTCAACCTGTTGGACAACCATTTATCACAGATGCCAGGGTGCCAGTGCTCAAAACGGTGGAACTAATGTGTCCAGCGTCATATTTGAATTATGTATTATTACGCTGTGTATTATTTGCCCATCCCCCACTGGCCAAGCGGTGCTCCTTTGGGAGTGGGAAGCACATGAGTGTAAAAGTAGCGGCGCGTGAATTCCATACGATTTACTAACACTGCTTCGAGCACATCAACTTTGACGAAGGCTGACATTTCATTTGCTTTCGCAATTTATCACCAAAAAATCCAGAGGAGTTCAGAAGGCTGCTCTATGAAATATCCTATTTTTAGGATATTGGAACACATTGAAGAAATAAATAAAATATAATTGAATCTGTGAGAACTGCATTATATTGTTGCTGATATTGTTAAAATTGGTTAAATAATTCGCACTCGACTTGGAATTAGATTTGACTTAACCACTGATATTTTTACGAAAGCAAATCTAAAATCCTTTAAATTCTCATTGTCACAAATCACAGGGTATATAATTGATTTATAAAATATTTGAGCAAGTCAAACTTTTAAGAAGCCGAGAAGAAATTTCTGTGAAATATCCTGTATTAAGCATGTTTGAATAAATTTAAGAATAACTTAAAAATTATTAAATAATAATTAAATAAATTAAATTAACTGTGATACGCCATTATATATTAAATAAACTTTTAACACAAGCATGGATTTTCTATCCATATGAAATTGATAAGCATTCACATTCTCACTGCCAAAATTCACAGGGTATAAGGGCAACATAAAAATCGATTTATAAAATATTTGGGCCAGTCTACAACGTTTATAATTTTTTATTCGAATTTTACGGATTGGATAGTCTCTCATATTTTGCACTTGGCATCCTTGTTATCTCCTGGGCATGGCAAATGGCCATTAAAATAATGGCCAGACTGGTTGCCAGTCGGGGTTATCGTTGAGTCGTCGTTATCGGTTCACATTATATTTAATGCATTTTACTCAATACCCTGTAACCTTGAAACTTTAATGCTGGTTGTTGGATTTTCGAGAAAAGCTAAGTGGTATAATTATAAATTAGCATTTTCAAATTTATATTTTATGCAAAGCATAAAAGTTCAATTAAAATTCTTTTGAATTCTGTTAGCCTTCTTATTGCTTGTTCTGTTTTCACCTGGCTAACAAGGATTCTCACATTTTATGCTTCTCCCTTGAGCTTTTTGCTTTGCATTTCAAGATTGCTTTTCTTAGCCATTTTGTGTTTTGTTGGCCACTTAATAAACTCGATTTGAGGAAGGCGCACTTCTTGATTAAGTTGTATTTATATTTTAATGTATGTGCTGGAGTTTCATCCAAAAATGCAAATTTCCCCTGCTGATTGACATTCGAGTTAGCGGTTTATGATTGCAATATTCTCCGCCTGACACAAATTTAAATTGAAATTTCCGTTAAACTTGACATTAACCTCAAGTCCAGTTTTTATTTTAACAGAACGTTGAAGAAAATTGCTCAATTCGACGCTGTCCATTCAATAATATCCAATGAATGAGCAATTTGATTGCTCTATAACATATTTTTATTTGAAATTATATTTTTTAACTTTCATAACAAGAAATGAAAGGAAATCATTTCTGGCTTTTTTTTTTGCACTATTCTCGACAGCAGAAAGGAAAACCGCAATAAATGGCGAATTCAACTACGTGTTGTGTTTGTTGTGTTGTGTTGTGTTTGTTGTGTTGTGTGTGGCTTGCGGTTGTTGGGGAAGTGGGGGGAATGCCGGGGTTTTTTCTAAAGCAAAAACTTTTACCTTGCACAACTGATATACCCTGTTATTTGTTTGACTACCTTTGAGAATTAATTTAATGCTAAAATTTAAGAATGTCCAACAATTTTCACTGAAAATTAATTTAGTTTTACATTTAAGAATCTCCAACAATGAAAACTTTTTTTAAATATTTGTTTGGTCTTTAAGGATTTAATCATTTGTTTGTGTTAATTAAATGCTTAAGGGGTATCACAGCAAATAATGGTGTTTGTTGTTTGTATTTTCTTTTTGCCAGATGTCTGACATCCAGTTGAACATTTTCCTTTCATAAGAGCTGAGATGACCTCAGTAAACATTACAAAATTGTAATAACACTTGTCATGTTTTTATTAAAACTTTTGGTTTACTTCATGTTAACTACAATTGATAGTTGCTGCCTTGCAGCATTTATAACGATTTCATATTCATGTAGCAAGGACTTTTTTTTTTTTTTATATTTCTTTAATATGTCTTGGCAAGGTTAAAAGACAGATATATCAGTTATCAAAATAAAAATTTAGTAACTTCAATTATTTTATTGAAATTTAAATTTTCAGAGAGAATTACGAAATACACGCTAATTTTAAATAAATCACTTATTGTGTTTAGATAATTATTTTTGAATAAAATATGGTATATGATTTATTAAACTAATATATGTATACTGTTATTATTATTAGTATTATTGCTTGAATTTAATTTGATTAGATTATTATTTTAAACAAAAGACTCATCTTCAGATTGTGTGCTTTAAATGTAATGATACTATTAATTTTATTAGCTATGAATAATTTTAATTCTGATTAGATTTTTATTTTAAATAAAAGATGATACTCTCTTTTAGATTATATATTATATATATTATTATATTATCATTATTATTATTGTTTATTGAATTATTTTAATTCTGATAAGATTATTCCGATTAATAATGAAAATACCCTCTTTTATATTGATTGCTTATAATTGAATGATTTATTGTACAAATTTATACTATATCTATTTACAGGGACTAGTGAACTGAGCATTGCTAATGACCACGCAGGGACCATGCTGCACCTGAACGGAGCTCTTCCGGCGCCAGTCGCATTCGATGGGCACAAAGTGACCCTTGCGCATAATTGTTTTGGGTCTCGTAATTCCGTAGCAGGCGTACTGCGAGGCGCAGCGCGAAATGGGCAGACATTGCTCGTAGACCTCGACAATGTCCGGGTGGATGCTGTCCACGCTAAAGTCCTGGCCGCAACGCAACTCCTGATGGATGTGCAACCGGCTGCGGCACTTGAATTCCACTCGACATCGCCGGCATTTCAAGGGCCGGGAACGGGAACGGCTGTTGTTATTCGCTGGCAAAGGGGCATGCAACTCGTGCAGTCGCTGAAACTGCCCCATAATATCGTTCAAGATGAGGAAATTCTTGTTGGGTCGCTGCTGCAGTGTCTCGCTAATGTGATATGGCACCACATACAGCTCCTTGGTGATGCGGCACTGTTGCAAGCCGTACAGATTAGCGCGCATATTTGACGGAAAATAGCCGTTGCATTCCCGCTGATGTTTAACATAGGCGGCCCGCAAACTGGCCAACTCTGTCTCGCTGCTGCTGCTCCTGTTGCCGGTCATCGACTCCTGGCGCAGTTGCAGCGGCAGTGCTGAGAAGGATTCAGAGAATTCAGTGTCATCGCGTCTCCGCTTCAACTGGATACGCATCCGAGTAATGCTGCACTCCTCGAGGCTGACGTCGTGACTGCTGCACAGATAGTTGGCAATGCGTTGGGTTATCAGCTCGTAGACAACGCTGACGCATTCCTCAATGTCGTAGTGATGCTGGACACAGAGTGTGCCGCTCTGGAAGATGAGCACCTGGTTCTGGACATGCACATAGCATGCCACATTGAACTCGACACGCTGTGTGCCGTTGTGGAACATCCAGCGCAGTAACTCGGGCACAGCTCGATCGCAAGTCTCAGCCATGAAATGTTGCAACTGATGCTGGGCACTCTCGTCACAGAAGAAGAAGGTCTCAATTTGACGTGCCTCAATGATGTCCAGGACGGCTTGCTGCTGTTTGCTGAGTTGGGGGCGTTGCTCCTCGGCATGTCGCAGCCAGTGCTGGCTGGGCGGTTCGTCGGCATCGATGCTGCTGTAGCAGCTGCTGCACTCGTGCAACTGCCCCTCCACATGCCACTGATGGTGGAAGGACTGCTGGGTGCCCTCGCTGCTGAACACAAAGCTCGAAATTGGCTGCTCGCTGTACACGCTGTTCATTTTGGTTGCTGAAGTTGTGTCTGGGACAAAGTTCAGTAGGAAACTGTATGATTTCAATACCAGACACTTGCTTTATATATCTGCGGTAGACAGGTAGTTGCACGGTTGCTAGCATACCTGTGACAGGTAAAAGGGCTGCAAGACATCTGCCCCTGGGTGTTTCGGACAAAAATATAGTGGGTTTATGGCTGCAGATCCTTGAGGCTTAATAGGGCCATAAGGATGCCCAACAGCTGCATGCAATCATAAATAAATATGGTTCAAGTCTATATGGATCTTAGGAAATGTTCAGAATATGAATAGCCCAAAAATACTTATGTTCCGACCCAAAATCACGTTTTCAAATTTAAATGTAGCATTGATCTAGAGGCCAAACTATGATTAAAACTACCTGACTTTTGAAAATGCGTTGAGTTTTGACGTAGGTATGGCATTTTGAAGGTTCGACCTATGTATGCCCAGGGTTTAATTCCCCGCCCTCACCTAGCATATTTCGACGTCGCCAACATGATTCTAATCAAATTTGGTGACTCTAGCTTTAATATTATATAGATTTATGTGGCTTTCACCGATTTGCTATGATCATTTTTGTTGATTTTCTGGTTCCCAAAACACCTTGTCTTTAGCTGGCACAGACGAGTACATGCTCCAGGCTTATGCGCAAAACAAGGATGCCCAAACTGAAGGACAGCATGACGGACATTGCATAAGGCCAATGTACAGTTATACCATTGCCATCATAATAACATGATGTCTCTTCCCTAGAACAATCTGCTCCACATGTTTCCAGGTAAAACGCGAGCATAACCCAGTGGTCAGATTACAACTGCAGCGTGTTATCTTATTTTTGCTGTTGTTGTTGTTGTTGTTGCTGGCCGTTGTGTCTGCGAGGAGCAAAGTGGACAATGGCCACCATGTGGCAAGTGACGTGACAATGGCGTGCCGCAGTGGACACTGGATGGTGTTGGACACAAACAACAAAAAGGAAATGAACGTGGCAAGGGAAGGGTTGCACTGCAGTCACTTAATATTCCTTTCCCCTTCCGGTTTTTTACGCTTCATTGTCTGTGTGGCGTTTTTTTAAGGGCAGCTTCACATAAAATATGCTTGAAAATTAACAATGGCAATTAGAAGGTACTTAGAGCTGAAATAAACAATGTTTTTTACGATTCGGTTTATTTTTTATTTTTAGCGTTCTCCCTCTCAAATTACCACTGTCTCTTTCTGGGTTTGTCTTTTTGATTATTTTGCAGGGTCTACTTGCTTTTTTTAGCTCCTTTTTGTATACTCTACAATAGCTTTGACTTAAAATAAAAATAAATTAATAGATAGTTTTATTAATACTCTTTCATATTTAATGTGATTCAATTATTCAAAAATATGCATAGCTTAAATTTAAAATATATCACGTATCCGTGAAAATTTAAATTTTTTTGTACAAAAATTTGACATATATTTTTTAATATTTAAAATGAGTTGCAATTTAATTAGAAGTGTATTTAAAGTCTCTGCTGTCGGACACAGATTTAGTTTGTGCTCTGCACATTTTTCACTTTTATTTATTCAACTACTATTTTTTTTTTTTGGCAAGGGGTCTTCTTGTAAACAATGCCACAGAGCGCACAACGCAAAGTTAATTAAGTCACTGTTTGTCTCTGTGGCAAACTAGAGAAGGCGTGGCATGACAGAGGAGGGCGGGCGGAGCAAGGGACCGGAGGCGCCTGCCAGCTGCCAAATGCAGCCATGCGAATAGAAGTCGCCAACTATTTTAACATTTGACTGACAAACAGACAAAATTGAGCAAAAAAAGATATATATATATATATATATATTTATATTTGTTTTTAAATAAATACTAGAAGTAATTCGCTAAAAGGGGGCAAAGTGCCAGCAAAAAGACGGAGCAAACTTTCAAAGGATCTGAAGCCTTTTAGCTGCCACAAAAGTGGCAACAATTGCTTGCCATCTACCCAGCCACCCACAACTAACTTGTGCAGCCCCCGTGGCATCAAATTACTCAATGCAGGGCGCCGCATCAAATCAGTGCTAAGTGTGAAAAAGTTATTTGCTCTTTAGTCGGAACCGAATGCCAACCAGGGAGCGAGCAAGCAATCAAATTGAATATGAATCACAGCAGCACAAACAACAGTGGGAATGTGACACTCTGTGTCAGTGCGAGGCATGCGGCTTGTGGCAAGCATTACTGCTGCTGCCGCTGCTCCATCAGGGATTTTATAATCCAGGTCGAAACGTCTCCATGACAGCCATTGCTTTTTGTATTTGCCAAGCTGCTCAGTTCTGGGCAACGAAATCGACAGGTTAGCACCCAATCCTCCCCAAGGCAGGTGGGCGATTGCTGAAAGCTGCATCCAAAGACAAACGGAATCTTTCCATGGTTTCTGTTTGTCTAAACTCAACTCAACTCAACTTAAATCGTCTGCTGAAGAGTGTTGACAGCTGGTGTGTGTGCTTACTCATAGTTTCCTTTGTTTGCTGGCTCCCCTCCAGAAACGGACATTGGATTAGTCTCACTTGGGACAGCTCGTTGACCTCTGCCCTCGTGTGGCTTTGCTTTCCTTTGCGAAAATCTGTCGCTAAAAATATAAGGTAAGCGCAGATAAGAATTTTTCTACACCTGTGATTATGGAATACCTTACATTTTGGCATTTGGATGAAATTCAAAGAGAATTAAATGGTATAAATAAATAATTACATTTAATTCCGTTTGATGACGTAACTTTTATCTGCTTGAAAGGAAAAATTGTTGATTAATAATTGTGCAAAAGCATCTCTGACCCCATAAAGTGTATATATTCTTGATCAATGTAACTATAAATTAAATTTTTTAGTTATCAGTTTAACTTGCTTATTCTGCTAATGGCATTTTATTTGGTACATTAACTTTTAATTCGATTCCGCTGCGTTAATAAAATAAATTATTTCGTAATTTTTATATAATTTATATTAACTACTGTAGTTTATTCATATTTTTAATTTTGCAATTAAATACCCCCATATACTTCATGTAATTTTATAAGCTTCATTTTTATTTCTGACTATAATTAATTTCATTTATTTGATTTTCGACAGTGTTGTATAAATGAATATTCAATTATTTACACATTTTATTTACTGTTAATGTATTTACCTATTAAATATTTATGATGTTTCAGTTTTGCTCGTTATATTACAATTATACACAAATGTAATTGACTTCTTTTGTCACAATGACTTTTAAAGCAGCTTAAGATATTTATAAATTTTCGTTTGTCAAATATTTTTAACAGTTAATTTAACAACGTTTTTTAATAAAAATACTAACAATCTTTTATTAATTTGATTTATTTTGTTTTATATTTACTTGCATATTGTAACTTAAATTAATATATTAATTTTTGTAAAAATTCGTCCCTGCATTATATAAAGTACTATTGCAATTAACAACTTAGAAGGAATACTAAATTAAATTAAGTATCAGTTAAATATTCTCTTGATGATTTACGGCTACTTGTTTATTGAATCAAGTTAAGATGAAATTCGACTTAACGACATCAATTTTCATACAATTTTGTGCCATGGAAACTTTTCCACTTTTCTACTTTGCGGAGCACAAGCCTACATGGAAAATGGTTGAAAAACTTGCCACTGGCTGGCTGCTGTTGCAGTTATTATATATGCAAGCCACGACAACAACAACTACAACAACCACAACTACAACAACCACAACTACAGTTAACAAGAACAACCTCACCACCCTTTGTGACGATGGCGTCTGGCTGTTGAAATTGTCGTAAAAAGTAAACTTTGGCCGTCTCAATGGCAAAAGTCGTCAACGACATCGTCCTCGTCCTCGTCCTCGTCATCGTCGTCTCCATGCGCAATTGAAGCAATCTACAGACGGGGCACAGACTGAGGTAAGTGCCGTGAATGTTGGAGGGAGGGGCAGGATCAGGGGGCAGAGTGTGTCTGAGTTTGTGAGTGAGGGGGGGCTGTGAAAAGGGTTAGCGAAGTGTTCACACTTCGCCTGTGCCACAATTTGTTAGCAGTGAATGAGGTTTTCTGTTTTCTGTTTTCTTTTCTTTTTTATTTTTCCATTTTCTTATTCTAAATTCTGTGTGTGGTTTGAGTGCATCTGGGGCTGACACCCATTCTACACCCTCACTTTGGCACTGCTCCTACACTCGCTTTACATATTGCAGGCAAATTATGCAAATTTGGCTTTCACTTTCAAGCTGGCTGAGAGCAAGGTCAACATATTTTTGCAATTTTTCAGTAAGCCACTGTGTAAAAGCGAAATCTTGGCAACTTGGTGCAACTGAATGCGAAATATCTTTCAAGTCTTTTGCTTAGTTTGCCGGATCTCTTATGTGCGGCATGGTAATGCATATGCCCAACTTGTGCTGCGGCTTGCAGGGTATATCAAAGTGCAGACAAGCTGACGTAGCAATTAAAATAATTTGGAAAACAGTCTCGTGACTAACTTAGTTGAGTCGTTTGACAGCTGCTGCCCAAAGATGATGTCATTAGGTTCAAAAACCCAGTCAATTCACAATAACCCTCTTTGAATGTCTGTCCGCACGGTACATTAAATGTGATTTTAAGAAATTAAGACTTACATTGCTTGCACTAATTGTATGGAGTGTTTTTTTTTGTAAATATTAAAAGAGGTTACAAATTTTGCAACGATGTTTCCATTACACTTTGTGTTCGACTTTTAAATTTAACATTCGCATACATTTTCTCAGCAATATTTTGACGCATTCCCAAATTCCACACTGCTGATAATTGCAAAGTATCAATGACCGATATTAGATTTATTTATTAGTTTCAAGAAAAATAAATTTTAACCTAGAAAGAAATGCTTCCAATAATTGGCGTTAAATCTATTGAAAATGGAAGCACAAAACACATTATTTATTCAGCAATTGATGGTCAAATTGAGGAATTGAGAATCTGCTGTGGGTTATATGTGTGCGAATTTATTATACCCATTATGCATTAAAAATGGGTATAATGATCTTGTGCAGATGTATGCAACAAAGCAGAAGGCAGAAGACTCTTTCTGCCGTGGATTGAGTCCATATAGTAATGTCTGTCTGTGCGTCCGTCTGTCTGCCTGTGTGATCACGCGGATCTCAGAGACTATAAAGAATATAGATTCTTGAATACCCTGCGCACATCAAGTTTGCCTTTTTATTATTGATAAGTGCTTTCGTTTCTCGAATATCGGTACATTTTAATGGAATGCCACTATTTTATTGGAGAAGTCAAAAGTATATTCTCATAAAGATCTCATTTCTGTATGCTAAAATATACGAGCGCATGTGTGAGAGAGAGATGACAGGATGTGCTTATTCTGCAGAGCCCCGTTATCTACGATTGCCTGTACAGTATTTACAGTGGGATTACAGTGCTGTTGAGTGGCAACGCTGGTTAACAGATAGTTAACAGCAGCATAATTAATTAAAGAAGCAGAGTCGTTGAATAACAGTAGAACGAGAGAGTCGAGATCGTCACTGAGGAATCGCCAAAGTCCCGAGTAACTAAAATTGAGGAAATAAGTTATTGTGTTATAAAGTCGAACATTACGTTGTAAATCAAATTCTACAAAATCAAATTCTATAACTACAAAATTTATCATAAATAGAACAAAATCAGTTCTACATTTGCCGGCTCAACCGGGCAGTTCAAGTCAGTTCATTGTGCCTGCAGTAAGAACTGACTCGTTTTGGAATTTTGGTGCGACTCTTTTTTTTAAAAGAGAAATGCGTTAATAAAACTAGAATATATTTAGTCGAAATGCATTTCATATGAGTTTGACTGGCAGATCTGTTGCTTATCTCTTAACCTTATTAAACTTTGCTCGCATCTGTACATTTGTTTGAACATTTTTGTACTGTTGTTGAATCTGAATTGAAGTTAGGCTGAATGCAATTGCCGCAAATTAACACAAGTTAAAATTCCAATTGGAACTCACTCGTAACGTTTTCTTACAATGATTCCTGCACTTCGATATAATCTGGTTGGTTTCACTTGCACAAAAATTCGACCGGCCGACAAAACCTGCTCCGATAGTAAGCACTTCACAAAGCGATAAGTGTGGCGGTAGCCGATAATTTAATATCAATTGCTTCTCAAATGCAATGCGAAACATCGTGTAGAAAAATCATAATCTTCTTGTGAGCTTTTCAATTTATCAAAAATCGTAAATTTGACCAAACCAACCAAATGAACAATTGGAATATGCTTGCTGACATTTACGAGGGTGGTTTGATGAGTACCTGACCTTGACGCCAGATGGCGCCACTATTGCAATATGACGTGACTATCGTATAGTACATAAACCTAAACAGCCACAGTGAAAATTTCAGTCAAAAAAAAAAAATTTCAATCATGAAATATTGGGTATGAGAAAGCTATCGGCGCGATGGGTGCCGCGTTTGCTCACACCAGACACTTCGGAGCATGGTTTGGCGCTGTTAAAGCGTAATCCGAAGGAATTTTTGCGTCGATTCGTGACTGTTGACGAAACATGGATTCACTGGTACACACCAGAGACCAAAGAACAGTCGAAACAGTGGACTTCACCTGGCGAATCTGCCCCGAAGAAGGCGAAAACTGTTCCATCGGCCGGAAAGGTGATGGCCACGGTTTTCTGGGATTCGAAAGGTATTATCCTCATAGATTACCTAGAGAAGGGAAGAACGATTACAGGGCTCTACTATGCCGAACTATTGGGAAGATTTGACGCCGAGTTGAAGAAGAAACGGCCCCATTTGGTGAAGAAGAGGTCAGGTACTCATCAAACCACCCTCGTATAAAATGGTCGCAGACGGTGAGATAGAAATGAAAATCGAATTAAATATTCTCTGCCACAATCCTAACCTATTCACAGGCAGTGGATCGAAACGAAAGCATGATAAAAATGTTGCGTGGAGCCAAGCGAAGATTGGAACGATCCTGGCAATCGGAGGAGTTGATTTTGCGTTGATCGCATCAGACTGTCGCACGAGCGGTAAAGAAGCCAATCTCTTCCCGATGACAGGACAATCGGTTATGGGATGCATTGGAAGTTGGTTAGATGTCGGCTCGCTGAACGCGTTGGTTAAGTGGCGTGTCCAGCAGTACGAGCGGAATTACAGATCGACCCTTGCGACTGAGGCCCTTGCTACGACGATGTGCTGCACCCTCAATAGCCATCGCCTCTTCCCAAGGGGTTCATGCACAATTCTGGCCGGGCTGGACGTAATGGGCAAGGGCGTCGTTTATCAATACAACAACGTTGGCCAACGTGGCCGATCCAAGTATAGTGTTCTGGGAAGTGCTCGCGAGATTATATGGCCACAGCTTAGCCAGGTCATCGGTGAGCCCCAGCACAATTCTCTGCTCACCAAGCGGCGTGCCTTCGACCTTGTTCGCGACTGCTTCAATGCTGCCTCTCATGGGCATGTTTTCATCAGTGATACGGTACTGGTCAAAATCATTACCAAGGATCGCATAAAGGAGCGGAGCCTAATATTTCGCTAGAATCAGAGAACTCAGCTGGAATAAATAATTATGAAAATACAAATATCAATAAATGAAAACCATATTTAATTTCATGTTACTTTGACGCATTAATGCTAAATATTTTCCCAAACTACTGCCTACAATTGCAAAGTAAAAATCATTGATCTTAGATTTATTTACAAGCTTGAAGAAAAACAAATTTAATCACAGTGCAATTAATTGCATTATTTACAATACACGGAACTGAATCTTTTAAACATGCAAGCAGATAACACATTATTAATTCAGCAATTGAGGGTCAAATATGGCAAAGGAATTGAGAGTCTGCAGCGTGTGCAAGTTAAATTAATTTATTGGCTTAATTGAAATGCATTTCAAATGAGTTTGGCTGGCCGATCTGTTGCTTGTTTCTTGTTGGCCATGTTAACACATTTGTATATGTATATATGTATATATGCATATATTCTGTCTTTATATCGCATGTGCAACAATTCTGTTGGCTGTTGCAGGTAATTCGAATTGTTGTTGTTGTTGCTGTTGTGGTTCTTGTTAATTTGCTTACCCTAGAAGACATGAAATGCGGTTATATTGAGATATAATCAATAAAGTCGGTTTGCCATTAACATCAGTTTGTTCCCATTTAAGTTAATCGCCTTTTTTCATTTATAAGGAATTCGTTGCAAAATATTATTTTTGTGCTGCTGCATGGATTTTGGAGAAAAATCTCGTAAATATAAATGTTGCACAATAATACCCGATTACGAAGCATTAAAGTTATATTTAATATTTTTCCTGGAAGTATCTAACCGAGCTGAATTTATTTATTTTATTTATTTATTTGTCAACTAAAGTCAGTCGACACCAAAAATACAAAAATTAAAAATTGGAATTAAATTAAATTTAAAATAGAATTAAAATTTTAAATAAATTAAAAAATAATAAAATATTTATATGATATATAAGAATGTATATTTATAATTATTATTTTTTTATTTTTTTTTTTTATTTTAGATTTCTAAGATTTCTTAATTCTTAATTCACACAGTTTTTTATATTTTTTATATTTACCTTCTTTCTTATGTTATCCATTTTGATTAGCCTCAAAAACAGCGTTTCTTTTCTGTTTATTGATGGAATGAGAATTTTTTAAAAGTAATTTGACTGCAAATAAAAAACATCGCAAATATTTCTGTCAAAATAATAATTTGTTTGTTACGTTTAACTGTTTGTCAAGGCAATTGCAACATTTTTTTTTGCTGCTTGCAACACATTTTAATTTCATCCATTTTATACCTTTCGGGCTCTTTAAGCTACTTCACTGATTTTTGCACATTTCTTCGCTTTGCTCAGCTTTTTTATCTCCTGCATAAAATGTAAAAATTCGTTGATTACTTTATCTTAAGCTGCTTTTCATTTGGCGCATCTCTTTGCCTTTTTCTTGTTAAGCCCCTCCCCTTCCCTCCCCTCTCCCCTTAGGGTTGCTTAGCCAAATGCACTTCTTTTCTTTGGAAAAGATTATCGTTTGGCCCTGCAAATTCTTTCAGAGTGCTTAAGTTTCATTAACGCAACGTTGGCGTTTATTTAGTTTTTCGAAATCCTCCTTTTTTGTTCTCATTAATTTTGAAATTCGATCAGTCGTAAAATGAATTTACTGTCGGCACGTTTTTCAATTGAGCAGCATCCGATATAACATTAAATCGAATTACAATTTGTTTGCATTTAATTTCAATGAATTGCCGAAGGACACAATTTAGCCGCATTGCAATCTGATTTAACAACCATAAGCCCTTAAAGTAATCCCCATTACGAGGTACAAGGTTTTTCAATCAGATAGGAAACTGATAATTGTAGTTATTCATTGTATTTACTTTATTTGAAACATTCATTTGCTTTCCCTCTTATTAATTTTTAAATTATTTGGCTTTAAATTATTTATTATTTTTGTAACTTTGTTTCAATTTTCTAGCTCGTCAAAAGTCATTTGTCGTCTCGATGATCTTCGTCATTTTTTGGTTTTATTTCACGTCGTATTTTTTTTGCAAAGTTTCTAGGAAGACAGATGCGATTTTAAAGACATAAAATCGCACAGCGGAAAAAATATGTTGCGTTCTTTATTCCCCACAATTTTGGGCTAAGACGATTTCCCGGCACACATTTTGGCTACAAATTGCAACATTGACTTGGCGGAAGTGTGGACGCCATTTGAGTTGGCTCTGACTGGGTTGCCTGGGGAGAATTCATATGGTCGCCTGGATGCCTGGTTGCCCGGCTGCCTAGTGGCCATGGAACGTGACCTGATTTAATTGAACAAAGGAGTCGCTTGAGATTTTGGCTAATTCATGGGATGTGTCTGAGAACGTAATTAAATGGGGCATAAACAATTAATTTGTTTTCCATGTTTAATTGGAATTCCGATACCAATAAAGGGATAGGGAATTTTTAATTAATATAATGCAATAACTTAAGGATCAAAGACAAGTATGCTGTTCAATTATGGCTAACTCAAAATGCAACCAGCATAATTTGCGGCAAGTAATATTAAATACTTGAAAATGTGTGGCATGAAAATGCCGGACGTTTATTTTCATACGTTTTGCGAGGTATTTCATAATTTATGCACATGGAAATGAAAGCTGTTGATGTTTGGCCCCTCGGCGTCGCCACTGTCGGAAGCTTGCCACAGCGCTGGCTGCCAGCCAACTCATGTTTGTGCCCCAGCCAAAGAGTTGAAAGCTGCAAAAACACTGTTGGAGTCGAGCCGTGCCACGCCGTGGTTCTCTGATATTCTTTTTTGTGTTGCACTTTCGTGTAATTTAACATTTAGCATTTAAAATTTAACATTTCTGCGTCCAATTAACATTTTAAGGCAAAAAGCTTTTGGTGTGCGGCCAAGAATGCATAAAAGTGTTGATTATACATTACTTTTTTTTATGTTTGTTTTTTACGGCCTTTGGAGTGGTTTGCAGTTGTGCTGCAAATGCAAAAAATAAGAACAGCACATTACTTATTTATTTCTAAAGTCGAAGGGCTAATGCTCTTGTAGACGAATTAATTAAGTAAGTAGCAGCAAAATAGTATAATTTCAATTTTAAAAATTACCCTGAAAATAGCAAGGTTTTTTTTATTCAGAAATCACATAATTCCATTTAAAAAAGTTACTTTCTGCATATGGGAAATTTTAAAAATTACCTTGTAAACTAAAATGTTTTTCTTTTGCTAAGATCACATAATTCTATTTATTTTATTTATTTATTTGTCAACTAAAGTAATTCGACACCAAAAATACAAAAATTAAAAATTGGAATTAAATTAAATTTAAAATAAAATTAAAATTTTAAATAAATTAAAAAATAATAAAATATTTATAAGATATATAAGAATGTATATTTATTATTTTTTTTTTGTTGGATTTCTAAGATGAAAGTTTATGAAAGTTTATGATATCTCCTTGTCGAAAAAGAAAGTCAATTTTAAAGACCGATTTTTTTTTCTGAGTGTAGTTTCAGTTTCTTCATTAAAGTAGCAACATTCTTTTTTTACTTCTATTAAAAAATGATTCGCTGTAGTCTGTTCTTTAAGCCTTGTCCGTTTCAATGCGTTACACAGTTCACGACAAGTTTGTAAAACCCTCTGGAAGATATAGTAAAATACCGTTAAGCAGAGCCATTTTGATGCCAATGAACTTTAACTGCCTCCTTTGCGTTGGCATTCCAAATAGGATCTGTAAATTTTTGAAACCTCATCAAATTGCAGTTTACGAAGCCGGCACGAACGCAATGAAAAGTTGGCTAAGTGCAGTTGCCGCTCAAATTGGATTTCAGTTAATAAATATAAGTGTATATTTTAATATTTATACATATATATGTATATTTTAATCAGAAATTTTTGCTGCCAACTTGCTGCTCATTAAAATTGAAATTATGTTTTGTATTTATATGCTTTGTGCTGTAGCAGTTGCAGTTGCACTCGCTGCGTGTTAATTTGTGCGTGAACTTTCCTAACGAACCGGAAGCCCTGCCAGGCACTCCCCTCCCCATAAGACTTGTGGCATGCAACAGAAGGTAGACTGCTATTGCACAGAGCGTAGGACACATAATTGAAATGGCATTTAAATGTTTTGGTTGTCGACTGCATGTGAGGCGAGTGTCAAAGCAAACGAGGGGGTGCATCAAAAAGGGGCAGGCAGAATGAGCAGCTTAATGGGTTCAACAGCAGATTATAGAATTACACAATAAATGTTAAAACTGTGGCCGCTGTGTGGTATTTAAGTTCGTAATTGTTATATTTTTAATTTTATATATGATAAGAATCGAGGTTGTCAAACTGAAACGAATATCGATACGTAAAGTATAAAAATTCCTGTATTTTTGCAATTGGTATCTTGTTCGGAAAACTCAAATAGGACATTTTAGTGGATCATAACATTGGAGCAAAAATTATCAAATGGCTGAATGCATAAAGCTATGTAGGTTTCTGAAATTTATAATGAAACTGAGCTGTGAGGGGGTGGTCTATATATATTTATTCTTGATCGGCATCAACAGTCGAGTCAATCTAGATCTGTCCGTCTTGCTCTTTGTCTGTAAAAATAAACGGATCTCATATAAGAGCTATGAACTTCAAATATCGAATATATTTTCTCGACACAATACATACATCTGAATAATGATCTTTTTGGGCAAAATAATATCACAAATTATGAGTTAAGGTTCTGATTCCGATCATAAACATTCGACTCGAAATAATCGACAAAACACAACATTTTTAGTGTGCAGTCTTTTGGAAGCCTTCAACCCGCCAATCCACTACTCACAGATCAATTGAGATTAAGAAACAATGACGAAAGAATCCAGCCCGAAATTACAAAATGCTGGTAAGAATCTAAGGCAATTAACGTAGGTGTTGCAGAGCCCACCTCAAAACCAATTAGCCGGTAGTCAAAAATGTGTCAGATTTCAATCGCAAGACACATTGCAACTACAATTGTGGCATTGAGATCTTCCCCAAAAAAACCGCAGACTTTGCGGCGTGGTTGGCTGCTTGCATCTGACCAAGTTTGCTGCTGCTTCTGGAGGAGGCAGGCAGGCAGGCAGGCAGCTCCATTAGAAAGTTGCAACTTGCACAACCACATATATCAATTACACAAGTTTTGTTCGTCGTCGTCATCGTTGCTGTAATTGCATAGAAAATTGCAGCCACAGCAACGAAACAGAGCCCGGATACAGCACCACAGCACAGCTAGGAGAACCACTGTATGGAGCAGCTGCTGGTGGCAACTTAAATTGGCATTTAGTTTGTCGTAAACTGAAACTATGGACACGGTCTCATAACTTGCAGTGCGAACAAAACATTTCCGGCTATTGATGGCCAAGAATTTTGTGGACCAGACCAAGTTTGTGGCTGCTCAAATTCAAATTTCCAATTTCCAATTCTATTCCCATTTGCTGGTTCTGGTGTTCTGGTGTTCTGCAATTCCTACATTTAATCCCTGCTCTGGTAACCATTTTTCGCTTAAATACAATCATGAAATTTTCTTATTGTTATTCTTTGCACTTTTGCGTTGCTTTCACTTTGACTTGGCTACGCAAATATTGTTACGCTTTTGGCATGGAAATTCACAATGGAGGAGGAGGCAACGCAGCGCGGAAACTCCATAAAAATGAGGCAGGATTGGCGGATGGGTAAATGGTAGATGGTAAATGAGGTGTGGGTGGGTTTTTACATATAACGAAAGTTTTCGTTGTATCTCACTCGAGGTTGTTTTCCACCTTTTTTTATTTTTTGTGCTCACCGTTGTTGTTTGGGTCGCGGCTCTGAGAGCTGCTACTCAATTTGTGAGTGTTGCTGGGTGGTGCAAATTGAGAGCAACGGAAACAACTCAGTTACCAGCATATCACGCTTTACGAGATTAGCGGATATGCAACGGGGCGACCGAGTGCCACTCGTTGCAATTCACAATGGTTTTGTGGCAAGCGCGGAAAGCATTTGCTGAGTGTGTGGTTCAGTTCTGCTAATTGGCACAGATTTTGAAAAATAGTTCAACTATAGATAAAACTGCAGCTAAATAACCAACAATTTTTTATTTTGGGGATATGATCGAATTAAATTGCGGTCTCTTAAATTGTGTTTGATTTTATATTATTCTTAAAATTCCTACAAACAAATAAAACATAAATTATCATAATTAAAAAATTAAAATAAATAACTCAAAAATTACTGAAAGCTGTACAAATTATGTACACACTGACGCATAATTGTTTTTACATGGGGAAAAATTCATATTTTCTAAGTTCTTTTGCAAAAATATGTATGTATTTATTGACTTTTGAATATTTTCTTATTTTTCTACTATTAAATGGATATTTCTAAACTACTTAACATTAAAATTAACAAGATTTATTTATTTATCTACTTATGAAATTTAATATACAAAAATAGTCCATTTTTCTTATTGGCGAATAATTGTTTTGACAATGGAGATTTTGTATGGGATTTTGTACATTTTTGCCACCAGACTGGGTAAAATATTTTATTAAAAAACATAGTGAAAAGAAATCTAAAAAATTTGGATCAGATCCATTGGGGGATAGCTTAAGGAATATACCAGTGTCAATGAAACCACATTAAATAAGCCACCTGCTCAATTAGCATATGGGTACATGCAATTGGGCAAACAAAAGCTGCTTTTCAGTACTAATTATTGAAATTTTTATATTTCCTTGCAAATCCATATGTAAATTTTCTTTAATCTACCTTTCCGGGAATAAGGTTTACAAATTTAAAAACTCTTTACCTGAAGGCATCGATACGTATAAAATTAAATTTTAATTTTAATTTTTAAGAAGATGTCGCCAAGCAATAAGCAACTTTACTAATTTTGTTTTAAAGCAATTCATGCGCAATTTTTTCTTTCATATAAAGGGAAATATTCATCTTTATTGATTTACATTGATACTTCGGGGAAGTGCTTTTAAGTAAGCTTGAATATTTATTTTTATTTCAGCTTAAATTTGTGCAAGCGCATTAAATCAAGTTTGGGAACTTGGCACCCAGTCTTTTGCCAGAGCTGCCATTGATTTATGTGCTCCGGCGTGCCAACATAATGTCTGCAGCACGATTTGGTCTTGCCAAGGAAGCCGGATCCGGGTCTTTAGAACTACCTTGCGGTAGAGTGAAAACGAATGTTACTTTAAATATGGGAAAATCTTTTCGAAAAGTACTTCTCGCTGGATCGAGTAAGCCGTCCGTTGAGTGTTGCAAGCAGGGGTAGGTGGTGATGAGGGGAGGGGTGCCAAGTGAGCTCAACAACTGTGCAACAACTTTTTGAAGTGCAAATTTGTGAGAATTCATTCCGGTTGCTTGGCTTCTTTCTGTTTCTGTTAGTCAGTCATTTATTCTTTTTGCACCTTAGTTTCATTATTACTTTTGACTCTTGAATGCGCTGCTACTTTGATTTGCAACCGGAGCGAATTACGGAACACTGAGCCCCGGTTAGCTTTACGGGTAAAGTGGAAAGATTTATGCATTTATTTTGCAGCTTTGCAAATGCACTTGTGTGTTTGCAACAATCTGACTATTATTGTTTGCCTTTCCACACTCGAAATGTTTTTCAATCAGTTGCAGAAACTCATATCTGCATTGCGGCTGTGCCTCGTTTTAATTAGTTGATTACATTTGCCAACCGAGCTATTTTCTCTGGTTGTGCCACAACTCATGGGGTATATTATGATTATAGATTTGCAACTTTCTGGTTGTGTGAAATTTTATGCTTACTTATGCTGCAGATAAATATTGGAGAAGACTCTGATTTTCTGTTTTATTTTCCTTATATTATTATATAGTGATTTTAATTAAATTTAAATATAATTAAAATAAAATAAGTACATTGGGAAAACATACTCACCTGCGTGAAATTAAATTCCAATTAAAATTTAAAATTGGTTTTACTTTAAATTGAAATCTATAATGAAATAAATATGAAAGTTAAACTCAAATTGTTTTATTTTTGCTATTTATTATTTTTATTTCGGATATCGCCGGTTAGCTTTCAGTAGTCGCTTGTGGTAAATTTCAGTAGAATCAAGTTGCACCTGTGATTGACGCTTGGTTGATTGACCGCAAGGCGAGTCCGCATTGCGGTTGGGCAGCTGATAAATTGAATATGCCACATGCAGCAGGTGAAATAAACCTTTGCTATGTATCTGGCAGACTTTAAGATGTCGCGTTGCAGAATCATGTATTCAGCCAGAACAACTGTATTTAGCCAGGCAATGAGCCAGCACCCCATTAGGCCAAAGAAGTGTGGCACAATCTGAAACGTGTGTTGTTAAACATCTCCCAATATCAGATTGGTGTCTGCTGCAATGCGAACTGTCCGAGTAATCTGTAAATGCCGTGAAATATAAAACGTGACCAATGCACGCTACCAAAAGGAGGTTCCACGGAATGCTTGTTGGTTGGCTGCACTAGCACCACCAGCACCACCACCCAGTGCAATTCTTGCTGTCTGTTGCAGTCCACATCTGCAGCTTAACTGGCCACTGTTCCCGTCCACTGTGCCCGCCCCTCATTGCCCCCTTCCCATTGGGAGTGTGTCTGGCACTCGGCATTTCATTATGGCTCTGATTGGATTACGCTGTTAATGCATCTCGTTGTCCGCCACGGTACGTGGAATCTTTTATCATTTGCGCCGCAGTGGCGCCGCCGCCGCCGTCTTCAAATGTGTCTCCGCCAGGCTTCACTTAAGCGCTCTTTAAAACTCATTTAATCTAGTCTTCTTTTCCTGTACCACCAACTTTACAGCAGGCAATTTATTTAAACCCTAAATGATTATTAGCAGCTATAATATTCAGAATAAATTCGATTCCTAAAGCTGGGTATTCAACTGATTTATTTCATTTAAATAAATAAATACTTCATCGCTTAATGATTATTTCCTAATATTATGTTGGGAAATTTAAATAAAGAGGTCATCACTTTAACTTTCCTGAAAATTAAAAAATGTTGAATTTTGGCCTGTTTAGTTGATTGTGTGTAATATTAAAGTAGGCGTCGTCTTTATTGAATTCCACAATAGTTCTGAGAAATAAGGAGAAGTATTCTTGAAAACATAATTCTAATAACTGAATCTGGTCGGACTACTGTAGCAGATTCATAGTTCTTTCTGAATACATTGATAGTCGTTCTTGACCCTTTCTGATCCATCGTCTCTATATATTTGCAAGCAAGTAAAATTTCTTATTCTTCATTTTCAATTTAATTATAAATTGATCAGATCAGAGAAGCTTCCTTCTGCCTGTTGTTTAATTTTACACAATTTCATCGCACCCTTTAACCCCTTCCCTATGGCAATTACAAAATATTGTGTTGCATTTACAAAATTTTAGATAGACAACAATTTTATGTGGCTTTTATCACAATTTATTAGAATAATTAAATGTGGTTAGAATGTTTTCCGTAAATTTCGTTGCACAATTCAATTAAATGTATCTTCTAATCTGTTTAAATTCAGTTTTATTTTAAATTCAATTATTTTAGTTTTATTCACTGATCCACTTAAAAGCACATTTATACATTTTAATTTGGCCTTAATTCTAGTATAATTAAATGCTACACATTTAGAAAAAAAGCAAAACTCACACCTTGTCAATTAAAAACCTTTGCATTAGGTTTGAGCACGTAAAACCATTATAAATATATTTATATATACATATGTATATATATATTTATTGCAGTAAAATCGTCGTATTAAATACATTTTATAGTATTTCACTTATTATTTAAATGTAGCATTAAAAATTAAGCAACAACACAAAAGGGGGCAGTTTTTGGGTATTTTTTTTTTGGGCATTCGGATAATACTGTTTATGAGAAAGTGACTATTTGTAATTCACAGAACTTAAGTTGAAAAAATTACTTCATATTTAAAACACAGATCCCTTAATTTTACTTATAGCTCTACACACGACATACGACTTACTTTAAAAATGTAATTAAAATTGTGGCTACTTTCTAAAGGTCCGTTTGTTGCATCTGGTTCGATCCGCGTCGCATCGTTGTGCAAATCGCCTCCTGCTGCTCACCCAGACAGATAATTAGGTTCTCTCCCTGCAGTGTCAACTTGCCATTGGAGCTGCACGACTTTTGGGCACTTGTCGACCCCGTTTTCTCCACTGTCGTCGTCGATGAAGTGGTCGTCGATGAGTTGTTGTTGCCCACTTGGTTGGCCAGCAGCGGTGGCTGCTGCTGTTGCTGATGTTGTTGTTGCTGTTGATTGGGCGCCAGGAGACGTTTGGAGCCGCCACGGCGACGACTGCCCTGCTTGGTGAAGACACTTGGCTCCAGATGGAGCTGTGCGTTAATGTCCTGTTTGGTCATGCAGGTGAATGCCTTGAAGAAGCTCTTGCGAAAGTTCTCGCTGAGAAAGGCATAGAGAATGGGATTCACCGCCGAATTGGAATACACCAAAGCGCCAAGCAGCAGAAAAATGAGTATCTCCAGGCGCGATAGGTCACGCTGCGCCGGATTCGAGTGGATCAGCGCCAGCTGGGACATCCAGTGGGGCAGCCAACAGCATATGTAGACCGTGATGACGGTGAGCACCAGGCGCGTCACCTTGCGATGGGCGCGACGCTTCTCCTTGGACTTGGTCGCATGCTTTGGTCCCACCGAGCGCAGCTTCCTGATGACCAAGTAATAAAAGCTGAGGATGAAGCACAGCGGTGTCGCGAAGCCCAGAAAGAATGTGTACAATATGAATGTGGTGCCCGAGTGTTTCTTGTATGCATCTGGCCACATAATGTTGCACGAATAGTTGATGCCATCCTCCTGCTCCACGGTGCTGGCATACAGCATCACGGGCAACATCAGCACCACCGAGAAGCTCCACGCCAGCGCCGATACCAACTTGGCAATGTGAAGGGTGCGATAGCGCGGTGACGATATCGGATGACAGACGGCTATATACCGATCCGCGGACATGATCAGCAGAAAGATGGAGGAGGTGAACGACGTTATCGATGTGCTCACCATATACGCCTTGCACATCAGCTCCCCAAACCGCCAGCTGCAAATGCGCATCGTGTAGAGCAGAAATGGGATGCCGATCAGAAAACACTCGTCCGCAATGGCCAGATTGAGTATGTAGATGTTGGTCACCGTCTGCATCTTGGAGAAGCGCAGCACCACATAGATTACGAGCGTGTTGCCGAACAGGCCCACAAGGCAAACCAGGCCATAGAGCACCACCGTCAACACATCCGCAAATGAGTTGCGAGTGGCGATGCAGTGTTCATAGGTGGGCAGATCTGTGCTGTGGACGGAACTGATGCCGCCCGTGGCCTGTGGCAAGTACTCTCCAGATTGCGTACTATAGATGGTATCATTGAGATAGTAGTTTGCTGTTGTGGTGCCACTGCCACTGCCACTGCCACTGCTGCTGTTGCTGCTTCCGGCCAATAGCCACTCGGGCTGTGATTCTGTTGGGCTGCCACTGGCCAAATGAAGACCCACAATCAGTAGCCACATATTGTCCAAACTAGTCGAAAAATGCTACATATATAAATATATATACATATGTATATATAGTTTTTATAGTTTGTTTGTGGTTTTAAGCCTTACAGTTGCTTTGTCATCGGTGTTGGGTTTGTCATTTAGCCTGGAAAATAAATTGTAAATTGCCAGTTAAACATTTTACGCAGAATCAACAAGCCAAATTAGTTTCTGGTTATTTGGTAAAGTCAATGATTGGCTTTCTAATATATGTATTTATTTATGTGACTTCTATTGAGTTGCATTTAGTTTTAAATTACTGCAAATTGCGAATTGCCTGCAAATTGTGTGTGTTGCAAACAAATTTTGTATGCACCATTTTATTATTGTTTTACAACAATTAAATTTATATACGGACTATTTTTAATGCTGATAATTGGACTAGTTTAATATGAATATTGTATGTTCATTTATTGGAAACATGAGATCAATGAATATATTAAATTTTGGTGTGTGTATTTTTTTGTTAATAAATATATTTAAATAAAATAATTAGTAAAATGTTTATTAACCATAAGCAACTGCTTCTTACATTCATTTGATTATTAAGTTAAGCAAAGAAACTAATTGCCCCCATTTAAGTCATTTGATTTAGTTGTCTCATGTTGAAAATTTTTCCAAAATCTATTTTCAAATTCAATTTAATAAACCAATTTAACAAAAATTGATAATAATTATAAATTGTACTCGCACTTCTGAGAATACTTTTCTCAATTTTCCCTCCTTGTTCTACGCTCCATCGCCATATTTTCAAAACTTTGTGGTTAACAAATTATTGATTTTATAATCAACTGTGGCAGCTGACTACTCTGGTTTTGAGTTCTGTTTTCTTAACTTCTTCAACATGTTTCACAATTAATTTGTTTACACTTTGTAAACTTACAAGTTCAACTTTCGATTCTGCCTTCATTTGTTGCCTTCAATTTTAAATAATAGTTGTAATAATTCGCACAACAAACTTTTGGCAAATTGTTAACTTACTTTCCACAATCGAAGCACAAAGGCTTGATTGATGGCCAATAAGAAATGTGATTGTGCAAAAGAAATAAACATTTAAATTAAAATGAAAGTACGCATAATTTGACAAGTGGAATCGTTGAGGCTGTTTTACATGTTGTACAAATAATCAAAGTGTAAGCAAAACAGGCAAATTCAAATTTGCATAACAACCAAACACAAGTTATGCAAATATCAGGCAAAAATATATTTCCAGTTATTTGTGAACGTGTCAATCTTAATTTTGATTTCATTTACATGATGTACATGTATTTATACATATATTGATATGTAGTTCTATAATCCGCTTAGTTATGCCACAACTCGAGTGGTCTTCAATTTCATCGATACTTTGTTTAATTTCACAGATTAGGGCATATTTTCAACTGAAGTTGGCCCAGAGCAAAGCTGTCTTCGTCATGTGAACACAAGTGTTGTTGTTCAGTTGAAATAAATTAAAATAGCTTCCAGGGTTGGCAGCTTAGTGCTACATAACAAGACAGTTTCAAGTGTTGCATAAACATTTTCAAGCTGCAGCCATGTGGCATGTAACAGAAAACACAATATTGCCTTTTACGCACCCAAAGTGAGAACAATAAGTAAGATTCGATTTTTGGTTATGTAACGATAAGATTTAACAATTTATGGAGTGTGAAAACTAAAGAACTACTTAACGTAATCTCTTTAATTTTATGGATTTAATTGGAACCAAAAATCTGGTTTAAATTGCTTTAACTGAGTTTATTTAATGGGAATAAAGTATTTTATTTTACGTAGCCTTTTAGAGTGAATAAAGCTTAAAGAAGTAAAATTTTTAATCACTTTGTTTTCTTAGAATTCGTTTAAAATACAAAATTTCTCTTCGTACTCAGAATTCATTATTTTTGTTTTTATTTATATAAGCTCATCCGAAAATCTATATACTCTGGAACAGTTTCAAAAGAGTCTACCTATTCGTGTCGGTCTGTTCAACTGATTCTAGAGGCTATTTTAACTACCTCTAGTTTAAAAGGGTTTTTTTTGTGTATTTCTATTTTATTTATCTCTATTTATCAAATCTCTATCATTTTCATAGATGTATCTGCAAGAATGCTTGGATGAATGGGATGCGTTATATGAGAATGTTTTCCACTAACACATTTATGCTTGATAAAGTTAGCTTTTAACTGAAGCGAATAGATTGCGAGACATGTGAGACTCGTTGTAAACTGGAAATTGCTTCGATATTCGGTTTGTCAAAAGCTCTCTTCCAGTGTTGAACACGGCTGCTCCGTAATTCTAGGCAATAAATCTGACTGCAATCGACGACGGCGGCAATCAACAAGACACGGATGGACGAACCGACGGATGGATGGCCGGACGGAGGGAGGCAGGGTTGGGTTTTGCAGGTGGGATTTTGTGTGCGGGTTTTGGATTCGGTTGTGCAATCGATTAACGGCATGTTGATGCCATGTGCGGGAAATTAACATGGAAGCACTCTTGAAGTGCCCACAAGTTAAGCAATGGCTTTCCCAAATAAAACCTAACGAGTTAAGCAGATTTCAACAACTTAATGTCGCAATTGTTGATTCACTCACAGCAAGTACTTTTAGGAATTGGAGTGCTGTAAGGATCAGTGTGCTCCTTAATTACTGATGTACGCTCCTTAATTACTGATACAAGTGGTGTCGGTTATTTTTAAGATGTTTGAAATTTGCATGCCTTAATTGCAAAATCAATTTGCTTGCGTCTTGTGAATTTGGCATGATTTCCCTTTTTAAATATATATATGAATATGTAATATAAAATAATTTACATCGTTGTATTTCCATATACATTTTAATATGAAAATATTATATAAATGTGTTATAAATTAAATGTGTAATTCGCTGGCGCAATTTAATTTATTTTATGTAGTGCCCAAACTAATTTTTATTGACAATTAATTGATTTAATTTTTATTTGAGGGATCGAAGTAGACGTAGTCTGTTCGTAGTAAAGCTTCAAGTTCTTTTAAAATACATTTTCAAAAATATAATAAATAATTATTGTGTAGTATTTATACGGACTAAAGTATTTAACCCTCAGATTTATGAGGTTCAGTGAGATTCTTATAAGTCAATACTCTAATTAGTATAGTATATTTGTTTATGCATGAATATTTATTTATATTAATATTTATATTAATATTTATTCTGAAAGAGTTGGAAATAGAAAAACAGATTTTTCTTTAAAAAAAACTACAATAATATTCTGAAGACAACATTAATGGAAATTCAATCTGTTTCAGTTTCAGTAGGTATATTTTTATTTAAATTACAGGAATGAGACTTATAAACGTAATATGAATTAAAAGAAATTTTATAATGAACTGTAGGGTATCTTTTAACCAAAGTACTCTATCACCCGCATCACAGAGCATTGTTGAAAGTGTTGGTTGAATTGTTTCAACGGCTTTAGTTTTACACCTGTCTCTGCTTTTTTATATAGCCTGATATCGGGTGCGATCTGTTTTTGCTTTCATTTGTGCCATCGAATGGCAAAAAATGCTGGCAACGTTAGCTGTTTTGTTTGTTTTGTTGTTGTTGTTGTTGTTGTTGCTGTAATCGTTGCTGTTATCTGCAACCGCAATTGAGGCACAAATTGTGATGGCCCTGGATGGGAGAGTGGTTGAGCTTATTTGCAGGGCTGTCCACTGCACTTAGCACAGCACAATGCATGCCATTTGGCAGGCAAGTTGCACATGTGCTGAAATGCTGCAACGATTGCTGCACTTTTCGATGCCAGCTGACGAGCGGCAGCAACTTCAAGTGGCCCATTTTTGAATGCTGACACAAGCAACAGGAAGCTGCCACAGAAGGCAACTGCAACTGCAACTGCAGCTGCAAAGAATGCAATGACTGCAACTTCCAGCATCGTTGTCAGCTTCAGTCCCTTGGTCGCATTTTGTGTGCTGAGCTTATTAAAAATTTATGCAGTTTATGGTAGTCAATCCCCTCCAGCTATCCGCTCTCCACTCCGATCAAGATTCGAATGTTGTGCAGCTTGTGGCTGGTCATGTCTGCTTCTGCTTCTGCTGGTGTATTGCTGCTTTTGATGATGATGTGGCGAAAGGCTATAAAGCAGTAGCTTTGCTTGGGGGATTGAACATAGCTGTGATGGCTAACAAAAACTATCGTTTAAGCCAGCAGAGTGCACTCAATACTATTTTCAGTCAACAGAATCCATCAAAAGTTTCGCTCGCACTCGTAATTCAGCATAGCTAAAATTTATACAGAGCTAGTTTAGAGTTTCGCTGAACGTGAATAAACTTTATTTATATATACATATATATATATATGTAAGATAATTGCTGATATTTAAAGTTCAATGACTTAATCAGCATTAATAATAGTTAAATGCTCTTAATTGATCTGATTTATGGATAGAGCAGCGCATCTTAAATCTGGAGAGTGTGCGATTAATTAATTAAAAGTTTTGTGTATACAACTTGCTAATTACAAACTTATCCGAACCTTAGCTGTGGCAAAGCGGCAAGAAAGTTACAAGTTGTTGCATGCCTCGGGATAATGCCATAAATTTACAGCGTACAGTCCGCAGAGCAAGTTAAACAGTGTGGCAAATTCTATTGCATACAACAAGGCATAGACAAGTTGAGAAGACACTGTTGGCAAAGAGAGGGGTCAGTGGCAAGGGGCAGGGGGCAGATACTGTTGCCTGATAGTCAAAAGCTTGGCAAATGTTTAGCTGCCTTCTGCCTTCTGCACTCTGGTTTCTGGGTAGAGATGGGCCAGAATAGCGGGCAGAGAGGTGGCATGTGAGGCGTATAATTTTTGGATAAACAACAAGAACAAGTACAATACATAAACAACACACACACACACACACACATACACACACACATACATATATCTATGCACACGTGCAGACTGGCAAATATGGCTAGCAAATTTACATGCATCCCCTCAACGGCAACCAATCCACAGACACAAACAGCACTATTACAACAACAACAACAACAACAACAACAACAGCAACAACAACAACAACCAGTCAACAACATGCTGCGCCTCGTGTGTCAAGTGCACTTGGTGTGGGCTGTGTTTATGAAGTGTGTGGCCTGCCTAGTGTAAAGTGCAACATAAACAAAAGCCGAAGCCCCCCCTCTCCCTCTCCTTTACCAAAACACCCATTTGCCCCCTTCCACGCCAGCTGCCTCTGTTTGCCAAATGTTAACCGCACTTAATCTTTGCTGCACCTTCGAGATAGCTTGTGCCTCACAGTTGGCTCCTCTGTGGCATTTACCATAAAAATTAAAAGGAAAACCACCTGAATTTGCAACAATTAAATGGATGTGTCAAAATGTTAACATAGTCTTAAGTTTTAAGTGCTTCAGTTCTCAAAGGTATGTGAATTCCCTACTATTTAATTTATTAATGATTTTTATTGATTAAAGAATTTAACTTGTTAAATATATGTGATAATTGCAGTGAAATAAAATTGCATTTTGGTTATTTTCTGTTTCACTTTAACTACTAGTTGATTTAATTAGTAGTAATTTAATATTGTAATTTATAATTTGTTTAATTAATGCGGAATAAAAGCTGTTCACATTTTTTTAAAAAATATAAAAAAATAACAATTTTTAATTAAATTTAAAATTGAAATTAAAGTGAAGTGAAGTGAAATGAATACTGATTGATTTAATTAATGTGGCACTGAAATGTGAAATGTTTAAATATTTGTTGCAAGGATTGGGGAATCACAAAAAAAAATACGAATCAGATCAAAAATTGTTTATCAAATTGAAGCTTACCAGTAAGGAAAAAAAGGATGAGATAAGAAAGATTTCATGTAGAACTAAGTTATATTTGTGTTCTTTAAATTTAAATTTAATATTCACCATTTTATAGTAACTCTCAATTTATTCAGTTTAACCCACAGCCTATTAAATTACTAATTGTTGCCAAACTGAAGAGGGTATTTTGTAGTCATTTGCGAAGCAATTTTCTGATATGTTTCCAATCCCTTGTGGTTAGTTTCGAGTCATCCCAATAAACAAGAGTTTGACTTTTTTTCCCATTATGCCTCCGGCCTGGGACCTTGTTGGTTTTAGTTCCCATCCTGTCCACTCAATTATATATGTATTTGTGTATGTATGGGTTAGTGTTGACTTTCTCGCATTGTTAACCAACTGCAGCCAAGCTGAAGTTGTAAAGTCCTGCGGTTTTTGCCATTACTCCTGCCCAGCACCTGGCCACCTTGGGTGACCCACCCTCGAAAATAGGCAGTCGCTTTTGGCTTTTGGCAAACACATTTGCACCTTTTGTCGTATAACAAAATGAAAAACCCAATTTTGGCTGTGGCCATCCTTTGATGTGGTTGCGTTGTTGTTGTTGCTGCTGCTACTGAGTGCTATTGTGGTTTCAACTGCAGCCCAAAAATCCTATATATCCACCCATTGTTCGTTGTTCATTGGGTTGGTTGACTGTGGCACATATTTATCAGGTGCTTTATGCACACCTTGTGAGCCACTGCTAAGAGCTCCAGGTCATTTGTCACAGAGATATATTAAGAGCCTTAACAAACTGCACTGCAGAAAACATTTGACAGCATTTAAGACTTTAATAAGACTAAAAATCAGCTGCAAATTCAGGCAACTTTTGGTTAAGAATTACTGACTACACACACTAAGCATAAGTGCTGAACTCTAGAACAATTGTAAGAGGATTGTATGATCAAGTTATCTATGCACTCTTACTTAAAGTATTTGTTAGTATGCCATTTTAAGTTCTCAAAAAAATTTATAACTTGATTTTTGGGAAATAATGCTAAGATCTGCTTCCCAGTTATGCTAGGTTTAATGCTTAAATCGTCACATAGTTTTTGCAAGCTGTGAAATATTGTGTTTTATAGCCTGATTTCCCTATGAAAAGATTTTGCATGTACATTTTCCCATAAAAGCTAATATTATTTACATTCAACATTCATAAATGTTCATAAATTTCAAATTGTTTTTAAAATTAATTTTTGCAATGATTTTTAGAGTAGTATGTTTTAAAAATGAATGCAAAATCAATGTTTCAAACAACTAATATTTCCTATTTCGATTGTTTTCAAATTTGATTATAATTTAAATAATGTAATTTATCTTTAATAATTTAATACAATTTTATTTTGATGGAAAATTATAAAGGATTTAATTTTTAGTTTTATATTTGAATTTTATTAAAGTGGTTGCTTGCAGAAAATTTGTTTTTGCACCTCGAATATTTTAATTAATTTTTAATTTTTTAATATCGCACAATATTTAATTTTGTTATTCGGACAACGGAGATTCATAGTGGAAAATTAAAAGCTATAAAACACAAATTAATTGAAATTTTTTGAAAATACTCATAATTGCGGGCATGGCTTTTAGTATTCCACAAATTCTGAAATTCCGTGTAAGCCAATTAGCAGCAGAAACAAATAACTACAAAAACATAAGGTTAAAGTTCGAATTCCCAGTCATAGTTTAAGGCCCCCGGGCGAACACATTTCCCGCAGTGCTATTTATGGTGTGTGCGCTCTGTCTGTGTATGTGTGTGTGTGTGTGTGTGTGTGTGAATGTGTGTGCTTATTAACAGTCGGACCCCCACATGATGCAATTTGCATAAATTAGCAGGAATATATTGCCACGCCCTCGGCCTAATAGCCGTTCCGTCCCGCACCGCCCCGTCCCACCCCGTCTGCTAGTTATGTTTATTGTTCGCTTTCTGTTTGACGCTTATTTAGAGAAGTTCTCGCTTCGATAATTCCAATCGAAAATTCCAACACAATTTCGGCAAATATTCGTAATAATTGGACCAAATGCGTTTATTCCATATGCTAAACTGGCTTAAAATCCATCCAGTGGTCAGTGGTCCAGTGCCACGCGGTTGTGGGCGTACATATTTTCCAATTGTTGCAACAATAGAAATGCTTTTCATTTGCCTTTCTTTTTTTTTTTAAATTTCCTATGCGTTTGACAATTGTGTCGTTTTAGCCATATTTAAATTGGATGCTTTTGCATATCTGGCTTTTATTATTTTTGACAAACCGTTGGCTGGCATTGTTTATGGCCATGAAAAGTTGGTTGTCAATTTGGACGTAGACTTTTTTTTATTAATGTTTTTTATTTTCGCATGTTAAATTTGTACAACAAGACTAAATATTGCCAGAGGGCTCTTCATTTGTATGGCTTCATAACTCTTTCATCTACTAGTCTAGTTAAAAGATAGGATCATGTTAATCTCCTTCAAAGATCAGACAAAAAATGACAATTTTCAAGCTAATTCATATTGTAAGATAATTCATATTTAAGATTTATGTTCCCTTTAACTATAATCTGAAAATGTGCGTGTTTTCTTTGGCTGACCGGATATCTTTCTTCGTGTCCTTTGGTCCATTTACATTGCTAATCAAAGGACCATCTTCCATTTCCAATTCAATGGAATCTGGTCTTTGCTTTTCCAATCGCTCAATTGCCAACACACCTGTGAGCAAATAATATTTCAAGTATAATTATGGGAAAGAAATAAACAGCTCAATTGCTCGGCACGTGGCTCCTTTTAAGTTATCCAACGACATTCAGTCAATCAGTCAATCAGTCAATCAGTATTGGTATTTGTATTTATAATCAAAAAATAAGTAAATATTATAACGAAATCAAATCGAGTGCTGGTCAAAGCAATTTGTCTTGTTCGAGAGTTGAAAGCGGTTTGCTGCTTTGACAAGAAATGCAATTAGCAACATGAATTGGCCAATTAATTATTATTGCAGCATATTCAAAGCTCTTTTGGCTTTTATTCAGGTCCTTGTTATTGTTCATTGGCACTTGGTCAATAACGCTTTTCATTCACTTAGTCAACCATCAGTTTTATTTATTCATTCAATTATGGTAGTCGACCAGGCATGTAAGTATACCCAGCAAACACCTGGCTGAGGGGGATATGTTCATTTTGAATCTAGAAATAGGAAACATTATGTGAACAAATAAGTAGACTTTATACCTAGACTTTATTAAATTATTTGATTTTATATGGGTAAGGAAGGTATCTAAAGGGAGGTGGCTACATTCATTTTTCAATTTCTTCAAGTTTACAATTTGTAGTATTTAAACAGATAATAAATAAATATATTTGCAATATACACATAACAGCAACGCATCGAATCTTTGGGTATTAATAACCTTAATCAACTTGTGTATATTAAATTTCACTTTCGTGTTGTCGATTTCATTGAAGTTTTCCCTCATACGGATTACGAGCCATGGATTCCTTATATAAGTAAACTCCACACAATAGCATTTTAATTGGAATCAAAACTAATTATAAAATATTATCGACAACACTTATTTAATCGCATGTCATGAAATTGTTATTATTTGAACTATACTTCCTTGTTGACTTTTATTAATTACGTTGCTTTTGTTTTATTGTGTAATAAATTGTCACCAAGTATTTTAAATGTTTATAGCCAACTTGTAATTGGAATTGTATTCTATTAAATTTATGAGCTCATCAGAAGCAGAAGCAATGAAAACATGATGTACATTCGTAATTTCCATTGATTGCCACAGGGTGTGGAATGTTGGTAAAAATGTGGTGCATTGAGCACCACAACCCCAGGGGACCTCTGACGCCTGAACCCATCTATCGATGATGTGGTGCATAATGTGTTGACGCTCAATTAACACTAAATCATGCCGTTAATTAATTGATATTTTTGCCATGTTGGCACAAACAGCAGTGCTCCACAAATGGCTTCATATCAGCTGCACATCAATGTCACATTCATGTTTTTTTTTTCCTTTTTCCCTGCTAAAAATCCAATCAATTATGCCCAAGTTGGGGCGGGAGCTGATGGGGGGCGTGGCTTGTCACCTCAATCATTCATTTCGTCATTGGGTCGCTAATTGAATTGCGAAATTGAATCGGAATCGAGGCGAAATTGCGATCGCATAACTCTCAGGGATATCCGTAGATGAAAACTAATCATCATATGTAGAGAGATAGAGAGAGAGATATAGAAAGAGAGAGAGAAGGAGACAGAGAGAGCTGTGGCATATCTGACACTCCTAATGGAGTATTTTGTTTGATCATCGCTCCGATTTGATTGATTAGCTAATTGAAATTCTATTGAATCACTGAACTTAATACAAATTATGGCATTTAACTAAGCAAACTGGGTTAGCAGTGATAAAGTTATATGGTTTCAGATAGTTATTTACGCATATTGAAATTGCTTTATTCCCATGACGACACTGAGTCACCGGACTATGCGCATTTCATTATCTTGCAACCCTTTGTTGTTTATGGTAATAACTTTTTAGCCATTTTTTTTTTGTTGCCATTGTTCGTTGTAATACTGTTGTCGTTGTTTCTGTTTTGTCGTCATTAACGTCAGCCTGGCGTTGTTTAATTTGAACATTAATCATGGCAACAGCCAGGGAGTTTTGTCGCAACTGGATACAGTGGCAATTTTCAGCGTTGGTTGCTGTTGCAAATGGCTGACGACAACTTGATAAGAAAGTTGTGGCATATTTGAGCAAAAGAAACTTGTGCTAGCAACCAAGCACGGGACAACAATATGTGCACTTCCATGATTTACGGAATTTTCAGAAAAATGTACTAAAAAAAACTTTATATTGTTACCAACAAGAGCGCTTAATCTAATGCAACCCTTTTTTTTTAAATAATATTTAAGTAAACTTTTGAACGCCATTAAATGTTAATTTTTCATGATGGTGGCTTCGTTCACCTGAATTTAAATTAAATTTAGTTTTTACGTCCGTGCAAACAGGGGGAGAAACTACCAACGTTTCTTACATTATTGAATATCTACAGTGTCTACAGTATGTCATTCATGGAATCCTTTTTTTAATTTTTACATTTTTTGCTTTATATATTAGGCAATTTGCTTTGTTGAAAACCTATCTTATATTTTAAATAATTATTTTATTATTCAATTCGAAAAGACAAATAAAAAGAAAGTTAGTCTTTAAGAGACTATATAATATATCGATAAAAATCGATAACCGATTGTAATAAAAACCACAGAGTAGAAATATAGCCTAAGATTAAGATTAGCAAGGTAGAAGCAAACCTCAGCATGCTATTGATGCATTTCAATAAGTTCAGATAAGAAAGTTGTCAAAAAATTACATTTTATATTTATTTTTATCAAAGTACACACAAAAATCAAAAATTTTTTGTATAAAACATAATAAAAAACAAATAGAATAGCTACGAGAAACGTTTGGTAATATGCAATAGTTTGGATAAAGTCGAGTTTCCTCAATTAGAGCGCTTAAGTTCATTAATGTAGGATGCACCAGAGCACAAAAGGATGTTTCCTTCCTTCCGTCCTTTGTCACATCCTTGGACTTCAGGGTGTGTCTCGAAGCTAAGCTCTACCAGTTTTCCGATTTTTTTAACTTTAGAAAGCTACTGCTTTTGTATATTTATTTGTTTGTTTCTTTGCCTATCTTAACTTTCTCCTGGCAACGGCTCAGTTTGCGACTTTGTTGGTATTCTTTTGCCTCGTTTTCTTGGCTGGCCACATCTGTGTGGATTTTCACGAGCACTTTGTTGGCACTTTAGCACCTAGTTGCTTCCACTGAGCACCTCTCGCTGGCAAACCCCTTTCCCTTTCCCTTTTGCCCCCAGTGACTGAGTCGTTAGGTGCCAATTTTGCTAACAGTTGGTCAGGACGGGTCTGGTGGTCCTCATTGCTTCCCATTACTTGTCAATCGTCATTCATCAAGTGGTGCCGTCTCTCATTAGTTTGGTCTCGTCAAGTGGGGCATGAAAGTTCCCATCAGGCACTGCCTAGTCTGAATCCACTCTAAATGCTTGCAGATTTCATTTGCACTTGTATTGGCTGCATTTCCATTGCCATTTACGACTCAGAACTAATTGCAATAGCTCGACATGCTTATCTTAGCTCATTGCCTTGTATTGAACGCAGTTGACTCTTGCCTCTTGCCACCAACCCACCACCTGAAATCGCACTCTCTCTTTTGTAGATCGCTCGATAGGTCTCCTCGTAATTAATTGCAAAAGTTTTTGCTCTGGGGAAAATTTTATAAAGTTTGATGCAGCTTTGGCTGTCTCATTAAATGTTGGGTGGGTGTTGCCATAAGACAAGTGATGGCTGTCGAAGCACACATTTCACAATCATCTTGAATATGTGTCCCTATGTGCAATATACGTACCTGATGCAATTATTTTAAATTATGATTTATCTTTCCACATGACAGAGCAACATATTTGAATTGTACAGAATGAAAGCATTGAAGGAGCAAAATAAATCAAAATAACAACTTTGATATGGTTCTGATATTCAAATTTCTTTGGGGTACTAGCAAAGGGGTTGCCTAATGAAAATTAAATTATGAATTCCAAAATTTTGGTAAGTAAATGGAGTTATTTACAAGAAGTGTGAATATTTAAAATTTATATTATGTCATTCCTTAATTTTAAGGATTTCAAAACGGCTGCACTTGTCAAAAAATACAAACCCATGCTTATGAATTTAAATTAAAAATCGGAACTGGTATCAGAATTCAAAATTCTTGTGTAACCCAAGTTGAAAGTACAAAGTACAAAATCAAGGAACGTAACCGAAAATCTCGAAGTCTCTATCGGAACTTTTATACTTTTCGCACAGGAATCGGAATTGGAACATCCTAAAAAACGAACATTTCAGCTTTTCCCATTGTTTTCGCTTAGCGTTTTCTGTCCACGTAAAACATCCTTTCGGTCGTTTGACTTGAACGGAAACTCTGTCATTTTGTCTTTGCCGTTGACTATTTGCCTGTTTCCGGTTCAAGGAAGGGTTAAGAGAATGGAAGCTTAGGGCAGACTCTAGTGCCCTTAAATTAATCGCATTTACTATGTACTCTGTGCATATAAATGTACCATACAAATTTGGGTTGCGTTCAGCTGCCCGCAGTTTGTTGCATGAGTTTTATAATGATACCGAAGGTGGCAAGAGTTAATATTAAGGCATAAAAATCGATAAATACCTCGATAAAAGCCTCGATAAAACCAACATTTTTACAATCATGCATAAAGCTAAAGTAAACATGCTTAGATGCCAGATTGTTTGTTATTTGCTGCAAGAAAATCTGTATCTTCCACAGTTTTAGATGCAGAGACTGACTCTAAAGTTTTGATGCTGATTAAAGCTAAAAACGCAACACAAACAAAGGAGTTGTTCTATAAACTATTTTCAATTGGCATGTAGAGTATGGCCAAGTCCTTTATTCACGGCCAAGGCATTCTTACATTTTATCACATCATTTGCGTTGAAATGTTTATGTCTGTTGTTTTCTTGTGTCGTCTGCAAAGCCCCAAGTCCAGCATGTCCTGGCTCAAAGAGCACTGCCAAGTGGCAGCCAGTCAGCCGTGCTGCTAGGAAACCGTTTCCCTGAAATGTCGTTCAGGGTTTGTTGTCGATTGCTGTACGGATTGGGGGTGGTGTTTGGAGGTACCTTGCCTTAGCTTCCCTAGCTACTCCTTGCTCCAATCTGTCTGACAAATTACATGCGTAGCAGCTGCTGAATGCTTTCGTCCTTTTTTGCTCCTGCTGCTGCTCCACACTTGACTCCACCAACAACCATTAACTGAATGCGCGTCACTCAGTCCATCCATCCGTCTGTCAGTCTGTCTGTCAATGCGTCTGTCTGTCAGAAAAAGAGTGCAATGACCTTCTAGCTTGGGATGGGATTTCGCTTTGGTAAATGAGGCAACTTTTTACAAGAGCTGCCGCTCATGCTGCTGGACCCATCTTCACTGGAATTTGGTTCCCTTTTCTCCTCGATAAACAAGCAAATATTTGCTTGACTATTGACCCAGTTTCCTTCCTGGGCAATATATGCCCAGCTATTAGTTGAGCATTCGGGTTCTGATTTAAATAATCCTATTCAAGTTATTCAAAATCGACAGGAGTCGTTTTCGCCGTTGTATTCTTGTCACTTGCAGTTGCCAGCAATAATCCTGTTTAAGTCCCGCATTCAACAGTTATAAATGGGGCAGCGTACAAATTGTGCTCGGATCTGATCAATTCCAATGCACAGGACATTTTTTATATCATAGGATGAGTTATGCCCCCACACAACACGCTTTATGGAAAGATACAAATGTATCTTTTGCTTACCATTGTTATGCGTTGTCAGTTGCCGCCTCCGTTCTGGTTGTGGATTTATGTTTCGCACGATTCCCAATTGGCACGCACAATTTTATTTTTTTTTTATTTCTATATAATTTTTTTTTTGGTTTTTTTTTGAGGTTTTCAAAACATTTGGCAAGCGCTGCTGCGATTTCTCGAATTTCACGAATTTCTCTGTTATTTTTCACTGTCTGAATTATTTGTGCTGCTGCCGCACGTAGAATTATTTGTTTATTTTCGCAGCGTTTTGCTAATTTGCATTAGCCGTTTCAGTTGCCACAGAATGTTTGATTTAAGTGCTGTTGCTTTGGGGCCGCTTGTCGCCTTTCGGCTTTTGCTTTTGGATTTTGGCTTTTCGCCTGCTCTCGTGTCTCTGGGTTGCCAATGCCAACTGCACGTTTCAGCTTTGTTTTGCATACTGTTGGTCGCAGTTGCCGGCGAATGTTGTTGTGGTGCATGTGACGCCTCCGAACTGCAGAATTGTTGCCACGACGCACGACACCGCATCGTGCGTACTCGGCAAATTGGCCAGATGTATGCTCGTGTGCTGTTCTGCCGCTCGTTATTTGCCACACTCGCCTCATCTGTAGCTGCACCTCCCCCAAAATCGCTAGCATTGCAGTTTCACTGAGCGAAATAGTCAGGCATTGTTTTTGAGCAATTTACATCATTCGAGAAATTAAAAAACAATATAATGGATCAACACTGTACTTGTTATTTCTCTTGTTATTTATATGTAATGCAAATATAGTTATTGATTGATTATAAAAATGGTTATTGAAATTTATCGGAATAGGAGTCGAAACTTATTACAACTTAATTAAAATGATTTATATTTATTTTAAATTATTATTATTAATATTTTTTATCTCATTTCATCTCAAGTAATTTCAATTTAAATATGAATTTTATTTCAAATATTAAGTTAATTACAACAAGTTGCAAATACGAATAAGCGCAGCAACAGTTTCCTTTAACTGTTTCGAATTACCAGAATTGTTTTTGGCCTGTTTTCTCACTATGTGAACAATTAATAACACATGGCTTTTGTGCTCTCTTTGTTGCTGTCACTTGTGTGGCTTGCAGCTCTCTTATACTCACTGCATACATATATATTTATGCCCATAAGTGCTATTGCCGGCAAACTTTCACTTTCGCTGCCACTTGTGCTGTTAACGTTAACAGTGCACTGTTAATTTATATCAATTCTGTTAACTTGGTTGGCCATTTGTTGATTTTTTTTGTGATTAGTCATAAATTGATTAGATGTGTGTACAATTATAAGTGCTCCCAGCTGGGGGTATTTATTTATTGGACAGGTGTGAAACACTTCAATTTTAACTGAAAATTTAAAAAAGTTGCACTTTGCCTACCCGAAACAGCCTTTCCATTAATTCAAATATTTTGTGTTAATTTGCATGCATAAAATATGAGTAAATTTCCAAAAATTTTACAAGTTTTAAAAGTGTCCTTTAGCTTATTTCTTTGTATTATGCATACTTTTCATAGTCTACATCGACCAGTATCTTAGCTAAGTAATTTTGATATTTTAGCAAAATTTCCAAAACTGAAATCATCACTCAGAAAACTTCTCAGAATTTCCTTTTGAAGTCGTTAAAAACGAGGTAGAACTATGCTGTGGTACATAACCGGTTGCCTAATACACTGATAATAGTAAAATGTTTTTAGTATTTGAGTGTTAATTGTTTAGAATTTTAGACCGAATGAAAACCTAGAGAAAAGTTTAAAGGACAGGCCAATATACTCTTTTACTTTAGAGTATAAATATATAATTTTAGATCGTAGGTCGTTTGGCAAAGTTCTTGGAAATTTCAATCATTTTCCTACGCAACAAAGGATTTTTTTAGCTATTCGTAGAAAAGTTTTTGGCCTGGACAGTAGGAAACAAATTCATAAAAAGAGCAGAGAAGCCCACAGCTTCAAAAAACAACACCCAACAAGAAAGTGCAAAAATATGGCACTGTCCTGTCAGCTGAGCCTTGGCTCGCCTTTTAGGCAAAACTTTTAATCCTTCTGGCTGAACTTCTTCCTGCTCATGTGTACTCATATTTTCACAATTTTCTTTTGTTGCTGCGTAAAACTAGTGCTATTCTAAGAGGCTTCAACGCTGACACTAGTGGTGAAAAAGCACTGGAAAGTGGCTTTTTAGTAGAGCTTTTTATTGTGTTTATAAAAGACTTTCAAGGCTAGCAGATGAATACAAACACGCACCCGGTCCCGGACCCGGACCCAAACACGGTTCAGTCCTTTTGGCCAAGCTTCAATTGAGTGCAGCAACTTTAATTAAACAACAGCCACAACTGGTTTGTTGGTCAACTGCTCCAAATTGTTGGTTACGCAAATTAAATTGAAAATGTTTCCATTTGCACTTCAATAATTTGCTTAATGTCTTTTATTGAATTTGATGTCGGAGCTGGAGAAATATTATTTGACTTTTGCTCATTTGTCAGTCTGACAAAACCAATTAGCACATTTTACAATCCTTTAGGGTTTTATTGGGTAATTGGAAAGATGCCAAATTTAATGTTTAAATCTGCTTAAAGTTTGCCCCTTAAACATAAAGAGCTGAATTATTCAAATTACTGCGGTAATTGAATCGACGACCATAAACTGGCCAAAAATTGAATATTGGTTAGCTGGCAAAGTTTTAGAAATGTTGAAAAGTTTTCGTGTGGCTCCCAAAGTACGTCTGGGAATGCAGACGAGGGGGATGCCCCAGACGTATGTGGGGCAGTTAGTCTAATGCTCCCTCACTGGGGACCGTCTGGTGTCATCGCAAGTTGTCGGCAAGTCAACAGAAAATATATAAATATTAAATATTAAATATTTATACTTGCTGCAGATAAATACCAGTAAATTAATTGAAATGCGCATATTTAAAATAATAATGATGAGAATGTGCGAAGTGTTGAAAATTGCATTTTCGTCACCAGTTAATTAATATTGCATTGTGTTACAAACAACAAAAATATGACAATATGCTGAATAGATGGCAAACATTCAACAAATTGAATACTCACTGTATTTGGTGTATTTAAATTGTTTTTATTGAAAACTCTCTGTCTGCTGCCCTCTTTAAAAACTTTCGTTCTGCCCATTGAACATGAAAAATGAAATGCAAATAAATTTTGCTGAAAAATACATAAATGTACAGCATTTATAAAATATGAGGGAAAATAATTACGTGTTGTGCATTAATTAATAGCTGGCCCCACTTTTTGGGGCATGACATGAACAGTGCGTGTTGCATGTATTTTTAGTAGGTGTTTAGACTCAAATGGCGACAACTCGTAATTGAGTTATGAATTTATAAATTATGCTAAATAGTAATTAGCATTATCATTAATTGAGCATGATAATATGTAAATGCCATGGCAACAAAATAATTGAGTCTGGCACTTATTTAACTGGATTTGTAATTGCTAAAACGAATTAGGTGCATTAAAATAAGGCTGCAGTGTTTTTTGGCTCGTTAAACTGTCGACTTGTCAATCATTTGGGTGACATTCACTCGTTGTCACCCCGTTGTGGGGCAGCTAGATGCATTCCCAGCTGCAGCTGCAACTGCATCTGCAGATCTAGGTGTGGATATAGATGTAGATATAGATAGATGAGTATGCGTGTCCGAGTCGTAGATGGATGTGTGTGCTGGCTGTCAAAAAATGATTGACACGCACAAGTGAATGCTTCTGTTCTTCTGCAGTGAAAGCTGCCAAATGAATGTTGACCGAAATGCGACAAATGTTGGATAGAAAGGCGACGAACGACGGAAGGGAGGGGGTCTTGACCATAAACACGCCCACCCGGGCTAAACTGATTTGCATTCACCGACCACATGCATCTCACTTTTCGGGGGCGGTTCAATGCACTGCCTCTAGTCAATGTGCTGAACATCAGCTCGGTATTCTGGTGACCCGATGCTGTCCCAGCATTTTTGCTGATGTTTTATTTAAGTGCCTGTGGATATGAGTAAATATTCATTTCATGTTTGCCCAAAAGTCTGGCAATTGTCGTGGCATTTGCGTCAGTCTGTCGCTTGTGGGCCACACCATATAAATTCATTCATCCAGCCCCATATTCGCTGGCTGAGTCATGCCACATAAATCACCAGAAACTCACTTGTCAATATTTGTTTTATTTCGCATTGCTGTTTCTCGAAAGCAAACAGAGCGTGAATGACAGTGGACTTTTAGGTTCTTGATAAGTAGCATGAACAAGGGACTTACAATGGGTATAATAAACAATAGATACCACTAAATTGTGGCATACACCACAATAAACAAACCTGCAAATGTCGCCCTATTAAATTCAAAACAAATCTTAATATTCTTAAACTGAGTTGTGTTTAAGTGTGAAAGCTTGGTAGGTGCCTCAACAAAGTTCTGACACATTTCCTCGCTGTATTCATTTTAATCAGAAGATGAAGAAGATTTTAATCATTCAGAAATGTAATTCTGAAAACTACTGTCTCTCTTTGCAACTTCCTGTCAACTCCAGCGTGACATAAATTGCCAGCGAGCGCACTTGAAAAAATGCCTAGCCAAGCAATTGCTGTGAAGCCCACAAGCCTGCCAGAGTTGTCACCCCAAACCTCATACCCAACACAAATCAGAGGAATACGCTTTTTAAAATTCATTTGCTTTATTTCTGAGTGTGTGTTTGAATGTGTTTCAAAGGGATTATAACAGAAGTTGGCTGAAAGGCACATATGAGTAGTAAAACAAAGTTTTTCATAATTTCGTGACAATTTAAAGTTGGAAGCAGACTTTTATCAGTGCACAAAATTCGAGTGACATTTAAATGTAGTCTTTTAGTTTGTGCATGATTTTCATTAAATTGAAGCAACACAATTAACAACGCTGCTGGTTGTGGTAAAAATTATGAAGTATGCTTATAACATAAAAGGGCTCCATATCTAGTGTAAATAATAGATTATCTTTTGGGTCTCTAATTTCATATTCTTAACAAATGAGACTTTACTTATTTGTGGCACAAGGTTTGCTGTTCAGACGAATTTGCTTTGAACCTAAATCAAATTATGAACTTTTATATGCCATTAATATTTGTTAGATCAATTAATCAAATAATAATTAATTTATAGCATTAGAAGCTTTGTAGGGTATGCGCTTAACCGAAGAGCTTTTCTCATGTTTCACTGCATACTTTTGGGCGGTGCTCTGAAATCACGCATACGCCGTGCACTCAAATGAACCTTGAACTCTGTGAATGTAGCTGTAAATTTTGTATATTTTATGTTCTGGCAGCAGATTGTTAATTGCTCCTAATGCTAATGCTTGTCCAAGCGTGCTGTAGCACCCCCCAAAAAGACCAACCTAACCCTATTTTATCGCGTTTAGCTTTTTACGGCTTTGTAGACGGTCCCGGTTAATGCCCAATGTCCAATAGGCCACGCCAGAATGAAGACACATGTCAAATATTTTAGATAACGACTTTTTGTGGGCCTGGCTCGCCCTAAGGCATTATAATTGAGCGGTTTGTGTTGCTGCTGCTGCTGCTGCTGTCTCCCTGGTGTTGAGTTCATTTGCCCGTTCTGCGAAGCACGTCGGAGTTTTGTGGCTGTGGTGTTTCCGTGCAATTAGAATGCTGTTTTTAGCACATTTTATTTATTTTTTTTTGTTGCTTTCTGACAAGATTTTTGATGAGCTTCACCATTTTGCGCCGTGCCGCATTTTGTTGCTCGTGGTTGTTTTGCCTGACAAAGTGACAGCCCAACAGAGTGACAGAATAAAATGATGGCTTTGCTCTCAGCAAATTGTGTACAAAATTGTATGTATTCTTGTGATCGTTTATTAAAGTTAGTTAAGGGGATGTGTGTTTACTACAACATTTACATGCAAATCTGAGGAGTTTAAAAAACACAATTTAAATATTTTAGCTAGCCAAGGATGTTCATTTCCACTTCTGATTATAATTTATTCATTCTATTTTATTGTGTTAAATTGGTTGGAAATTAGAAAAGTGTTCAACCAGTTTCGAAGTAAAATTTAAACTGCGCAGCGATAAATCAATAATTACTTTAATTAAAATTAAAAAAAAAAAAATAGAATTACTTTCTCCCTTCAGTTGGCTGCACTCTTACTTTGTAAATTTTTAACTTAGTTAGATGAAGTTAGTCATGTATATATGTTATACATGCGCCTGCATCATTTAATTTTTACGGTTAATCAAAGTCATGGTATAATTTGTATCACTTATATGGCAAGCCATATTGTGGTTTATATTACCATCTCAAATGGATATTAATTTTAATGAATATTATATATTATTTAGATGATTAAGCCATTAAAATTGTGGCTTCTGTTACCATCTGAAATGGATTTGTTATGCTGCCCATCTGACAGTTACATACTTTAGCACAACTTATAATATACTTTAGACAAGCGTAAAGAATTCAGGATGATATTTCTTGTATATCAAATTATAATTTCAGAAACGTATTTAGCCAATCCGCGAGCTGAAGTAAATTTTAACATTGGCACTAATTAACTGTATTTAATAATTTATACATAATTTTTAATTTGTATAAATAAATGTTCATATATATGTATTTAAAATACATTAAAAAGCATCAGCAGTAGTCAATGAATGCATGATAGATCTTAAAATTAACCAATTTCCAAGAGCCACAAATTGTAGCGAATGAAATAGTAACTTAGTAAGAAAATAGACTGGTTAACAAAACCCGCAAGTCTGTTTGTGTGTGATGTACTTTCATGTTGTAGCTGCAACATCCTTGGTTGCTCACTACTGGCCACAGAAATTAGCTGAACCTGCTGCCAAAGTTTAGAAGAGTGTACTTTTAATACGCTCGCAGAGGATGGTAGATTGTTGTATACAATGTATAAGAGATTGAAAGAGGTATCCCAAATCTAAGGTTTTAATATTTTTCAGCAGCTCTACGAGCTAAGTTGATGTAAGTATATTCATTGTTCATTTATCCATTTCTGTCTGTTCCCTATGGGTGCTTATACATCAAAGGATAACACAGAGAGTCTGGAATAAGCGCCAACTAACTTCCACTTCGATGTCAATTTTGAAAAACATTTCACAACAACGACTAAGTTTCTCAACAACAGATAAATAATTTAAGTAACTTAACTAAAAAAGTACCAAGTTTTATTTAGATGTGTGCAATATTTTTGCCGGTCTGTTAAATCTACTGCAGCTCAAATAAAGCTGTTCTTCTCTTGTTGTGCATTGTGCCTGGGGAATCGACAATAACCGTATTAAGAGCAACGTGAGAAATTACGCGCAACAAACATGCCACAGCAGCAGCAACAGCAGCAACAGCAGTAGCAGCAACAGAACGGGACTCGATGATGACGATGAGGTTGCGTGTGCTTTGGGCGTGGACGACGTTGACAAATGGTGGCCGCCAGGAAGCACACGGTGCTGGACACGGCAGGACAATGCGAGCTGAGCAGCTGATGGTTATTTGGCCAGCATGTGTTGCAAGTTTGTGGGTTCACTAGGTCACACACACACACACATATATATATACTCACACTCGCTTAAAAATGGCGCCCCAAAGTGCAATGACCAAGTGACCAATGACAAGAATAACAATGGCTGCCAGTTCTTTGTTGCAACTTGGCTAATGCAGCTGCATTTTATGGCTACAAAAATACTCATATTCCTAGTTGTGCAAGCTTGCGTCTTACTTTACAGGGTGTTTCCAAAACAGTTAACATAATCAAAGGCAGTTAAAGTAATGAATTTCGAATCTATTTAAAAAGCAAATATTAACAACAAAAAAATGGCACTTTTAATTATTTATATAGTTCTCCAAATAGTACAGTATTAAATATTAAATTAACTGAAATTAATTGAGTTTTCATGCAGTGATAATTAGATTTAATTGTTTAAACCATTCAGGGATTATTAATTAAAATGCAATTAAATTTGACAGAAAGTCAGCGTTAAATTAGGTTAATAAAATTTACAATTTCAGCAGCGAATTAAATGTGGGTGTCTCGAATAATATTATTCTGAATTGACTACAAACAAGTAAGACAAATAATAAACAATACCATAATTGGCTTAATTATAAACTAAACAAAAAATTGGCTTTCTCTGCACTAACGGTCTTGAAAGGGTTAAGTAAAATTATTTAAATGCTTAAAAGCATTTTCCTCTTGCCGGGCATTTTAGACAACAATGGAAAATAAGTGTATTTATTATTCAAAATGCTTTGTAAGAGTAAAATGTAAACAAAAAACCTGGCTACAATGTTGGGATTTTTTTCTATTTTTTGTTACTTAACTACTTACATTAGTTGTTAACCTAATAAAAACAATTTAAACTGTTGAAGCAATTAGCTGGACTTTGCAGAAAGTGAGCTCGCAATTGAAGTAGTTAACTTATTGGTAGTCTTGGAGACTTATGAAGGATGGTCACATGTGCTCTTATCTTCTTTGGAAATATTTGAGCACCTTGTATTCGCAAATAAGTGTGTGTGAGTGTGTGTGCGTGTGTGTGCCCAGCCAACGAGGTCCTTCTACGGCAATTCAGAAACTTAAAAAATTATTGAAAAAGTAGCTAAGGACGTGACACAGCAAATTCAATTTGCAATAAACGTGGCCGAAAGTTAACTTCCCAAAACGGAAGCACACATAAAAGTATAAAAAGTAATAATCGTCTTGGGATCTCCAAAGAGAATTTATACAAATCCGAGCCAGGTATTTGCCACCATGTATTTTGGCATTCCCAGTGAGTCAATGAGCAGTGTTTCTGGATGAGAGCCTTGTGTCACCGCAATATGTCAAACAATATGTCGGTTGACAGCAGCGATTTCTACTCCAGGAAAACTTTACTGGAGTTTTAAGTGCCACCATTTGCTGATAATCCATATTTGCTGCACACATGCGATGCAAGAACCGCAGCAACTGCGTTATGCAAATGAAATATGGTCCAACATTTACATTTGCAACCAGCAGGTGAATTCCATGTGCCACAAGTCCACAACTTCACACACAGACACTTGCAACACACAAGCGGCCGCTGCACATAATAAGTCATACAAAAAATGGCATTCCAAATATGAATTTCAAGCAAGCGTTTCTGCTCTTGTTGCCACTGATGATGACGACTTCATCAGCATAACGGAAAAAATAGAAAAGAAAAGTCGGAGCTTCAGTCGGAGCAGCTACATTCTGAGAACCGAAGAAAGTACACACTTTTGGCAAGGGGCAAATGGCAAGTGGTAAGTGGCACGTGTCAAGAAATTAAAATGTTTACTATTTGCTTATTTATTTTAATTTCATTCAAAAAGCATATTTTAGGATGCAATTTATAGAATAATTTTCACAATCCGTTACAGATTTGAAGTGACCCATTGAAAGGGTAAATTTGCATTGCTTTTTGTAAAAACCATTCGTAATTCTTAGTCTGATTTTTATTCGCAGTCGCTCATTTGCCATATGGTAATGTGAATTATGCGTTTTGCATATGTTTCACCAATATATTTATCTATATATATAGCGATATATATACATACCTTTAAGTGTGTGTATTTGTGTAAGTGTGTGGGTGTGTGTAAAAACGCAGTTATGTCTGGATTACTTTTTGACTCCGCAGACACCGCTGATTGTTGCATGCGGAAAAGAGATTGAAAACACCAAACGAGTTCTGGCCTCAGGTAAAAAAAATTATTTGTTTTTCAGAATTTTTTTTTTTTTGTTTGTGAATTGAGAAGTGTTTGCAATTAAATGGAATTAAGTAGTTGTAATTATCCTCAAATTAATTATGTAAATAAAGTCACTAATGGAGCAATTCTTCCATTCGGCAACCATAAGATATAGTAGCAAGAAAAGTCTGTAGGAAAACTACAGATATTTATCAAGTTTCAGCTAGTTTCAGAGTTGCCTCAGTTCCCGAATCGATTCCGATTCGTTTGCATAACTTGGCCTTTGATTTAGCTTTTAACACACACACATCTTACTTTGTACTTTGTTGTTATATTGATATTGGTGCTTATCCTGCTGCTGATGGTGCTCTGATGATGCTGTCGGATGTTGGCAATTTTGTTGCGACTTCCGCAAAACGTTGCTGGCGAAGAGTAAAGAGTTATTTTTAATTCTCTACATAGACGGAATGAGACGCACAAAGGTATTGTTGCTTGATGTGCTGTTGAAATGAAGCAAGGACGACTCACACACACACACCTAGAGGCACACACACACACACACACACACATTTATGGAGCGCACTTTAAGCGCTCATTTCCGTTGAATAATAAATGGCAGCCGGGAAACTCTGGCAATGGTTGCTCAGACAGCCAAAGGATATAAATGAAATTTATGCCCCGGTATTTCCCCACTGCCCCCGCACTCCATGGGATGCAAACATGTGCATACATATATGCTTAAGGATTGGCATAGCTGATATCTGCTTGTATACAATATATATATACATATATATATGTTTGATGTTCGAATTGATTGGCTGCTGGAACGTGCCTGCCACCAATCCTCTCAACCAGTAATTTCCACAACTCCGTGTAACATCATGTTAATGGAGCAAACAGTTGGAGTCCGCTGAATGGCAGAATGCGGAATTGAAAATGAAATTAAATAGAAATTTTACGAAACGTGTCGATGTCGCTGACAGCAGATACAATAGCACCCAGGGTTGCCATCTTGTTGCAAGCGCAATTAAACCAAAAGGAAACGCACATGGCCCCTGGCAACCGCCACACAAATGTGGGAATATTTGTATCTGAATTGCTATCAGGACACATGTACACATATTTGCCCCTGGTTGCTGTCCGTGTTTACAGATAAATATCGCAAAAATATATAAAGAAGAGGCTCGTCATATTCAGAATGCCGAATATAAAATACTCTTTACGCCACCAGGTCACATTTAAGTTTTCGAATTATTGTAGGATTGGTATACACATAGTGATATCGATGTATATCGATAGCGATAGCGGTGTTAAGTCGATCTCAACAGGAGTGTGGAAGTCCTGCGATCGATTAAAGGTTAATTAATTAGCAGTAAAAACAATATATGAAGCGTCGATGTAAATATAACTATAAAGTTGATAATATGCATTTATAATTCTGGCTAAAATAAGTAATTATGAATTAAATAAATTAATAAATTTGTACATATTAAGCTGGTGAAAATATCCTGAAATATCAAAATGTTTTCAAACATGGCATTATATATCTGAAGATAAATGCTTCGATTATTTATCTTTCGCAGTACTTCAAGCTTAAGTTTATTATTGAAGACACTAGTCACTAGTCAGGTTCTTAAAAATTAAATAAATTACATTAATAATATGTGAACATCGAGCATTGACGATTAGAAATTAAAATCGTTTTCCTTTGCTATATTTAATAGTACATAAGTAAAACTAGAATTTCAAATAATATGATTTCAGTACATTTTAATATTTTTATCATTTGTGTATTTTCCTTCAGAATTATTTCTTAACTGAACTTTATCTTGAATATAATGTGTTACAGACTGCAAGACAAAATTATAATACCCGCTTCACGAGTATAATAATAATTTACTGGACTCCGCATAATGTTGACATTTGTTTGTTTGTAATTGTCAGAAATGCATCACATTGGTCAGCATACTTAAGATCAATAAAAGGAAGAATACCATTCAATAAAAAAAATATATATTTAATTTATAGAATATTTCATATACTTGATATTATATGGGAGCAGATATAGAAGCAGTTAACAGAATTGAAAGTTGTCATCTGCATCAAAGTTGTTTCCATTTTGAATATTTTTACTTTTGAATACAAACAATTGCTTAAACAGGAATTAATTAAAATAAAATATACATGCAACCAATGTGCAGTTTTTGGCCCTCTTTTGTTGGCCATTTCTCTGTTCATACGATTCAATGCAATGGGACAATATTAATGACAGTTTATTGAGCCGTTTTTACTATTTTTTTTTGGGGCTTACCACAACATGTGGCAGCTAGCAAGAAAAACAAAACTTTACTAAAATATGCTAAATTCTTTTTTTTTCGGTATCTGAGTTTTGAATGTATTTAATTGGTTTTGCGTGCAATTCGTGAATTTCGATTTAATGCAACTGCAAAACTGCTGCCAACAAACTGCAGCATTACATAAAGCCAATAAAACGATGTATTCCACATATCAAATTGTGAAATGCAATTCACGATTCGTAAAAAACTACGCTTTATGAAAACACAAAAAAAAAATAAAAAATATATATAAATATGGAATACACTTTGCATTTGTCAGTTAAAAAATAAATAAAGTGAATCTAACGTGGATTTTTATCTGTACGTCAGCATAAATTGCAATTGGTTCATTTTGCATAGGAAAAAAACCGAGAAAACCCGGATTCGGAGCCGTAGACGGAATTGCAAATAAGTTGCCTTTGCTGGAAACCCATTACAATAGCTTTTTGGGGCTGCGCCATGCTGCGTATACTTAATTTCAAGGTGCACAGTAGGGGTATGGCTCAGATTCCATCACTCGTTGATATTCCTGCAATTTTGGCAGCATATCAAAGAGATGAATGGGCTTGATAAACACCTCGACTGAGGCACAATATGTATCCATAGAAATAACTGCAAGGCACCATGTGGTATCCGTATCTACCCACAGCATATGTGATTATGTAAAATATGCATATGTACATCAGCAGCAGCAGCAGCAGCTCCTTTTCTTTTATTATTATGCACAAGGACGAAGGATTGCACATCCAAGTGGAGGGGGGAGTGGGTGGGTGGTTGTTGCTACTGCTGATTTTGCTGTCATGACTGCCACCACAAAGAGCCGGCAAAGTGGGGCGTAAGCACCACGTTCAGGTAAAACTTTTCAAAGGAGTCCCGTTGAGTTATTTTTAAAATCAAATTTCTTTGGCTTACTCGCACCACAAAATCAGAGGCAGATGCAGAGGCAGAGGCAGAGGCAGTGGCAGAGGCAGTGGCAGGGGCAGGGGCAGAGCAACAGCCTCAACGAGAGCCATTTTAAATTAAATTCGACAAGCCGCAATTTGGTTTTTATTAATTTGTGTAGGTTTTCCAGTTTCACGTTAGCTCGTTACATTGTTGAGTGCATTCCAATTTGGGAGTGAGTACAATTTTTTGGCCAAAATTGCGTTATTTATATCTTTTCTATGAGCAGTCGTAAAGAAATAGATAGCCAATCTAATGGCATTTTTATATTCTTGCCATCAAGAATCCAGTCTCACTTTGAGTGACACCAAATTGCGGCATTTGCTATCGTTTGTAATTATGTGGCTTCCATCAGAGATGGCAGCTCCTCCGTGTGATGGACATTAGTCAATTAAATGGCAAAATCGAACTGACTCTGGCAAAAAGGCAATCGAGGCGACGTCAGTCAAGCGAAAGAACGAACAAAGAATCAAAACCAAATCACATCAAAGCTATTTCGCACTCTGAGACTATTACTTGTTTTTTTACTCAAGATGTTGATTGACTTTGTTCATTTCGTTATTCCCCCCATACCCATATTGTGAGTGGGTAATAAAGGGTATAACAAAGTGAAATAAAGGCCGTAACACAAAAAAAAAAATAAAAATAAGAAAAATGCAGAGCAAAAAGCTGACTTTTGTGGCTTGAACACATTTTCATTTTCTGTAGAGAGAAAAACTCTTAACCCCGACTCCTGTTGGTCTCTCATATATCATATATAATATATCATTTGGTTTCTTTAGGGAACACCAACCAATTGTGGCAGAGTCTCCGTTGAGCCACTGCTGACAACAAAGAACAACAAACCCAAGTGGTTGGTGGGATCAGACGGGGTCGTCTCTTGGCCCTAATGTGCACTGTACAGTGAACACACACGAGACGAAAATTCGTTGCTGACTGTTTTGATTAATTAGTAAGCCATGTAGCCAGGCACAAAGGACGAGATTGGATCAGCCTTGTGGCGTTAATTGTCTTGGTCATTCTGTTCGATTAATGTTAACATTCGATTTGCTGTTGTTGATTTTGCTGGGATTTGGAGAGTTGTGTACATTGCTCGTAATTATTGGTTGATGGTTAAACAATTTAATTTAATGGACTAAACAAATTACAGAACACCCAAGCAATCATCAGCTATTCGATGGGTGTGTAAATCCAATTTATTTAATAGCTAACCAAATCTCAACAACATTTGTGTAATCTTTAAATGTGCTTTCAGATTTCCAGCGGTGAATTTAAACAAATAATTATGTATCTATTTGTAAATCCCCTGATGGTCGTACGTGCTGGGAAATACCTTCATTAAATGGGATTCTGAGTGGAAAAATCACACGTGCCTTTTTTTGTCTGCCTGCTAATTTAACCAATTTTACGCTACCTTTTTTCCGTTGTCCTCTAGTCAACCCAAAAATGTCCGACAATAACGAATAACAACCTTAAAAAAAAAAATATTAATGTCTTTTTTTTAGAAGTGAATACAAAGTGTCCGACACTGAAAAAATGCAGGGTGGCTTTTTCTTTGAGAGCTGTTTGTGGCTGTTGCTAAGCTGGGTACATAGAACAGATATGTATATCTACTCACATATATATATATATATATATATATACATACCATCTTTAGGCTGCTTGGCAACCTGACCTTGTTATCATAATCGAGTTATTGTTGCCTATTCGGCACCCATTCAAGTGTGAGCATTTTAATATCAGCAATAAAAGCTGAAATGCTTTGCTCTTTTCGAAGGGAAGATTGGAGGGGAATGGAGGGGACTAGGTTCATATTCATCTTGAATGTAGTTCAGAATCATTTTCATTTCCGCCTATATAATTTCTGTGCGCTTTTATTTTGTCTGTTACTATAAAAGCAAATAAGAAAATATTTTCAATTGTTGTCAAAAAAACAGAAATCGATATTTAAATGAAATGGTCGAGCTGTCAAAGGCAACCAGTCGTCATTCAACATGTTCATATTTATTTTTGGTTCATTACATTATGTATGGCATTTGATTGATTTTGACCAATAGGTAAATCACTTCATTTTTTGTAATTTAATTAATTTAGCCTTTTTTTATATTTACATTTGTTTTGTTTAAATGAATGAATTTTGATTTTTAACAGGCACAATTCACACTGATGACTTGTGTAGATATTATGGTATATATATTTTATTAATTATAAAGGTTTGGCTTAACGATATACAATATGTTTGTATTTAGGAGTTTAATTATATTTTATTGCGCTTCAAGCGTCTTTCTTTTCCGCTGCATGCAACTCAACTCTGTGACTCCCGATCAGATATCGATACTCTCTTATTCGATTACACGCTTCAATAGTATCGGAACAGTGACAATGAGTTTCCTTGCTTTTCTCCTATTTAAAATGGGATACCTGTTATATGCTTAAGCCAAATAACGAGTTCACTTTTTATGTAAGCACATTTCGCACCTGCCACATGTCTGGCCACAGCTCAAGTTGCATGTGGTTAATTAGCAGACGCAGACAGTGTCGTTGCCTGGCTGCTAACCTTTACATTTTGGCAGCATGTTGTCAAGTTGACTGCTGTTACAATTTTTCCAGTTCAGCGAACCTGGGGGCAGTTGATAATGTGGAAATAATAGTTGCGAAGATGGTTCAACTTAGAAGCTAACCAACTGTTGGATGGCCTTTTTAACGATCCTGAAGTGCGTCGAAGGCACGTGACTGACCGCTGGACATCAATCAGGGCGACAGGTAATCGCAAAAATGGCTGCCTATGAAGATTATAGCCAAATCAAATAGAAGGGCTGATTGTGAAGGTTGTCCCTTAAAATCTGGCGTCAATCAATCAGAGACGTGGTTCTGCCTCCCAAGGGTCTGCTGCTCACTGGTGCTTCACATACGCAGCGGAATTCAATCAATTGTTGGGTCCTATACAAGCAAGATTTCCAAATTGAATTTCCAGCTGATAAATTGGTAACCAAAGAGAATGATACGCAAAATAAAAAAGAAATAGTGGAAATCTTGACGGGTTTTGCATATGCAAACCAAAGGAAATCAGTAATTTTGATGACCAACCAACCAAAGTTCACCAATACACAAAAATATGTATATTGGAAGATAACGTTTATTCAAACTACTTGATTCTATATCATCTATATATATGTAAAATGTTTTTGAACAATAAGCAATTTATTTATTCGTGCATGTTAAGACAAAATGGATATTTCTTTCAATATGCATAACTCTATTAAATGTGTGCGAATAAAGAAAGGCAAAGATTTGTTATGTTTACGTTTATGTTTTTATTATTTTCTCTGTAAATTTTAAATTAAATTACATTTTTAATTTTAAACTATTTACTTCGTTAAATTTAAATTTAAAACAAATCGAATTCCAACTAGATTCGAAATATATAAGAAATATATTAGAGTATATGAAAACATCCCTCACCAGAAACCAACAAATAACGTACTTAGATTACAAAAGAGGTCATCAAAAACTAAACAATTTCATTTAACATTTATTTTTTTTAAGTATTTTTTTTTTAATTTGTGGAATTTTTATACTTATACTTATAAAAAACACCATTTGTTATGAACGCTTATGACAGCAGACTGTCGCGAAGGCGAGACGAAAAGTTTTCTAGATATTTTTATGTGTTTAGTACATTTAGAATAAAAAACAAGGAAAAAAACCGCTTAAGCACGTCGAAGCTTGTATACTCTACATTTTCTTAATTTTTAAATTATTTAAGAAAGAGCAGCCGATTTATGCAATTCAATATATAAGTCTTGCTGCTTGGAACGGTCACTTCTGAATTTAATTATTAGTTATAAACAATTGAGAACGTTGCTGACTGGTGTAACAGACTGAAAAGTGGGCGTGGCATATTCCAATCTTTAAGTGATATCGCCAACAACCTAACAATCGAATTTGGTGACTTTAGCTTTAAAATTGTGTGAGATATGTCGTAATCGATTGTGGTTTGCTGTTATCAATTTTATCGATTTCCTAACTCCCTTTTGGGCGTAGCACTCAACAGTTCACACGTTATCTGACGCGGGCACAGACCAGTGTATGTTCTCAGTGTATAAGATAGTATATTGATTTTAATAATTTCTTGAGAAATTGTTAGAGACAGTTTGAAGCACAATTTTTTTTTATCGATTATCGATTAAAGCTTATCGATTGCTCATTCAAATCATTTTGTATTTTAGGAGCATTATAACATTTCTTAACTAGATAGTTTCGTAAGAATATCTTTCGACCTATAATTCTGTACAGCATCCTTATGCTACAAGAAGACGCATATATTCCGAGACTTAGCTAGATGGGTCAAAACTGTTCGAAAAGACATATAGCACCTTGTCTCCTCTTTATGAGGTTGATAACATCTTTTTAATGTGTCACACATAATTGCAATAAAGGAGGGAATGTGCTGAAGCGTCATAATGACTGAATTAACCGAGAAGTGCGTCAATATAAATTTATAATGCCTATTTAATGCCCATGGAGGGAACTAAGTGCTTGTCGAAAGATTAAAGACAACTTGCAAATGGAAATTAATTGAGCTCTTATGATTCAATTATGCAGTTTCCTCGCTTCTTAAGCGGAATTAATGCCAATAAACGAAATTAGGCAATCGTAAATTTTAAGATGTTCGGCGCATAAATGGAAAAGTTGAGCAAGAAATTTGTTGACCAACAACGTGAATTTTAATGCCATAAACGGAGCAATGAATAGAATAAAAGGAATGAATGAATTTTTTTTATGTGAGGTCCTTTTGCAATTTGCTGGCTAGCCAGTAAGCCCCTAATATGAATAGGGCGTTAAGGGTGCTTTAATTCGGGGCAGACACCCAAAGGAGTAGTTAGCATTAGACAAACGACGCTTATTGTGTCTACCACAAAGCCAACCAGCCACGCCCCCAGCCTCCCATTTTGCATAAATCTTTGCCGGGACTAGGACCAAAGTAGAAGGTCGACAGTCGGCAACCTTGAAATACAGGCTATAAATCAATGCGATCTGAGTTCTTAAAAATAAAGTGCCACAATATGAAAAGTAACCAAAATAATGTCGCACTAATCCTGTGAATCCTTTGATCAACACAAAAGGATGTTGCGAATAAGGCAATTATAGCAAAATGCTGAGCTCATGTTACTTTAATCAATTTGAGCTATGTATGAAAGCACTTGAATTGCCTAACTCCTATTTTGCCAATTCTAAAACTGTTGCAGCCAAAATAAACTAACAGCTTTTGCGTGACACTCATACAAAAATTGAAAATAAGGTAAACTGAACCGTCTAAAGAGTTTAGCCAATTCAAGCATAATTGGCCTACAGCCATTTTCACGTGCCTCTTTTTTTTTGGTAATTGCTTTGTGGATTATTTATGGGAACAAGCCACACTTTTACAGGTCTTAAGAACGTAATTTGAAAAAGTTAGTTACGGATTATCATCCATTATAAATAGATAGAGAGAGGCTTAGACAACACCATCAGGACAATTTAGAATTGTTTAAAGGACATTTGCTTTGCAACAAAAGAGGACAAAATGTCTTTAAATTTTGACAACAGAATTAAAGTTTTGCGCTCTTTGTCCCAAATTTGAAAACTAAAAGCCTTTGGGGCCAAAAAAATAAACATAAAAAAAGAGACAGGAACCCTTATGAAAGAACTAAGCTGAACTAAACTCATTTGTTTGCATACAACTGGAGCAGCAAAACATTTGCAGATAAATAAACAGTCAACGGCCAAACTTTTGAATAAAAACTGTTTCAAAAGTTAATTTCCACCCATCTAAGGGAAAGAGATGCGAACCTTTTTAAAAATTTCCTTTGCTGCCATGCAGCTGTTGTCAGGGACAGGTTAAAAAGGGCTAGTAAAAGGTTTGTTTAGGCTTTTACGAGGTTTCATGGCAAATAACAAATAAAATTAATTACACTCTAAATTAAATTACAAACGACTGCTCCTAACATTTTCCCACAACATTTGTAATATAATTGTATTGGTTTAATGAGGTGTCCCTTAAGTTGACTCAATCTCATCGTCCACATAATTCTCAAAACCGATAAAAAAATTTAAGATGCTATTTAATAATGTCACCCTTGAAGGAGACGGAACACATTTCTCCGCACTGAGATTGAATTATCAAATTCAAAAGGTGTATTTCAGATTACCAACTCTGACTAACTGCTTCTACTTAGAGTATTCCGTAGTCGGTTTTTAACTTGTCCTGATATACCTTTATTTTAATCGACCCTAGTTGGACATAAATATATTAAATAAACAGTATGTTAAATGTTGTATAAAATGATGCGATTAGACACGTCAATTTGAAAAATCCATAAAGCTGATTGGAAATTGATGGAAATGCTGCATTTTCAGATCAATAGAAAATAGTAGCTACTGAAAAAACAACGCAAAATGTTTGCTAATCTATTGCACTCTATGCGAAATTATTTGATTTTATGCGGCCACAAAGAATCAGCATCAGCATCAGCATCGGCATCAGCAATAACCAGCCAAGCTAAGTCAGCGAAAACCCCGCCGGACTCATTCCGTACGGATGCCAGGCAATGAGGTTGCCCGCAATAACGTGGCCCATTTTGCATGGTTTGCAATTAAAACGAGCCGCACACAAATGGAAAAACAATGTTCTCCCGGACTGGAGGCATTAAGCGGCACCAATATATGAAAGAATCGCAGTTGTGGCATGCCGCAAGCATTTCATTTGCGTGCACACAGTAACACAGCCATTGTGGCCGATTGCCAGGATGGCAATTGTAGCTTTCAACCGGAACAACCGGAATTGCAAAACAATAAAAATTAATAACAAAACTTTGTCTGGCTTCCCAGAGTTGAGTTGCCTCTGAATTGTGAATAGTGACTCTCAGTAGCTGTTTGAATCGCTGAAATTGATGAAGGCCAACTGAAAGAGCCAAGTTAAACGTTTAGAAAATTAGAGTTTCCCAACTATCGAATCATAAATCAATTCCAATACTTCATAATTGGGAAAAAAAATAATCAAATAATCATTAGTTGGTTCAACAGATACCCTCTTGCTAAGTGATACATTTTCCGATAATCAATCACAAAATTCGATTACTTTTGCTAAGATATGAGGCATGCTTATTAGTTAAATTAAATTTAAAATAAAATGAATTAATCAAACCAAACTTTGTTACTTTATCAACCACTTGACGCATTAAATTGATACAGGGTATACAAAGTAAATTCAAAGACATGTATTTGTTGCCAAGTTTTTCTCGCTTTTGAAAAGATTTATGCGTCTCGCAGTCACACGAAAATGTCGTCGGAAGGAGAACATATTGAAATTGTCAGATAAACCAATAGTCAAATGACTTATTGAGAAAACGCAGCACAAGAAAAACAAAGCAGAACAACAACAACAACAATAATAAATGGATAGCGAAAACATACGCAAATTATTTTAATTTCGCATACCCCGTGGGGGCCACATTCAAGTTGAATTTTATTTTGGCGGCCATTAAGCTAATGTTTCAAAGGCTGCAGAACAATAAAAATGTTTGCTCGCAATTTATTTCTTGTCAATATCCATTTCACATAACCTTCCCAAAGGTATTCGAGTTTTGTTATCATCTTTGAACACTTTTATTATTGTATACAATCATCCTGATGGAAGTTGGAATATGTTACCTGTGATAAATTTTTGGAGTCGTACTGATGAAATGAGAACTCACGATATTTAGATAAACTTACACTTTTATATTTATGTGTATTATATAAATATATACAGTTGCGAAAACAATAATCACTCTCATTATAAATGTTGTCAAATGTATCTTATATCAATTCTTAAGTTAAAGGAACTTATGAAAAAGTTTTTATAAGTGAAGGCAGCTCTTAAGACTCTCTTAAAAATATATATGTATAAATATGTATGTATATATTTAAATATATATTTTATGCAAGTGCATGCAATATTCGGCGACACGCAGTTTTGCTATTTTTTTGTTTTATTTTATTTTATTTGTGGGGCTTTTGTTGTCCGTTTCATTTGGATTAGACAACAGTTTAACAACTTGTCTTGGCAGGCGGATCCGCCCACATCAGACATCGATATGCGATTTGGACACGCACCATTTGCCGGCTAAACTGAACTAAGCCGAGGGGGAGGGGCAAATTTATAGCTACGCGTCTAGTCGGCTTATCTTTATCGGCATATGAATTAAATGTCATCCGAGGGCTGCATAAATAAAACTCAATTAAATCTCCAGCCACTTTTGAGATGTCAAGGTTTGTTATTGTTTGTCCTGCCAAATGCAGCAATTTTAAATAAACTTAAAGCTAAATCTACCCACTAAGACAACAGCTGATTTTGTGGCGGCTTTTCCAATAGCAGAACTGGAAAGCGGATTAACAGACTTAAGAGAGCAACAGCACCGAATTCGGACTGTGAGATTACTGCAAAGCACTGTTAACTAACAGCTGAGAGCAGATGAGAGCGAACTGTTATTAACAGTGAAGAGCTAACAAGTTTGCTTGTTTTGGTCAACTCTAAGCAGCTGATTGACATGTAATTCGGAAGACAACTTGATACTTGCAGAAGGTATTCTAATCATGTGGTTAAACTTGTAACACATTAAAAAGTGCAAAAGTATTCTTGGCCAGTATCAGATAAAAATCGAACTAAATTTTAGTAAAAACAAATGATAGAAAATGATGAGAAAGCTAAAATAAGATTTTTTTCAATGTACACACATAAAAAACAATCAATAAATAGTTTATAGAAAGACACAACCATAAATTTTAGAAATTTACTTTCTGAATAATAGGGTGACTAAACATTGGCGCCAAAAGTATGGCGAGGTCCTAATAATTAGGACGATTTCATTTATGAGTGAAGATAAAATGTAAAATACTAGAATCCAGTTTCACCCTTCCTGATACATAAATTTGGATTATTCAGTTCATAGCCAGTCGTGAAAGAGAAATCATATAAACCAATGATACTATTATTTTTTATATTATTATATTTAAATGTCAGCTTCTTCTTTCGAAAAGGGTAAATAATCTTCGGCGTGTCTAAGATAAGCATTTCCTGGCTTAAATTCAAAATTAAATTTAGATGTCGCCAGCTGGATGCCGGTCTTAGATTGGAATTCCAGTTTGTTTAACATGTCTTTGTTTCGTTCTATTTGCAATTGCAAGTCCCAAAGACAATTTGAAGTGAATTCCCAGGAGACTCCGTCATGCCCATTTTGTGCGTCAAGTGTGCAGAGAATTGAAATGGAAATAGTTTCGCTTAGATCTTGGTGTGTCCACAGCCTGAAGGCCAGGTTATTAGCATTCATTAAAAATGCCGCTCAAACCGAGCCGAGCAAAGCCTATTTTGCATATGCTTAGCTTAGCTGAGATTTTGACGGTTTTGGGCTTGTTTGACAGGCTGTCGCCTCCATGGCCCAATGCATAGTTGAAAAGGGTAGAAAGGTTCTAATCAGTTGAGGTCTGGTTGAGGTTTCAGCTATATGATAATCGGATTGACAGCTTATGGCTAACAGCTGAGCAGCTATCGATGAATATCCTTAGACACTGCCAACTAAATCTCTACATTTATAACTAATTAGATCCTGTATCAACTGCAGCATTGTCATTTCAAATAGTCCTCTCGTGAGCAAGTTGCATTTGAGGACTCCCATCCATTCTCAGAAATTGACATAGGCACTTACACATTACTTATCCACACCTCTGCATTATCTTGACGATGCGCATTTTCCATCCAGCTGGCAGGTTGCCAGGACACCCCCGTTCAGCTGGACACGTGTACACTCATAAAAAAGAATATTTTTATGATTCAGAGAATAATATTTGTAAGGTGATAGAAAAGTCGAGCCAGTAATTTTCATTACTTGTTTTTTAATTTTAGAAAAGATTTTTCTAAAGATTTCTATTTTTTTTTACAATTGTTTTAGACTAATAATATATAATAATAATAATAATCGCTCTATATTTGAAATTGTTGATTATTAAATTTTATAAAAGTTAAGAGGTTTTTTTTTTTAGTGTAGTGGTCCATGCTCGATGCTCGACGCTTGTGCGTCTGTGCTATAATTACGCATTGCTTTGGGAGGCCCCTTGGTGAAAGTTTATATAAGTGAGTGGGTGTATAAGGCTAGAGCAATATACCTGTGTATGTGTGTTGTGTGAGTGTGTAAGAGAATTTTGTGTGTGTGTGTATGTGTGAGAGACCTGCTTTCCTCTCACAATGAAAATGTCGCCTGTGACGTTATTTGCATTATTTTACATAAGTCGACATGAGGATGACGACAAAGACGACTGCGACGACAGCGACGAAAAATCGCAGACAATGAGATTTTAGAATAGAATGTCGGTTAGATAAAATTATAATTAATTTATTTGAATCATGGCTGAAAACACGGTGCTGTACTGCTGTCTCTGCTGGTTAGTTGTGCAACATATTGTTGTGGCAGGCAACGTTGGAACGTTGTCACTATCAGCAATTACTCAACATGAAAACACATAAAAATAAATGAAATGCGGCCTCACTTGAGATAAATAAATCAATGTGCAACAATATCAGACAGTGCAAAAAAAAAATATTCAATTTAAATTGTGCCCTACAATTTGTTTGCTCTACAATATATGTATATATATATATATTTATTTTTTTAAATTTTATTTTCTTCTCTGTGAATGAAAAATTGTCATCTTTATGACAGGCCAACAAGGGCGAATGGTGCATCATTAATTTGATTACCGCGACAAGCCGAATCGACTACGAGTTTCACAAATTACATTTTTATATTGTATTTTGGTTGCTTTGAGTTCCTTTTTTTTTAATTCAGCGAAATGGAATATGTAATTTTAAGCCACGTATCGTTGCGAGTTCAGCAAAATGACATTTAAAAGGCCGCCAGCTTAAAGAATGGGGCGATTCGTTAAATCGGCTCAGTATATAAATTATTTTTCGAGTTAAAACAAGTAAATTTTTCACTTTTGTCCGCTGCGTTCAGTGAACATGATAATTGAGTTACATTTTCACAGGCATTTAAAGAAAGCCATTTTCACTTAAAGCCGAACAGGAAAACTCGCTTAAAGAATTTATGAAGTTGTAATATTCATGTCGCGGCATTGAAAGTGGAATAAAAGCGAGTTGAACACTGGCTTCATGCCAATATAACTGAAATGGACAATAACTGGCGCAAAGTAGGGTATCAAAATGTATGCTTTTCAGACCTGTTCAGACAAACAGACTCCCGGCCATTCCCCGGTGCCTGTGCATAGCGAATGAGTCTGTCTTCTTTAAGGGATACCCTGCACTGAACTAGAAGAGGTGGCAGAGATTTGAGTAGCTCTTTGCTAAGCCTATCAGGTAAACTAATAACATTCATGTGGCTGAGGGCGAACTAAATTAATTAATAATAAGCACAGCTTGATTAAAGTGTATTATGTGAGACTGAATGGGACAAGCGAAGAATAAGCCAAGGGAATTATAGTCATGACACAAATTAGCACAAAGTGTCCACATTGACAGTATAAAAGGCTATTCAAACTGAATCGAATTCATAACCGATATTTAGTTGCTGAGTAAAAATCATACAAGCAAAAATAAATGTATTTTTTGTATTATGGGAGCACTTAGATTGCACTTCGGAGCACTTAAGATTAAAGATTTTTGGCATACTAAAAATCATTTTAAGCAAATGCATTGTTTTTCTTTTATTTTGTTATTGTCGACTAAGCCATAGTCCACAATTTTTAAAAGCTTTCAAAATAGAAAATGTTGAAATAATTTTAAAATGAAAGTTAAACATGGAATGGTACTGTATTCTTTAACTGTCAATAAATTTTTTGTTTTGACTCAAATAAATTTAAGTTGTAGATTTAATTTCAGTTTGTGTTCGAGGAGGGATACAATAATTACTTGGGAAACACAGCGAGTGAATATAAGGTTAAAAATAAGTTTGTTAAATTTTGTAAATATTTAAATATAAATAAAAACATTGAAAAACACCTTATTACTTTTTTTAATCCAAGAAAAGGTAGGACGATTTGTGCTTCGAATCAACAAAATTAATAAATTACGGAGGATTGCGATTTACTTGCATACTTTAAATAAATATGTATTTATCAAATATATAAATATAAATTTATCATTATTATTGATAGGGAGAAATGTTTTTAATTAATTAATTTAAAATATGAATATAAAAATTAAAATTGTGATTATCTTAATGGCAAATTGCTTCTAAAAATTCAATCAAAAGTTTATTAATTTAATAATTTAAACGAGTATTTGACGATTGAAAATCAACATTTTACGACTTATACTTTCAACTTCATCAAACGTGAAATGAGTAAAACCAGTTGACCCACAATTCACTCCAGGGAACAGCAACTCATTTGAAATAATTTTACATTTTAGGCAAGAGTCGCTTTGGGCACTTTGACCCGCATCTAAATTTTGGGTTCTTTGGTTAGTCGTCGACCGCGTCATTGTCACTCAATTTGCTGCCCTGACACTTGAACTGTGAACTCAATGCAGACATTTGCCACAAGAGAAACTGTAGCCATAGATTTAAGCTTGGCCAACAACAGCAGCAAAAACAGCAACAACAACAACAACATCAACGAGTGACCTCGAAGCGTTGATGTGGGGCATAATTTGTAAATGTCTCAACATGAAATCAAGACAAAAACTGTTTTGTGCAAGCCCCGAAGAAATGCGACGGGGAAACGCATAAAAACCGAAACTGAAACACAACCCATAACAGCTGACTGACTGGCAGCCATGTAAGACAATCCGGAATCACAAGTGTGCAACAAATACAACCAGGACCAGAACCAAGCTGAGTTTACATTTCCCTTAGCCAGACACAATTGGGCCAAGTCTGGCGAAGCTGTTGACAATTTAAATTTTGGCCAAGACGAAACTAGACTTGAGCTTTAAAATCAAAGTTGCTTTCAGCATTAAACAAAACACGTAGTTTATTTAGTAGACATTGTTCTTTATTTTATTTATTTTATTATTTATGTGTATTTTTCGTGTACGAATTGGCCAAGGCCAGTGAGTTGAGCGCCTGCTGAAAAAATAATGAGCGTCATGCGGCGTCGGCGAAGTCTCTGATAAATTCACTAACAAATTTATAACGCCAGCAGTTGTTGGGCCCTAATGGGCCAAGGCGATAAATTTGCCGACTCATGTGTGGATATAAATGTTTATTGATACCCATCCACAGAATATGGCTGGGGATGGCAAGAAATTATCAATAAAGTGGTGCAATTTTAGCAACGCCTTTTAAAGATTGGCTGCAAAAGTTCAAATTGTGTGTTTCACGCAAAGCAAAGTTCTCCCAAACGAGCTAATTGCATGCACTTCTTCGATGGTCGACAAACAGAAATTATTTGACATACTCGAGTACGAACAGCTGGCACAATGACCTTACTGTTGCCCCAAATTGACTGCAACTTATTGCCGCACATTTATTTGCAGTGTTCAACTTGTGTTGCATACTTATTGGGGCAACATTTGTTGCCCTTAAACGGACTGTGGCCATCATCAACAGAGCATTAACAGCGCCACAAAATTGGGTTAATTGCCAATGTGTATGTCATTTACCCATTTGGCAAAGGCAGCTTATTACATATATATTTATATATATGTATATATATATATATATATATACCTTCGAAACATATCGCACATCATCAGACACAACAATTTGCATAAACTTCGTCTGCGCTGTAAAAACAAATGCATCGCATAATGATAAATTTAAATGAACTCACAGCTCAAAGGATTTGACTGGCTAGGATTGAGTATCTGACGAGCTATGGCAATCTTATCCTTGTACTCATAAAATCCAAGCTTGGGTTTTATTTTGTGACTTAGAGCTTTGGTGTCGTCTGGCGTTGTTTTTTTCATTTCACTCATCTCATGTGGAGTAATAACTTTTTAGAGGGTATAATAATTTTGTGAAAGTTATGATACAAAAGGTACATATTTTCTTAATCAGAAATCATATACAAAATTAATATTTAAAATTAAAATAAAGTAATGAATTGTCCCAGAAAATTATTATTCGGAATATGCACACTAGCTATAAAAAATATATTTAAATTAAAAAACCGAGAACATCAGACAATTCATTAAAAGATATTTGTATCTAATTTATTTATATTCAAAAATTTTGTTCTTTTGTATTTTTTTTTTTATAATACACTAATATATCAAATACAATATTGGCAATTAAAAATATTTAGCAGATTATCTTAGCCTCTATTGACCGTATATATTCCATCTCTGTAAATAAATTAAATATTTATGTTTAACTTTAAATCATTTCTCTAACACCAACAATAAAGAGGTATTTAAATACCTATGTAAAGAAAAAAGTCGTATTGTTTTTTATATGTTGCTCTTGCACTTTTTTATGTTTGATTTGATTGCCATAGTTAGCATGTCTGTTGATCCGGCTCAACTCCGTATCTGGAACTGGCCCAATATGTTTGTCTCAATAAAAACTGACAAGTTGATGACTTGAGTGCAGTGAAGCGTTGGCCAAGCAGCAAAATGTGTTCCAGCCAATGGCCCAAACAGACGCATAGACTTAACAAAATGCTGGGAAATGGAAGATTTATGGTCTTATTGCCAGCACTTTATAAGGTGAACTTATGAGCTGTCGTCATATGGTATGAACACTGTGACAGCAAGTTTATTGCACACTAACAGCTTTCAAATCGTTTCAAAACGTAGACTTAAATGCCTAAATATGATATTAGGCCAAGTTTCAAACTGAGTGACAGTTGCAGATAGTTGATATTTTAATGAACATTTTTCATCTTCAACTTGTGCAACTGCAATTTGTTTTCTCTGGCTTAAAGTTGATGTTTTATAATGTTTTGTTCTGTTTGCTAACATCCTTTGCCTGATTTGATTTCTTATGCATTTCGTGTTGTATAAAAAGCATGACAAAATCCTATTTTGCCTGTCAGTCAGACAAATAGACAGGCAGACAGACAGACAGGGAGATGGACATGTAATATTGGACACTGGGAGTTGACGTCACATTGTTGGTTCATGTGCCAACATAATACAATATAATAATATCGTAGACTTATATTCGAATCGACTATTTGCATACAACTACAATTTAAGCCAAAAAGAAAATTGTTGTTGCAGCTGAGAATTAAGCTGGGAGCTCTTCTGTTCTTTTTCTGCTGCCTTGGCTTATTGAAAAAAATCAATATTATACAATATGTTTATGAAATGTTTGTCAATAGAAAAGCTTATTTTGTTTTACATATAGTTGGAGTTAAAACGTCATTGTTATACAACTTTAGGCCCTTTGTTGTCGGCCAACTAGCTGCACAAGCCGTTTGCATCGTTATTTTCATATTACTGTTCGAACTTTGATCAAATTCAAACTATTTCCAAACGTAATTCATTTTAGGCAACGTTTTTAATTAAAATTCGAAATTCGATTAAAAATGCGAATGAAAGACGACTCCCTAAGGAAATTTAATTATTACCAAATGGAAAAATTCTCGACTAAATTCAGGAATTTAAACAAGACCAAAAGTGATTGGAAACCGAATAAGAATGCGAATGAGATGGCCAACATGCAGTATATTAGAAATTCGAATTCGAGGGTTGCCCCAAAGTACAAAATGTGCGTACACGAAACTGACTGCCATTAGTTTAATTTGTGCCCCTTGCTAGGCAAATACACACATTCATTCATTGTCTAAGTTGCCATCCTCAGTAGTAAATATGCTCACCCCAGTCAAAAGCAGACCGTTAACAAAAACATACAAAGAATAAGAGAATAGGAGAACAAGAGAACGTTGAACCGACTGCGAAATACTCTGATGCCATAACTAATACCGATCTTCCAAGGATATTTTTAGTAGTCTAGTTTGAAAGACATCGCCAACACACGACAAACCAAATTTTGTGACTGTAGCTTTAAAGATGTGCGAGATATTTTTTGATATATCGATTTTCGATTATCGAATTTATCGATTTATATTTTTACACCTTGTCTGACGCGGGCGGAGACCGTTATATTATACAAGTTTCACGTATCTATCTCTAAGTGAGTCTAAGTCTAAGTCTAAGTCTAAGTCTAAGTTAGTCAGCAAGACGGACATTGCACATAACCATATATACTATGATACCTTTGGTATCAGAGTGCGTTTAAATAATGTAAAAAACTTCACCCTAACTTTGCTTTCTTTTCTGCTTCGTTGGTTATTGCTTTAAATGTTTTTCGGGACTATCCTGAAAATGTTAAAGTAAATATTATGTAAATGGAAGTATCTACTGAGGCTGACTTTTGCAATTTGCTGGCCCTCGCCGCATGCTTCATCCCATTTGGCATATTATTTTGCGATTATGCTTGGGAGGGCACGCCCCCTTCCTACTTCGCCATGGGCCCCACAACATACAGCCATAGAAAATTAAGAGCTGAATTGGCAAACGGAACTGGTAAGAAGGTTCGAATTGACTAAGAAATTGATTTAAACTAAGTTGATTTCTATTGATTGCGCCCAATGAACTTATCACTGAAGCCGTAGGCCAAGACGAGCACAGCGAAAGAGCCGAGCAAATAAATGGCTAAGAGGTCCAAAGCATGTTGGGGATTCGACAAGGTAAACAGAATCGATGCGTCGTCAGAAAATATTTAAATTAAAGTTGCCTTTTAGTCACAAGTGCTAAACAAAGTGCTGCCAATGACACGTATCATTTGAATGTTTTGGCCATATTCAAAGCACCCGGGCAAATATTTAAGAAAGCTCCCGGCACTCTCTCAATGCAGAGAGTCGATTAACTATGCAGTCTCCTTTGCTACAAATTCGGACCATTTTTATGAAATGAATATAAACAATATATATATATTTATTTGGGAGTTGTTTTTCGAATAAATTAAAGCAATCTTACCCTTATCAGAACAGATAATTTTGGAAAGGGTATTTGGTTTTTTGTGAAATAACGCTTGATTTCCCATTTTGATTTTTTCACGCTGCGGAAAAGCGAAATCAACAAAATCATAATAAAAAGGTCATAACGGCGTTGCCAAACGGAAAATATTCCCAAAAATAGAGAGAGAGATGGGACGAGTCAGCCAAAGAGCCAGAGAAAGAGATGGCGAGAAAATAGTAACAGTCACAATGTTTCGGAGGCCGTAATACTGAAAAGGCATGCTGAAAACAGGGTCAACAAAAAAGGAAAAGGAAATGCAAAAAGCAAAAAAATAAACGTTTAGATAACCACAGCGGAGAGGCTCCATGGACAAGGATGAGGGGATGCGGTGGGGGATGACAATAATGGCACAGAAACCGGAAATAGACAAGCAACAACCAAGCCCTATAACAGTGGCTTAAATGTGCCTTGTGGCATGTGGCATGTGGCATGTGTGCAGCATCTATGTGCCTCTTTGCGCTGCCACAACTTCATTGCAAATAAAAATAAATATATCTGACATTATTTCGCCATACAATTTATGCAAAGGCCAATGACCAAAATGCGCATTGTAATTTTGATTATGGTTGCGCCAAAATCATGGGATTCTAAATTTCAAACAAATTTTTATGGGACATTCAGGAATATTTAAGCGTAACAGTACTTAACACATAAATAAAAGCAAGTAATAGCAGCGCTTAAGTGAGCAATTGTGGGAATTGATAATGCCAAAATAACCAAATTCAATATTGTAAACTTAACGCATTTAGGCCAACTTTACTGCCTATTCGAGCTTAAGTAGAAATTCAATTAAATGCTTGAACTTCTTCTTCTACTCAGTGTGTTAATAGTTTTCAGTGCTTAACGGCCACACGCAAAGTATTATTAATATTTTAATCTTCGAATGGGGTCTATTTAACTTTCTCATCAGGCCATATTCGGATGTCTCTACAAAAATCGCAAAAAAAAAACTACAAAAACTTCAGGATTTTAGAAATAATTACTTATATTTTCCCACTTAATTATCAGAAATTTATTTTCAATAATAGACAATTTTTGTATACGCTAGAAAGGCAAACCCCTATTTTTAAAAGTATTTCTCTCTTCTATTCAGAAAAGTGTCTAATTAGAAACAACAAATCCACAAACAAGCTTACTAGTTACTTATGTTATTAAGATTCGAATATACTCATTTCAGTAACGCATTATAAACATTGTAATATTATATTAATATAGAATAATTATTTAATAATAATTATAGCATTTCTTTCATGTTTTATTCTCAAAATTTCTCACAATCCAGTATTCAATGTGAACACCAATTGCATTGTATATGCAGCTGATAGCCTGGCCAAAACTTACACAAGCATCTGTAGAAATTATTGTTTTGCTATTTACAATATGTACTAATTTAAATTAAATTACATTGTAAATTTGCATCGATTTGCGTTGTTGTTAACACAAACAACAAGTCAATCACTTAGCCAAGAAATGGTACATAAACTCAAAAATACGGCACACACCACAAATGAATATTGAAAGCAGAGTTTTCCCAAACACCCCTCGACTCACACACACTTCGACAGACTTTCACACACTCACACACACACTTAAAGTCGACACAATTTGCGATGCAATAAAATATCATAAAAATCCCCAAACAACAAATCTGATCGACAACAGCAACAACAGTCATCAATGAGCAATCGCATATGTTCAGCTGTTTACCCTGGCCATTACTGAAACCTGGAATGCCCCAAATATACCCTAAAAGTGTGTTCCTGGCTCACAGATATGGCTAACTGCTCTGCTTAACCTCAATTCATAAAATAAATGACCGTATGCAAACATAAGCTCAGAGTTGCTTTAGGCTCATATGCCCTTTTTAGCAGGGTAGCGCAGGGTAAATATAATAAGTTAAAGAACTATTGTTGAATGAGCTCGACTGCGAAATACCCTAAGTCCAGAAAAAAACTAATCAATGGCAGAGCATGCTGAGTGTAATGAGTTCAGAATACGATGTCAATATATAGTATAAATTAATTGAAGGACTCTGCCTTTAAAATGTTATCTTTTATTGCAATCAGAAATCGATATTTATCGATATTCGATAAAATTAATTTGATCTGCGAGAACTTTAATTCAAAATTTAAAATCTTTAGGTCTTACAGTACCTGCGAATCACGTGTTAACGCTGACAGATAGACATATATTTATATATTTTCTGGAATCAGAGATATTTTCACCTGTCGATTACTTTTGCACAAAGTCATTATACCCTCTACACCTATTTTTAATGGGTTCAGGGTACGAAAATGTGTGCGAATATTTGGCTTATGGTTTTGTCGAGACGATTTGCTCTTGGCCAAGTGCAAGGGGAACCGCTTAAAATATAGTAGTACTTATAGCCCAAAAGGGTGGGTGGCTGGTTGGTGCCTAAACTGGTAAATTAAGCATTTTATTAGCGAGACTTGGTCGAATTGAAATGTACGCAGATATATGTTTGTATGTATATAAATATATATATATTGATATGTATGAAAGCACCCTAATGTGGCCAGCATGTGTAAAATTTCAACGACCAATTTATGGCTGTTGTGCGGCGCCTGCCTTTGTTTATAAATTGCGGCAAAAACACACTCCGCACACTTTTTGAACACAGCAGCGTCACCAAATTAAATTTAATGAGCAGAAATAAACGCCTGTGAAAAAATAAACGGCTCACTCAGCAATGCGTCTAAATCAAATTAACTTACGCTCCAAATTGTCACTGTGTTAGTGCCGTAAAGTCGTAATGTACGCCGGATTTTGGGGGATAAATGTGCAGCATCGACATTGTTTTATGGCGAATATGAACTGACGTGTCTCGCACATAATTCGTAAGAATTGCCCCCATTTTGCCAAGCTGTGACTTCCAGCCAAAATCATATTTATGAGTGTGGACAGAACGAAGCTAAATACTGTAAAAAGGGCAAAAATATGTTTTATAGCGCCAGATTTCGCAGGGAAATATCCGAGACTTTAAAAATGATTTTTTAATAAAAACGCATTTGGAATTTGGCATATTATGAGTAGCAGCTGCTATTTGGACAAGAGAAGATATCTATTTTTAATAAACAAAGATTGCAGCAAGCGAATGTTGCAAATCAAAAAATTTGATTTCGTAAATAATTTTCTTTTTTTAAAATTAATTTTATTAAAATCAATACAATAGATACAAATAGAAACTAAATTATGTAAAGAGGGGAGGGGCGAATTGTGACGCTTCTCATTGGTTTGTTTTCCTAATAGACATTCAAATATATAATTTATTAGCAGTGGCTGAACTGCTGGCAGCAGCAAATGGCAGAATTGGCCGGGCTATTAACCCCCGAACATTTGTTACCACCGCATGCCAAATGGATACAGAACTATAAATAATGTGCACAAAATATGGCAAGCCATAATTAAATGCATAAATAGGCCACTCCTTGCCAGGGTTGCCACACTCCATCAGCTGTTGAGCAAAGCTCACAGCCATAAATCAAAGCTAATGGCAACGATTAATTTCTAGCTCGTTTCGACAAAAACAAAAACAAAATCAACCAGCAACCAAAAACCAGCACACGTCTCTCAAATGTCACGCCCCCTGAGAAGGAGATGAGGCAGGTTTGCGGGTTTCCTAGTTTTCTTGCAGTCTGCCTCTCAAATTAGGCAAATTAAAAGTCTGCTAAAAGGTTGATTACCACTAGCTGGGAGGGAGCTAAGCAGCCTTCTCTCTTCTCAGTTAGACAGTTGCAAAACAAACTCATCTATCAACCACGACTGGCTACAGATCGCAGAAAAAGAAACAGGTCCCCAAGGAACCACGTGGGATGCACAGGTGTCAACTGGCGCATGTCGAGTCAGAGGTTATCGAATTCGACAAGAAATTGTCAGAGAACATAGTCTATAGCCCAAAAGTAGTCAGTAGTCAGTAGCAAGTTACTATGATGAATGAGACGAATTCCATCTCAAGCAAATATGTGAGGAAGGCGTGGGCAAGTCAGCCACAATTCGTCAGAGGGCCAACAATAATTCATAACGAATACATATGTTTCCACAGCGTCACACCAATTAAAGAAGAAGGCCAAGATATGCGAGTACTCGACTATGAGACACCCTCTAAATAAATATAATAAATAAAATACATGACATATCAACATATCAGCATTTATGAATATATTATTGATTCATATACGAAACGAAAGAATCACAAGCCAAAAATATATTTTAGATTTTTAAATATATTCTTGTTTTAAATACGATATGTTAAGTTAAAAGACCAAGCATTTATTTTTAGATTGAATCCGTTTTTTTTATTACAAATCTTTAGTACCTTTGTACACAAATTTGAAGGCAACAGAAAAACTCAGTTTCGTTCCAGTAAATAATATTTATATTCAAATGAAATTTATTTATATACTTCAAACGCAGATTTTTGTGATAAGCCGCTTAACTTTTTAATTTGTACTCAGAAAAAAACCGACTTAATCTAAAAGGAAAATCGTACTGAAAAATTTGTAAGCATTCGAAATGATTTCTATTGAATTGGACAGTCCTCTTTTGTTATTTTTTAAAAATATATTTCTTTATATTAGAAAACATTTCTAAAAAGTAGAAATGCGAACATCTTGGAAAGTAAAAGACATGCTTTTCCAAACATAAAAATCTACCCCTGGATAAAGAAATGCAATAACCTTGAATTTTAGATAATACTTTTTTTTAGAAATATACATTCTGAGTGTCAAAAGTTTTCTAAAATAGATGATGATTATATTTTTGATTGCACAGGGTATTAAAACGCTTAGCAAATTGCATGCGGGATGGTTGTGAAAGCGACATTAATTATGAGAACGCAATGTGAATTGAGTGCTGTTAAGGAAAACACTTCAAGTCGCGAGGCTTGATTAATGGAATAACGCTTAGGACACCTAGTTGTGGGCTAATTAGAATGGCACAGCTAACATCTATTTTATGAGAGTGCGTTACTGTAACGACTATTGAAGTTGAAGTGAATGAACCCCAAATGTTCATCAGTTGAATTGATAAAATATCAAATGAAATGCAAGCCCGAAATTCGACTAGGAACCAGTTCATGGTGTGAAGTGGGCCTCAGTGATTGTTATGTCGGACTGTTTACAAACTCTGTTCAAATTGGTCAAGATTCTGACCAAAATATTGGCGGTCAATGAATTTCGCTATGATCGACATCGAAATAAATTTGTTAGCTCGACTTTTTGGCATTGGTATTCAATGTTATTGCACTGGTTCTTGATCTGGCCACTAAGTACATTTCTGTTCTTGATTTTCACCAACTATGGAGCCAGCGACGAGCTTAGTTTTGAACGTATTGTCACATTGCTACATACAACTACAGTAGTCCTTCGGTATGCGAGCATTGGGATAACTGGCTTGTACATCCTACATTGTCGCCACGATCTATGTGATTTACTTAACCGGTTTTTGCGATTGCAAAAGATGCACTTCGAGATGTTCGGGCGAAAAGTGAAGGTGTCCTCCTACAACTTAACAGTTCAAATACTGCGCGAATTGGTCCTCATCGTGCACCTAACTCCCAGAGGTGACGCAAAATTTGCGATAATATTCATTACTGGCAGATTACTGATACTCCATTGTCTAATTGATATGAGTATGTTGACGCATCTGATCTTTATTGAATCACTGGCTGCCCACATAGGTAAGCCATTCACACTTAGGCATTCCCGGAAAATTCCCCGTTCTCTTTGCATAACCTACTTTGAGGAATTGCTCCTCGCGAAGCAGCGCTTGCAGCAATTTTGTTGGCTCCCGAACACTGCCAGGTTGGGCGTCGAGATCATGTTTACCGCGCTCACTTGCGTGGCATCGTTCTGGCTGTACTCGGTATCTGGCAGGAGCAGCCACTTCTATAAATCAATCATCGATTTCCTGGTAACATCGAATATGCTTCGCACTCTGATGAGGGCGAGGCGGGTTGGAGTCATGGAGCGCAGGATACTGGATAGTTTATACATGCAGGAGTTGCTCAAAACGCTAAGAGGTTCAAAGAATGCACGACGATGTCGTCTGCTGAAGGTGATTTATTATATATAATATATTTAATCTGATTCTTAATTATTTCTGTAATTGCTTTTTTAGTTGGAACAGCTGCATCTTAAGCGCTGCACTCTGAAAGAACGAGCTCTTACTATTTTTAATTATATGTACGAGAGGCGTTCCTTAATTCTGGAAATAATAGATTTCATGTTTACCAATATATTTCTGCTAATCAGCTTCAGTTTGAAATATAAGAGTCCAACTGTTTCCAAATATGGTAAACATTTTAAGCTACAGATAAATGCTACTAATCTTTATATGGCTTTTCATACCAAAAACTTATTTGATTTACGTAAAAGGTCTTAATACAATATTAATACAATAATAAATAAAGTATTTACTGAAATATTTAAAAATTAACTCCCATTTAAAGTTAAAGGAATAGGGAAATAATGGAACCTACGAGGGTGGTTTGATGAGTACCTGACCTACATAAGAAAAACGAAAATTTTTGGAAAAATTATTTTTTATTTTTCAATATAATCCCCTTTCAGCTCTACACATTTATTCCAGCGATGCTCCAACTTTTTTATCCCCTCTAAAAAATATGATTTCTGTAGATCCGCAAAATACGTCTCCGTAGTGGCAATAACCTCCTCGTTCGACCGAAATTTCTGCCCAGCGGGTGACTTTTTCAAATTTGGGAACAAGAAAAAGTCGCAAGGGGCCAAATCCGGAGAATAAGGTGGATGGGGCAGCAGTTCGTAGCGTAATTCGACCAATTTGGCCTGGGCGACGCCGGAGGTGTGAGCGGGAGCGTTATCATGGTGGAAGAGCACTTTCTTCTTCACCAAATGGGGCCGTTTCTTCTTCAACTCGGCGTCAAATCTTCCCAATAGTTCGGCATAGTAGAGCCCTGTAATCGTTCTTCCCTTCTCTAGGTAATCTATGAGGATAATACCTTTCGAATCCCAGAAAACCGTGGCCATCACCTTTCCGGCCGATGGAACAGTTTTCGCCTTCTTCGGGGCAGATTCGCCAGGTGAAGTCCACTGTTTCGACTGTTCTTTGGTCTCTGGTGTGTACCAGTGAATCCATGTTTCGTCAACAGTCACGAATCGACGCAAAAATTCCTTCGGATTACGCTTTTAACAGCGCCAAACCATGCTCCGAAGTGGTCACGCGGTTGCGCTTATTGTCTGGTGTGAGCAAACGCGGCACCCATCGCGCCGATAGCTTTCTCATACCCAATATTTCATGTAGGACATGAAACACTCGTTCTGTTGAGATGCCTACTGTCTCAGCTAACTCGCGCACCTTCAACCGGCGGTCTGACAATACCAGATCATGTATTTTCTTCACTTTATCCTCCGTGGTTGCTGTTTTCGGGCCACCTGGTCGTGGCTCATCAAAAACGGACGTGCGACCACGTTGAAACTCACTAAACCAATTTTTGACGGTGGTCATCGAAGGAGCAGAGTCACCGTACACAGTATCCAAGCGTTCTTTGATTTCACTGCGTGATTTCCCCTCCAAAAAGAAGAATCGAATCACCGACCGATATTGCTCTTTTTCCATTTTTCTAAAATGCGTGGACACGACTGCTTTGACACGTGGTGAAAACAAAACTAAAAGTCCGATTTGACTGAAATTTTCACTGTGGCTGTTTAGGTTTATGTACTATACGATAGTCACGTCATATTGCAATAGTGGCGCCATCTGGCGTCAAGGTCAGGTACTCATCAAACCACCCTCGTATATACAGTGGCTCACATATTGTTTTGCCCAGTGCCTAGCACAAATTTTAAAGTGCCATAAAGTTTAAACAAGGAAACAAATTCAAAATGTTTTAATGCCAATTTGTTTAATGTTATATCACATTTGAAAAACAAACTTTAGTTTTTATTAAAATATTATTTAATTAATTAAAATTAGCTAAAATCTGAAAACATAACCAAAATTCATGTCACAAACATTTTGCCCAGTCTTAAGAAAAGTTAAATATTTGGCGTATAAAAGTTTGAATAAGGATGTTAATACTTAGTATGATATCCTTTAGTCTTAGCAACTTCACTCAACCTATTATTCATGGAAGATACCAGCTTCTGGGTAGTTTCTGGACTGATCCTGCTCCACTCCTCCTGCAGAGCATTTTGGAGATCCTGTTTGCAGGATATGTTGTGTTTCCGGATGTTATTTTCCAACTGAGCCCACAAATTTCCAATAACATTTTAAATTCGGAGACTGGGCCGGTGGAATTATCACGTGGGGGCAGTTCCAGATAAGCCAGGACTGTACTATTCCGCACTTATGCTTGGGGTCGTTGTCCTGGTAGATCCGGAAAGTACGTCGGTTTCCAGCTTCTCGGCACTTTGGAGTAAATTTTCCTTTAGTATATCGAAGTACACATTCCTGTCCATTGTTGTTTCAATGAACACAAAATTTCCGCCGCGGGCTGTCGAGATAGATGGCCATACCAGGACACTTCCTCCGCAGTGCTTGACTGTTGCCTTTCAGTTTTTGGGACTCAGATCAGTATTGGAGTGTCGCCACACATAATTCCGTCCGTCCGAGCCAAAAATGTTTAATTTGTACTCACATTCAAATATGACTGTGTTCCAGAACTCCAAATCCTTGTCAAAGTGGATTTTGGCGAACCCCATCCTAGAGCCTCTATTTTTTGCGCATGTAAATTTATTTTTCCGTGGTACTGGGGCCTTCAAGTCATGGTTGCGCAGAACTTGGAGCACAGTTCCCACACTGAACTTTTTCCTTATTTCATCCTGCACCTATTGCGTCAGTTTTTGAGCCGATAGCTTAAGATTTCCCCTTGAAATCTTGATGATCCTCGGCTCGTCCTGCTCGGTGAAAATCGGGTTTGGTGCCATTCCGCCCTTGTCCTCTGTCCAATTTTCGTCCACGAAACTCCAAATGATGTAGAATACAGTTAAGGTGTTAAGATTGATCATTTTAACTATTTGGCGATATGGATATCCGATTTTTAAGTGTTCCAGGATGATTTTCCGTTGATCAATGGTAGTCCATTTGCCCATGGACCTTGTTGGCTTATTGCACCCGAAATGCAGGAAAAAACTTTACTGACTACGAAGGATTGGTCTATTTATACGGAAAAAAATTAACTTTAGGTAAAAAAAATCCGAGTTTTATGGCACCCAGGTGTCCATAAAGTACCTGGACAGAAAGTTTGTGACCATAAACTTAGGTACTTTTTTACATAACCCGACCTAGCGGGTGGGGAAATCCCAGATTTGTAGGGTCATATATTAATTTTTGTGGTTAACATATGTACCTTGCCATGGGTTTTTTGAATTTTTAAAAAATATTACATAATTACTTTATGGCACGCAATTAAAATTTGTGCAAGGCACTGGGCAAAACAATATGTGAGCCACTGTACATACATCTAGTCTTTTTTTAAGTTCCACTACGTGTTTGATTACAACTTATCTGATAAGTTTTTATATTAATATAGGAATTTTAATCAACAAATAAATTAACTAAGACAAATGCCGGTTCATGATGTATGAAATGTATCAGAAAGTCTTTCGGTCAATGATGAAAATAATTCATGTGTGACTGAATTATGCTTGATTACATACCAATATATAAATATATATATACATATATATATTCACATTTACATATTCAGGACTAATTCGACGTGCGGAGTAGTTATTGATCAGCATTAAAAGATGAGTTGCTTTCACATGGAACAACAAATACAGAAGCAATTCAAAATATATTCTCCATTGTTTGGGGCAGGTGAGTCGGGGGCAATGCAGATGTGTTCAGTCAGCAAATTGCAACTTGTGTATTAATTTGCGTAGGTAGGCACAGATACAGATACAGATACAGATACGTATGCATATTATTATAACAATATTATTTTGATTGCTACAATATGGCTATTTATGTAATTTTATGTGTACATTAGCCTTATTGCCAATATGTACACGATATATATGATAATATTATGTTCACTATACGAATTCCAACCACATTGATTGGACATTGGAACAATACACAGATTTATGCTGACATTATGTTGCAGTGCAATTAAATTGTGAGTGTGGTTTTGACATGAATTTATTGTCTGCTCGATTAAATTTGCTCAAACAATTCTTGTTGCCGGCAAATCACATAAATACATAACTATATCTAGGAACTATTGTAAAAATTTGTGATTTGTATTGGCAGAAGCTTTATTTTATATTTGCACTAATATCTCTCTTCCAATGGGCTTATGTTTGCCTAGAAATATATTGATATAATTATGATTGTACTATAAAATGTATCTATTCAAAACAAAAATCAAAGATAATTAACAAAAAACTCTTTCATACTGGAATATCAATAAAAACTAATTACAAGTTATTATTCAGAATAAGTCAGGTAGCTTAACGAACATTTGTGCTATTAACTAATTAAACTTTGTACACCATAAGCACAAATTTAATTGATCTAAGTATTGGCACTTGCAGAGTATTTCGCAGTCGGTTACGCCCAACTGGAAAGTTCTCACTTGTTTTTTTCAATTTACGGCTGAGGTTTCACATGGAATCGTCTCTCTTCTTGCATAGTCATCAGATATTTTGGAATTGCAGTTAACGGTTGGATGACAATTGGACAAATGAGTGCTGTTGACAAGAAGCATGCTTAGCCAGCTTTTTAGACCAGTCCAGCAAAGTTACTTAAGCATTGACAACAATATCTGAGCAAACTGATTTTTGTTGCTGTTTAATAATCACAAAAATTAAATTAAATTAAATTAAAATGAAGTATTAAATGTCGCTGTTCTCAAAAAAATAAATATGTGTATTAATAAATATATGTATATACATATTGTATATAAAAATTCTAAAATATGCATTATTAAGTGCAATAAATAATCAATGTTCCTCACTTGTTGTACTATTTGGCTATGGGGGAAACTGAGTTTGATTGCAAAAGTCGAGTTTGAACTTGAAGCTACCTGAAAGTATTAAAATTGAGTTTTTTCGATATGAATGTATATTTGCTGCTATCAAAGTGGCAAATAAATGCATTTTGATGCTGCCAATAGCCTTTGATCCTGTTCGCCTCGTCCTGCATTATTTGCACTTGAGTGCCTCCATAAAAATGCACTACGATTTGCCCAGCAGGTGCGACGAGGTGTGTTGCAAAGGTGCACGCAGACAATAAGACAAGAGTCAATAATCCTTGCTACCTTGCAACCACCACCCCTCTCGATCTAAGCCTCTGCCCTTGCCGAATGCCGTTAGCTTGAACCACGGGTAATTGCAATTTTTGTGCGCTCACATTTTGCTCCCCTCTCCCTTTTGACTCCCTACGACTTTATTTACACTTGAACCCAAAATGGCGGCACGCGCCCACATTTAGCCGCACTTTTGGCTGGTTTACACGTGCCTTGTTTGTGCAACAGAAATATCGTCATGACAAATGTGCCACACAATTACTCTTCTGCACTCATCTACACTTAGATGAAAATATACTTGATATTTAGAAAATCGCCCTAAAATAAAAACTGCTCCGAAACATTTTTTGGTAGTGGGAAATAAATTTAAAGTATTATACAAAAATAATTCTTAAGATATACTCTTAATATTTAAAATATTTATAAAAGTAGCAATGAACACTTAAAAGAAGAATTCAAAGAAAAGAATGTATCCGAAAATTAAGAAACAAAAAGACTTTTATTTCGGAGACAGCCATTCCGATTTAAAAAATATTCTGAATAATAATATGAATTATCCTTATTCTCAAAAGTGTGTTCTGAGTGTAGGATAGTTGTTCTGTAATTTTATTTAAAGTAATTAAACATCAGTTCAAATAATAATCAAAAGCTCCTTCGCAATGTCTCAGATCCGGAATTCTGCACGTGTAAACCTTGAAACAGACCAAGTTGTCAGTGTATTTTATTTGTTGCGTTTTCTCGTTTTATATCTCAAACACCTTTTGCCAATTCTATATCTCTGTGTGTGTGTATGTGTGGGTATGGGTGTGGGTGTGTGTGCGGACAAACGATTTGTAATCTCAGAAATACATTTTCAGGCGCCCAACTTGCACAACTTGATTCCTGGCATTGAAATTGAAGTTGAATGCGATTGCCGTTTAAAGAAATTTAAAGCAAGTTTGATCAAATGGAAGAAACTAAGTTGATATAGACCCAGTTAATGCTTCCAATTCAACAGTAGGTAATAGAAATAATTTGTTTAACATCGCTTTAATAAATAAATAAATATTTATATGTATTATTGGGAGGCTTTTAGCTCATTTGTTGGCCTTATGGCGCTAGCAATTTATCAACTAGATGGATGCCTTCCTGAAATCGACAATGGCAAGGGAGGGGAGGTTTGGAAGGGCTGTACGCTCATCTGTACAGCTCTTCACATCAATTACTTTGAATGTTTTTGTGGCTCTGCAGCAGGAATAGGACCATCTGGCTGGTTGGCCCCCCAAAATGCTTCACTCTTTTGCTGTTTGCCCTTTTCAATTGAACAAACGCGTTCAGTTCAGGGGGAAACGCTGGTTAGAGGGGTTAGGGTCAGAGGTGGGGTGAGGCTGAGGCTTAGGGTAACGATAGGGGTAAGAGTAAGGAATGCGGCGAGGTTGAAACACTCCAACAGCAGCCAGCGGGGCAAACAATTTCGCGCCATGTGAGGGTTCCTGGACTGTGGCTGGCGTGGCTTTTTATGGTCGCTGATTTCAATTCCGGCAACTTTTTTACTACTCCCCCATTCCGTTTTTTTACGCCGCGATACTGGTCAAAAGAAGTTGGCCAAGCGTATAAATTAAATGATGGTCGAGCATTGAGCGATTGAAATTAGGCTATCTACAACTAGCCACCCCTTTGATGGCCTACTGCATACCATTTCACACCCACTGACGCTTTTGCAAATTAGTGAAATACTTTTAAAGTGAATTTCACAAAGAGTCCCCCCATTTTCTCCGCTGAGGTAGAGTCTCTGCAGACCACTGTGCTCAAAGAGATTTCATGATTGCCTCATGGGATCCATTTATTGTGCATTGCATTGGGGTATGCCACATTTTCGTCGGCATAAATAACAGAGTAACTGTAGATTAGAACACCACTTGACCCATTTATCATTGCACCAAGGCCATTGGCCCACTTGATGGCAGTGCATTTGACTATGCTTTGAATTATGGCTGCCATTTGGCCAACGAGGCTCAACGACAAAATCAATGGAGGGCACAAAAAGTACTAGGAAACTGATGTCTTTGAGCTGCAAAGTAAATCAGCCAAATAAAACTGCTCGAGTTAAGCCAATTAAAGAGTTACCTCAATTAGGCCACACATTAATTGGTTTATCCTGTATTTTATTTATTTCACTCATCAATTATAATTTATTTGTTCACTTTTCTTTTGTATAGTTTAAAACGACCTTGATTTTGAAAATGCATTGAGTTTTGACGAAGTTATGGCATTTTGAAGGTTCGACCTAAGCCCATATTCCGATTTTCGGACTATAACAACTATAATTTTAACTTATGTTCCGACCCAAAAAAACGTTTTCAACTTTAAACGTGGGATTGATCTAGAGGCCAAACTATGTTTAAAACGCCCTGACTTTTGAAAAAGGGTTGAGTTTTGACGAAGTTATGGCATTTTAAAGGTTCGACCTAAGCCCATATTCCGATTTTCGGACTATAACAACTATAATTTTAACTTATGTTCCGACCCAAAAAAACGTTTTCAACTTTAAACGTGGGATTGATCTAGAGGCCAAACTATGTTTAAAACGCCCTGACTTTTCAAAAAGGGTTGAGTTTTGACGAAGTTATGGCATTTTGAAGGTTCGACCTATGCCCATATGCCGATTTTCGGACTATAATTTTAACTTATGTTTCGACCCAAAATCGCGTTTTCAACTTTAAATGTAGGATTGATCTAGAGGCCAAACTATGTTTAAAACGCCCTGACTTTCGAAAAAGGGTTGAGTTTTGACGGAGTTATGGCATTTTGAAGGTTCGACCTATGCCCATATGCCGATTTTCGGACTATAATTTTAACTTATGCTTCGACCCAAAATCGCGTTTTCAACTTTAAATGTGGGATTGATCTAGAGGCCAAACTATGTTTAAAACGCCCTGACTTTCGAAAAAGGGTTGAGTTTTGACGAAGTTATGGCATTTTAAAGGTTCGACCTAAGCCCATATTCCGATTTTCGGACTATAACAACTATAATTTTAACTTATGTTCCGACCCAAAATCACGTTTTCAACTTTAAATGTGGGATTGATCTGGAGGTCAAATTATGTTTAAAACGCCCTGACTTTCGAAAAAGGGTTGATCTTTGACGAAGTTATGGCATTTTAAAGGTTCGACCTAAGCCCATATTCCGATTTTCGGACTATAACAACTATAATTTTAACTTATGTTCCGACCCAAAATCACGTTGTCAACTTTAAATGTGGGATTGATCTAGAGGCCAAACTATGTTTAAAACGCCCTGACTTTTGAAAAAGGGTTGAGTTTTGACGAAGTTATGGCATTTTGAAGGTTCGACCTATGCCCATATGCAGATTTTCGGACTATAATTTTAACTTATGTTTCGACCCAAAATCGCGTTTTCAACTTTAAATGTAGGATTGATCTAGAGGCCAAACTATGTTTAAAACGCCCTGACTTTTGAAAATGCGTTGAGTTTTGACGGAGTTATGGTATTTTGAAGGTTCGACCTATGCCCATATGCCGATTTTCGGACTATAATTTTAACTTATGTTTCGACCCAAAATCGTGTTTTTAACTTTAAATGTAGGATTGGTCTAGAGGCCAAAATATGTTTAAAACGCCCTGACTTTTGAAAAAGGGTTGAGTTTTGACGAAGTTATGGCATTTTGAAAGTTCGACCTATGCCCATATGCCGATTTTCGGACTATAATTTTAACTTATGTTTCGACCCAAAATCGCGTTTTCAACTTTAAATGTAGGATTGATCTAGAGGCCAAGCTATGTTTAAAACGCCCTGACTTTTGAAAATGCGTTGAGTTTTGACGGAGTTATGGTATTTTGAAGGTTCGACCTATGCCCATATGCCGATTTTCGGACTATAATTTTAACTTATGTTTCGACCCAAAATCGTGTTTTTAACTTTACATGTAGGATTGATCTAGAGGCCAAACTATGTTTAAAACGCCCTGACTTTTGAAAATGCGTTGAGTTTTGACGGAGTTATGGCATTTTGAAGGTTCGACTTATGCCCATATGCCGATTTTCGGACTATAACAACTATAATTTTAACTTATGTCCCGACCCAAAATCACGTTTTCAACTTTGATAGTGGGATTGATCTAGAAGCCAACGAATGTATAAAACGCCCTGACTTTTGAAAAAGGGTTGAGTTTTGACGGAGTTATGGCATTTTGAAGGTTCGACCTATGCCCTAATGCCGATTTTCGGACTATAATTTTGACTTATGTTCCGACCCAAAATCACTTTAAATTTAAAAACAGAAGCCGAATTTAACATCTGGAATGTTTTCCAATTAAGCCTAAGGTGAGTGCGAAGTCAAAAGTTTCAAATTTAGCATGCCAACTTTGTAATTGCCCCTTAGAAGCGACCTGTTGCAATTAGCACTCTGGCCTAAGTGGCTGCCTCTTGTGGCACATTTCACTATAATGTCCCAACAAAGCGATTATTTGAGCACGTGCCAATTTGATGGGTGAGAAAGGGGTGCTGCAAATTGTGCTATCAGCAGTTGACAACGCCTTTGTCCGGCTGGTGCTAAGTTGGCTCGGTTAACTCAGCCCACACGTGATGACCCCGGCACGTGTGGCAGTATCGGAAAAATTTGCTTGCTTGCCAGCGCTGACCTGATCAGAGCAACATGGACGTGGCAGGTGATGTGTCAATCTTTGGATGCCACGAAAGTCGCCCTGTCAGACGTCAGCGACGACAAACGTCAACAGGAATTGTCGTCGCTGCCATTAGAGCTGCTGTCAAAGCGGGTCGAATGTTGCATGCATATGCAAAATGGTGATTGAGTCATTGAAGGATTGAGGGTGGTTCGAGGATGGTTGCGGGCAGCGCTTGATTTATTCCTGTGTGTGTTCAGCTATGCAAATGATGCGCAAGTCTGTGCAAACTTCAAAGGGCTTGCCAGTCAAGAAATGTGCAGACTAAAAGTTATTAAGTGAGCCACCACCAGTACCAATACCAGTACCAGTACCAGTACCAGTACCAGTCCCAGTCCCAGTACTTGGATCAGAATCAGAACCATAACTTGCTCAGCAGCAGGAGCAGCTAAGCGATTTTGTCGTCCTGCCGACTTCATGTTTAGTTGGTTGGCAAAAAACGCATGCCAGCGGAAATTGTTTGACAAAAGCAGGAAATGTTACACACACACACACAATTATATAGACACGCTGCGCCCTATTGCCCTCCAGATTCACCCCCTCCCCCACGATTCACCACGCCTTTCATGTATATATATATATATTACATTACGTATACGCAATGTATGCCCGCATTTCTAGCGGCATGTTGACAACACTTTGCAATTGGGTTAATTGTACATTGGCTCGCTTTGACTGGTTAATGCAATGTGTGTGTGTGTGTGTGTGTTTGCCTGCGTGTGTGTGCACAGCTCTTAAATGTGGGTCATTGGGTTGGGTTAGCAGCTGGAGCTAAAGGGTTGCAGCTGGGCTTACTTACGCTTACCATTTACCACTGGCTTCATGCGCGCGAATGCATCTCAATTGCTGCCCATAAAATTGAGCACTTAAGTGCGTCAAAAGCTTGACAATTTCTTTAGATATATTAATACATATATATATATATATATATATATTCATATTTAGAAATATATAATTGCAACAAACCCCACATGCCATATGTATGCACTTGTCCCCAGAGTAAGACTAGATAACTGTCAACTGTTTTTTATTAAGATTAAACGTCCCAAGCAAATATCTACCATTCCACCTACACTCCAAAAAAACACGAACTGACTTTAGGAAAGCCAGCGAAGAGAGCTCAACTTATTTTGCAGACTGTGAATTTCTAATAAATAAGCTTGTTTACGATTTTGAATACCTTACTTCATCTAAAATTAAAATTCATTACTTCATTATTATGAAAATATTTAAAAATCCTGTGAAAACTTTGTAATTAAAATGTATGAATTTTTTTTGTAACTTAAAGTTGTGAATATATTTTTAAATATTTTGCATTTCAACTTCTAAGAAAAATATATAATAATTGTGGGAAACAGATTCCAGAAATCAAAGAGAGAGAGAGGCATTAAAATTATCTAGAATATTATGAAAATTTTTTTTTAATATTAAAAATAACCTATTAAAAATATTTAACTTTTCCAGTGGATATTTTCTTAATTATGGAAAGCTCTGCTGCAACTTAGGAAAAAATATAATTTTACCGTCATAAAATTATACACTTAAGTGCAGCAAATGCCTGACGTATTGTATGGATATGGATAAGTGCAGCAAGTCCCCGGAGTAAGAATATATGGCTGCCACACTCAGACACAGCGCTCTCTCGTCACTCGTCACTCGTCAGTCTTGCATGCCTCACAGCACTACGAATCTCTGTGGCAGCACGTGTGGCCATCATTTGCCTCTTATGCGGCACTTGCTTGTGGCAGCTTCAGTTATAGATGTGCGCTCTCGACCCTCACTGCCATAAATATGTAAATTTATTACGTGATTTCTTACAGAGATTTGCGCACATAAAACAAACAAATCTACTCGAATTGTTGCAGCGAGTGGAAGTGGAGAGAGAGAGAGAGAGGTGAGATATATATAAAGTGGGAGAAAAAGAGAGGTTGCTCTTCTGCTGGACAGTCATAAATTTGCTGAAAACTTTTTAACTGAACATTAACTTCAGCATTAAAGAATATTCTTCACACAATCAAACAATATGTTAAGCAATTAAAGTTAAGTTGAGTAGCCGCACAATAGTATTTAAGTCCTAGGCACACACAATGAAAACTTTCAACCATAAATTGATTCGAAAATTAACTTAAGTGCACTTTCGGATCCATTTGAACGGATTTCGGTGGCAGAGTAAACAATTACTTGACCTGCTGCCTCTGCCTCTGTTTATGCATTGCAATTAAATAATAATTAGCACATTGTTTCGTTTATTTTTGCCAATATTAATTAAAGTAAATTTAATGAGGCCGCACATTTGCATAGTTAATGCAACATGCCACGCCCCCAGGGCAGCCGGCTACCGTCGATAAATGCTGAATCAAAGGCCAGCACAAAATCAACGGCGGAAGTCATTTAAAACACATTTCATCGCCTGATTTTCCACAAAGTTGACGTGCAAGTGGCACGAGGCTTGTGTCAGAGGATGTTGCAGGCAGCATGGTGGCATTGGCATATGCCTCCCTTAATTTGCATTAAGCATACATTAAATAAAAATGGCGTGTAATTTGAAATAAATTAATGAATGCCAGCAATTTATACACGATAAACGCATAGTAAAACACAAAGACCCAAAGCGAAGTGAATTGTAAATTTTGCACTTAAATCCAACTGACAGCAAGGATTTTGCACTTGAGCCTGCTGCTGATAATCAAAGGACTAAACATTAAATGCAATCATTAATCGTATATATTTTATGTCTAACCATAATTTCTTAACACACTTCGACTCTCTTTAACTCCATCATGCAGTGCTGGGAATGTTGGCTTTAGCCAATTTTATGGCTGACATAAAATTGGTGTCAAGTGGGCCACGGTCTGCATCCACTGGCAGCATCCAGAGAGACTTTTCATCCCGCGGGGAGAGACGCCGGGTCCATGTTTATGCTGCTGCAAGTTTTAAACGATTCAGCTTAATGCGCTTCAGCTAATTTGCTTTTTATTAAGAATAACCCGCATTCTGAGCACCCGTCCTACACTCGAAGAAAACCCGAAGTGACTTTAAGAAAATCAGCAGAGACAGCTCAGCTTATTTTTAGAAAGCGAATTTTTGAAACCTAAGGTTGTTTCTTATTTTGAGAATCCCATATTTCCAATGTAATTTTTTCAATTATGTGTAGCTTTATAGTTTCTTTACTTGACTATTAAAATTATTAAAAATAATTACCCAAAGATTATACCTAATTATTTATATAAGATAGATTGTAAGTTAAGAGATTAGTCGAATAAATGTTGTGCATATTTTATGATTGAAGGGTTGATTTATATATTATTAAAACTTATTTTATATAAACTTTTAAATTAATATTAAAAAAAAAAGTTTCCATTGGACATATATTTCTTCAGTATGGAAAATAATTCTGAGATTTATGAAACACATCAATTTTTTTCGACTAACGAAATTTTCAAAATTTAAAGAATATTTATCATTAATTCTGACATTTTTTTTTGTGGAAAACTGAAAAACTTTGTGTACGATTTTCATTTTTTGTATGATTTTGTTCATTTTAGGGCGAATTTCATTCTGGGTGTAGCAATTAAAGCGTGCCAGACGCACATTGGGGCGTCAAGTGACGAGTGCGGCTTGGTGGCTTGTTTGGTGGCAGATCTGGTGGCATCTCCTCTGTGGGAGACAGAGGTGCAGTCGAGTCGTGCTTTCAACTCGAACGTGTTACATTTACAAAATTCGCAGCTCACAGTTTATTATGCTGTAAATGTTGTGAATGAAAACAAAAAAGAGGGTGTTAAAGACAACATGACTTCCACAATACCCTGGAAAAAGTCAGCTGAGCCTCATTAAGCATAAGACTTTCTGATCAAATTCAATTTTAATTGTTCCCGTTTTTGTATTATTTGATTTATTTAATGTCAACTAAATTAAAAAGATGAGAATTGTTTATATGATTTAAATGATTCTCGATGATATTTAACTGAAAAATGGTGCAAAATTTATTGCATGAATTGGGGAATATCTAGAAAAAATACTACCAGACTAAAAAAAGTTATTAATGAGGTGTTAATTATTGAAAAAAATGACTCTCTGTTTTGATTAATAATTGATAAATATGGTAATCATTACACAGTCCTTGAAACGGTTTATGTAAGGAATAATTAGTAGTACAACGATTTAAAAATAATACATCGAGATTAAGGTTAAGTTATGTCAATCGCTTAAGCTACTTATTTATACCTAATTACATAGTTATTTTCTTCTCCATTCCGACAATTAAAATGTTTAAAAAGTTGTCCAAACAATTTTTGATAACTAAAGTAAATGCATGCAACACGATCAAGTGGCAGCCATTTAAGAAGCGTGCCAAAGGATACACAGAATACGGTGTCCTGGCTGCCTGCGATTCTTAATGCAGTTATATTTTGCAGCTGGCACTGCAGCCAAGCAATGTGCTTATTTATATTGTAATTGCGCTTAAATAAAAAAATTCTGCGCTTAAATAAAAATTTGTGACGATGCAAAGCCGAAGTGGCTTTTAAAATGAACAGCATTAAAAAACAGCAGCAGCGACTGCAGCCTGATATAATTATAGGTATGGGGAAGGTATGACAGACAAAAATATTCACATCTTAATTAAATCTGCAGCAGCAACATCAAAGTGAAACCTAATTTTAGTTGCCAATTGAAATGAGATTAATTTTTAACACGTTTTTCAAATTTTTTTGTGTTTAATAATTGGCATATAAATACAGTTTTGATATTTTTAAATCTCTTAATTGATATTTATTTATCAATAGCCGCTTGTTTATGTGGGCTACTGCGCCATCATTATCATCATTGAACTGGCAATTGAAATATTAAGCATACGCCGCATAGCCGCAACCAAATGGCTTATGGCTAATTATTTACAAATTCAATGCACAGTGAGGTAAATCGACATTGAGGAGGAGAGCTTTCTGACGTCACGAATGGTATTTAAAAATCCATTGACACAATCGTAAATCGATGGCTGATTTATGATAAAAAAAATAAATGCTTTTGATTTGCTTTTGTTGTGGTGGCTGCTTGTTTCTACTATTCGCAAATGCTTTGGGCCCCATAAACAAAGAAGCAAACAAACAAACAAATTCGCCTAATTTGTTTATAAACAAAACGCGAACCCAGACATAAAAGCGAACACATCAGAAGCATCACGTAGCAATTACCGATTGGGCGCTGCAATTAAGATGAAACAATTATAATAATTATTATTATTATTTAAGAAACACTCGCACTTCTCATTTGAAACCTAACCAAAATTATTAACATTTGTCCGTTAACAGTAATGCAATTAACAGTTGCCACCCACCCACATCGCTGTTATTTGCTAACATTAACAGCACTGGAAGACGATTGACTCCGAAGCGAGTCTGCTTCGTTTGCGCAGAAATTCATCCGAAGTTTCGCTCTCTCTGTCTCGCTCGGATTGTCTCTTTCTCTTTCGCTTGCACTTCGGTCTGTCTGTTGCTCTGCAAGCGCCACACATTGCGAACAGCTGTTCGTGGCGTGGGCCCGCCGCGAACATCATTAGCATCGTCATTAACATCATCATTAGCATTGACAACAATTGTGGCGCGCACACACAGATGATGTTAAACCAGCGGCTTCTGTAGCGGCTTCAGTCGTTGCCTGTCAACAAAGCGCTGCGCACGTGTGCATCAAGCAGCTCGGAAAAACACTTTTCCCTGCAAGTGGAGTCGTCTGTAAAAGATACGCACAAAAGTTGCTTTCTGTGTGTGTTGTTGGCAAAGTCAAGTTTGAAGTGTGCGTGCAATAATGACAAATAAATACATAATAACATGCTACACGCTAAGAGGCATGGAAACTGTGAAAATTGATAATGTGTATTTGTGAAAACTGTCGAACGACAATAAGAAAATAATCCTTATGCAAGCGAAATAAAATAAATGATAAAGTAATTAAATCAATAAACATTAAAACACGTAATTACAAACGGATTTAAAAACTCAAAAATAAATTTAAGGCGAGCTTTAAATAAATAAGTTATCATAAAAACAACACACTTTAACAATAAAACAACAGACAAAGTGTTACAAAAAATCACAACGAAATTGAGAGGTAAATATTTATTTCTTCTACAGCACAATAAATTGGCTTTAAGATGAACTCAAATGCAGAGTGAATGAAACCCACCAACAAAAAAACAGTTAGTCAACCGACAACAAAAAAGTGTCAAATTTATGCGAAGCGGTAAAATGAAACTGCCGGAAATTTATATGGCTTATAAAGGGAAAAAGCTTCACGCAATTTTTACTTCAAGGATATTTTTATTATCGTTGTAATTCAATGCAGGACAGTGAGGAAATATGCTTAAGTTTCTCCCGGGGCTTCTTCTATTTAATTGCGTGGGGAGCAATTTATTGTCACATTTTGTCAAATATATTCAGAATTTTAAAAATCCTTTAAGCTATTTTTATAGCATCAGTTATTCCCATATTAAATTTATAAGAATATTATTCAACTTTTTCAATGTATTCAACATCACATGTTTATCTCGAATTTACCTAGTTACGTGAAATGAATTTCGTTAAAAAAAAAATATTTTATATGGTTTTGTTGTAAAAATGAATTCGTAAAAGTTTAGCTGGTATTTCTAGGAAACGCGAATATTTCGAGTGTTCTCCTATGTTGAATTTGGCAAAAACAAAACAAAGTCAAAGCTGCGAGAGGCAGCCAAACATTTCCATTGAGCTGCCTGTGATAAAATGTTGCATGCTTTTTGGGGCGCATACTGGCAAAGTTCCTGGGGGCAGACCCGAGTCCACAGCCACAAAAGACAAGGGAAATTAATAAACACTTCGAAGCAAAAAAAAGAAGCCGGCTTGAGTAAAGAAGTTAAATGCCAAAGTAGTAAAATAGAAAGTACGCGAAGGACGACCGGGGGAGTAAAAAGACGTAAAAGTCGCAAATTCACACAATGCAGATAATTAAACATAATTACATAATTAATAATAATGTGTTACTCCTTGTGTGCATGTGTGTGTGTCTTCAACTATAAAGAATATTCAAATTTTGGTATAAGGAAACCTAAAACAATAATTGGGAAACACTTGAATTATGTTAAAGAGTAATGGCTCTTAAATCAGTATTTAATAATCATAACGTATTTATTCGTAATATTCCATATATTTGATTATTAATTAATGGTATGTGTACGTAATTAAATTACAAGAACATGTGCGACAGTGCCACCAAATATACATATATATATATATGTGTGTACTCCGGGGCATAATGTGCGCCTAATGTCAGATAAGAGCTTATAATAATGACGTACAGTCGGCGGCCTTCCGAACTTTGATATCTGGCATTCAAGAAGCAGAGGCAAAGTCAATAAAATGTAATTAAATCGACAATGTTATCAGCCACACACTCAAACACACACACACACACACAATATTTGCCACATATATAACGCACACACTCACAATTTCGCTTATGCATTAATTTTAATAATAACCTTTGGCTTTGATAATTTGACAAAATTGGGATTGTCAAATGATTCATTGTTTAGATTTCGACTGCGCATTAATTTTAATAATAACCTTTGATATTTTGACACATTTGGATTGTTAATTGTTATCCAAAAAAAAAAAGATTTATGTTGATATTTTGACTTTCACTGCAAAGAGTTTGAACCTCCTCCAATAATTATCTCTTAATTTGGAAAACTCGACTAATGGGCATTTTTCATTGACGGAAATTCAACCAGCTGAAGTTAATAGAAAAAGAACCAAGCCTTGAAAACTTATTATAATAGCAAAGTTTTCCAAAAAAGTTGGTAAAATCTGACAGAAAACATTATAAAATAAAGGTAAATTATAGCAAAGCCATCAGCGAAAATCGACGAAACTAAAAACTAATTTATGAGCAGAATGCTCTTGAAAACTGTTTCAATATCCAAACTTGCCTCCAAGTTGAACGTGGCTGCTGCCACGGCAAATGAGCGCCGCAAAAGTTGGCAATTGAAGCGAAAGGCAAATAAAAATAAAGAAATGAGCAGCACCAGAAGTAAAGAAGAGAACACAGCTCATAAGTGGCTCATTTGCATTTACCTTTCGCTGCTGCTGCTGCTGCTGCTGTTGCCATTGAAATCTTAAGCTTAACTGCTCTTTGAATTTGATTAACAATTCTGCCCCGTCAGACTAGCAATCAAAAGTTGGCTATTCACATTGCGAAAGTTCGGGGCGAACCCTTGAAACTGGAGCCCGCTGATTTTAATTGAAATTGCCGCTAAGGTTGGTCGAAATGAAATGGTTAAGTGGCCAGAAGCAGAACCCGAAAAAGGGCTATGAAAATAAACGAATAAACTTCTTCCTTGCGGTAATTTGATAATTTAGACAGGATATCATTGAAGGGCCTATCTACAAAAACCATTTGCAAGCCTTTACACAATGCTAAATCGCATATCTAGAAATCTTTAAACAGCAAATGTTTATAGAAAACATACCGTTGAAAAAGGCCAATTTAAAGTCCATTAAAATGACATGTAGAGATTCGAACTAAAAACATTTCATCAAACAAATTGCATAATTCTATAGAGAAATAACCCACTGAAAGCCATCGGTAAGTCGGTCAAAGGGAGTCTCTCTTTGCTAAACAAATTTGCCTGATGACAATTTGTACACATACGTACATACGTACATACATAAATACATACATACATACGTTGAAGTGCATTTTTGTGAAACTTTCATTACATAATTGGCATCATCATCTGCACGAGGAGCAATGTACTCGAACCACTCTCATGCCACAAAATAGCAATATTCTCAAATGCAGTCAACACATTTGAGACTTCCACATTTTCCATATGTGAAAAATCAACTACAAATTGGGAAATGACTTTATGATAAGAAAAACCAGTTAGAAATTGAGCAATGAATTTATTATGCGAAATAGACAATTTTCGGTAAACTCATAATCATAAAGTTAAACACAAGCCAAGGCTGATATTTAAATTAGCTCGAGGCAAAACATTTTGTGGTTTTGTTTGAGGCATGCAACAATTCCGTCACTCTGCAACAAATCCCAAGTCATGGCCATGACAAGCCGTAATTTCCCCAAAAATGCGCTTAAATTGCTGTAATGCAACACAAAATCTAATTTAATTTAGGCTTCTACTTTATGCTGATCAGATTAGTCTTTAAATTTAATATCAGCTTAAAATGTGCTTATAAAATTGTTGTTGCTGTTATTTTTAAGCCAATTGGACCAGCTTTTTCAATGGATTTTGCTGTGGCTCCTAATTACGGTTCTTAAAATATACCAATTATACGTAATTGCAGGGTATATAAGCTCGCACTGAGAGAATTCTCTTATATTGTTAATCGGTGATATATGTATATTTTATGGGGATAGTTCTTTTAAACTCAATCTCTACAAAACCAATACTGTAAAAACAACAAAATCTTCACTCTGAGTAAAATGAATATAATATCTTACATACTTAAAAGTAAATCGATATAAATTTAAATCGCAGTAAACATTATAAAAAAACTTTAATTTAATCGTAAAGTTAATATTTTTCTATTGAGCATCCTGTACATATTGTTATGAAATTTGTAGCATTATGAATTGAAAAATATCGGAAAATTATCTATATTCCAATAAAATATATTTAAATTTCAAAGAGCCCATTTGGGAGTAGAGTAAGCCAATATTAATGTATTTAATAATTTGCAAGGCGTATAATCAAAAATTAGCTGAAATATAAGAATAGCCAAATTAAAAAATATATTGCTTCATATTAATAATGAAATAATAAAATACTATTTAATAACTACTACAAATAATAATAATAAGTCCTATACATTTCGTTAAAGTTAATTTACATTTTAAATAAACAACCCAAACATAAAGTTGTAGTCTTTGAAAAAATATTCAAGAATTTATGGTAAATATGCGATTATGCTAGAGTTGTAAATTGCCTGATAAGAGATTGAAATTTGAATAATAACGCTATGTTTTCAATAAATTTGCACAGATGTCTTTAAAGCCGATTTAGAAAGAAGTCAATTCAAAATATATGCAAAAATTTCTGTTGCTATTCTCATAATTTCAAATAACTTCCTGGCTTGCCAAACCATAATTGAAACTTCGCCAGATCACAAACTATTTAAAGATCATCCGGTTAATTCCATATTAGTTTTCAAATAACAAGAAAGTGTAAACTAAACAATTTGAAATCTTTTGCCAACTTACAGCTTTGCAGTATCAAATGGATTTTATGTACATTGAAAAATACGTAAGGGATAAAGTTGAGTCCAGCCAACCAGTTATTTGCCATGACCAAGCCCAAGTCTGGGGCATGCAACAAGTGTTTGGCTCGTAGAAAATTTATCGATGGCAGAACTTCGCTTGAAAGTGAATTACGACAAGTTTGTCGTAGAGCTCACCTCCTCACCTCCTCCTTGTCCCAACATTGTGGCCAGGTTTCTCGTTTTATTGCCAGCCTGGCAACAAAAATATCCTTATGGGGAGTCATCGGACGAGGCTGGTGGACAGTCGAGTAAGATAAATGTCTGTAAGTTGGTTGCCAAGGATGAGGATATTTCGAGCTTGGACGAGGCAAAGAGCGGCTAAGGAATTGGAAATGATAGCAGAAAGCGTAGTTGGAGTAATTTAATTGCTCAGTCGGTTGACTAATTGAAAACTTGTAAGTTTCAAGCGACGAAAATAGAAAAAAGTTTTTATCTCGGATGATTCTAAGCGAAACTTGTTTGTCAGGAAAAATAATGCTTGCACGTAAACAAGTTTGAAAATCTGTGGCGATAAAATGAACAGATTTTCTTTAATGAAAAACTCTTCTGTTGCTTTTCCACTCACAGCCAATTAGTTAAAGTCGTGAGAGCATCGAGAGAGTTGTGCCAAAAATTGTTAAGAAGCATAAGTTCGTTAACAGAAGGCGACAGAAAACCTATAAAAATTGCAATATTGATTTGTAAGCTGGAGATATTTTTTTTATGTCTGCTGATGTCAGTCTTATCTCATAAGCCAACTAACTTATGTTTTCATAGCCAATTTACGAACCATATCCCATGCGCAAGGAAAGAGCTACCCATAATTTTTATTGCATTCATGGCTCATGTTTCACTTAAGCTTCACTTGGCCAACATTCGCTCATAAATTGGCCAGCTTATTTAGGCCCGCGCATGTTCGGAAAGTCATATTTTTGTGTGTCAAAATTCCGATGATCTGCATATCGGACTACGCCACAGTTTCCATTTCCGTGTTTTTTTTACGATGCTGTCCGTCGTTTTATTGTATGTATACCCTGTAATCAAAAAATGGGTAAACAGGGGAATCAACCAAATTACTGCCATGTTAAAAAAGATTTTTTGCTTTTTATAAATTTAAATGTAACTACTAAACTTTAAAAACATAATTAAATAAATTTATAATATATATTAAATATAATATAAAATTATTAAATAGTGTAATTAAATTTATTTGTAATTTATTGTTGTATTTTTTGTGTGCCACAAGTAATATATAAAAGAGAGAATAAAACTCTAATATAAATCCCTCAGTGTCATCTTATTTATGTATTATGTATTATGGATATCGGTCAGTCATGCTCTCTGAAACACCACATTCTTATATGATTATTTGTTTATTTTTTATATACTTTTCAATATAGATATGGGGCCGTTGTGGACAACGTCCATTTATCGCTCCATCATGTGTTGTATTTGTTTTTTGCCGCTTGGAAGGACATGTTCCAATAACAATAAATATATGTCAAACATTTTACTGCTCGGTACAGAGTCATTTTTTTACAGCAAGTCGAAGGCCGTCAACTTTGTCACTTCTCGAACATTTTTATGCACATACATTTTACCCGTTTTATTATCCCTTACACCCTGTGAATTTTTGTTGTCCTTGTTTGTCTTCCTTTTGTATCTATTGCTTCTTGTAGTTCGTACCCTGTAGAAACAAGTGTGTAGTGAATAAGTTTCTCAATAATCAAGTAAGCTTTGCTACTTTGCCGAGATTCAGACTATTATTTATTGATTTACTCCAATTAACTAGCTGATTATTACAGCAAAACTATGCGGTGAATGGCAATGAGAAACACTCAGAAAAAATTATTCTAAAATGCATATCGTCCTAAAAACTAACAAAATGTTTTTAGACAAAAATGCAAAGTAATGGAAAATATTGTAAATATTTTAAAGTCTTTTTTTACAATTTTCAGAAATAATTTTCATTATAATAAAAAATATTTCTGAAAAGTAGAAACTTTATTTTTAGGAAATATCCTGTGTGAATTTTAGAAAATAATTGAAATACTATAAAATCGCAGGTTTTATTACAAATTAAATATGTGAACTTAAAGGCTCTTAAGAAAAGACTTGTTAATTGTTAAAACATACAATTCTTTCGAATTTTTTTAACATATCAGAAAAATGTACCCTGGAATTAAAAATTGTAGATTTTAGAAAATATATATTTGAAATATATAAATATAAATAACGGCGATTATCTACTATTTTTTCTGAGTGTAGAGATGCCATCTGCATCGATATTGGCTTCGTTGTTGCCATGTCGTCGTCGATGGTCAAGTCATGATTTATAAATAATTAAATAATTATTTTCGCACGTCCTAATGATGTTTGCAGTGATGTCAGCATTTTGGCTTTTGCCCACCTCATGTGCTCATTAATATTAATAAGATGCCATTCCGAGTAGCACATGCCAGATGTCAAAACTTTCTCCAATATCCTCCCTCTTGCTCACTCTCACTTGCGATGTTTGTGTCTTTGTCTGTCTCTCTCTCTCTCGAGTATTTACGACTAATCTCAACAGGTGTTTGCGCTTAAATTGGGGCATGTGCCACACGTGTCGTCCGTGGCGTGGTAATGAAGTCAAGTACACGGAAACTTTTGCTTCGCTTTACTTTTTGTCCTGGAGCTTTGGTCCTGGTGCCGGGTCTAAGAGATTTGTTTATCGCTGTCGTTTTCGTTTAGACTCGAATCCAATTTCCATTATCCAATTTTGATGCTGTCAGGCGCATAAATAAAATCCGCAGCTAGAACAATATTCGAGGGTCCCGCGATGCTTTGTTATGCAAATCCCGGCACAAAGTATCAATCTCCTACTTAGGACTACGTCGAGCCAAAGTCCATTTACTGTAGGCATCCCGCTTCAATTCCGGGCCCATCTCAGATACAGCCCCGGGCACAGCACATGCTTTATCGCCCCATGAGCCCCAAGAGCCCCGGTTGCCGTCGTTTTATAGCCAAAAATATTGTAACTCATATTTTTCTTTGAATTTTTGCTGCTCTTTGAGTGAGACCCCGAAGCAAACAAAACAAAACAAAACAAAAATAAATAAATAGAAATAAGGAAACAACAAACAAATACAAAAGAAAATTGTCTCAATGCCCTTTAAATATCTTTTCAAATGCCCGAGCAGCATGAGACAAAATTTATTTGGAACACATGGCATAATTGCCTGGTCCCCCAGTAATCGTTGTAAGTACTCTAAATTGAAATGAAATCTATTATTTTTACAAAGCACCCAATCAGGATGCTGGCCAGACAAATGATACAAACTGGGAACCATTGTTGCCGTGCCTCATGCATTTTTCACCAGTCTATTTAAATTCGGGTTCCGCCCACACGAAGAATCCTTATTTACCCGCCTGGTTCCTCCCGATGAAACCGGGCCCCGTCAGCAATTTAGTGTGTCACTTTCTGTTATCACAGGTGTTCGCTGGAGGCGTCTCTCCTGGAAAAAAAGTTTCCGTTAAATAAATAAACAAAACCACTTGTGTATAATTTTGAACAAAAAAATGGAGAGCACAAAAAACGGAGCTGATTGCAAATGTCAAATACTCTATAGGTAAGAGAAATTGGGTTTCCTGACGAACTTACGGGTATAAACTAAAGCGTCCTTTAATAACTAAGAACCTGGCTTACGGCTTACATTCTTTAATAATTGATTTAGTATTGCGGTTCAATAATTCTCACTGAATTATATAAGCCTGTGTCAGGAAATAATTTACACATATCAAATAAAAGGTATCGAAAATATTTACTTTATTTGGAGAAGCTAAAAAGAGTGAACAAATGTCGACTGCGTTATTTTATTTTTATAAAGCAGATAATTTGCTCGCAGATTATTTTCCCAAAAATTTAATGATTTTTAAGCTTGATCAACTTTATACATTTCCTATATTCGTTTATTGCGAGTTTTAGAGAGTATTTCATGCTTTTTATGTTGATTTATTCGATAATCGATGTTAGGAAAAGAACGGAAATATCAATTTTTAAAGAAGTTACACGAATATTTTGAAATACAATTACTTTTTAGTTAATGTGACTATTTATTATTACTTTTTTATAGTTAAATTTCGAATGCAAAATATAAATAAATCCTTTTGTTAGTTTGTTTACAAAAAAAAGTGGTTATCGCCTGCCAAATAAATTTGTTAACTCTTTTGCTATTCACTTTGTAAAGACAAATAAGCCGATCTGCTGTTTTAAATAAAGCACAAGTTAACTACAACGGATATAATGGATTATAATAGAATGGCAATGAATGGTTAAGAAATGTTAGAAATAGTGGTTTAGAGTAAGATATAGCGATTAGAGTAAGATATATCTCTTCCTAATGCCACATACACTCCGAGAATGTTAATATGCCATTTTTAAAGTATTCGGGGTTCACAGGGTATTGATAATGAATTCACAGCACAACAATTTGCAAGTTGGCTTTTGTGTGGCCCGTGTGTGTGTGTATGTGTGTGTGTGTGTGGGAGTGTGGGTGTGGGAGCACACTTCTTTTTATGCCCTGTAACCATTAAAAATGGATAAGCGGGGGTACCAAACCAAAAGCAGCTTATGCAAAGCGTATTTTATGCTTTAAATCTGCAATTGTTTATATATTTTACAGTGTTTGTCACTTTGTATCTTTTGAACTGGGTACATTAGCAAGTAAGTCTGGAGTGGAGGATACAGAGAATCTGCTAGCTGTGCACTCCTCCCTCCATACTTTTGTCTATGTAATTTGATTTATGCCGCTGGCAACCATACACAAAACACTGCATGTTTATCGATTCTATATTCTTTGTGTGTGTGTGTGTGTGTGTGTGTGTGTGTGGGTGTGTGTTTGTGTGTGTGTTTGCTTGTTGTGCAAAGTAAAGTTCGCTTTAAGTTATCTCTATGAATAACCATTAAAGATGATGAGCCAAGCACGCTTTTAGCAGCGCTTAATGTTTGCGTCAACGACGTGCCCGCCTTTTGCCTGGCATTTAAGCAATAAATTAATTTGGGCCACGAAGCAACTGAAATCAGTGTCTAGACGCAGACACTGTCGAGGCCATCTCGAGTGCCACCAAAATGCGCATTGTGAATTTGAAAGGGCCGCAAGTGCGCTTCAGGGCACTTGTCGAGTTCAAGCTTTCATCCACGTCCGATTCCACGTGCCCAGTCGAGAGGAATGAAAAGACCAGAACAAAATGCTTACAAGGCTAACCAGCTGTTTTGTATTTTCTATTTTCTTTTTATTCTTCAGATTTTGGTATTCATTTTTATTATTTGTTTGTTATTGTTTCGGACCGGGTGCTGGGAAATGCGCACACATCATTCAAATGCCACAACATATGCACCAGAATCTGGGCAAATAAAGCCATTCACAGCATCATTCAAACAAGCAACTCATTATTATGACAAAATTGAAAATAAACAACAGCTTTATGAAGTGTTGCTTCTTTATCTTGCTCTTCAGCAAAAAAGATACGAAAGATACGTTTAGAAAAAAAGATACGAGAATATAAATGCTTTTTTGCGCTTAGCGTAGCTTGAAAATTGTTTTTAAAGCTATCTTTAAAATTATTATTTTTATTAATTATAGCTTTCTAATCTAACTTCCAAGTGTGGTAACTTTCCATACAAAATTATGGAAGAGATAGTTCTTTAAGAGTACTCATAGTACTCGTGGCCAAGAAAAGGTTTTCTCTAATCTTAAAAGGTGGCCTTAAGTAATCTGGCTTACATGTTTGGTAATGAAGCTTTTAGCTCTATAATTGATTTATGTGCCTATACCTATTATATAAATGTTATTTATATGCCGATATTTAATGGACATTACTAGTAATGCAACTTCCATGTAGTCTCTATATATTTAAAATAGTTTTAACCGATATTATCGATTATTAATATCTTACCTATGACAAATGTATATTCCAAACTGCAAGTTTCCAGCTTCAAGGATATGGAAAAAACAAAAGAAGAACCTATTTTGTGCGTTCGTTATCAGGGGTATAGAAAGTATAAAGCTAATTCGGCATAATTACTATTCGATCTGCATGGGGAGGCAAACTCATTAATAAACGGGAAATCTTTGATGACACCACATGAAATTAAGTCCCTAGGGCATTACGATACCGAAAGCTAAATGCAACGCCAACATGTGAGTGACTTTTGCTTATTTTGTGAATTAATTTGGCTTACATAAGCCGCTTAGGGCGTCATTTGTCGACTGCTTTAAAATGTTGCACAACACAATAAACAATTTTAATTAAATGGAGTGTGCTTAAATTCGCCACACGACAATGGCAACTAAAATGAACATTAAGTTTTTAGGCTTACAACTTGCCACTGGTTATAAAGAAGAATGTATCAACTTTTTGGCTGTGAGTGAACATGCCAAAAAATAAAATTGGCTAAAATAAAATTCACTCAAATAAATGGTGTTTGAAAACTATGAAAAACTAATCTGGAGAGTGCATTTACATAATTAAATAATTTGTATGAAAATTACAAAATTACATTTAAGTTGATAATTATTTTTTTTTTTTTATTAATTTCTTCTATTCAATTCTATCACAATTACAAAAAGTAATTAATTGAAATGAATATCAAATAATTTAGTTCTTTATTAATTGCTCTACTTAAAATCTGTGTAAATGTTAATAATTAATTAAATGAAAATTATAGGAACAAATTTTGTTATTTATACTTAATTTTTAGCCATATTAAATTCAATGCAATAAATAAATTATTTTTAAGTCAATCAAGAAAATCTTATGAGTGGTTCAATTATTCGAAAAATTCAATATAATTCTAATAGTACTTATGAAATATCTGTAGCAAAATTAAAGACCTATCTTAAATTTAGTTGATCCCGAATTTATCGTACTCGTCTCATCCAAACACAAGTAGTTTTAATAGTAGTACAAATGTAAATTCACATGGTCAGTACATCCATTGCCTGAGATAACTTGGCTATGTGCAGTAATTGTTGTCCATCTATATCTCTCTAATAATGCGGAGCTACCTGATGTGTACCGCATCCATCCTCAATCAGGGATGTCGGGGCACTCAAGCGTTTTATGACCCTGGCTTCTGGTGTTCGCTTCAATGGCAAAACATGTGTAGCAATTGATTGCTAACCCTGTTTTGTGGCCAATGGCTGCTGTGGACATGGATTGGTTGTGTCTGTTTGGCACCGGCACCGAGCCTGATTACCTGCCGGCTAATCAAGGTGAGGCTGTCCGTTCGTTGCTAACGCAGTCATGTGGCAACTATGATGAGGATTGGACAGAAGTCAGCCACCATTAAGTGATGACACAGCCGGCGATTACCCCTTTAATTGGCACTGAGTTGGGCAACAGAATGTCCGTTTTGTGCTCGGGACAAAGTGTCATTAATCGCAACTGTCGACCTAGTTATGCAAAAAGGCATCGACTCAGACATTTTTTGGCAACTCATGTTGTTATCTGGCGGAGATTACAACAATTAATTCATTAGAGCCAACAAGCCAGAGTGTGGCTGCAGGACTGGCCAAATTTTGCCCTGACCTATAAAAGTTTGTGGCTCGTGGCAAACAAATTCTTGGCTTAAACAAAAACTTGGCCTTCTGTCTGCGCACTTTCGTTAAGACTTAGGTTTTTGCCAGACGGAAATACAAATTTATGAAGTAAATATTTGTGCTGAATTCCAGCCCAAAAACAGGCTTTTTCTTTGAAAGCATTTCATTTTGATTCGGTTTGGCTGCGTTCTTAAATAATTAAAGCTAGTTTCATGACTAAGACAAATTCTGTGCTAAATGTTATTTCGTGGCTTTGTTATTGTAGAGGGTATATAAATTCCGTCATGAGATGTTTATCGCATTGAAGGAGACTTCCCCTATCCCATTAATTGTATAATCGCGCTCCCGGGCTTCCAAGTTCACAAAACTATTCTTCCAAGTTCGGCAAAGTTTTGCAAAGTCTGATTTTATAATTTTCTTATATTTTAATTAAGACTCTGGAAAAGTGTTTGTTGCTGAGATCTATGACTGGATATCCGTAAATCTTACCTGTACTCTAAGCTAATTATTTAAGTGCGAGGATTGCATTGTGGACCTATTATTTGTGCGTAGAATTCTAAGCTATAATTTTCAATAGAGCTTCAGAACTGTCAACGAAAAACTCAATTATTAAATGATTTATATTTAAACAGTTTAAGTTGAGTTTAACTATAAATACACAGAATTACTTAATAATAAATATGATTATTCTGTTATTTTAATATATTGCTACTTCACATCGACCGTCCTTCGATTGAGTATCGAAAATATTAATATTTACTGAAAAACAAGCTGCCTCTTCTGGAGCCACTCGTAAATAAAGTTGATTGCGTTGCTTCTCGTTATGGATGAGGATGCTCCAACTGAAAGTTGTTGTTTTTGTTACTGCAGTTCCGTTGATGCCAGCCAGGCTCTCAATAAATGCAGTAAATGATACGCTTTTCAGATTAAACTACAAACAAAAAAACTGCAACCCAAAAGTTGAAATTTAAAACCAAATTTTATGCTTTGAAGTGTATATTAGATAACAATAAGTTTAAAGGCTGCTGCAGTTTGAATATTACTTTCAGTTCAACTCTGACTTGATAATAGAACCATCACTCAAAACAAATATTCTTGTATAAAATAATTATTTGCTATTTATTGCCAAAAATAAAATTTCCGAATATAATAACTGAATTTAGATGTGCTCAGCTTGGCCAGGGTATCTCATCTTCGACTTATCAAGGATATCCCATTTCCAACTAGAGTCAAACAATTTTCATTTTAAAATGTTACATTGGAGCAGATAACATGGCTTAAAAACTGTCCATATGCTGTGTTTTCTATAAACAGCTTTGCTGCTGTCGAAAAATGTGCGTCGCATTGAATAACATTTTGTGGGAGGGACTGGGAGAGGTTGGGGGACTGTCAATCTAAGCCAATTAGTTGGGTAACATAAGTATTCGGCTGGTTACATGATAAATAATAATATGCTCTCGTTTCTCTCTGATGTAATTTATAGAACTGAAAATTATGTGACGGCAGCGTTCTGTGTGTGGTCGTCAACATCCTGTTACTGTGAAACCACCGCCCCACGCATCCAGGATGGCAAACATATCAAAATATTTGAATTTTAGCACCAGGCATCAGCTAATGGGCGTTGCCCGGCATTGAAAATTAGCCAGGCGCACATTCAACCAAGTTGACAATTGCAGCAGAAGCAGGAGCAGGAGCAGGAGTGGAGCCGGAGTGGGAGCAGGACCAGGAGCAGGATTAGTAGCGGTGGCATCAGTAGCAAGCCGCGTGGCAGGCGCAACGAGAACAACAAAGCCGCACAACAAACATGAAAGGCTACTCGAAACCAAATGGTGCCGCTAACCGCAGCTGCCACAAGCACCATCATGTCCATGGCGGCTGTGGCATCCTGTTATTTGCGCTGACATCGCTGACACTAACGAGCTTAATAACGCCCACAGAGCAGTTGACAGCGACATCATCCTCGACGTCGACGTTGCCCAATGACACAGCAACAACAACAGCAACAGCAACAGAAGCAGCAACAACAAGAGCAACATCACCACAGACAATGCCCACTGGCCGCAAGTCCAGCGATGTTAACTTTAATTCAGCATTGGAGCACACAGACTACAGCAGCGGCTTCATATATCCACCATCCACCTTCAATGGCACCTTGGATTTTGGTGGTGCTGGTGGCGAGCGGATGCCCAATGGTAGCGAAGACTTCGCTGAGATGGAGGGCTGCAGTCGGGATGGCAACTTTGGGCTGAAGCTCATCTCGATGATTCTCTATGCGCTCGTTTGCATTGTGGGGCTGTTCGGCAACACGCTGGTCATCTATGTGGTGCTGCGCTTCTCCAAGATGCAGACGGTGACCAACATCTACATACTCAATCTGGCCATTGCGGACGAGTGCTTCCTGATCGGCATCCCCTTTCTGCTCTACACGATGCAGGTGGGCAACTGGCCCTTTGGCAACTACATGTGCAAGGCCTACTTGGTGAGCACATCGGTGACGCAGTTCACCTCATCCATATTTCTGCTGATCATGTCGGCGGATCGGTATATAGCCGTCTGTCATCCGATATCGTCGCCACGCTATCGCACACCGTTCGTCTCCAAGCTGGTCTCCGCCGTGGCGTGGACCACATCGGTGCTGCTGATGCTGCCGGTGATTCTGTTTGCCAGCACTGTGGAGTCGGCGCCGGGGCACATCTCGTGTAGCATTGAATGGCCGGAGGCACAGTCGGACTCGGTGTTCATATTGTATTCGCTGGTGTTGGGCTTTGCGACGCCGCTGATCTTCATCATGATCTTCTACTGCCTGGTGATACGCAAACTCCACACGGTGGGACCCAAGCACAAGAGCAAGGAGAAGAAGCGATCGCATCGCAAAGTGACCAAACTGGTGCTCACTGTGATCACCGTGTACATAATGTGCTGGCTGCCCCATTGGATATCGCAGGTGGCACTGATCAACTCAACGCCCGGCTGCAATTCCCGGCTGCAGCTGGCCGTGTTTCTGGCCTGTGGCTGCCTCTCGTACTCCAACTCGGCAATGAATCCCATACTGTATGCCTTCCTAAGCGACAACTTCAAGAAGAGCTTCATGAAGGCGTGCACGTGTGCGGCACGCAACGATGTCAACGCCCAGCTGCAGCTGGAGAACAGCTTCTTCCCCAAGTTCGGCAAGGGGCGGCAATCGGAGCGTCTGATCGGTGGCAACGCCGCCAACAGCAAGCACAACAAGAAGAAGGCACTGGCCACCGCCCGGAACAACAATGCACCCATGACCACAACCACGACGACAACGACGACGGCAGGCACCGATGTTGTCACCTCCATACAGCCGATGGCACCTCCACCGATCCCTCCGCAGTCAGTAACACCCGCCCTGCTCGTTGTCAATGCGGAGACCAACAACTGTAAGCCGCCCGTGCTCCACACGGACTTATAAGAGCGGGCTCCGGGAATGCCGGTCGAGACGGTTGTGTTTATTGCGCACAGATGAAAGTGTCCAGGTGAGGTGCATCTGAAGGCGGATCTGCTTGGGGCACCGGAATGCTTACTGTAGGTCAAGCATTCATACGAGGGTGGTTTGATGAGTACCTGACCTCTTCTTCACCAAATGGGGCCGTTTCTTCTTCAACTCGGCGTCAAATCTTCCCAATAGTTCGGCATAGTAGAGCCCTGTAATCGTTCTTCCCTTCTCTAGGTAATCTATGAGGATAATACCTTTCGAATCCCAGAAAACCGTGGCCATCACCTTTCCGGCCGATGGAACAGTTTTCGCCTTCTTCGGGGCAGATTCGCCAGGTGAAGTCCACTGTTTCGACTGTTCTTTGGTCTCTGGTGTGTACCAGTGAATCCATGTTTCGTCAACAGTCACGAATCGACGCAAAAATTCCTTCGGATTACGCTTTAACAGCGCCAAACCATGCTCCGAAGTGTCTGGTGTGAGCAAACGCGGCACCCATCGCGCCGATAGCTTTCTCATACCCAATATTTCATGATTGAAATTTTTTTTTTTGACTGAAATTTTCACTGTGGCTGTTTAGGTTTATGTACTATACGATAGTCACGTCATATTGCAATAGTGGCGCCATCTGGCGTCAAGGTCAGGTAATCATCAAACCACCCTCGTAATTTAAATATGTGAGTTGTTCTGCTGTTGTCGTTTAACCCCGTCTCCATTTGATATACTCCGATAGGATTAGGTTCAGCAAAGTTGGCGAAGCAAATAGGAAAAGATTTAATCTTTAAGTAATGCATATGTCAGATCGGAGCAGTTGTTTGGCCAAATATTATAACCAGTGAAAGACTTTGATGATAGAATGCAAGTTGTGAAAGGAAACCAGGAATCACACAAACTTGACCATTAGATGTGAATTGAAATCCACTGGGAATTATTCAAGAAACAATTCCACTGGAAATAAAACGAAATCAAAAAATATCTTCACATTTACGAATTAAATTCCAATGTGATTATGAAATTATGAAAAGGAAGACGATTCACAGATGTTCATCAAAAAGAGGTGAACAACGATTAAAATTAAAAACCAGCGTATTTTTAAGCTTATATTTATCCATAAAAAATAAAAATGGTTTACACATAGTGGTTAGTTATTCAATTATGAATGAATATTAAGAGAATATTGAACACATCTTTGATTACCAATTAACATTAATCAATGTAAGCATTTTTAGTGTTGGAATACATTTTCAAGGAAATATTCAATTTTTATAATAGACCATTGTATTAACGCTGTTGACGTCTCTCTGTCTGCTTAAGTGAATTAAAATTTAAAAAAAAATAAATATAAAAATATTTATATAAATACGAAAGTTGGACATGAAAGCAACGAAATTGAAAATAATAAAATAAAATAATCTTTTTAATGTTGCCATTTAAATATTTACATGTACTATTTGTATTTTTGAATGTAAAATAAGCTAATTAATATTCTCATAGATGTAATCATTTCAAAAGTCTTATCAATAGTCAGTGAAAAAAAAAACTACAGGAATATTGCATAAACAAATAATATTTGCATATTTAAATGCAATTTGAACTGCAGCACAGATATTTGCTTCAAAATGTGAAAATAAATGGAATTTAAATAAAATGCAAACACACAACTCCAAATTTATGGGAAGCAAATAGCACTTTTTAATATCGTTTTGAATGTATTTTAAAAATAACTTGATATATTTATGGACATATATATATATATACCCATTTATTTTATATCAGATTGTTTATTCAACAGTTTATAGCCATTGCTGTTTAATCTGTCTACAATTCACACTTCTGCTCATCACCTTTGCAGCAATCTGATGCTTATCTTTTACGAGACTAGTTTAAATTCCCTTTCCATTTTACTTGACTACTTCTCTGTTTTTCCTATCTTTTCCCAGAGATAGACAGATACTGGAGAGAGAGAGAGAGAACTGAAGAGATAGTTTGCAGATAAGAAAACAGAGACAATTTGCATTTGATAGTGTGACAATAAACATAAAAACAAAACCAAAGCGAGTGCGACACAAACAAAACAATAAATTGCCACAAAGAGCAAACGAGGGCAGAAAATTGTCAACAAACGGAACGGAACTGAACAATTGTCAATTGTTGTTGATGTTATGTTATGTGTCCATTCGAGAATGCACAAGTTGCTAACAACCACGTTGGGCGCTTGGCTGCCCAAAGACAATTCCAAACACTTCCATTTGAAGTACAATTTAATGCCAAAACTTTGCTGGCAAAATGTGCTTGACCACCAGATACCCTATAATCAACATCGATGCCGAGACGATACTTAAGGTTAGCTTCGTGATTAATTCGCTAATCGAAAACAATTTACAGAAGAACATATGAATTAGAATTTTTCGTAGAAAGATATAAAAAAGTTGTTTAAATTTTGATGATATTTGACACTTATCAGATAAGTTTTTTCAAGGGGTTCTTCAGTTAGCTGTGGGGATTGAAATATGAAGATTAGTAAATAAATATGTTTTGTGAATATTTAAGAAATATCATCAAAGATGTCACTTTCTGACTGTATACAGATTATACCCTATTTTATTACATGTATATAATATAATTTTAAATGCTTTGACATGCGAAAACAGCAAAGAAATGCAACAAAAGAAAATTCAAAAAAAAAAGATTGCAAAACATGTAATGGAAACAAAACTTCGTTAGAAAATTACTGCTGGTTGCACAATGGACAATTGAGCGTGCAACATGAGAACTTGTCGGAGAGTTTTCCAATTGAATTCGGATAAGTGAATGAAAACGAGCCAAAGAATGAAAAAGCAGTACATGTTTTAAGCCAAATTGATTGCATTCTTAAAAGCAATTCACAGATGAATTTTACCAAAAGGGTTAAACTGCTCTCAGGGAGAATTTTCAATTTCTAATATCACTAATCATATCCAGTGTTTGAGGCACTTGTTTTCGTCCATCCCTATCTAATAGACTTCAAACTGTGGCCAATGGAATGGAATGTGAGATGAACGTTTGTGAAACGGAGGCAAAGCAAATCAACAATTCACTGACTGTTTACTGTTGACTGTTTGTACACAGGCAACAAGATGCTGCCCAATCAATATAAAGATTGTACAAAATATTTCCCATTTTTCCATCAACTGCATCAACTGCTGCTTGTTAGGAAACAGGAGGCAAGCAGCGTTTGCTGTTTGTCTGCAGTTGATGGACCCAACGGAAAGTCCGACATTGGCATATTGATTATTTGAAATTTCATTAGCAGCACAGCCAGGGAGAAGGTCAGAACCAGAGCCAGAGTCAAAGTCAAAGCGAAAAGCGAAAAGCAAAAAGCAGAGTTAGGAATTATGATGCTCTATGGCTGCTTCCTGATGCACTCGTCCATATGCTGCACCCCGGACAGACAATGCAAAGGGATCAGCAGCTGCTGGCTGGGAAGGATGCGTTGGGGCGAGAAACTGAGCAGCTTTTGATTTCGCTGGGGTCGGGGCCAGGTTGCATTGCAAACGCATATGCAAATAGAGCTGCTCCGGGGCCAAGTTGAAGTTGAAGGTCAACTGCAGGCAGTGAGAAACCACTTAAAAGTCACTACGTGTTCCTGGGAAGCGAGACTGCTGCAATCGGATACAAGCGCCAATTTATTGCCATATTGATGCCACAAACTCGTCTGTCAGTTAAATTATGAAATCAGCTCGTGGCGCCGTGCGCCTTGATGCTTAACCTCAAACTTGCACTTTATTATCGCCATTAATTCAATTTCATTCAAGCAGCCTTTCGATTTACCTTCGAACTCGTCTGGCTTTATTATATATATCCCCTATCTGAATTTCAAAGTCAAATGTGGGCATATGTGGGCGGCAGATAGACAACGACTTCAAAGCAACTCAGTAAATTGTACACACTTTGACCCAATTCATATATGTACAATGTATATACAGATAGGTATATCTATATATATATATTTATATATATACATATTGTATTTATGCACGTATATATGAGAAATCAGATAATTGCTTCGCACTTCATAAATCGGGCATTGAAATTGAACAGCAATGAAAGGCCTGGTCCGCAAATTTCATTTAATTTCATTTCAATTTTTTCTATTTTCTATTTGCCAACTAAAAATACAACAAAGTCGCTTTATAAATACATTATCACCTCGATATGCTCGCGAAATACATACTAACAATTACAAACAAATATTTGCCTATAACTGTATATATATATATTTTTTTTTGTGTGTGTGTATTTCTGTGTCTGGGGAAGAGCAGAAAATGTTAATAAAATTTTATAAAAGAGCAAATTAGGCAAATTGGCAATGGGAAATGGCTAATGGCACATCTCATTCTCAGGTGGAAATTCTCGCCAACACATTTCATAATTGAGCAATTCAAATAAACATTGAAATTTAATTTAAATACACAATTGGCAACGTGTCTCCGCGGTTCTTTAAGTGTGGCAATTCAATTTTTAAACGATTTCGTGTCTGGGATAAAAAAAGAAAAGTGGAACTCAATCCGTATTTTGTTTTCGAGGATAAATTAAAAATTAAAAATCCCCAATTTCGAAAACAATAAAATTCTTAATTTTAAAAGCATATGTTCATACTTCACTGGATAATTATATGGCATAAAAGTTTACTTCAACTGAACAAAGATCAGATATTCTAATCTTGATCTTATTTAAATATAATAATAAACAAAAACAAACACTGGGCTGGCCAGCCGTAATGAGAGCATTTGCTTACATTTGGGTGTGTAAAGTGAAACTTTAAAATTCTTTCTGTTTGTAAATTTGATTTCTCATTAACAATAAGTCAGCTGCTCTGCAAACATTTATTGTCTCTTTTTTAAACTCAATTAAAGGCCCTAGAATCATACCAAATATTATGATTCAGATGAGCTTCCTAATCAAGAACTGACTTGAGTGTTTCAGCTTGTACTTTGCATATGTAAAAATATATAAATGGATTCCATGGAAATTTCTTATCAAATTAGCAACAAAGCGAAAAACTTTTGAATGAACCACTTCGGTTAGAATGCAGTCGTGCGATAAGGTAAAATTGATAAGTGGATAAGCTTATGGGCAACCCGAGACGAAGAATATCTTTGCTATATAGAATAAACTCATCTCTCAGCTACTGTTTAGTTCCATTTGTATATTCAATCGCCCTGCCGGTCTTTGCAATTCACAGAGACAATGCGGATAAATCTTAAGTATTTCGTATATATTCTACTTTTGGGCTACTTCCAAGTTGCCGCTGATGAAGATAAGGCGGTGAGCAAAAGTGTGAAATGTTGTTTGCCTTTTGCGACAACTATTTAATTATCGTATTTACAGTTGGGCAGTGTTGTCCAAAGTAAAGACATACATATAGTCGATCTACAAGGCAACTTGGGGGAGCTGGAAATAAATGCGACATATAAAGAAATAAAACTTCTAAATGTTGTTGCCAACACAAATGAGAGTCTCTTGTCGCATTTGATCGGAAACAGAGTGATGCAAACACAGGGTGCACAAAGAGAAGACCACACAGCTATCATAGGAGAACTAAAATCACAAATATTCCAATTAAATGAAAGAGTACTCGACTTGGAGAACCTGCTCCTCACCAAGCGTGACGAGCAGAAGGAGCATGAGAAGGCAACAAGTAGTTGTTGTTCTGTACTCGATCCCGTTGGCAGTGTTCAGGTGATAAATGTGCCCGGAATCGAACCCATCTGGGTTCTTTGCGATGCTTGTGGAGCGGGTACAGGTTGGATTGTTATCCAGCATCGGTTTGATGGAAGTCTCGATTTCTACAGGAACTGGAACACATATCGCAATGGATTTGGATCATATAATGGCGAGTTCTTTATAGGCCTCGAGCCCATTCACCGCCTGACCAAGTCTCGTCCATATGAGCTATATGTGGAGCTGGTCGACTTTAACAACCATATGTTTCATGCGCAATATGATAGCTTCCTCGTTGGCAGCGAGGAGGAGAAATATATGCTCAAATCATTGGGAACCTACAGTGGCACTGCTGGCGATTCATTGAAATACAATCTGTATGACAAATTCTCAACTTACGATAATGACAATGATGGATGGTCGAGAGGCAACTGTGCCATCTACTATGCGAGTGGCTGGTGGTTCAACTGGGACACAAATAGGTGGGTCAAGTACAATCCACACGCACATTCCACAACACATTATTTATTTGTATTATCCACACAGTAATCTCAACGGAAGATACTATAAGAACGGCGAACAAAATGTGAAGGGCATTTGGTTGTACACACTCAAGAGATATTACTCACTAAAATCGGTGAAAATGCTAATCAGGCCAAAGTACACATTAATTTGAACAAAGGGAATCGTTTTTCAATGTATATTGAAAAATAACATACATATATATTATATTTAATAATTAAGATTGTTCAAAAATGCAATTGAGCACTTTTTTAAAATGAAAATGGCTTAAAAGGGTATGATGAATTTGTGCCTAAGTAAGTTACAGGTAAATATAACGACTTGGCTAGTGATTCTGACTAATACGTATACATACTCTGGGGGATCGGTGAATGCTTGTCATATAGTATAATACTCACTAAAAAAATTACAAAAAATATACGAGTAGGTTTCAGAGTATTTTAAGTATCCAAGAAGTATTCGTCTCGGGTAAGGTCTAGGGTTCAGGGTATCTTCTAGTCGAGCTGTCTCGAAATTGATACTTTTCAATTCACATGTCGGGCTCGACCGCTACACGATTTCTTATCTGCTCAATATACACACGGACTCGAATGTTGTGGAATGTGCTTGTGGAGCACATATAATTATTTTATATAGGGTTAGTTGTTTAGTGCACAAGTTAATTCTCAAATTCAGTTTATTTTGCAAACAAGTCTCAAACACGATGGGCTGCGGCTGCAAATATTTTATTTCTTTATTTTTCCTAGTTTTGGCAACAGTCTCAGTGAGTGCCTCACTGAGTGCCTCATTGCAGAGTAATGTGATTTCTGTGAGTAGATTTAAATCAAATTATGGATATAAGTCTGTGTTGTATAAATTGATATGTTTCTACATTTTGAAAAGACGGACGAGGACAATCAATGCGAAGCGTTTTGCTTCAGGGCTCTACAACCACTTATATTGGAGGCAGAGCTACAAATGGAGAAGATTCAACGCTGTGATGCGCAAGATGAGCAAATTCAGAAACTAAAAGATCAATTGAATGCCATGCTTATAAATGCAACTCTTCACAAGCAACTTGAGAATATATACAACGAAAAAATCAAGTATATGGATGAAGTGACTGCGGCCTTGAGCGAGAAGAGTGGCAGCGAGAAGAACAAGGGTCTGATCGGGTCTCTCGGTGCTCAAATAGATGAGAAAATTGAGGCTGCAAGGGTACTGATAACCCAAATGACTCATTTGAAAAGTTCAGATCTGCTTCAAAATCAACAAACTGGAATGCTAATTCAAGAGAAAGCAACGAATCGCACGCCACTTGACGGCATTTGTAATGACTCCACAAGTGTCCAACAGGTTGAGGTTCTCCACATCGGTCCGGTTTCGCTGGTATGCGATTCTCAGACTGCCGGACCCGGCTGGATAGTGGTGCAGCGTCGCTTCAATGGCAGCGTTGATTTTTTCAGAGGCTGGGATGAGTATCGCAGCGGCTTTGGGGACTTGGAAGGCGAGTTCTTCATGGGTCTGGAGCAATTACACCGCATAACGAGATCTGTGCCCTGCGATCTGTTTATCGAACTGGTCGATTTCAGTAATGTTGTTCGCCATGCACATTACGACTATTTCCTTTTAGGCAGCGAGAAGGAGGACTACAAGCTCAAGTCACTGGGCAAATATTCGGGTACTGCTGGCGATGCCTTGCGCTACAACCTGAATGACAGATTCACTACCGATGACCGGGACAACGATGGTTGGGGTGGAGGCAATTGTGCTCAATATTACCATAGCGGCTGGTGGTACAACTTGTATGGAAATAGGTTTGGAAATCATTAATTATTGATAAGTGCAACAAATAATACTGCATTTTCAGCAATCTCAACGGTTATTACTATGATTCTGAAGTACATGCTGAGAAAGGCATTTGGTGGTGGAACTGGAAGGGCTACAACACACTGAAATCTGTTAAGATTATGATACGACCTTCATATTCAGATGTTTAACTAGAATACAGTGTACCAAAATAAAGGAAATTCAATAATGTACACCCATACTGAATATATTATTATTCGCTTAGGAAACTAATCTTGAATATTTTATAGATCATTTGTTGCTTGAAGCCATTGAAAGTGTCACGGCAACGTCAGTGTTCAACAACTTTGCATAATCCATAATTTTCCCATTGCCACTTGTTTTTTTGATACACAAACACACACACACGTGGGAGTCATTGCTGGGCTATTACTTGCCCCACCCTTCCCCCCACACACATCCCTTTTATTCATTCAGTCGTTTGTTCATAGCCAAAATTCACAGCTCGCTGAGGAAATTACGTACATTTTGCGGCCAAATTGAAAAGTTTTTCAGCATTTTTCATAGTTTTTTTTATACTATTATACCAAAAAGGTATAATAGTATATTGGTTTTATTCAATGTCCGTCATGCTGTCTGTCCGTCCGTATGAACGCGCGTTTCTCCGACACCCTTAGAGATAGAGGCTTGAAACATGAAACGTATACTGAAGAATGGCCTCAAAAGTTCAAGTGTCTTGGGTTTGGTCCTACGTCCACTACGGAGCTAGAAAACCGCGAAAATCGATTTTAGCAAATCGATAAATCCACATATCTCTCACTATTTAATGTATACAGTCACCAATTTTGGTTGGTAGGTTGTTGGTGAGGTCTTTGAAAGATCTGAATGTGCCATGCCCGACGCCCCATCACCCCCGCCCCTAAAATTTTCAAATGGCTATATCTTCCGCAGTTTTTGAGTAGGGAACGTCAAATTTGGTAGGTATATTACTGGTAGTCGCCCTTAAGAACCGATAATAAATTTGTGTTACCAAACTTAGAAGGTATATTACTATCTTCTAACTCCAAAATTTTTTGGGGCACGCCCACTACCTCCCCCAAAACCCATATCACCCGCAATTTAAGTGCTATGGCTACCAAACTGGGTAGGAAGATTATTAGGAAACTTCTCTATAATTTTTTTGGGCAACGCCTACTCCCGCCCCTAAAGTCTCGAAAAGCCCATATCTCCGTAATTTAAGAGTGAAAGTATCTTATACTATTTTTTGTGTCTGCTCTCCCCGGGCAAATCTGCTCACCGTCATTAAAAGCCACGTTCACTTACATATATGCAAATCATATACATATTTATTAGTAGAGAATTAACAGAATGTGTACTCTTTCATAAATGAATATATGACAAGTATTACATACATATGTACATATATTAATATCGGACAAATAAAATAAATATAATTAATATAAATGAAATAAATAGTAAAGCGCACTTTGCACTTCCAAATAAAGTTGCCAGTACAAGTGAACTTTGTGACGCAAGTCCATTATTTCCAGCGTTGCCAATACATGCCAATTTGTAACAATGTAAAGTAACAGAATACTTAACATATGCTGTTAATTTTGGCACAATGCTGTTTATCTTGCAATTTGGTCACTCTTAATCGAGCGCGTCAAATTGTGCCACCATTATTTTTATAAAATTTCTCAATTTGGTATAAAATATTAATTATAGTAGTTCGATTGTTAAAATTCAAAACTAATTTATCATTATTTTATTTTATCCTTAAATTAAGAACTAATTTTATTTTCAAGTAAGTAAGTTTTAACGGCGATATATGTTTAACGCGATAGTCTTATCGCATGCTCACAGCAGCTCTACACGAGTCAAGGTAGCATCACAATAAATTGTTGTGTTTCATTTTAAAAAAATTCCATTTTATAATTTATAAAATAAAACGAAACACAAGAATTTAGTCCGATTAATATAAATATAAATTTATCATTACTTAAATATATTTTATATTTATTATATGATAATCGACGCTAGCGTCAATATATTTGTGTGTATTCTGCAGAGCCCTGATATGTACTGTTTCGTGTACGTGTGTATGTGTGTACTTATGTATGTACTGCTTGTGAGCAAAAATACTCTGTAAGAAATGCACTTGCAGAACTGAACATTTGAGTGCAAATCATTTTAAAGGGAAATTTGCCAATAAAACTAAAATATATTTAACAACTGCGTTAAGGGTATATCAGGGTCGAGCCATTTCGACTACAGCATCTTACTTGTTTTTAAATGAAAATGGCTTAAAAGGGTATAATGAAATTGTTCCTAAGTAAGTTACAGGTAAATATAACGACTTGGCTAGTGATTCTGACTAATAGGTATTTATACTGTAGTGGATATACATAAGTGTAGGTTTCAGAGTATACCTTTAAGTATCCTAGAAGTATTCGACTCGGGTAAAGTTTTGGGGTCAGGGTATCTTCTAGTCGAGCTGTCTCGAAATTGCTTGCTTTTCAATTCACTTGTCGGGCTTGACCCCAACACGATTGCTTATCTGCTCAATATATACACGGACTCGAACTTATCAGCAGCACACTTAATCATTTCATGTATTTGGTTGGTTAGTGCACAAGTTGATTCTCAAATTCAGTTTATTTTGCAAACAAGTCTCAAACACGATGGGCTGTGGCTGCAAATATTTTATTTCTTTATTTTTCCTAGTTTTGGCAGCAGTCTCAGTGAGTGCCTCATTGGAGAGTGATGAGATTTCTGTGAGTAGATTTAAATCAAATTATGGATATAAGTCTGTGTTATGTTATGTTTATGTTTATGTTTCTGTATTTTAAAAAGACGGACGAGGACAATCAATGCGAAGCGTTTTGCTTCAGGGCTCTAACCCCACTTATATTGGAGGCAGAGCTACAAATGGAGAAGATTCAACGCTGTGATGCGCAAGATGAGCAAATTCAGAAACTAAAAGATCAATTGAATGCCATGCTTATAAATGCAACTCTTCACAAGCAACTTGAGAATATATACAACGAAAAAATCAAGTATATGGATGAAGTGACTGCGGCCTTGAGCGAGAAGAGTGGCAGCGAGAAGAACAAGGGTCTGATCGGGTCTCTCGGTGCTCAAATAGATGAGAAAATTGAGGCTGCAAGGGTACTGATAACCCAAATGACTCATTTGAAAAGTTCAGATCTGCTTCAAAATCAACAAACTGGAATGCTAATTCAAGAGAAAGCAACGAATCGCACGCCACTTGACGGCATTTGTAATGACTCCACAAGTGTCCAACAGGTTGAGGTTCTCCACATCGGTCCGGTTTCGCTGGTATGCGATTCTCAGACTGCCGGACCCGGCTGGATAGTGGTGCAGCGTCGCTTCAATGGCAGCGTTGATTTTTTCAGAGGCTGGGATGAGTATCGCAGTGGCTTTGGGGACTTGGAAGGCGAGTTCTTCATGGGTCTGGAGCAATTACACCGCATAACGAGATCTGTGCCCTGCGATCTGTTTATCGAACTGGTCGATTTCAGTAATGTTGTTCGCCATGCACATTACGACTATTTCCTTTTAGGAAGCGAGAAGGAGGACTACCAGCTTAAGTCACTGGGCAAATATTCGGGTACTGCTGGCGATGCCTTGCGCTACAACCTGAATGACAGATTCACAACCTATGACCGGGACAACGATGGTTGGGGAGGCAATTGTGCTCAATATTACCATAGCGGCTGGTGGTACAACTTGTATGGAAATAGGTTTGTAAATCATTAATTATTGATAAGTGCAACAAATAATACTGCATTTTCAGCAATCTCAACGGTAATTACTATGATTCTGAAGTAAATGCTGAGAAAGGCATTTGGTGGTGGAACTGGAAGGGCTACAACACACTGAAATCTGTTAAGATTATGATACGACCTTCATATTCAGATGTTTAACTAGAATACAGTGTACCAAAATAAAGGAAATTCAATAATGTACACCCATACTGTATATATTATTATTCGCTTAGGAAACTAATCTTGAATATTTTATAGATCATTTGTTGCTTGAAGCCATTGAAAGTGTCACGGCAACGTCAGTGTTCAACAACTTTGCATAATCCATAATTTCCACATTGCCACTTGCTTTTTTGACACACAACACATGGGAGTCATTGCTGGGCTATTACTTGCAGCCCCCCTCCCTTCCCCCCGTTCCACGAACACCCTTTCCTTTTATTCAGTCGTTTGTTCATAGCCAAAATTCACAGCTCGCCGCTGAGGAAATTGCGCAAATTTTGCGGCCAAATTGAAAAGTTTTTCAGCATTTTTTATGGTTTTTTTTTTTTGTTTTTTTACTAGCATGTCGAGTGGCTTGGCCTGAGCATCGTCGTCGTCTGAACCACTTATTGTGGTTTATGTGTTATTATGCTGTATTTTACGTATAGTTTTTCTTTTTTGACGCTTGGCTGCCTGATTGCCACCATTTCGATACTCGGCTGCGCAAATTGAAAGTTTCCCAATTTTGTGTTGAAAAATGCTGGCTACTGGTATTCTACTGTTCTGTGGTTACCAGTTCGTTGCTTTTTATATTATTTTTGGTTTTTTTTTTTTTGCTAGCCAACTGCAAAATTTATAAACTATTTGGATTCAGTTTGTGTCTTGCTTGTAATCCGCTTCAGTTGCAAATTGCTCAAAAGTGCAAAGTTGTTGAGTCAGGCAATAAATTTTGAGAATTCAATTGGTTTACTCTTCGCAGCAGTAATTGGACACAAATGCACTTATCGTACATATTCGATACATGCAATTTACGAGCACCATTCACCATTCACTTAAGCCAACAGCAAATATCCAAATTAAGGCTGAAGAGTGCCAAATGTCCTAATTATTTTTTTAAGCCGCTCAATGGCACATTCTCAAAGTGATAATGCGATTAACTTAGCAGCAGCCAAGTGCCCCGGGCCACAAAAGAACAAAAATAATAAATAACGAGATGATTGATAAAGTCGCGTAACAAAAAAAAAACTAATAAATATTTGAAGCGAACTTAGCCACGTCGAAGATTACATACCCTTTCAGCACAGAAATTACTAATTAACATCTAAATTGTATTTAATTAAAAATATATATTGTAGTAATATATGTGATAGTAATAAATATATAGAACGCTCCAATTGTGATAAGACGTGATTCACTTCACTTAGTCCTATCTTGAATTTTCAAACAGTAAACAAAAATAGACATTTTTGAAAACAGGTATACTTCTAGTGGCAAGGTTAAATCACTTTTTTATTCAGAGACTGTCTTCATAAAACGGATGGCTGTGATTTATTAAAAAAAAAAACAGTTTTTTCCTTTGTTAATTCAAAGGTAAGTTTATCCAAAATTAAGGAAAAATATTATTATCTTTTTATACATTCGTCAAAACTTGTATCTTACCTCTTTTATAAATTTTATTGTTATTAACCATTTCACATGATAACATTTCAAATAGCTCGTAAATTCATAAAATTTAGTTGGAACATTTTTCTACAAGAAAGACTTAATTTCACTTCTATTAATAAGAAATATATTTCTGAAATATTGGTATATTTGAAAATTATTTCGTATTGCTTGTTATCTCTAAAGACCAGAACAATTTTTAGTTTTTAGTTTTCAGGGTGATTTAAATTTGAGATAAATTTTCTAAATTTCAGGTCGATTTTTCTCTGAGTGTATATATTTACAAGGAACAGATATTTTGCAGAATATACTCTAAAATACACGCATTTGCCTTAATTTTTTATCTACAATGAATTTTTTTCATATTTTCTGATTTTATTCCAATTGTGATAGTAAATATGAAGGCGATTTAAATAGACTTATTTATTTTGCGATTGTTGTCGGATATGGACTCGTATTGTATTTGTTTTGTTACACACATTTGCACAACGCAATGATACCCCTCTTTACCCATTATCAAAAATCCGAACAGAAATATAAAAAATGATTTTTTTTTATTACTACACAATATGTGCTTCAGTCTCGGTCTGGTGCCAACATGCTCTGCTAGGAAGTATCAATAGAAACACACTCAGCTGGCTGACAGGTCAGACTCAAATCGCTCAAGACTGACGGACGACTGAGGATGGCGCCAAGTGAATGAACTTTTTGGTCAGTCAACTTCCGTAAACAAAGCCACCAACTTTTCGCCTTGTTTTCCCCTCCTGGTCGGCTTTGGGTCTCCGCTTCGCTTGTTTCCCTTTTGCTTTGCGTTCATTTGCTGGCACAAACAGGCTTAAAATATGTTGGTCATATAAATGGTTAACGTCGTGCTTTTAGGCAGCACCTAAAGCTGTCCAACAATAACAGAAATGCCTCACGACTATGTATAAAAGTAAAGTAAATTATTCACCGCCCAGTGTGGGCATGGTCAAGTTCGCCCACATTCTATTTGTTCTCTGCCCGGGCAGTCATCAATTAAGTAAAGTGCGTGAAACGCTTCACAATATTGCAGGCGTAAATTAGATATTGTGGCTCAGGGGACGCGCCAAGTGGCCAAGTCAATTGGGTTGATTGAAAGAAATGGCAGCAGGCATTAAAACTGGTCGCTCCTTTAAGGAGCAATGCGTCACTTAAAGCCATGACAGCAAAGAGCCTACCAAGAGCCTACCATAATATTGGGCTCAAATTTCAACACACTCAGATATCATCTTAATTACCCACACAGGCACCTAAAGAAGTCACACACCAACGCACACACACACACACACACAGGCACACACCTAAATAGAGAGAGACAGAAGACATCAGCAAGTCATTGACCCATTTTCAGAGGCAACAAATTCGGTCAGCTCTTTAATATTCGTCAAGCGCATGTTGACATCAATATTTACTTGCTTCCTCCCTTATCTTCATATATATATATATATATATATATATATATATATTATATATATTTGGTTACTCCGGGTAATCTCTATGTTGTGTAAGAAAATATTATTAGTTTGCCAACTCAATTCGAATTCGTTAAAATTCAATTGCGTTTCAATTATTGTTTTAATCAATATTGAAATAAATTATTCTCAATATTACAATAAATGCACGCAATTAATAAAAACTAAATGAAATTCAAGAAAATTGTTTAAATTCCCATTGTCACATTTCTTTATTATTTTTCTTGTTTTAATACTGGTTGCTTAGAAGGCGACAAGGCAACGACAATTTCCTGTTTGCGTAATCTTTGCGCTCCCGCACTTTGTGGCTGGACGAGTCTGTCCAAGGACCAAGAAACAGGACTGGCGGAAAGCATTAATTACGTGGACCGCACGGGCGGACAAACAACAACTACACTCACGAAACAGGCACAATTTGGCACACTTAATATGTAGAGGCAGCACACCTAGGCGTGTACGCAACAATGACAACAATTTGGGGCACATTTGTTGCCTTCTTCGGGGGCAACTGCGATCCTGTGTATAATTTGAGTGCGTTTTATGTTGTTTTTTTTTTTTTTTGTTATTTGTTGTTGTTTTTTTGTGTTTGCCCGCTTTTGCCATTGTTTGTGAGGTTATTTATACGGTGGGCTCTAAATGTGGCATCCTCCTGGATATGTGCGTGAGTCACATCCCTCTTCTCCCCCTGATGAGCATTTATTTGCTGACCGTAATTGTGCCGAAACCCTCGACCACAGGGATTTTTCATTTCGTTCGTGCAACTTTGCCGCAGACAGCAGAGATATGGGGCACGTGTCTTCTTTAAGAGTTGCTTTTTTATACAAAGCACACATACTTATGTAGAAAACCTTGACGATTTCTGCGAGACTGTTGAAGATTGAATGCCCTGGAAGATGCACTTATATATATGAATGTAATTTTAACTTTAATACAATTTTAACAAGCACTTTAGATGAATTAATTTTGGGGCAATTATTTCGATTAACTTAAATAATAGCTTAAAAAATATAAACAATTGGTATGTTTATTAACAAAGCTGACTTATGCCACCAAAATACCCTTAGTCAGAGCATCTCCAGAAATACGGAGGTACTTGGGAAGAGCTTCTTCTTTATAACATTTGAGTGGCTTTATTTGGTGTGGCTTTATTTTTGTTTCGTGCTGAAAATTATAGAGGTCATTATAATGAGGTGCATTTGTGAATTATAAATTACTTATCGATTGACTGTTCCAAGAAACTCAACTTTACATTAGATGCTTAAATAGCTGCTTGGGATTTCGTAGCATTCTCATATTTACTTTGAAAATATTAAAGAAATGTGAGAGCATTTCACGACTTCCGTTTGTCAGTAAATTAATTAAACAAGCTTAAATTAATTAAAAGTTTTGCAACTCTGTGTGTGTGTGTGTGTGTGTGTTATCAAAGTAAACTTTTCCTCATGTTTTCATTTGCCCACCTCATTAAAAAAAAATACTAACAAATAATCTGCGAATCGCAGCCAAAAAGTTTCGGCGTCTGAAATTAAATGAGAAAACAAACTGGGACTTATATTTAAATGTAGATATTTTTATATAAATAGGCCAAGTCAACATCATGAAAGAAAAAATAAATGAAATAAAATAAATTGCACAAACCGTCAATATGCAAAAATAAAAATAAAATTGACAAAAGGCGATAAACTTAAGCCGCAGAGGAAAGCAACACGCCAACAATAAAGGGATGGGCCTTGGCCAACTGAACACTTTTTCCGTTTTGGCCATTAGTCATTATTGGCACATTCTTTCCGCCTTTTTCTATCCATTTCGACCAAGCTGTCAGCCAGTCTGTCTGTGCGTCTGTCCGTGTTCTTGTTTTGTCTTCTTCTCTGAAATGGTTTGTGCCAACAGAAGCTGTCATGTTTTTCCTTAAGTGATATTTCCGCATCAGTTACCATTTTGTTAACATTTTCGTTTGTATTGTCTAAAATTGTATCTACATCCTTTCCACGTGAATTAAATAAATGAATATTTGGACTTTGACCCGAGTCAAAGCTGGGCACAAATAAAGTCAAGTTTTCTTTAATATGTACTGCGATGATGAAGCATTTCCTTTATTCGCAGATTATATTCTATGATGAACTGGCATTCTCTTTCTTCACAACTCTTCCATATATCATCTAGGGTATTTTCCAGTCATAGTTTAATGAAAAACATATGCGATTCACTTCTCCAGGAAGTGAAGAAAATGAAACTAAAATAGTGAAAGAAAATACTGAAATTTTGCTGTTTGCTTTCTCATTTGGCTTGGCAGATTACAGTTTAACGATGTTTGTTGCTAATTTGCCAAACAACAGATGAGGTGGGATAAAAAAGCAAGAAACCAAAACAAACCAAAAAAAAACTAAAGTTTTGTTATTTAGTGTTCGACTTAAGAGCTTAAGCAAAGCATCGATGGTAGACGTTGAAAGTGGCTTTAATATGACCAAAAGAAACCTAATAGAAAGTGGCTAAGTTTAAGCAACTTGCCAACAAATTTGCAGTTGACATTGAAGGTGATACTTTGTAAAATCTCAAGGATATGTTGAAATTAAGCCAGACTATTTTCTTGAGATGGCAATCAAACGAATTATATGTTGCAAATAATGATTTAGATGCTTTTCTGTTACTTATACTGTTATATGCCTAGCTGTACAGATTATTTGTGATCTTATATAATTTTCTTGCAAAATTGATTGTTAGATTGGCAAACGGCAGAACTTTAATTATTTTTGGCTAAGTTACATCAGCTATTGGCAAATAGTTTCCGACTCCAACAATGGATTTCAACTGGCCAAACAATGCAGCTAAGACGGACCAATTTTGATATTAAATTACACTTTTGTCCTGGCTTATTCATCTTTATAGTCGCCCAGCTGAGCGCCGCCACCCTTTAAGGGAATGCCTGTTCAAACAGCAAATTCCCAAATAGTTACACAATTGTGTGTCCATTTAAATCGAGTGCAAATGTTTATTTAATCGTGCAGACCAATGGCAAACCAACTACAAAGTTTGTTGTGAACTCAATTAAAGCAATGCCTCGTTGGTTAGTTGGGTTGGCTGAGAGGGCTAACGATTTTGGCTGCGTTAGTTTGGCCTGGTAAAAAAAAACCAAACAACCAAGCAAAGGCATTCCCAAAAAATGTTGCCGATTTCTGTTACAAAATCAACCAAAACAACTGGCACAAAAGGAGCTGGATAAGTAAACAACAACAACAACAACAACAACATCAACAATATCAACATCAACAATATCAACAACAATGCGAAAGTAAATAGAATGAAATGACAGCAAGTTGCACAGTTGTTCACATTGTTGGCCTGCAACATGGCCGAGATAAAACGTGGCAAAACCAAAGAGCGATAAACACGAAAACAGTAGCCAAAACTGGGGCGTGTCTTGGCACAAGCAACAAAAGGTAAGAAAAAAGGTGGCTCTTAACATATCCAAGGTTAGAGCTGAAGGTGAAAACAAAATATTTAGCATAATTAAATCTAACTTGAAATGCTAAAATAATAATTAAGTTGACAGTATAATGAGTTTCCCGATCCGCCGACCAGCTGCTCGACTTCCTCACTTCCCTAACCCAACCTACTCTCAACCCATCAACCAGTCGGAGCCCGGACAACACCAAATGGAAATTGATTGAAGCCGGGCGAGAGACGAACAGAGGCGTGAAACTAATTGAATACGCAAGACGGGTTGCGGGATGCGGGCAGCTGGTTTGTTTGCAGTCCATGGGGCGGAAGGTACCGAGATGTTAAGGCAATATAACCAGAGTGAAACAAGTTCCAGAGGCACTTTAATACAATGAAGCTGATGCTGAAACTTCAACTTTTCGGAAAAACTTAAACTGCAAGCCTGCGGCTGACTTCTTGATGGCAGCCACATGGTTCGATTAAACTCTCCATGGTCAGAGCAGGGTCACCATAGCAAATGGCAATTCATGTTGGACACGCCTGCATTGGTCACATTTGAAGTGCAATCTCAAATGGCAGGAATCAAATTCAAATCCAAATACGATACATGTGTGCTGAGTGCTAGTGTGTTTACTGAGTATCTTGAATTTGTAGTTGGAGTGGGCTGCAAACATTGTCAGAAATTGAGATACTTAATTCGTTTGTCTTAAGATGGGATGCGCTGCTTTTGGCATTGGTAATTATTCATCTTAGATAGCACTGAAAGGTGTGTGAGGCCAACAAATGTCAATAGAAGCTATTTGAGTTCTTTGCCCAATGCTGACTAACACTATCTTTATTAAGCAATCAAAATACAAGGATCTAATTCGAGACATGAAATAACTAGACATCAAAATACCATATTTACTGGGTTTAATTGTAATTTATTTCTATACAAGAATCGATACGATTAAGAAGACTTAATCGATCTTTTAAAATAATGCATTTTATAGGGCATGAATACTAAAAAATTCACTAGCCTATGAGTTTTTATTATGCTCATGCTGTGGGCGTGGTTTCAGGGAGTCAGCAATCGAATAGAGTTAGAGTTTGCAACTGGATGCTACATTTCATGAATGATACTCAAATAAATAGACAAGTTTAAAAAGATGAACAAATACTAAAATTTGGTTTGACGTTGTCAAGGGTCAGGACCTATTGAATCAATTTAATCCCGAGACAGATTGAGAATCAGAAAACTGTGAACCCTTTCAATTTTGCGTAAGCCCTTATCAATTGACAACTGCCAGGCTCCAAATTAGTTTTGTGAAACTGTCAGGAGAAAATGATGTTGGGAACACACACAAGAACACATTATTATTTTAGCGCTCCACTCATCGGCTTTACACCGTGGAAAATGGAGGGGACAAACAACTGGCAGACAAGCCAATTTGTGGTCTGGGCCTTGTAACTTTGTCGGCATTCAACCTTTGAGTGTCGGCAACATTAACTCATTAAAATTGAAGAGGCTTACCAAAAGTTGCGTCAACCATCCGCAGACGGCACACGTTTTATGTCAGTTTGGGGGGCGGCATCTATTCAACTTTTAAGTGTGGAACGTTGAATGTTGAATGTGGAATGTGAAATGCAATTAAATGGCTCCTGGAAGTGTCCCGCAACCTTTTTTGCAGCTTATGCTAATGCATAAATTAGCTGGTAACGTAACAATTAAAAAGGTTGCATACTAAAATTAAGTATTACATTTTATTTTTAACCCAACATTAACTTTTTTAATTACTTGTGATATTTTGAGGGCAACCGAGCAAGAGAACCCAACAAATTCGAAAGAGTCGAAGGGTCTGCGGCAATCAACTGTGCAACATAATTAACAGGTAGCTTTTATTTCAGATTCTGAAAGATAAGTACATATATGTTTATGGCTGTCAAGCCAACCAGTTTCCCTCGACCAATTTCCCAAGCTGGGTTCGTTGCTGGGTTCGTCTCTTTTCGTCCGGGAATGTGGGGATAATAAGACTAAGTATTGTTCGGGGCATTACATTTATTTTCCCCAACTCTGATTGTTCTCGTCTGCAGTCCAAGCGATGCCTCTGCCAACTCAAGGGCTCATATAAGTGGGGCACATTAAGTAGCCATCATATCAGTTAATGACTGACTGCCAAAGCTGAGAAGCCACCAGTAAGTTTATGTTGCGTATATGCTCCGTATTTTTATACCCTATGCCGAAAACAAGATTACTAAAAAGGAAATGGAAATTGAGTCTTTATTTGAAATCAATTGAGATCTTTTCGTTCTATTATAATCCGAATCAGTAATAACAACCGAGTCGATATTTTATTTATTTATTTTATGTGATCTAAAAGCAATTCAAAATTTTGAAAAATAATTTTGAAAAACTTGCAAGCTATTTGTTTTAATACCAAACCAACATCATTAAAATAAGAATTTTAATTTTCTAATAATTATATACTTATTTAAAATGATGAAAACGGATGTAATAAGTCTAGGGTATTAAAATTTGAAATGGTACATTTATTTGAAGAATCTATTGGAAATATAGAATAAAAATCAATTTTTAAGCTTTAGCAGCTAAGTGATAGTAAAAGCTAAATTTTGTGCGAAAAATACCTAAGAATTGTGAAAGTGAAAATAAAGGCAGAATAAGAAACAGATGAATGAATTAATTGCTGAGAAAATTCCTAAAAGGTCCGCTGGGTAAAGAAAAGGTAAGACGACCTAAGTGAAAAGAGAACTCTTTGCCGACATAAATTAAAATATTGCGGGAAGACCACACTTAGTAGTGTCAACTAATGAATAAACCAATATATCAATATATGCATCATAAATAAAGCTTAATAGTCATATTTTATTGACTCGTCTGACTAGGAATATATTACAACAATTATCGCATCGGAGATGTGTCCTTTAACGAATCACAAACACCATCGTACCCACTGAAGAATATCTTTTTCTAAAAATGAATTTCAAGGATATGCACCAAACAGAAGGGAGCAAACAAATGCCACAAAAAGACAAATAAATGAAGTTCAAATTTGGTTTTAGTTGAGTCGCGACAAAGAGCAACCCTCTTGTTAATATTTGCTAATGCGAACTTCGCATTATGGATAAATGTAAAAGTAAATTTTAGCAAAACTTGCTTTTGCCAACAATGATATCTTTAAGTTAATCTGCACGAGGAGTGCAAACTGGAAATTTCGTTAAATATTAAGTTTTAAATTGTGGTAGGCAAGTTTCGGGGACTGCCGCTTAAAATTTAATTAATTACGGCACTTGACGCTTTATTTCGGCACGTGATAAATTAATTTAAGCCAAAAACGTTTCGTGTAGTGTTTGAAAATTGCGCAACTGACTGCCCAGGTGGGTGGCCAAAATGGGCGTGGTCGTCACAGTGGTAACAAGTTTATAGAGCCACGCAGCACGGCAGCTAATTGAGTTGCGCCGGGCCAAAAATAATATATACATTCCAGCATTTTATGTGACATTGAAGTTTCGCCATTTGACGTTGCACGCAACTTGATGTTGTCCTAATTACAAGACTATTTGAATGCTTTGCAAAACACACTGGGCCTCCCCCCAAATCAATTGGGAGCACTTAGCCCCGACTCTCTGATGTCCTCTCCATGACTGGCCTGAACCCGAATCAAGGACTCATTCACACCCTTGACAGCTCAATTTACTAGCGCTACTAATTAAAACACACAGCACTGAGTGTGCCTTAATCAGCGTATTAATCTCAGTTTGGGCCATAGACCCAAGCGAGACAAGAAGCAGAGCACAAAGCCTCGAGGGCTGTCTTTGGAATGTCTCACTTTTGAAATCAGCTTTGCACATTTGCTTCACTGCGCCACTTGTACTCTGCCCAAGGATATGTTGGCTGCTCTGCCAAGTTCTGAACTTGCAGCTAAAATTAAAATTATTAAGAAAAGTATTAAATATTTTACTGATTGACAATTATTCTCGAAAATATGGGACTGTTTAAATCAGTGATTAACTACTTTTAACACATTATAATAGAATTTTAGCAAGGGTATTTAATTTTTGGCATTATGCAGCTGGCTTGCATTATATTTTTTTTTTTGTTGTTGCCATAAAGCAAATTCTCTGGCATTTGTTGTGGCAATTTCGGTGCTTTGTCTAATATTCCACTTGACACGAAATATTATTAATTGGTCTAGACGGGAGCATGGCAGGCATGAAACTCAAAGCCAAGTCATTAGATCGGGGTCTGGATACCTAAAACTAAATCCTCAAACATAGCAACCGACAAGTGAATGTTGTATTCTATTTAAAAAGCACTTGTCGAAATTATTATTTAGTTTCAAGGGTATTTTGCATATTTTTTTATTATTTCCATTTTGGGGTTTACAGTCAGCGTAAAGTGCTTAATAATCGAGGCCAACAAACTTGTGCATCTTTTTCATCTTGATGTGGGCCAAAGCACTTGCTCTTATCTGCTTTTGCTCTCAGAGTCGCTGTGCGACTTTCTGGCACTTTAACCAAGTTTGACGAGCTGCGACTCAGGCAGGAGCAAACAGGACAGCTGTCGGCTTGCATGCCAGGATTACAGATTGCAGTCCCCACTCCCACCTCTTCCTGCTGCCACTCGCACCTCTGAGTGACATGTGAAGTGGCAGCAACATATCTCCCCGGTTGAATGCATACACTGCTGAACTGGAGAGCTGTACTCAAAGGCAGATGTAAAGTTGATTGGCTTAGCAGCGACTACTGCAATTATTTATGGTTTTAAAAAGCAAACAACTTTTATTTTAATTATACTCAATGTCAAAGCAAATTGGACAATTTTTATTCAAGCAGAATTTAAAATTGCTTAACTTCTACATTTGAAATAAACATGTCAAAGTAATGCAAGCCAAATCAAAATTGTACAAAAATAAGCACATTATGTTAAGGATAATAAAATACTTTCAAAAACTATAAACGTTTATGTATTTTCATATACATATAGGCAATATATATATATATACATAAAGTCAATAAATGCTTAACGTTTAAATAAATAGTAAGTTGCATTGTGTGTATTTAAAAATTATGTTAATAGTTTATTGCCTACTGTATGTGGTGAATACATAAATACGATAATAAAATGTAAAATATTGCAAAGCATACTATTATACGCAGCAGCTATTTAAAATTGATAAAATTGACAAAATTAAGCCATGCAAAATTATGTAACACGGAGAAGAAAGCATCATGTTTATTTCATGTAATCGTTTTATTACTATCTATATACATGTATATCGCGATATCCGATAGCAATAAAATAAAGGCAGATTCTCTCAATTTCAGTGTGATTTTGCAATACGAACTAAACCTATATATTTAATAATTGATTTCAAGGTATATTGCAGTCGAGCTCAGTTGATTACAACATTCTTACTGGTTTTAAAATCACCTCCGGCAAGGACACTCTTCGCGATAAGCTACTTCATAACTCTGACAATAAATCTGCTAATTAATAAAGAGCTATTCAGAAAAATGCACACTGAGCTCCACAGATGCTAGCAGATTTTCCTGTTGAACTTTCCCTCTGATATGGCTTGTGTTGCATCCTTGTGTTCGCATCCTTGGCACAAGCCACTGTTCGAGTCAAGTTTGGCTACTTGTTAATTAATTATAAGCCGTTGCATTTTGGCTCAAGTTTTTATATACGACTTATTAAAATTGCAGATGCCGCAGTGTTTGCCTGGCAACGTGGCAGAGAACGTAAATGCAAACGCGAACGCACCACCGCACCACCGCACCACCATTAACCACCGTAGAGTATAAGCACATATGCAATTACCACAATGTAGACAACTTTCTGAATGTTTGACTAGTCCATGTTGCCCCTGCCTCTGCCTTACTCTTACAGACTGTTGACTTTACGACAACCACCGCAGCATAATGGAAATTATGGTACATTTTTTGGCTTTGAATATATAAAATTATAATTTCATTCAAACTGCTGCACTTGGGAGTTACCCTCGATGAGAAGAGATTATTAGTTTCGGATGGAAATTGTGGGGACTTGCACTCAATATTCATACAATTAACTTGTCACTCGTCACGTAATTGATCGAATTTTCTGCAACACTAGCTTCACAATCACTCGATATCCAATTAGTTGCAATTCGAGTAACTTGGCTAGCAAAATCCTCAGCACAGCAGGGGTTGAGAAACAATCCTCAGCAGCCAAGCAAGCATGGACCATGAATATTCATATGCCTATGTTGCTGCCGGCTATGCCTGCCCCATCCCCAAACAATCCCCTTCTAAGAAATACTATAATATGCCAGCTATTCTCATAGTCATCCTTGTCAGGCACGGCCCATCCCGTTGTCATCGTTGTCGTTGTTGTCATCGTTGTCATCGTTGTCGTATCTTGGCTGAGTTTCACGCACACATGAGCACACAAATGATCACAGTCATCGGCAGTCAATGCAAACAAAGCGCCCAGCGAAGCATCCATACTTATTGGAATATAATATATATATTTTCTGGTGAGTCTCTACATATAATGCATGTAAAATCACAGCAGGAGTTCCTGGTATGTAGCACCTCGAGCATCTCATTTACGAGCAAATCAATCGAATTCGTGAGGGGGAATTAAACATTTCTTATTTATTTATTTATTCAATTTAATCACATTCATTTGCTTGTGTCACTCAATTTATAATGTATATTTTATAATCGAGAAATTCTCATTTTTGTGCAAGTAGTAAATGTTGATAACCCCGACAAGATTCAAAGTTGAATAGAGTATAACAAATAAAGTCACTTAACCTAAAGTTGTTGAAAAACATTTTTAAATAAAACGAAAATTTATTTAGTGATTTTTAGCCATCCATAGAATATGCAACGTATTTTCATTAGATGCTTGCCACTCAATGTTGGATTTTTCCATCATGTTTTGCATTCAAAAGTTGTGAATTTTTCATGCTGAAATCTCCTTCCGTGCTGTGCATATCCGTGTGTTAGTTGATGTCACTCTTTCGTTGTATCCTATCCCAGTATCACCTAGTCTAGTTTTAGAGCATGAAAATATTATCAAGTGTCTTTGGCAGCTTTTCGCCTGTCTGCCAAACACACACACACACACACACTCACAAACATGAATGATAAATGGATTTTCCGCTTCTGCGCGCTTCTTGCCATGTGAGATACAAAGATACTCGAACTCGTTTAACTTTTGCTTCCGATAGCTCAACTGCCTGCCACACTTAAAACTTTCGCTCATCAAAATCTTATAGATATATTGTGGGTATTCACTTGGTATATTCACATTCTTCCACCTGTTTTGAACACCTATTCACTTTTTCACCTAAACCAATAAACGTAGTTATTTATTAATAACAATATTATTAGAGATTTGTTTATTTTATGTACAAAATCCGACAACATTAATTAAAAATTCTCTTCAACAACGTGTCAATAATTGCTGGATGTATTTACATAAATTGAATTTCAAATAATATACAACTTTATGTATTTTGAAGTCCATTAAAGTGAACCTGTAAATTAAATATTCAGCAAAGCGTGAAGCAATTAGTTTACTCAAATACACTGTAAACAACAAGCAGTAAAAGAATTGCAAATATTTGCATTTTTGCGCAATTTGATAAACCCGGTGAGTGCAGAAGTAAAACAAAAAATTAATTTACATATCTTTAAATCTAATTTGCTTTAGTGATGGGAAAAGCTTTACTAAATTCGGGCTCCTGTGTGTGTGTGTGTGTGTGGCTGTGCATCAATAGGAGAATGAAATGTGTATAAGAGATACATTTTCAACAAGGCCTAACACGATACTGCCATTAAAATGATTGAGCCACAAAACCAAGTTAAGAGTCCACAATCCACCCAGCAAAAATTCCGCAAATAAACGGATCAAGTTTCCGCATTTGGGCAAATAAAATCGAAAACTACATCAAAGATGTGATGCCCTTTCCAACATAAGAAAACATAATAAAGGTAATGGAAATTGAGGACAACTAATGAAAGCATTGCTATAAAACAAAAAAATTTAACTGCCTTAGATTTTAACTTTACTCCTTATGTTGATGTGTCTCATTAACAATGCATAAGTGGAAATACTCTCCTCAAAATAGTGCATAATTGTTAACTCTTGAGAGAATCTCGTAATCAATTTAGGCATTGCAAATATCAACAGAGTTCTCAGCTGGCCGGGCAAAGTCGGGATGTTTGATTTGTGCTGACAACGCAGTCAGGGAGGAGGGGCACATTGAGTGTGTCTTTGTATGTGCATGTGTGTGTGTGGGTGTGTGTGTGTGTGTGGGTGTTTGTGATTATGAGTGCAAACTTTGGCAATTCAACTGCCAACTTTTTCTCAAGAGAAAAGTTCCCGAGGTTGACGCATGTCTCTCCAACAAATATTTGCGTGTAAAAATTATGTTCAGCGGCAAAAATGTTTGCAGGCTTAACGCGGAAAAATGCTCTGAGTTATGCTTATCAGGTGAAGGTGGAAATCGATGGGAGGCGGCAAAAAGTGTTTGTAAAAAGAAAACCAACAAAAGCATCCAACTTGTGCTGATGATGAGTGACAGCAATCAACGCCACTTTACACACTCAAACAGGGCACGACAAATTATTTAGACTTCCTGGCAGCCCTTATTTAATCATCTCTTGTGCCACCTTAAAGCATAATCTTAATGAAAGCATAAAATAGAATAAACAATAACAATGTTGTGGCAAACTATCTATCTGCTCAACAGGCTCATAAATGCAGTCAAGTCAGATATAATTACGCATACGCCATGCGTGCCCAGCTGCAGCTGCAGCTGCTGAGTGACACTTGAATTGATGGATGAATCCACCGCCAGTGCCCGGGACTCCGCCACTGACAGCTGCTCCGATAGATCACCAACATCATCATTATTAGCCGCATTTACGCTTGACACGCATACATATACCGATATACGGGTGGATGCATGTCGCCATCATTATGGCTATCACTGGAAAACCCATCATGCACCACCCACTGGTAAACTGCAAGATGGCAAAATATCATGAGGTCAATTATATAATGACGTCGACGTCGAAGTCGACGTCGCCGTCGGTAGTTAACGTCGACGTTGACGTCGCCGTCGATGACTCCGCTTGACAAGCTCGTTACAATTTATGTTTTGTTTGTATTGGTGGTTCACTTGGTAACTGCACATGACAGCAGCCATGTGGCACACTTGTGGCAGGAGTTGGTGATAGTTGGGTAGTTTGTGGCAACCACAACAACGTGGGCGCAACAATTTGTCGAGCTTGTTGCTACAAGCTGAACCCGAATAGCTGTCAAAATAACTGTCGCTGCTCCGATAGCTTTGTTACTCAGTAAACCAAAATCGAAATTATTAAATGCGTTCTACACTCGCAAAAAATCCCACTGCATTTTAGAAACATTACAATTCTATTGGCAACAGTAAATCACATTATTATTATTATTCCAAAAGTGCAAAGCCAAGATTTTTCTTGTCTTATAATTTATATATAGTATATAAATTTATATATAGTATAATTTCCAGCATGATTTTTATAAGTGTACACAGATTCCGAATATCAGTATTTTTCTTATTTTTATTAGTGATAAGAGTAAATATTTTAAGATTTCACAAGTATGAAAATTAAATTTAGTTTATGAATTCATATAATTTAATTAGACAAATCTTGCAGTTTTATGCCGAATTCTAAAATTGAACCAGGATTTGCATTTCTAATTTTTAGACATTTTTTTGAATATAAATAAATTGTTCTTATTTTTCGAAACTGTTAAAAAAGCATTTATAAATTTTTGAAATTTTTTCCTCTCATGGTGATATATTCATGATATTCTCAAATACAGCAAGATTTGGTTTTCTGAGTGTATGTACATATATTAGTTGTTATCGCGAGCAATATGTAAGTATGTCAAAGCAACAATGTTTTGAGTCTCGTTCTGTATGCAAAATATAAATAGAAATATTCAGAAAGCATGAGTAGAGTGAGTAGATGTGGGTCACTCATTTCCTGGACTTATTCGTTGAGCTGATCAATTAGAGCAGAGACGCACTTGACAAAGTCTGGCATCGTTAGTCGTTCACTTGTGTTTGATAAAGAAAGTCAAAGTTGAGCACGCGCCGCGCCCGATCGGAGCAATTATTAAGTAATTAAAATTTATACTAACTATTAAACGCCTCGTATAATTCTTTATGGTTATGGACTCTCTGTTTCAATCACCAAGCCCACACCCATAACTTGAATCTCTCACAACATTGAATGAGTCATAAAACAATGGGAACTATGAGAAACGACTGTCCAAGTCAAGGTCTTATGGGCTTAGAGATTATATTGTGGGCAAATATGTTTGGAATATTTTTTTTTAAATTAATAATTTGTGCAATTGAATAACAAAATAGATAACAGCAAGGAAAATCGCTTAAGTAATTAAACAAGAAAAATGTGGAAACAAAATTAATTGAAACCCAAAAGCGAGTTTTTTTGCGCTTTTTCACTTGTGTAATTTTTTGAGGTTTTCTTTCTACCGGCCACAATTTAATAATTTTCTTTTTCAAAGTATTTCACAAATATTTAACGTCATATGAGTGTGGCAGTTAATGTAAATCGATATTTGTTGCAAATGGCAAAAAATCTATTTTAGCGGTTACACAAAAAAATATTTAAAGCAAATAAGCGCGAAACAAACTTAGTCCAAAGTAAATACAATAAATATTGAAATAAATAATAAATCGAATTATTTACGATTATTTAAAAGCAAAAATTGTCATAGTATGAAATTAAACAAAAAACTCCGATTTCTGTTTCCCATTTACACAACTTTATTAATTTTTAAATGTAAATAAATACTCGCAGTCTAAAATCAATAATTGCACAACAAACATTTTAATAAGCTTTGGCAATTTGATCTATTGAATTGTTTTGATTGAAAATCATTTTATGTATTATGTAAACTTCGATTGTAACACTCAGAAGTGATTAAACGAGAGAGAAGTTGTTATTAAATAAAAGAAAAGTGTAATATTAGAATAATGCTCATTGAAAGTTCAATAACGTGAACAATTTTCTCTGTCTCTCTCTCTCTCTCTCTCTCTCTCTCTCTCTCTGTCTTTCTCTCCAGCTCTTTCTCCCTCTTTATTCAACACAATTTGAGCATCTTATCTCTATTATATTAAGAGTTCTTAAACTGTAACCTTTCGAGTCGATTATCAAAATCTACAATACAAATTATGAGAACCTACCTAATTCATTCTCTAAATTGATACAAAAATTTCCGGCCAAGCCCAGTGCAGCTCCGTAAATCGTTAGACATTATATCTCCTACAGGTATAGAGCTGTAATCACCAGTTTTAAAGTTAAATTTATGACAACATTTTTCAGAGATTGATCGAGCTGATATCAGAGTATTCCACAGTCAGTTAGATGAGTCTACAAATTTCTAACTTGCTTGTGTATTTTATAATTATATTTTATATTCTTAACTGTGTAAAATATTTATTCAATTGCCAGCAATTACTCAATTTACCAAATCGCAGCTTACGTGACGAATTAACTAACTTAATTAACGAAACTGTTAACAAATTACAGCTTGGATTTAAATAGACGTCGAGAAGGTTGTCAAAAAACAGTACAACACAAAATGAAAATATTTATTGCACTGATCTTCATTGTGGCTCTGGGAGCGATCACCGGAACTGGCGCCGATCTGAATATGAACCAGACTTATCCGCTGGCTGAGGTGCATGGCGACAAATTCTATTATTTTGGTTTTGGCAGCAACATGTTGGCAAAACGAATTCACATTCAGAACCCAAGTGCTGAGATTGTGGGACCCGCTCTGCTCGAAGACTACCGCTTGGACTTTGCCATGGTGTCCTCTGCGAGATGGGATGGGGCAGTGGCAACTATTGTGCCGACACGGGGCACGCTTACTTGGGGCACATTGTGGCTGATAGACCTCTCCAAATTGGCGGACATAGATGAGTGAGTAACGACAACCAGATGGTAATCTATAAAATGATTATGATTTGTGTTTAGTCAGGAAGGTGTCCTCCAGAATATATATAGACCCATCAGTGTGCGAGTGAAGCTACATGGCAGAGGCACTGAGATTTTGGCGAGGGCTTACCTTTTAGTAAACCAGCCTGAAAGCAACCTGCACGAAATGGAGCCAGGTCAGGTGCCCGAGAATCGGCAGCCTTCCAAGACCTACTTGCAGGTACTCGTCAAGGGAGCCATGGAGAGCGGCATCCCCGAGAATTATGTCAAGTGGTTGCAAGGCCTCAAGCACAATAACAAAACTGTGCGCAAACTGGAAGAGACGCTTCAAGTTCGCGATGTTGAGCTATTAAATTAATTTACATCTCTCAATTTATAATCGGTCGATTTCAATTTGAATTTAAAATTACTTCCATGGGTTGAAGTCTTCGCTATGAAAAAGGGATTTTATTTGTTCCCAAGAGTACAAAATTCATAATTTACAAACCTGAACTGAACCGAATACACCCGTGGAAACACTGTCATAAAAACAGTCAAGTTTCAAACCCATATAGAGCTTTCGTTTAGTTAATAAGTGAACGATGCTGAACTTATTTTTGCTCTGCAACATTGTTTAACAAAATGAATAAAATTATCTGTAGTTATTAAATCATTTAATTTTAAAATTATAAAATAAAATATAGATTATTCATAAATACTCTATTTATAAAATACACCATGTACATTATTTAATTACTTGGTTTTTGCTCACTTTAGTTAACTTAAATTGCAGAATATTTAGATCTCATAATTATCAAAATAGATTTCAGTTCATCAAACTCCCTGCAGTTATGCATTATAAACATTTTATCTTTATGCGATTGAAAATGTTTTCTTTTGTTTATTGAATTATTCACAACTTAATTATATCATTTTCCCACTTTTAGTTATTAAAATACTTAGTTCTTATCAAGGAGCAATACAAGCAAAAACATTTTGTTGTTTAGTGTAACATACTTGTATTTCAGTTGTGCTTTGTTTCTCTGGCAAAAGTCAGTTGCGCTTTGTCAGCTGGACAAGCAGCTTGTACACAAAGTAAACATTAATTGAGTGACGTGTACATATTGTTAATAATAACAGTGATTGAATCTAAAGTGTAATATTGATTATATTATTGAGTAAAAGAAAGTTAAAAGTGCCGGTAAGTGCTGTTCTAAATTAATTAATAAAAATACAACAAAGCCTCATAAAATATAATCTGAATCAGCTGTTTGTTCTCGGTACTATTTAAAAGCTCTGAAGTGAAAGAGCTTTTGCCATATTGCGGCTGAAAATTTTAATGAAACTGTGTTTAGTGCTGTGACTTTCCAATACGTAAATTAGACATTCGATAAATAAGTCGATACTTATTTGCTTTATTACTTTAAAAATTAGGCATTTTAATTTATTTATTTGCAAATAAGTATGTATTTATTTTTTCAACAGCCAATGAATGTGCACCGTTAGATAAGACAACAACCAACAAAAAACTGCTTGCTTCTTTTTAAGTGAACACTGCTTGCGAGCAGTGAAATATATGATAGCAATGACTGTCAAACCTTAGACTTCCAGCAAAACATTTTCGCTATCAGATAAATTTATTTGTTCAGACTTGTGAGATTCTTATAAATATTATTATATGTTAAGCATGATATTTCGTTAAAATAAAAAACCTCCTTGCAGCATACACACCTAAAGCGAGCTTTAGATGAAGATGGCCGGCAAATTCTATTATTTTGGCTTTGGCAGCAACATGTTGGCTAGTCGCATCCACATACAAAATCCCACGGCGAGGCGCCTCGGAGCCGGCAGACTGGAGGTAAGCTAACAAGCAGCAATATATATATATATATATGATATAAATGTTATATTTATTGCAGAACTATCGCCTCGATTTTAAGGGAGTCGGCTCGAATAACTGGCTGGGAGCACCGGCGACAATTGTGCCCACGACTGGTAGTCAAGTGTTTGGCGCCATTTGGGAGATTGACATGTGCAATCTGAAGGATTTGGATAAGTAAAAACTGACTAATTGATAAGTCATATAAGTAAATCACTACAACACTCTGTCCCACAGTCAGGAGGGCGTTTCCAATGGCATCTATATTCCGATCAGTGTTCCCGTTCACTCCCTGAGCACCAAGGATGAGGTCATCTGTCGAGCCTACCATCTCAGCAATCAGCCGGAGACGATTGTCCATGCCGAATCGGTTGTGGCAGATGTGCCTCCGGATCGCCAGCCCTCCTGCACATATCTGAAGGTATTGGTGAAGGGCGCCAAGGAGACGGGCATACCTGAGACATATATCAAGTGGCTGAAGGGCTTGCACCACAATGGCAACATGGTCGAGGCGATGGAGCTCAAATTGGAACTATCTGATGTAAAACTTAGCTAAAATTTAACTGGTCAAAATTTCATTCTATATTCGCATAAGTTGCCATTTTGATATATGTGTATTCTGCTATTTGAATCCAACATTCTTATAAATGTCTCTAAAATAATTGTAAAGTCTGATTGAGCGCATTCTAATTTTATAACAAATTATTTAACGCATTCAAAAATAAATATATATATTTATATATAGAGATAAAAAATATTTAAGTATACATAAATCGCTTTTTTGAACGAATTTTACTTCAACCTCGATTCAGCTGTTTTCGAAAACTTTTAATATTTTTTATCACATAGCTAATTAATTTTCTGTATGAACATTGTAAATGATGTTTTAGTTTTGGTTTGAAATCTGTAAATAAATAGTGAAAAATTTATAATTTAATTAATTTTTATATATAAGTGACAACAATTAAAATACATTAGATCATACAAAATGGAGCAATTGTTAAACAAACTGTTTTGGTTTGCAAAACATAGGAAAATTGCAAAAATGTTAAAAAAGAAATAGTTCAAATATTGTTGAAAAATGATGACAATTTTTGTTTAACACAAGCAACTAAAGAAATGGGGAAAAGCTCCGCAAAATTTGATTTAACAGTCGAATGTTAAATAAATTATAATATTGATTATTAGGCGAAATGATGTCATTTCGTCTCTTATCGAGCTGTCTCATATCTGCCATATAGCAGAAATAAGAAAATAGATCGACTTTGCAATGTTACAACTTAAATGAACACGTTATTCTAGAGTATACAAACTTCGGTGTGACAAAGACAGCTGTTAATTTTTTTTATTTTAGCATTTGTTGCTTTTTTGCTTTGCCCATTGCATTTTTGTCGCTTTTATAAAAGCTCGGAAAACCCGTCAACAATAAAAAAAAATATGTGTGTATGCAAAAGAAAAAAACCCATAACACTCATAATGATGGCACACTTACCACATAAACCACATAACCACGCACACCACACACACACACACACACACACACACTTTTGCACGCACACAACAACCACGAACAACCCACAACAACAGCAAACTACGAGTAGGGAACAGAGCTAAACCCACTTACAACAAAATGGGACCCAAAGGGTTGTCCAAAGGCTGGCGAAAGGCACAAAATGGCCACTAAAATGCACGCTAATGAGTTTCAATTACGACTGAGTTCTGCTCGAGGTGGTTGCTGGGAAAGGGGGGCAAGGATATTAGGGGGGGATAGGCACTTCTAAACGTTTTTTATTGATGCTCGACGTCGTTGTCGCTTCTGTTGTCAATTTGCGTAAATTTTTCAACGCTACTTTGATTGAAACTAAACGACGGCCTGTGAATGGGTCTGTTGGAGAGGGGGGGGACTTATGGTTTAGAGGGGAGTTGAGCTTGATTTTAATTAAATTCCCATGCCCGCAAAATGGATGCAGCTGAGCCCAGTGTCATCGTGGTTCGACTCGTCACTTGTCGTTTTGATTTGGTTTTTGTTTTTTTCCTTTGACTGGTAAACTTTTATGATTACAAGCGCTCAAAGTTGCCAGTTTGGGCGGGGTTGTGAGTGCTGCCACATGTTGCAAGGCTACAAGTCTGTGCCATTAGGTGTCTAAATGGCTATGGCGCCGTGCATTTTAAATAATTAATGATAGAGTGTAGAATGTTGAGCAGAGTCGCCGTTGCCCACAGTCGTATTTTTATTTGTGGCTGCGGCTGCGGCTGCGGCTGCGGCTGCCAAATGTAATAAAAATGCCGAGCCAAAAAGTTGTGCTGACCAGCCACAAAAAAAAAGGAAAAAGAAAAAGTGAAAAACTTGCAGACATTTTCGAATCGACTGCATTTCAATTCCCAAACGATTATAAACTATAGTGTCGAGTTGCCAGACCGTTTGCAAATTTAATTTACAACTAACACAAAAAGTAAGACCACAACAACAAAAGCAGCAGCAGCGCCACAAACTTTGTTGCAAATGCAACTGAACGACTTTGAGATGCCCTGTTAAACACAAGTTGGAGTCTTAGTATGCCTAAATGATTTTTATTTATTTAATATCAACTAATATCAGTAGATACTACAATAAATTAAATAATATTAAACATTTAGTTGAAATAAAAATAAAAGAACATTTTTTACGGTTTTATTTACAGAATTGCTTACACATTTGCAGCAAAGATTGGGGAAAACCAAGAAGAAAACTAATCAGACCAAAAATAAATAAAATGCATTAAAAATTATGCGAATTTATTAATGCCTTAACAAGAAATTTAATAATGAATTCATAAGACTCTGAATTGGTTACATAATAAAATCGATTGCAATCATTACTCAAAATACCCCATATTAATTGTACAGGGTAACTAGCAACAAAGAGAGAAGATAACAAATTTAAACCCATACTTTAATAAGATATTCTAAACTCGACAACAAATATACCCCATTTGAAGAGCACAATACGGGGTATTTACCAAAGCAACAAGCTAACACAAGTGCCACAAAGGCTCCCGCAGCACTTTGGCTAACTTTTTACTTTGTTAAAGTCCAACTCGAAATTGTGCTCGAACTTTTGCACTTGGACACCTACAAGAGTTGAGACCTCTGAGCTCTTGATGATGGTGTCTGAATGAGCGTTGTAACTGTTGTAATCCTCGCTGCCCCGCACCCCCACCCCCCCTCGTTGCAAATTAGCTGCAGAGTGTGCACAGCAAATTATGTTTATTATTACTTTGGCACGCAATTCGGGAGGCTGCCCAGGCCGAGGCAACTCTCACATTTCCATCTCGAGTCGTCCTCGAGTGCTCCAAAGAAACTGCAACTATGCAGCGAAGAGCTTGAAATTTAAATTAATAAGCCAAAGGTCCAAGTGAACAAAACGCAGAGGCGCCTCGATGAGCCTCGTTAAGCGTCTGCAGTCTGGCCAAGAACAGAAAGAACAGTTTGGGATCCAAACAGAGCTGGGCTAAGTAGAAGCTTCTTTTTGGCTCACACTAAATTGCACTTTAATTGCAGTTTAGGAGTGGCAGCCAAAAAGCTAAAAAACTTTTGTGTCCGTGTCTGGGCAAGTTTTCAGCTGTAAAAGAGAATGCTTCGAGACAGGAAATTGGTAATCATCATAAATAAGTGATTAAAATTAATTAAATTCATTTTTGTGACAAAGTTTTGGCACTTCTCAATAGAGATAGTCTTAAAGCAACTATCGGAGCTAAGGAAAAGACAACTTTCGGAATAGATGTACATATATTTAAAAGTATTAAGAATCTTAGAAATTCAGTTGCAAAAAAGACTTTGCAGTTATCATAATTGAGAAAGTTATTTTTTTTAATATAAACAGATTTATACACTCAGAAAAACCATCGCCCCGAAATGTAGAAAATTTACCTAATATGAAAATCGCTCTGAAAACTAGAAATATTTTCTAAATTTGACAAAAAATCTTTTTTCTGTTTTTCAAAAATATTTTTTTTAATAATAGAAAATATTTCCAAAGAGTCGTTTTGCAATTTCTTTCAGATTAATTTATATGAGTTTATTTAAAGTGCTTGTAAAAATGAAATCTGAAATAACTACTGCTTATTAATAATATAAACAAGTTGTATATACATCCTGGAAATTAAATATATTTTTCTAAATTTTAAATGAATAAAAGACTTTGAGGAAAGCTTTCTGAATTATAAAGTGAGCTGCCCTTAACAATTTCTTAAATGAAGTGCAATTTTAAAAATATTTTCTGAGTGAAAACTCACACTCACGTAATTTTCCAAATTTTCATTTCATTTTCTATTCCTTTCTATTCTTCTACACTTTTAGCTTGTCAATTGCACAAAGAGTTATTTGGCTGCCCAAACCGAATAGTTTTGCACAAAACACAAATGGAAAACTAAAGGAGCTCTGCGCAGTGTCAGAGTTTAATTGACTTTCCGTAAACAATAAGTGAAGTGTGTCTTAACGCCTGTGTAATTATGCCACATGCGGCGGCAAAAGCCACACTTGCCACGGCTTTCTCAAACTGGTGGCATTGGCTGCCATGTGGAATAAAATTCAATTTACGGCAATTTTACTGATGTTGAGAGGGCCAAGAAAACGGCTAGAAATGTAAAGAAAACTTTTGATGAAAATTTGCATATAGTAGTTTCTGACAGTTCAAAGTGAAAAACTTTCTGATGGATAACTATTAATTAGCAAAGAAACACATTTCGATTACCCGAAAAAGGACCAAAAGTCCATTAGAAAATCGTGTAAATGTTGCTTTGAAATCTCTCTGGGGAACAATAGTTACAAGTGGGGTTTTGTAATTACTCTGGATGTAAGAAATGGGAAAGTCTGCATTGGACACGCATCAGCAAATAGAAAGACTTTAAGATATAACCGTAGATTATTCATATGTATATATACTATATATTCGACTGATACTGCAGCAGGGCAAAAATAAAGCCTGCGGCTGGCGCAATGTGCATTTCCAGTGATTCGCTTTCTAATCAAATTAAGCTGAATATTTGCTTTTCATATTTTAGACAGAGACAGAACCGGAGAGAGTGAGAGAGAGAGAGACACAGATTGGATGCACCGGCACTTTTTGGGCAGACAGGAAGTGCGTCGTTGGCGATGCAACTTCCGACTTGCCGCGGGCATTAATTACACTTAAATGTTGACCACATGCCAGCATTTGACAGCCGTGCAACATCCAAGTTAATAATTTTTGCACAAATGCAACGACGGACGGACGCCCCGCGGCCAGCAACCCTGCCACGATGGATAGGATAGGATGTGGCAAGCGGTGGGTGAGTGCGAAATTCCACTTGGATATTTCCCTTGAGCCGCCTTGCATTTTTTGACAAATTCTCTTGACACGCATGCAGTGTCAACAAGGCATGCCACTTGTGCCGCTGGGCGGGCGGGCGGTCGTGTGATTAAATCATTAAATTCATACGCTCCGCAAGCTGCACTTTTTATTATGGAAATCCTTGGCTTTGTTTAATTTGCCATTGCTTGACCGTTGCGGCCTGATCCCAGCCAGTGATTATTTGGTTTCCGTTTTCATTAAAATGCACACACGACGCCGACAACATTGTCAGCGATGCTGCATCAATGAATCCATTGCATCCACTCCAAACTGAGTCAAGTTCTGGCGGTTTGGGTAAATGCTTTTGGGGCATTTTTTAATTAAACGACATGCAGCAGGCGGCGGTGCAGATTTTAATGTCACCACTCAGTGGGTGTTGCAATGTGGGCGGCTGCCACGTGCATTATGACAAATATTTTAGATACACACAGATGCACTCCAAATGGACAAAGCGTCCCTGGGGACCTCAAACAATAGGAAATCTATGCATGTTATATGGATACCAAATACACATGAGTGTGTTTTTGAAATATATGTATCTGTGTGTATATCTGTTTTGGGTATTGTATAACATTGATAACCGGTAGAAAACTGACTTAAAATTTTAGCTAAATATTACACTTGAAAAAAAATTGCAAATAAATTTAGCCTTTCGAAGGTTTTTTTTTTAATTCTATTTAATTAATGTATAAGTATTTTTTATAAGGTTTGTATATGCAAAAACTTAAAAGACCTGTTTTTTAAATAATTTAAGTATGCAAATCATTGGAAATCAGACATATTATTTCTAAACTGTAGAATAATGTAACTTGAAATTATAAAAACAAATTCCTAATCTCATGAAAAACGCAATGACAATATTCAAGAACTTAAAACAAAAAATCTAGTTATTTATATAAAGCAAATAATTGGAAAGATTATTTTCTAAAAATATTTACAAAATCACATATTTATTAATTCAATTTTTTTTTAACAAATATCAAGTATTTCCATAGAAACTCACAACATTTAAAAAGTTAGAAGTGATAAGTTATTATTATTTATTTGGTGTTTTGAGAAGAAATACTAATTTTCCACAGTTTATGTGTATGTAAGTAGTTTTCTTATTTTCACAACTGCCTAAGGTCGTGTACAAAAATCTGTATTTGTATACCAATTGCAATAAATAATTTTCCACATTGTATGTAAAATGGACACAAACATTTTTTATTGATGTTTATAGTTCTCTTATTTACACGATAGTCTAAATTCGGATACCCAAATTTGTATTTTATATGCCAATTACAATAAATAAATCAGAGATTGATTTAAAGTTGACTTTTAAGGTTAACTTTTTCTCTACTTTTCACAGTATATGTGTTAGAACCGTAGAGGTCTTTATCATGACTGCCCCTCTTTATCTTGTTGACTGTATCTTTACAGTATATTTAATATTAATATTAAAATATAAAAAACATCTAAATCTACAACATAATAAATATTGTGTAGTATTAAAATCTGAACTAAAGTAGTTATTATTTTATAAGTGCCAAAACCAAGTGCCAGAATACTCGTATGTAGAAATAAATAATATTAGCTTCTATTTGAAGAGGTTCGTTTGCTATGCAAATTTATGCAGACTAATGAATGCACATAGATTATAATATATAATATTTATTCTAGTATTGGCTTAAAGCTGCTACTCCAGTCTGCTGCCCATTTGGATGGTATTAGGGCCAGGCCAAGTTAAACAAGCGCAGGAGCCACAATTTATTTAACATTTTCATTTTGGGATTTTCGCTTAAAAGGTTTTCCGAGAAGCGTCGCTTGTGCGGCTCGGCAATGGTTGACTTCCGGGCTGATTTGCACTGGCTGCAACCTACTAAATAACCTTGTTAGCGTTTTTAATTAAAGGTGTAAATATTGATATTTACTCATGCACGCTGGCAACCAACCAGTGGAGCCAGCGTGCAACCAGCGTGTGCCGCCGGGGTTCGTGCAACGGAAATGCATTTTCAAAAGTCAAATAAACTAAATGGAAATATGAGCTGGTTACGAATATGGCTCTGGCAACATGGGATCGTCGTTTCGGGCAACAAAATGCTTGTGGCTATATGCGCAAATACATACGTATATACATATGTAAATATATAAACATTTTTTGTTTTTGGCATACAAGTAAATCTGCAACAGCTGGTTTAAATTCAAGCAAATACGAACTCGAATAACTGACAATTTATAAACAAAATGGCCAGCAAAATACATAATTTAAAACATGTTTTTAAATATATATTAATTAATTTTAATTGAGTGTGCCTTTCATATTCCAAAAACTATGGTTCAAGCTACATTACTTTTATTTTAATATGAAAATATTATAATTAAAAAAAAATCGTTCTTGTAAACATGTTTCTAAATATGTGTATATGATTTAATTTAAATTGAGTGTCGCTTTCATATTCCAATAACTTTGGTTCAAGCTGCATAAATTTTATTTTAATATGAAAATATTATATTTAAAAATTTGTTTTTTCATAATATTATTAACAATACAAAATATGTGTTTTAAATATGATGTTATTTGTTTTTCTCGTATATATTAATAAACCTTAATCCAAGAACAATCGCATTTAACTTATATAGAAATAGTCTGACACTTAAGGATTGGGGGATGACAATAAAAAACGGTATCGAAATTAAATAATTTACAACTTCCAACATTGATCAGATTTAGGATAAGAATGCAGAGCTTTAAAAAATCAAAGGTGGACACTGCTGCTTTTTTAAGAAGCAACACTTCTTTAAAGACTTTAAATCTAATTTTTAGTAATGTCTATTCAAATTTGACAAACTTTTTGAGTAGCCCCCGCTGCTCTGTCTCTCTCTCTCTCTCTTTCTATTTCTCTCCCTCTTTCGCTCTTTGTCTCTGTGACACTCTAAGCCGCATCAATAACGCCCACTTGACGCTCCAAATTAAATAACCATCATCAAAATTAATCGAAATACGTGTGTGGCACGGAAGTGCCCCCAAGCAACAAATTGAGTTAACTCTGGCCTAAAATCAAGCTGGCTGCCACAATGTAAAAGAGGACCTGGCTAGTGTCCTGATCTCTGGCCTGGCCATAAAGTTTTGTGCAAAAAATGTTAATTTTAATTAAGGCTGCTATCGACACTCGGCCAGGCAGCTGGCAGCAGGCAACTGGCTGCACTCCAAAGTGCAACGCAGCGCAACTGATGCACTTTGTGCACCGAATGCCAGAGGAGTGACAGGAGCAGGAGCAGGAGTGTGGAGAGGAGTACTGAGCTGTCTGCTTTTGGCAAATCAACGAGCCGTGCGAGGGCGACTCCTGTGCATTGTGGTCGTGTCATATGCATACTATGTACATACATATACATGTATGCATGTGTAAACATTAACATTAACACAACATTGTTGCCCCGCATCGTGTGGCACTTTAGGACGCGGACGCGGACGAGGGCGCTGGCATTAGTTCGCAGCGCGCTTGGCCGTGCAACAATTTGTTGCATAGCGCGCAACATCGGCCGCGACAGCTACTCAAAAATTTAAATTAGCACTGTCCGAGTGAATTGCATTAGCCTCCAATTTTTAATTCATTTCGTGCATATTTTTGCCAACATGCGATTTTTCAACAATTTTAACACGGCGGCTCATCGGGGCATGCCACGCCCACACCGCAGCATGTTATTGAAAAGCAATTAAAAAAGGCTAGCGCCACCGAGTTGCACATTATTGAATTATAATATGGACAAAGTCTGGACTTGGTGTGGTTGTGTTCAGTTTGGCTCATAAATATAAATAGCTATATGCATTCCTAAGTGATTCCAGAGTGCAAAATGTGGCAGCCAAAAGCATAAATATTATTAAATATGCTGGCTATAGATTGTTAAAAGTGGATCAAGTGCTTGCCACAAAATTGATTAAAATTTAAACAGTTTTATTGAGATTAAAGACTCGATATTTGACAAATAAAAATCAAAGGAGAGGATACACTATAAATATACAAGTGGATTGAAATTGAGGTAAGCTCATTGGGATAAAATAATATTAATAATAATAATAATCATGAATATTAAAATAATATTTATTGTAATAATAATAATAATAAAATTCACTATTATTTTTATTATTTATATACTAATATCAGTATTTTCAGCAAAATACAAATACGTAAAAATTAAATTTAAAATAAAATGTATTATTTATACCTTCTAAATTAAAATTTAAAAAATTAAAACAAAATAATACAAATGGGGATATTGCAAAATTGGATCAACATTTAAAGAAATGTTTTAAAGAAAGGATTGGGGAAAAAAGAAAAATGCAATAAACTAAAAAAAAATTAATAAATTGGTTAATTATGATTATGAGAAGTTGTTACTGGAAATTTAATTCTGAGATCTCAATGATCAAAATTAAAATTGTAATAAATAAAAAAAATTAATTAATTAAATTAATATATTTGAGTTAAAGAGAGGCAGATCAAAATGTATGAAATTCTCTCCAATATGATTTGGATAAAAGAATTAACAATAATTTTCAACACATTTCAAACATTTGTCTGTTTTTTATCATTCTGTAAATTACAAACAGTTTTATTCCAATTCAATCATGAATTCTCTCACTTAATTGTAAGATTATTGAACACCACGCGAGCTTTACTAATTTCCTATTGAGTAATTACAAGGGCTTTTATGTATTGATGCAGGTTCTCCAATTAGCATTTAATTGTTGGTATACTGTATAGTACTGTAGTGCACTCCTCAGACAAGTCCATAATTTGCAGGAGGCACACATCCGACATGCTTTCTGATAATCATCATCTGTTTGGTAATCGGCTTATGGCCTTAAAGCTCTCATCTCGTTCCCGCCTGCTAATTGCGGCTATCGGATTACCGACGCCAAAAGCCATTTTCAATAGCAACATGCAAAAGAGTGCAAAAATTAAATTTTTTAATTGGCTTTCGATATTAAAAAAAAAATAAAAATAAATAAATAAATTCGAGCTGTTTGGGGCATACAAAAATAATTAGCATAATGTAAGGAAAGCAAAAATATTAAATTTCAAGCAATTAAAAACTGCGAACGCTGAAAAGTGCACAAAGTTTTTTTTTTATTTGAAATAGCCAAAAAGGGTTGCTCCGTCACAAGGAGACCTATCAAATTACCTAAAGCAACGTTTTTATGTGGCTAAAACAAACAAAATATAAATTGCAGATTTTCACAAGATGTTCGGGAAATGGCAGCTAAATCAAACCCATTTCAATGGGCTCTGCAAACAGTCGTAAAGGCTATAAAAATTGTCTTTGGCCGAAAGCGAAAGCAAAGACAAAACCCACCCCTCCACAATTCACCCTCAAACCCCCCAAATTATAACGGGACAACGAGTTTTTTTTTTGTTTTTTGGTTTTTGTTTTGGTTTTTGTAAACTGTGAACAGAACGATAAAAATGTTGCCCTCGACACCTGTGACCACAATTAAGCCGCGTTAAGCGTTGCCAGCATTTTTAATGCCAACCTGAAGCGAACCGTTGAGCTGGCAAAAGTTTTTACAGTTAAATTGAGTTAAGCCCGCGCGGCCAAAAACTTTCAACCCCCAACCCAATTTTTTTTTATACATTTTTGCATTCGTAATTAAATGCCGCCCAGCGGTCGTGTTGCAAGTTGATAATTTAATTGAAGTTGTTAACAATTTTTTGCACCACACAGTTGAAAAATGCGTGGAGCGAGTCCTCGAGGAGCCTTATTAAAATTTGTTAAAATATAATTAAACCGACGCTGAATTTAATTGCACGTCTGACAGAGACAAGGGATTCCAGGGGCCCAAATAGCTCTAATTTAATTGCATTTAATTCTCAGCTGAGCTTAGAAAAGAGTTGAATTAAATACAATAAAATACAAATTAGAAGCGAGAAGCAGGCAACATTAAAATATGTGTTTGTCAATTCTATGGATTAATAAAACAAGTCCTTTTATGTGACTCTAATATTAGAGGAGTCTAAACAAGATTAGAATTTTTTTTAAAGTATAAATAAAGTCAAATATGTAATTTATATAAATATATGAGACAAATTATTGTCAATTCTTAAATGTAAAAATCTACATGATTCATCTCTAAATTAAAAAGAATTATCAAATAATAAAAAGTATCTTAAGTTTAATATTTAAATGGAACTGCTCTTCATTGTCATTGCAGCATTGGTATATATATAAAAAAAAAATGTCTTGTGTTTATTTCAGTATTTCTTTGCGCTTTCATTTTCAATTTGCCAGCAATTTGCTGTAATATTAGACTCAATCAAGAGTCAAATGCTAATAATGCAAACAGACAGGCTCACAAAAAAAAAAGAAAGAAAAAAATACAATTACCATAACCGAGGCTAGGAACACACATGCCCCAGAGTCTGCAAGGGGTGATGCCGAGGACACCGATAGCCACCACCAGGACAAGTTGTATTTTTTTTTTGAGGAGGCATTGCAATTATTTGAGGAATGCGACCCGGGAGCGGAATACGGAATCCGTGCACAAAACCTTATTGAAATGAAAGGAGCGCAAAAACAAATCGCCAAAGCGAAAATTGAAACAAAATGAACAAATCAGGCTAACAAATTTGCATGCGCTACATTTATGGGCCATATCCGTTTGGACTGTTTGCCAGCAACGGCAAATGTGACAAGGGCTCAAAATTATTGGCAATTTCAGTAGTTCTCGCTCGGGGTTGCATTTGCTGAGGGCTGCCAAAAACCAGGAACTTCTGTGGGTCTGCGGGAGCTGCGTGTGCCAATTTATGTTTATTGCGGCAAGAATTTGGCGTTGTCATAAGAGTGACAAAAAAAAATATATAAATAAAATTCTGGGGTATGCAACACTATTTGGTTGAGTTGTATGCGAAATTTGAATGCTCTGCAAGTCTTTATTGGTTTGTAACAGAGGAAAAACTGCAATTTTAGAACATTCATTATTCATAATTTTCTTTTTTTATTTTTTTGTGCGAAATATTTTTAAAACCAAGGTTATTTTTGTTGGTGTTCAGCAATAATTATTTTGTGTTTCTTATTTTGAACAAAATTATAGTCATAAAAAATAATACTCTCTATGGGAAAACTAAAAAAAAAACTTTGATAACCACTTGTTAATAATTAATTTCACACCATAATTCTTATTTAATCGAATCCATGAATTATTAGGAGTCTTATTTCTTAAATTGTAAGATATTTATTAAATTTAATATATTGTTTTTTTTTTGGATTTATCTGTGTCGACTGATATTAGACGACTTTCATCAAATCCAACGAATGTGTTATGCATAGATGAGGAAACAACTACCACATTTCCGACTAAAACTACACTACTCTTCCTCAAATCTGGTCAATAGAAAGAAGAAACTAATATACCCGCAGCTGATCAGGGTAGTCGAATAATAAGTATCAGAGCATACTTATTTGGATAATATGCAAATTTCCACCTCTCAATTCGCGTAGTTGAAAGACTATGCAAATTTAAAAAAATATTTCACTTGTCCGCATAGCTTGTGCAATTTGCCATTTTTTTTCTTATTTATGGCAACTAATTTGTTGATGGAGGCGTGGCCACTCGTCCACAAATCAATTCCACTACATTGAAGCAGGAATCAATTGAAATAAGCAAAAAGCAGCAGGCAGCAGGAGGCAAGCGGCAGGCAGCCAAAGAAGTTCAACTTCACAACAAGCAACCCGGGCAATTAGCTGGGGAGTCGAGCAGAAAAACAAGTTTATCTTTCTGTTCCACGGTCTCTCTCTAGGATCGGAATGGGGATGGGGATGGGTTGGCTTCTGGCACTAGACATGTGCTCACTGTGAATCGGATTGGAATCGTCTGGTTTGGCTTCGAGTGGCCCTGGTTGCAACTCAATTAAAATGAGCTCAGGTGTAAATTTTATTGAAAATGTTTAATTGCCGGCCGGGAGCGTCTGGCCGGGAGCAGCCATCCTATCCTGCTCATCATTATGCGCCATTATCCTGCCAGCGATTTTTACTTGTAATTATTTGTTTTTGTGTGTCTGCGCATGAAGCGAGCTAGTCGAGTGCTTTGTTGCGCAATGTCCTTTGTCCTGTGTCCTGTGTCCTGCGTCCTCCCGCCACCCAAACTTGCTGGTGAGTTTGACATGTGTTTAGCACAAGGATTTATATTTGCTTAAGCTGCTCCTGACACTGTCATGATGATGCTGAATTTATATAAGCAGCCCCAAAACATACATTTGTTCAGCTTTCGTATTTGTTTGCGAGGGAAGTTCTGAACAAATTTTAACTTGACATTTTTAGACTGTTAATTGCCAACTTTATCTGTGATATGAATACCTACAAAGTATGATAATTCTTTAATTATTCAACAATTTAGGCAGCTAAAAATAAAATACATAATATTGTCTTAACCTTGTAAAGCCTCTGCTTCTTCGCTTATTTTCTAAGACCTAGAAATTAATCCCATAACCCTTTTTTTGCATTCAAATATTTGATTGCTCTTCAACACCTCCAGTCACACCATAATAATTTTTAATTCCCTATATAATATTTTTAATTCCTAATTCAATATTTTAATATTTACACTATTTGTAAAATAATCAATTTGCCCGAATTTGAATTTCAGTGTGGTTTGTCAAGCGATAGGAAATCCGTTTTTGTGTTTTCCCGAATAGGAGAAAAAGGGAAATTGGTTATCTAAAAATCGTTCTGACACTAGAGAATTAAGCCAAGTGCTCACTATTGGTACAATTTTATGTCCATGTTATTCTTAAGCTGATATTATTCAATTTAATACAATATACACTAAGTTTTGGTACAGCCTGCGCCAGTTGAGGGTTCGCAGTTAACTTTACCTCTGCTGCGATATCCTGCGGCGTTTGGTGCATATTGAAAATGACGCAATTAACTTAATTGGTAATAGTTTTTGTTGGCATCGCTGTTGTTGTGGCAACAAACTGGTTCACACTCCGCGACCGGAGCAACCCCAGAGCGATCTCTCTTTAATTTAAGCAATTAATAAACTTGATGCCAAACATTATCTAACTGAGTCACGTGACCGCACGAAGCCAAAACAGATTTCCATGATGAATTTATGACTGACATTGATGGCCTCACATGAGCTCTCATAGCACTCCCAACACTTCAAAACAGCAGCAGCATTGGGTGAATCTTTCTGGTGGTGCCTCAAAGTGTTCTTTTTGTGGTTGTTGCGCTTTTTTCACGCCCGCGTTAAAAAGAGGACCGGGTATTAACCCTTTTCTCGCTCGATCTGCACTCAAAAGGATTAGGCTGAGGTCGTGTGTCTGTTGTTGATTAAACTGCAGGCATTCACAATTTTTACAAATATTTTTATAATTTATGCAAGTCGCTCGACATTCGATGCGCCTGCATGTTAAAAATGGCCCAAAACATTTCCGACAGTGGCGCAACCAATCGACAGCGTCGTCCAGGAAGTACAAAGCTGAATGGAGAAGTGTGTACAGTGTGTACTCCTATTATGTGTCCATTCGTCGACTGCAACTTTTCAGGTATATCATGACGCGTAGTTATCAATCACAATCAATATGGATATTTACTATCCCACGCATTGTTCAACGCATTTTCCCAATTCAACCGCGCAGCTCACATTACCAAAAAGCTGTCACAACTAACCGAAATCAAAACAGAAATCAACTGGACGGTGACTGATAGCAACGCCTCCCAATAACAAATAGCAGTAGACAATTAATAACAAATTAACATGATGGTCACACGCCGCAAATGAAAGGACTCGAACAATGGGGAAAGGGCCAGGCCGCAACATAATAAATGTATTTGTACAAAAATTAAGCGAAAAATGCTTGGCATTGTGTCAAGTTGGCCTCAAATATTTACACTTGGCCGCTGTAAGGCGCCTTTCTCCCAAACTTCGGAAACTTCCCCAAAAACCGGAACAAACAAACAAACGTGGAAATCGAGATATATTTTTGGCGGGTAAGTTTTTGAAAACAAAAGAGCGTCCAGCTCCATGTTGAGAGAACCTGGCCTCAGTCACGTGCTTTAATGCACGTGTCCCTTTTAATGACCAACGAATTGTGTCCTGTGTGCCACAGACTGGCGCAGAAAGAGACAGAGAGGGGGGGAGAAGGAGAAAGAAAAAGAGAGAAAAACCAAATCAAAAAGTAACGCGGCGTGCGCTTTTGTGCAAGGCTCTGCCGCATATTGAAATCCAATTCAATGAAATTGTTGCCACGCTCGAGTTCCATTAGACAAAACCAATCACAACAACACGAAAGGTGGGGGGTTTTTGGGATTGGGTTTGGCTCTGGCTCTGGCCACCACTCACCACTCAATTGTTGGTCAGTTGAAAATATTTTCGACAATTTGCATGAGCGCCCCCCGCACAAAGGAATATGTCAGCCATCAATTGAACTCTTTTCTTTTATTTAAGCCGCCTTGCCGGGTCCCATTTTAATTGAGGGCTCTACCGGCGTGTGACCAACAACAGCAACAACAATAACAACAAATAACAAACAGAGCCTGACAATTGACAGACGTTTACAGCTGAGAGCTTCGAAATCCCGGACTCGCCTGGCAGGCATTGAATTTCACCATCTGACGATGTTTGTGGAAGGCAAATGAATTGCACGCTTTTCATGTACTCAATATGGCCATGGCCAGCAGTCAATCAGCCATTCAGCCAGCCAGTCAGCCAACTGCATTGTAATTAATATTATATTTATAAAGATAAGTGAATGGCGAGCTATTCTATCAACTGACCATATTTATCGAAGTATTCGTTATTAAACAATATTCGTTATCAATGCACGATTTACTCACATATTTAACAATTCACAAATTGTTTTAATGTTGTTAATTGATTGTCATTTGTGAAGGCTATCAAAAGTTACTGTTATGTGATTATTAATTAGCTACTGTCTTTACAAGTCTGAAATAATTTATACAAATAATAAATTAAATAACAGAAATATATTCTCATTAATTTATTACTTTTGATAATATGGCGAGTATCTTTGCAGGCATGTCTAAGATATACATAGGTATATGTAATAGTTTATAAGACACTGATTTAATTAGTATAATTAAAAAATAAAAAAAACTTAAATATATAATACAAACATATTTTTACTCTGTTATTTAATCCCACTGTTGAAAGTATTTTAATACGAAATGCATCGCATATGTTCGACAGACTTGTCAAACCACATTCACACAAATTAATTATTATAATTAAAATAAAATAAAAATAAATATGTTAAAAATATATTCTCAATATGTTAAGAGTTAATAAGAATATCGTATATCAAGTTAAATATATATGTAAGTCCGAGTCTTGTATAACTTGTCTCTCATATTTAATCAAATATATATTTTTTTCTGTAACTTTCGCCTTTATTTATGCTTGATTAACTTGGCAACTAATTATAATATTGTATTAAGAATATTGTATAGAATTAAATATATAACAGTACAATATTATCACCTGCTTTCAAATGTTTTAATAAGAATCTCGTATATCAAGTTAAATATATATATCTTGAACAACCTGATGTCACTTTGACAGACTCTCATAATAAGTTAAATATATATTTATTTATGTAACTATAGCTTATATTTATGCTAAGCAATTTCATTCACACTAATTATAATATTGTATAAATATATATAATTAAATATAAAACAACATAATATTCTCACTCAGTATTTTAATAAGAATCTCGTATATCAAGTTGAATATATTTAAATCAGCAACTTCAGCTCTCAATTCTATATAGTATGTCGCAATATGTTCGACAGACTTGGCAACTTCATTCACACACACTCGGTGAGTCCATAAACAATTCATTTATTATCGCAACACGCTGTGGCTTAAGCCCAAGTGGCAAGCACTGTGATCTAATGCTGCATGCTTGATTTAGTGGCAGCGGCTGCAAATCATCGCCACAGCCAAAAGGGATAAAGGCCATGCATATGAAATATGAATATGAGCAGGCGACGACTTGCACTTACAAGCATTTATTCACGTATGTGGCATGCCCCACAACGTGTAGGCATGTGCGATAAATTATCATGTGTGCAGGCAGCTATCTTCATTTTTTTTTTTTATTATTCATTCAAGTATCATGGGGAAGGTGTCGTCTCTGCCTCGCTGGCAATTGCTCATAATTGGTAGTCAAATATGGACGCCCTCTGCCGATTTGTGAGTGGTAAATATATATATATATATACATATATGTGCATGTGAGGGTGCTAAGGTTGATTTGATATATTGGATGGATTTGGCGTAGACAATTTTATGAGCACTGAATTTATTTGATGTTTGGCATCAGGTTATTCACTCATTCTCTCTCTCTGGTTTTTTGGGCCCGATTGCTTAGCTCTGCGCCAATAAATTTCAATCACTCAATGCCCGAAATCCTGCACAATTTATGTGGCATATTAAAAAACGTTTTACGAAAGCAAAAAAAAAAAACAGTCTTTGAAATTGGCGCGCTTTATATTAAAAATTAAACGAGCAGAGATAAATGAGAAAATACTTTTTACAATGCTCGATAAAAAGGAAATGCATGAAACTAAAATATTTTTCAATCGTAAATGAAAAAAAAAAAAAAAGGAAAACACATTTTGCCATTGCCAATATTCGCATACAATGTGGCCAACCCTCGGCAAACAAAAATTTAAAAAGTAAAATTGCAAATAAAATGACGATAAAAAATAATTTTAATGTCGCCTTTTTACTTTGAATGGGCAGCAAGAGAAAAATAAGAAAAATAAAGTGCTGCAAACAACGACAAAGTGATACACTACAAAAAAAAGGAATAAGTGTAGCAAAATGGAAAGCACAAGATTAAATATTATATTATATAATAAGCTTTCGTTCAGCATCATTAAACTAGCTAACAAATCCTTCATTATGACATACTTGATGCCAAATTCATTGTGCCCATTTGGCAGAGAGTAACTAACCACTTGGATTGGAAACGGCTCATAAGTTAAATGGCAAGAAGTAAATGCTGGCATGCATATAAAAAGTGTGCCTGATGTATAATTTAAATTAAATGCAGAGCTGACAATAAAAATACAGACGATGACTGGCAACAATTCACAAAAGTAACTCTGGTCTGCTCATAAAACATTTAATATCAAATTTTTGAGCTCAACAGCAACACACCAAAAACAAGCCCCAAATCGACAGCAAAACCCAAAATACATGTAAACAAACAACCCCCCAAATGCATTTAATCATTTAAGTAACAAGTCGAAAACATTTTCAAGTATTTTTCAAACCGACTTAGACCCGTTGAAGGTTTGCCTTTTACAAAAGCAACCGAGAGAAGTCTTTGCATGGCCAAGTGCCACTTTTGTCGCCTTTTATGCTTATTTGACCATTCACACAGACACCCACACAAAGAGCCACTCACCCTGCCCTCTATTCAATCCACCGTTGGGTCATTCATTCAAATTTGGCTGCCTTTTGTATTGGTCCTCAGCTGCCCCAACTGCCCCCCCCCCCCCCCAGCTCAAGTTTTACACACACTAATCGCGCACTTTCTTCAAAGTTGCTCTTGTCCCTTTTTTATGGTCTGGCATTCCCAGAGCTGCCCACATAAATTTCAACTCGACAGCAGCAGGGCAACTCACATGTGATCGGACACAGTTTTCCCACAGTTTTCGGGGGGGTGAAGTTACACTTTAGAAAAACTCCTTAAATTCAAGTCGTTCTGAGTTGCAGAAAGTTTGTCTTGTGCTTGGAAATAATTTTTGGATATACAAAAAATAATTGTATTAAAATAAGCACTACTTTTCTTAGGTTTCAGAAATATATTTCTGAATAATTAAAAATTTTTATAAAAATTATAAATGCCCAAAAATCCTAAGTTTTTTTTTGTTACTTTCTAAATGTATATACTTATGTGAAACCTCAACATAGTATTGTTTAATAATAAATTAAAATGAGTAAAGAAATAAATAAGAACTGGGAACACTTATAAAAACACTCTGAAAATCAAACATATGTTCCAAATTGTAGTAAAATTTAGAAACAAAAGTCTGATTTTCAGAAAGATACAACCTTCCGTTTTATAAACACATTTTCTACATAATAATGCGATATTCAAAATTTAGCGTCCTCTTATTTTGAGTGTAGGAAATCAAAAGGAAATTATTGCTGTCCTGCTTGCTTTATGCCCTGGTGCTGGCTTTGCATAATTTCCATTTAATAGCTAAACCAACACCTCATCCAAGATGTACTAACTATCAGCAAGGAGAATCGTAAGAAGTGACGAAGATGAATACGCAAGTTTTCGACACATTACTCTGAAGATGAGGGAATCTAAGGGCGATTTGCATAAGGACCAAGGAGCAGGGGTAAAAGTGTCATGGCCCTTGGGCAGTTTCAGAAAGAGGTGTGTGTGTGCAAGTGTGTGTGTGAGTGTGGTTTGACTTGCTGACAGGCTGCTCACATCCAGCTCACATCCTGCTCGTCCTGCTCCTCCTGCTTGACCTAACGAACCATAAATTATATGCTTTTGATGTTTTGTTGCTGTGGCTGTTGCTCTGGCCCCAAAAATGTTTATTTAGTTTAGTTTTTGGTGCGGCAAAAAGTGGCAGGACATGTAAATTACGGGCCAGGAAACGGACATTGTAAAGTTTATCGCTCAAATTCGATTATAATGAAACCCCAAAGACAACAAAAGACAACTTCTTGATGATGTATGCCGACTTCGATTGCCTGTCTGGCCAACAAGATCCAACACCAAGAAGTACGAGAACAAGAACAAGAAAACAATGGCAAACAGCACACGAAGACCTGTGGGATTAAGGATATGATTGAACTGGCTGCCCAGAGTTAATTGGAGAATGGAGAAGAGGTCCGCAATTTACATAAATTACGTCGCAACCCAAAAACATATCGTCTAGGCCATAAATTTCTGTCCAGACACCGGGCTTAAGTCATCAAGTTGCTCAGATGAGAAATAACAAAACGCGGGAAAAATCACAAAAAAAAAACCCATAAAACAATTGCGGCCAATCACAACAACTGCTGACCAAATGTGACCAGTGAAAAATTTAAAAGAAAAATGTTTCCAACTCAAACTAACTTGAATTGGCCAAACTGACAGGCGGCTTAGAAAATTATTACTCAAACCGCAAAAGTTTTTACGGAGCATCATCAGTTTTCCAATTCGCATGAATTATGTGGCAAATGCTTCGTTATTAATTAGACTCATTTACCACTCAACTTGTTGTTGTTGTTGTTGTTGTTGATGCTGTTGTTGCCATGAAGACACCTTAATTAAATATCTGTCTCCAGTCTGAATCCTCTGGTGGATGTTTGTTCGTTAGTGGACTCATCCGAACCGCAAAGTCAAGTTTTTGGCCAACTTTGAAGGGTTGTTGTTGCTATTTTGGCATTTACAATTTGCATATGAGTTTTTACCCTGATGCTTTCCCTGGAGAATTGTCATTTTAATTTCCATAAATCAATTTGTTAATTAGTGGGCTCATTTTTGGTTGCTGGCAACGATTAGCAATGCGCCAAACTTGAAAGGGTTTGGGCCATAATCAGGGTTAGCTGAAAGTCACAATTTTTGGAGAATGTTTTGCGACTTGAAGTCGTATAATATTTAACGTAGCAGCAGAGCAGAAAGAGAATAAATATTCAATATTATTCAAGTATATCGACCTGGGGAAGAGCTCTAAAAGCATGAATAAATATCAAAAATTGTCTATAATAAAGAATAATAGCTTGATATTTTGCCACGGGAAAACGCATTCGAAGCCAAGCGTTGCATGAGAGAAAATCGAAGCAACTCCTCATAAAAAACAACAACAAATAAAATAAAGTCTGCATTGGAAATAATCAAAGCTTTAATCCTATTTATTTGCTATCGAAGATAGCAGCAAATACGTTACTTCCATTTATTTTGATAACCATTATAAAAAGTGCATAAACGTAAATAACTAAAAATATATATCTTATATACAGTTATGAACAAAATAATAGCACCGATAAGACTATATTTTCTAAATACCGAAAAAAAAAAACAGTTATCAGCTTTGCAATTTTTTAAATGTTGAGTTTTAATAAATTTATTAGTATTCCCCATATAAACTAAAGCTGGTGCTGTTTTTGTAATTCCTTTCAATAAATATATACTTTTCTTAAATGTGATGGAAAAGTGCTAAAAAGCAGAAATCGTTTATTTATTTATAGTTTTCATAATTAAAAGTTCACATTTAAAAAGAGCTGTTCTAATTTGTTATACATTTGTTTTTGTTTTTATTTTAATTTTAATTAAATATAAACAGGTTGAAAGCGTTGAATGAAATACTATTTTTTTTCTATCTCACTTATATTGAAGAGTTTTTTCTTAAACTTACATAATTTAAAAAAGATACAATTGAAAACATTTCTTGTGAAATTGTTGCTATTATTATTTTCGCAACTGTATATTTTGTATATTGAAAGGGCTTTAAAATGCTTTCAGCGCATTGCGTTAAAGCTGCTCGCCACTTGAGCCACTTTTATGAGTGCAGCCAGGCGAACCGAAGCCAAACCCAATCCAGAGAACAACTGCAACCCAAACTCAAATTGCAACTGCAACTGCAACAGCAACAGCAACTCAAACTCAACCCAAAATGGCAGCCATTTAATGTCACTTGGGCGCGCAGCCATCAAGCATATTACGAGGACGAAGCTCTGCTTGGAAGGATGCCTGCTGTTGTTTGTCGGTTTGTCTGTTTGTCTGTTTTGCAAAAATAACAACAATTTACACAACAAATGCAACACAGCAGCTGAAGCAACCGAAGCAGCCACATGTGAAGTGTGCCGTTGACTTTGAGTTGAGTCGAGTCGAGTTGAGGAGCGTTGAGGAGCGTTACGTGGCAACCAAAGCAAGCAAAGTGCATCATTTTACATGGCAGCAGCAACAATTGTTGCCAGCTGTAAATAAACATGGCTTTAGAGTCTGCCACGCCCACATGTGTTGCCACCTTCTATCTTCTGATAGCTGCAGCAGCAGCAACAACGCAAATGATAATAAGGTATATAATTTAATATCAATCTGACAGCCAGAAGGAAACAAAGTGCGGCAAGCGACAACGACGTCGACGTCGACGCTGCTTTTTATGCTACACTTTTTTTTTCTTCAATATACCCTGTAAACATAAGTTGTGTAGTCGCTAGGTTAAGTTAACTACTCACAAAATAATGATAACTTAAGCTGATATCTATAAGTTGCTTATTCTTTTTTAGGCTTCCTGAATATTACAGATTTAGCTTTACCATTAATCTCTCATCGTGCAGTCAATTATATCTATATCTATTATGCTATTCTAAACTAATAAATACTAAAAATTTTCTTGATGTGATTGGTTTTTTCTGTGTCTTTTCCCATTCATGCGACAAATAATAGTCTATTTTGTATTTAACTATCCCCAGAAATCACATAAATCGCATAAATCTTATGAATATTTCTTATTTTTGATATTTAAATATAAGTTTACATATTCTTTACAGTTTTATGAATTCCATTTCTTTCGTTTTGTATTCTCTGTGTTGACTAACTTTATTTAATAATAAATAAATAAATAATTAAAGGGTATTCATAAGTCTTCATAATGTATTTGTCCTTGCTTGCACTTGTCTTCCACTTGCCCTCTCCACAAGCACTTCACTTTTATGCATTGTCTGTGTGTGTCTGTCTGTCTGTCAGTCCGTCGTTCTGTCTTTCTGTTGAGGTACTCAAATGGTATATTCTTTCCTTTAGTGTTGTTGTTTTGTTCTCTTTTGCTTATTTCTTTCTTGTTTTTTGTTAACTAAATAAATGCAGTTTGTTTGCCTGCACTTGTTGTTTGTGTTGAGCCAAGCAGAACATTTCCATTTGAATGTTCTTTTAAGCGAAAACAATTTCTTCTTTGTTTTGCTTTCAAGCATATATTTCTGCATTCTTTTTGCGCTACACTCAGAAAAAAAATCAACCTAAGTTTTAATAAATAGCCCTAAAATGAAAATCACCCTAAAATATGTGTAAAGTTTTTCTATATCTTAGAAATAAATACCAAATATTTTGAATAGAAACATTTATTTTTATAAAAGCAAAAACATAAATTTCAGGCGCCAAGGTGAGTTATTTTTATGAGTGTAGCTATTTGTTTCCCCTCTCCTTCTCCTCCCACTAACTTCCCACTCAGGTAAGTGAGACCAGCTGGCAAATGGGCAAAAAAAAGCTGAAAAAAATTAGATCATGGGTTTTGATTTTGATTTTGAGGTTGGCGGCTAGCTCATCATATGATGTCATTATTAGGTTGCTGCCCAGCTGACTGCCCTTTGTTGCACACACATCCCCTTCCCACTCTCCACTCTACCTCACTGACTTTTCACATAACCAAAGTGATTTTCTTTTGTTGTATACCTTTAGCATTTTTTTTTTTGCTGCCATTTCGCCGCATTTTATTTTACAGCAACTATAAAAAAGTTTTTACATTTTTTTACGGCATTTATTTTCCGTTGAGAAGAAAAGACGGCGAGTGGATTACGGCGAGAAGTTGATTATGTTGATTTGTGGAATTGATTTTAGGGGTTGGGGTTTTGTATAAAAAACAGCGAAAAAGTTGAAAAAGTCAGCACTCCTTTTTATCATAAAATATGCATGCGGCATGTGGCATGTGGAAATGCTGCCCCATTGTTTTGCGGTTGTAAAAATATGTAAAATCTTGAAATTGAATGAGCCACTCAGCGAGCTGAAGAAAAGCAGCCAACTATAAAAAGTAGGAATCTAAAGAATATTTACAAAATTCTACAAGAATAAATATTTGAAAATTCGCGCCGAATAACAAGGAAAATCCAAAAGAAAACAGCATATGTAAAAAATTCCCTTAAGCATAAAACAAAGAGAAAAACTCTTTCGCATAGTTCGAGCAAGAAGAAGACAAAGCCAAAGAATTTGGTCAAGGACACCAAAACGAAGAAAACACAAGTTGCAGCAACATAAGCAAAAGTAAATTTTATATAGAGACTCAGTTCGAAAATTCGACTGTTCGAAAAAGCAGCTTCCCCTCAAAAATCGAATGAAAGAGGGGAAGACCAAGGACAACAAACGAATAAAAGTTAATTCGAAAAAAGTCAGAGCTCATTTCGAATATTCGAAACAGCAGCTATGCCGCCGCATAAGCAACAGTAAATTCGAAAATAGTCAGAGCTCAACTCGAATATTCGAAATGTCGAAATAGCAGCAACCCCGTGCAAGTCGATCGAAAACTGGGGAAGAGCATACGCGATACGTAAGCGGCAACGTAATCTGTATTTTTAACGTAAACGTAACATGCTACAAGTGTTAAACAGCAATCACGCGCTCTCTCTCGCTCTCTCTTCCTCTCTCTCTCTCTGGCTCCTTGACAGCACGTGATGTAGTCAGAAAGTAGCTGACATTGCGGCACATTGAGAAGTCTCGGGAAGAGAGGACACGAGAGTCCTTACGGAAGTGCACGTAAGCACTCTCTCTCTCTCTCTTTCTCTGGCCGTCGCTCTCTCTATCTGTGTATTCGGGGGGTGGGCGCCTGGTATTGGGTTAGGGTCGGTGGTGGTGGTGGTGTTGGTGGTGGTGGTGGGTTTGTCGTCCCTTTTCGGCTGTGACGATTGTCAGCGCGGCATTTCCCGGGTATAAAAACGCGTGCAATGCCGCCTCGCAAGTCAGTCGAACGACAGCTCGCAACGAGTGACGAACAGCAGGCAAAGAGGAAAGCATTACACAGAATATCGAGTGAAAAGCGTAGCAGAGTTTTGACGTAATCCTTTGCGATGGCGATTCCCTTCTACGAAGATGAGCCCGTTGCGGCAGCTGCCCAAATCACCGTCGCTGATCAAGTGGATGGTTTTATTTATGCCAGCGATGCTGATGCTGGCTACGATCAAGTTGACTACGAGGCGCCTCCGTCGGCGGCGGCAGCAGCAGCAGCAACAAGTGGCAGTGAAACGGAGACGCCACCACCACCAAGCACCGAGGAGCAGTTGCTGGTGTGGAAAATGCTTGCATTGGCCATGTGCAAAGTGCTCAAACAATTCTACATGCAACAGAAGCAGCAGCAACAACAACAGACTGGCAAATCCACCAAACTGACTGCCACAGTGCAGATTCAGCCGCAAGCGCAGTAAAAATAAGCAAACAAAAAAAAAAACACCAACAACAACTACAAATTCATGCCCCAAAATGAGGCTGATGATGGCTCCTAAGCGCAACTTGTGATTACTTTTCGTTGGTGAGAACTAGCGCTCCGCTAAAACAGTTAAGGATATGTGGAAACAGAGAAAGAGAGAGAAATTTGAATCCAAAGAAAAAACACTTGTTTTTAATTATTTGGATTAAAAAATGTGTTTTGAGTTTTTTGAAAAATGCAAGTGTTTAATAATTTGGAGTAAAATTTAAATTATTTCATGTTTTCTGAGTTTTTTGAGAAAGAGAGAGAGAGAAATTTAGATCAAAGATTTCGCAAAAAAAGAATGAAAGAAAAGTGTTTAATAATTTTGGAGGATTAAAAAATTAAAAAAAAAAAAACATACACAAGAGTTTAATAATTTGGAGTAAAATTGAAATTATTAAAAAAAAGTCTTCTGAGTTTTGCCGTCGCTCTAGAAAATTGTTGTGAAGGCTGTTTTAATTGGATTTGGATAAGCGCAAATGTGATAAATAATTTTGCTAAAAATATTTTAAGTGCATAATTTTCTTGCTCATTTTTGGTAAAGTTATTTAAGAACCTAAATTAATTACACTTAATTACATATTGAGTTTTTTCCAAGAAGGTCGGCCCAGTGCAAGCAGCAGCTAGTTTTCATACACAGATACGAAACTAAACTTAAGTCAAATTTCCACTAATAGGATCTAATAATAATATTGTATTAGATTAGTTTAAGTTAATCATTCAAACTTTTACAAAACTCTCTTGGTGTCTATTTACAACAACAACAACAAATCGCATCGATTTCACTTTTAGGTAGTTGGCTTCTTAACTTATCGACTAGTTATGAAAATATTGAAAACCAGATATAAAAAATATAAAATACATATATTTTTGTATAATTATTTTGCTGTTAAATGTAAGTTGGTGTTCATGTGTGTGTGTCAATTTAATTTCTAGGTCCATTATCATAAGCAATAGTATACCTAAGACTAAGACTAAGATCATTTCCAGCCGAACAATGTGAACGATGATCAAATGAACTAAAAACAAAAACAAAAACAAAAAAACATTTTCGTGTCACGAGCATGAACATAGTACAAGAAAAACAATAGGAAACTTTACAGAGCAAACAGCCAAATGGTTGAAAGTAACCTAAAGTAATTTATTTATAAGACTAAAATAATTATATATGCATAATAAAAACTAAATTAATTAATACGATATTTTAATGTTTGTTTATTTTATGCAAGCGGATGGATTCATTGATTTGTGAGGGGTGCTAACAAATTAACATTACTCTAGATAATATAATTTCAAAATTCCTTTGGGTGAAAAGCTATTTAAAAAACTCTGATTAAAACGCCCTTGGTTTTGAAAATGCGTTGAGTTTTGACGATGTAATGGCATTTTGAAGGTTCGACCCATGCCCATGTCCCGATTTTCGGACTATAATTTTGACTCATGATCCGACCCAAAATCACGTTTTCAACTTTAAATGTAGGAATGATCTAGATGCCAAAATATGATTAAAACTGCCTGGCTTTTGAAAATGCGTAGAGATTTGACGAAGTTATGGCATTTTGAAGGTTCGACCTATGCCCAGATGCCCAATTTCCGAATTTCGGACTATAATTTTGACTTATGTTCCGACGCAAAATCACGTTTTCAACTTTAAATGTAGGATTGATCTAGAGGCCAAAATATGATCAAAACTGCCTGGCTTTTGAAAATGCGGTGAGTTTTGACGAAGTTATGGCATTTTGAAGGTTTGACCTATGCCCTAATGCCGATTTTCCGACTTAACAACTATAATTTTAACTTATGTTCCGATCCAAAATCACGGTTTCAACTTTAAATGTAGGATTGATCTAGAGGCCAAGCTATGATTAAAACGCACTTGCTTTTAAAAATGCGTTGAGTTTTGACGAAGTTATGGCATTTTGAAGGTTCGACCTATGCCCATATGCCGATTTTCGGACTATAATTTTGACTTATGCTCCGACCCAAAAGTACGTTTTTATCTTTGAATGTAGGATTGATCCAGAGGCCAAACTATGATTTAAACTGCCTGGTTTTTGAAAATTCGTTAAATTTTGAATGTTCGACCTAAGCCAATATGCCGATTTTCGGAAAATATAATTTAAAAAAAACTTCTAAGTTTGATAAGTTATTCATGCAAAAAAATGAATTTTCAAAGGGTTAAAACAAATATTATAACTCAAATGTAAAGTTAATTAACTGATTTATGAATTTGGGCCAACTGTGCATTGGTTGTTAGGAGCTGGAGTGAAGCCGTGGATAAAAGATTGAATTCACTGATGCTGAGGTTGACTGATGAAGATGTATCCTTATAGCTCCAATACTTCAATGAATTTATGGTTCTTTAACTGTGCAATCAATGCTAATAACTCGCACAGTTATTCAAATGCCATTGACAATGGTCCGTCGCCTTCTATGTGGTATTCGAATTGCATCTACCTATAAGTAGATGGCAGAGATCAAAGCCAGTTGCCAGACAATGGCCACTTCCAGGGCCCAGCCCCAACCCTCCACTTGCCACAATCGATGCGGAAAAATGTCGCGTGGCGGCTGATAAAAGGCCCTTAGGCAAAAAAAATAAATATATATGTATATATGTATATACATAATACACGTATTTTAAGTCCCGCTTCTGTGTAATGTTCTTTGTGTGATGCAAATAGAAGCTAAGCTGCTTTTTTAATTTTGTAAAACCCAACAGATTTGAAACTCCATCAATCAATAGCATCAATAATAATATCAATCATAGCCGGCAAAAACAAATAGCATTTGCTAAATCAACTGCCCCAAGATGATTTTAAAAAATTTGATATTTTTACGCAGATAAGCGACGGGGATTATTCGCAAGAAGAAGAAGCCCACCCAATACTAAAAATAAAAAATAAAAATTGAAGCAAGAAATGCGCATTAGAAGCGGTTAACTGTCTGAATTCAATCAAATGTTCCCTCGAGATTTTGCACTTTGTTTGCATTTGCACACATGATACCAGAAACTCACATGCGATGACGAGAGAATCTTGTTGATGGTTGGCAACCCTTTCTGAGAGTGAAAGTGGTGAAAGCAGCCCACAGACCTTAAGTGCAGTTGTGTGTGCCCAGCTGGGGGTAAAGTGACCCATAAATAAACAGTTTAGATTTTTTTTTGAACGAACAACTTGTTTTTAGAGGCACACTTGAAGCACAGAGGAGGGTGTCCAACACATGTCCGATGGGCCAGTATTTTGCAATTTTACGATTATTTCATATTTATACAAATATTTGTATATACCAGAAAGCATAACTAGATTGGGCCAAGAGTGTAGCATCAAAGCCTTCAAAGTGTGTACCTAATTGAAAGTACACAAAACTAGCAAAGGAAAAATAAATCGTATTTACAAACGGCAATACTTGAGCCGAAGTTTGGCGAGGCAACATTATTAAAAATAAATTAAAGTACCTTTATATATATATATATATATATATGTATATATTTACTGCCAACAAACGAAGTGAAGTGGTTTCATGTTGCCAGCTACGTGCTCAAGTGCATTTCATTTGGTCCTGCGGTCATCATTAGTGTGTTTTATTAAGTGGAAGCAATTTTTACGATGGGGCGATGATGCTTTAAGCCGCCTTAACTAAGCCAACTCAGCAACTCGGCAACTTTTAAGGAGAGCCTGGGAAATGGCAACAGCTGCCAGATCAACTCGAGTGCACACAAATCAGCTCAAGGTCGTGCCTGTTGCATATGTTGCATATGCTGCAACTGCAACTCTTAGCACGTTTCCACTGCAACCAAATCCTTGAATGAGGATCTAGCCACACAAGACTTATCCTTTGTTTTCATTTTGTTTCCATTCCAACCGAGTAGAACTGCATATTTGGGTCAAGGTGAAGTTGCATTCGTGTTCTGCGGCTTAGAAGTGTTCTGTGGTTGCTGCATGTGTGCATTTTGAACAATCCAAAATGTGTGTCAATTGTCTATTTTGACGTTTTTGACTACACATAAGAACTTTGGCTCAAGTGAGTTGTTACGCAAAACGCTCGAAGTGAACCCTTTGTGGCATGTATAATGAAAACAAATATGCTTAAAATGACAAAGAAAGCTGGTATAGTTGTATAAAATTAATTATTTAATGCCAGCGAAGAAAAAAATAATATATTTAAAAAACAGATTAAAGTAAAATATTTATACAATTTAAATTTAGAAAATAAGAAATATTTATAAGATTTCTGAGGATGTACAAGTCTATAATAGTAAATAATTTTGAAATAATACACTAAATTGCATGGATTATTCCTTGAATATCTTATTATAAGTGCAGGCAATTAATTTGAAACTAAATTTTAAAGTTCTATAAGATTGTATACATATGTATATGTATGTAATTAATCAATCAAAATAATTTATATTACAATTTAACGAAGATTTCAATATAAAGTCAAAGTTTTCTTTTTATTTCTCTAGTCTTTTCATTTTATGAAAGAGGAAATACTTGAAATTTAGAAAATTGCCTAAAGATCTATAACATTTCTCCTGTTTTTAGAGATAATTTCTCAATATACGAATAAAATATTTAAAATATTAAAATATTTATTAATTTATTTGTTTTATATTTTAGAATAATTTTTTTATAGAAAATATAAAATAAATATATAAATACTAGCCCTATATTAAGAAAAAATTATATTTGGAATTTAGATAATAGGAATGAAATTTTCTTTTGAATGGCAGTAAAATTTAAAGTTTTCTCTAAATTTTCTTTAAATATAAATTTAGCAAAAGCTTCGGACATCTTAAAATTCGAAGAGAAAGAAGCCAATGCAATAAAACGCTTTGAAAATTAGACATTATTGATATAAATTCTAGAAATATTTACCTTGAAATTAGGGAAAGGAAAACACTAGTTTTTAGACAGACACAACCTTCTCTTTCAGAAATAGATATGTGAATAATAATAAGTAATATATAATTAATATAAAATGCAGACTATGCCTGAAATTTCATTTGGAGTTTGCTAAAAATGAGAATGATTGATTTAAGTATGTTTGTATTAAACACTTCGTGAATACAATTAAATTTAACAACCCAATGCGGAAGGGGACAGAAGGAATCTTCGCACTTCCAGTTGCAGGCCGCAGGCGAATGGGAGCTGCTATTGTTGCCGCTTGCAACGGCCTCATCATTACAATTAATAGAAATGCAACTGCGGCAGATCAAAGGGCCGCCGCTGAGGGGAAACAAAGGCGCCAGAGACAAAAGACGGCGACAGTTAAAAGGCAACAACAAGTTGCCAGGGCCATGTCAAAGGTAATGACAGAAGCCAAACAATTGAAAAGTTGTAACAAGCGGGAATCGGGTATAAAAAAAAAATAAAAAACAACAACAAGAAAACAAAGCGACTTCGTTAGCGCACACAATTGTCAAAGCAACATGAAAACAAAAAAAAACAAAAAACAAAATAAAACACATGAAAAATATCAAAAAATGAACATTACAAGAAAAAAGTTGAGTGCAATTTTCAAGCAATATATTTTCCCCTGCTGAGCCAAAGTTTTCACGCGCTTTTTGATGTTTGCGCCAAAGTGCAAAAATAACAAGCAAAAATTGTGTAGAAATATTAAATGAAGCGGCGACCAAAAGAGAAAAGAGTAAGACACAAAAGGAAAAGCTAGGAAAAAGAACCGCACCTTCAACGCAAAAATCTCATTTAATAATCAAATAAAATGCTGGCCAAGTCAGCTGCCCCAAGGGACTCTCACAAAATGCCAAATGCAAATTCAAAGCCAGATAAAAAAGTACAAAAAAATAAGCCATAAGCAGCTACTTAAATGTGTACGACTAGAACATACTCTGTAATCAGAAAAAATTATGCAAATTTACTCTTAATACTTAATATTATAATTAAGTGTATTTGATTTATACTGATAAATAATAACAGTTCCTCACGATTTGAATTTTTAAAAACAAGAGCAAAACTTAATTACATGCAATTTAAATAAATTTAAGATTTTGTTTTAATATCTTAACCTATTTGCTTTATACGAATCAATATTCAAAGTTTCAATTTGACTTGAATTTAAAATAATTTTAACTTTAATAATAACTTTATAATAATTATACTATTAAATATAAATATTGTTAAGGAAAGGTTTAATTTTGAAGAGTGATTTTTATTCTACTTGGTTTTTTATTACTTAAGTCGCAAAGACTTTAAATTTAATTAGGTTACTAATAATGATAAAATTTAATAAGTTTAAAAATATTTGTTAACTACATTAAATACATAATTTAATTGATTTGCTTGCAAGTCTTGTATTTTATATGATCGCTGAAAACTATTATTTATAAATCAAAACTTGCTGTACTTGAAGTAAAATAAAATTATACTCGCACATAATTTTCTACAGGGTATAAAAAATAGCTTTCCTGATTTTTTTTTCTCTTTTTTTAGTACGACTTGCGCGATTTGACAAATTTACGAGTGAGTTTAGCGGACTAATCATTGAAGATCTGCCTCGCACCAACCCCAGAAGCGCTCCTGGCAATAATAAACATAAAGCGGCTGAGACGGAGGAAGGATGGGGCATATTAAGGATGGGGGCATATTAAGGATATGCAGCACGTTGACAACGCCAGCGCATTTTTATGTTTAAGGCTTCCAGATTTGGCTGCCTGCGTCCGGGCCAAAATCTCTGGCACATAATTTTAATGTTTATCGTCTTTTATTGTCAAACAAATTATTTTTGATACTGCGCTGCAGGCGAGCGGGCATTACGAATATTGATGCCAAGGTGCCAGGAGCACAGACGCAGTGAGTCTCTGAGAAATGCTTCAGCTGCCGAGGGTAGCAACAAGGGGAGGAGATGAGGCACACACACACACAAACACACACACGACGCAATATGTAATTTGATTAGCATGCGGCAGGCAAAGAAAGCGACTGGAAAAAAAAAATGGAAAATAATAATAAACATAAAGAAAACTCGGATATTATCAGTGAGAGTCAAAACAATTTAATGCATGAATAAAAAATAATTTCTTTCTTATGGCACAGCCAATTTATGTATGTAGAGAAACATCCAGGAGAGATGATATGAATGTATATAATTCCTGCTGTGAAAGGAGCTTTATCCGATTTCGGTTTTGCCAAATGAAGTTCACATGTGCATTTGGCTGCCAGACAACGATGAGGAAACAACCAGTTCCAGGTTTCCATTTGCCTTTCAAGTGCCCATATTTGATTATTTACTTAACAACATTAAAGGAAACGAGAGCAAGACACATATTTTTTATTTTATTTTGCATATGAATTAAAACGCAATAAATTAGCAACGTGTTTTTATTTTCCCTGTTGCCAATTGAACTTCTCCCTCTCTGGGGAACTCCTTGACAGGATGTTGTTGTTTGCTTTGCTAATGCTCAGAAGGCTTCTTTGGTTTTCCTACAGTCAGAAAAAAATTGAATGGAACTTTAGAAAATCTCCATTATTGAGAAAGCAGGAATATAAAGTTGAATATAAAGTTGATAAGGCACAATTTTTAAGTTCTATAGAAATTATGTGGTTATTACCAAGTGTACCGAGCATTCCTTATTACTTAATTTATTATTAAGCATTAATAGTTTAGTTTAATTTCACATATAGATACATATAATAATATTAGATAGTTTATTAATTTATATAATTTAATTTGAAAACGAGTTTAATACATTTTAGAAATATTTTTTATTATTACTAAATATATATTAGAATAAAATAAATAATCGCATTTTAAAATTATTTTTTCATACATATAGAAATTATTTTTTAAATCAGGAAAAATTTTATAGTTTATAGAGCAATTTTCAATATTAGTCAAATTTTTTTTTTTGAGTGTACAAGGACTCCCTATGTGGTGACAGACAGGAAGTTTAGACTGCAAATACTTTAGAAAGCTATTTGAATATTTATGATGTTTTTCTAATGATGTTCGATGGTTTCTGCAATGGTTGCTAAGTTACCAAGTGTCTTCAGCAGCGAGTATTGCCAAATTCGCAGTTGAACAAGTTAATAATAGCTTTAAGGCTGATCTGCTTTAATAATGCAATTATCACTCAGTTACTGAGCGACTGCTCATTCCCAGTTGAACTCATAAATTAGTTAGCCGGCCCCAAAATCCGACTTAATACGCTTCACTTAATTGTTTACAGCATTAATGCAAAAACCTCAGACAATCGAATAAACAGCCCGCAAACAACCGGTCGACAGGCAGCACATCAATATTACGCAACACACACACACACACACACAAACACACACATGAGGGCACAACAGGATGCAACACGAGGCAAACCAAAATCGCGACACGTCGGCTGACCAACTCTCTGCGTTGGTGGCAAACATTAATCAGCGAATTATCAATGCAAATAATTTTCAGCACGCCTGAATGCGATATCAATCAACGGGCATCGCTTCCGCTGCACTGACATCTACTCTAGTGTGGCAGTGGCAGGGGCAGGAGATGTGGCAGGCTGCGAGGGCATTGCTGGCTGGGCACTTAACACACAATTAAGTGCAAATAATTGCAAGCGCTGCATATAAATGATTTGTTTAAGCCAACATGACGGCCCCAGCAACAACATTCGTGGCAATCGAATAAATCAGCCCAAAACCACCAACACATCTTCATCGCTTGGCTAAGAAACTAAACAGTGGGCCAAGCAACTAAATGAAGCCATGTCCAACAAATTCATAATTAAATAAATCTTTATACAAATGCCATAGTTTAAAGTTGTCAAATTAAAATTTAATAACCTTTCAATTCCCAAAATGTTTTATAATATTAGCATATCATCGATCGCTTTAATTAGCTGATTAAATGAATTTTAAACTTAAGACATTAAATAACAAATAAATGATCTTTAAAATGCTAATTGATATTAGCCAAAAATGTATTGAAATTAGCCATTATTAAACCTACATTCAACTTTTAAGAATTTGGCCTTTAAATGTATATTAACAAAATTTATCTTCAAAAGGTTTATACATGTGTCTATCTCATTTTTATTTTATATTATATTTTTTCTCTCTCTATCTCTCTCTTTCTCTTTAACGTTTCCTTTTTACACAGCTAGTAATATTTAAAATGTTTTTGATCTGATTAGGTTTTCTCTCGGCTTCTTCAACCTTATTTATAATTATGTTTTTACATTAATTTTAATTTAATTATTCTGACTTACTTAGTTATTATTTAATTTCATTATAGTTATCAACAATTTTATTACCATAATTTTTCTACTTGAGCGAACTTTTTTGGGGCTTAACAAAAACTAGGATTCTTTTCTTTTTGAAAAAAAACAGAAACTTTTTTTTTGTCTTCACTTATTTAATATATTAAATTCGAATTAGCAGCACTTCTCAGATTTGCCTGGGGTTAATGATTTTTTTCAAGTGATATTCTGTACCGGAGAAGAAATTATATTAAATAAAGTGAATCGATATTTGGCAGTCGATTAATATGGAAACCTGCACATCATCGATATGTTGTCCATTTGGATCGAAGCATTAATTCAATGACTTAGTGGAGAATTTGACCATTGTGCGCTGTTTAGAGTCGATAATGAATTTGAAATTTGCAGAGGATGCGAGCAGACCAGGACACTAGAGAGAGGGCGGTGCTGTGTCCAAGTGGAGGAGGAGTGTTGCGACTTAGGGATAGTTATGGGGACTCCATGGCCAGCTCAATAGCCTCTCCTTTTGGCGCGCCTAATTAGTATAATCCGCGTTGAAATTATTCGAGTGTGCATTGTGGATGTGTGTGTGGACTGAGATTGTGTGCACACTGATACCAGGGAAGGGAGAGGGAGGGAGGGAGATTGGGGATATGTGTAAGTTACGCATACGCAGCGTGGCAACGGCTGCCGCACTTTTGGGGCATTACATGCACCTGCTTGCCGTCGGGCAACATTCCCGTTATGATGATAACATGGCAAGCTGCATAAATTTAATGACTGCAATTAACTGAAGCGCCAAAGTTTTGAGCAAGTCGCCACAAAGGTCTTATCAGGCAAGCAGCAGTGCTTTTCATTGCAACCCCCTCAACCAACTCTTGCCACACATCGGAGCGCTGCATAATTGAATGCAATTAAAGCAACTTAATGCGCATTTCATGGGCCAGCCATTTGCAGGACATGCAGGACATGCATGTAAAAGTGATTATTTATGCAAATTGCATATAAATAAATTGCAAGCAAAAAACGTGAATAAAAAATAAACAAAAGCAAGACGAAAAAACAAAAAAAAAACAATTTGATCAAATTGAATTTATGTGTCCAAAGGCGGCACAATAAAAGAATGTGTAAAGTGCACTTAAGCAGTGACTATAGCTATCTGAGAGCGTTGTAGAAGGATTGCGAGGAGCACACACACACACTATGTGCCACAAATGCACCACTCCTCCTGCAACCTGCAACTGCCCCTCCCACTCCGCTGCGGTCACTGTGAATCACTGTGAATGCTGGCGCCTGGCAAAAGACGTTCATCGTCGCCGATGGCGTCGCCCGGTCTTCGCCCGGCACACAGGAAGCCATAATGGACTTTTCATTCAAATTATTTTGGCCATGACCGGGAGCGAAGGAGGACACAGTGCTCGTATATTGCCTGAATTGATGCTGCACTTCCTGTTCGGCTCTCTTGGCCAGCACCGCTAAATATTCTCCTCTTTGGCCAGCCGCACATATTGTCTCGGCATAAATCAGCGCCTGAACAGCCACCAGCGAGGAGCCAACTCGACTTCTGGCCAGGTCTGCTCAAACTGCAAATGCTCTTTCAAAATGGTAAGAAAATTATTTGATATATGCATAAGAAAATAAACAATAAATGTCAATAATAAATAAATGCCAGAAATCTTTAAAGATATTTTTCAGTGTTTAAGCAGAAGTTAAATGGGATGCGAGCCTAAAGAAGCTTAAGAAAGTCCTAAAAGTTAAATTAGAAGAATGATTATACATTTTCAATATCAATTTGTAAAACAAAAAAATTAGAAAAACAAAAAAAAAATAAAAATAAAATATGTAGTTAAATAATTGCGTAATCATCTAGAAGATATAATGGATTAATAAATTAATACGTTTTATTTTAGAAAAATCTTCTCTACATAGAAATAGATAAAAGTGCAATGTAGAAAACTATGAAAAAATTTGAAGCGTAGACTAATAATATAATAAACATGATACATTTAAAAAATAAATAAATAATAAAGTTTTTTGTGTAGTACAAAGTTTACAAATTTTTAAAAATGTTAAATTCAGTTTAAGATTTCACATTAAAAAAAATAATTCTAAAAGTAAATAACATAAGCAAAATGAAGAAAATAAAAGAAGATATGATAAATCTGTTCAATGTTTTATTTTTAAATAATGATATAAACAATCCACAAATTTAAAAAAACAGTTCACAAATTATTAATTTAAATAAAATTCAATAACGAAATAAAAATGAAATGATATAAAATAAAATGTGATTAATTTAATTGCAATTTAAAAAGTAAAAACTAATAATAATAAAGAATATAAGAAATATGTTCTATTAAAATATTAAATAGTCAAACAATTATTGCAAGGATTGGGGAAAATCAGAAGAAAAAAAAACAAAATCATCATAAATGGAGGTACTTGGTAGATATATTATAGATATTTAAATAGAGTTCCACATAAGCCATAAAATAGATTGCAATATTTTAGACTGCTGGCAACCCTTTCGGCAAATCCAAGCAACTCGAGTGCGGCACTTGACTTGACTTGACTTGAACGCCAACTAGGCAAGGACCACATCCGAAGCGTTGTTTAAGTATGCCCGAAACATATGCACACACACACACACACACACTGATACACACACAGGCACATGTCCTTAGAGGCAGGACACAATGCAAATTGTGCACAAATTCTTTTCGCACTTTTTGCATCATTAATTGCGGAATTTATGAGTGGATGCTGAGCGCGTAGTTTCTATGTAAATTTGCGCCTTTTATTGAGTTGTACACACGGCAAGGACAAAGGACAGAGGACGACAGTGCATATGTCGAATGCGGGTTGACACTGTATGTAAGTGTGTGTGTGTATTGTTTGTTGTTTCAATTTCGTATAAACATGTAAATAATTTCCAGCTGATTGCACAAATTCGTTTCGGGCTTGATTTTTATTGCATAGCTTCGGGCGCAGCGTGCAGAACGAATCCCGATTCCAGCTACGTTTTCCATATTTTCCTTGTTTTCCTCGTTGTTCGCGCTTTTGTTTTCAATTTGCAATAAGTCTGTCAATTGGCGAATTAATAAAGTGGAAAATGCGACAATGCTACAGTTTGCCAAAGCCATCTAAAGGTCGAAAATCTGCATACTCTTATGTGATACTCTTATGTGATGGCTGCTGGCCAAAACTTAACCTGTAATATGCATCCCTTAACCAATCTGCATTTCTGCAATTTCTATGCAAAACATCAGCAGCAACCCCCTCTCGTAAAGATTTCGCGATTTGTTCGATCAACAACTCGTCAACCCTACAAGAATCGAACTGAGTTCGTATTTTTTTTTTGATTTTATTGTCAGCCGCGGATTTTATTGCATTTTTATCGCGCCTGCAGCTAGTGGAATTTCCCAGTCAGCCGTCACTAATCATTTCATTTAACTTTAGAATTATATTTATGCACACTTTCCATGCAGCGGACATTTATGACGAGGGCTCTCGCGTTGCGTGCCACAATTGCCTGCCCCCATTGTGACAGCTGTTGCCAACCGCTTTTCAAAATGTTGCACGTGCCAATTTTTACGAGTCTCAAAAATCGAGCCCCGACGCGCCTCACACTGTGGCTAATTATGCAAAAAGTTGCAAATTTGCCTATTAGAAAGTCGTAAAATTTGTGCAATTTTTATTATTTTTTTTTTTATGTATCTGTTTTTCTATTTTTGCCAGTCAGTCGTAAAATTTGTAAGTTTGTAAAAAAAAAAATTTGCATAATTGTGGACTTGACATGGGTCACAATTCTTTTTTAAGCCTACGCTGTTGAAAGTTTTTACAACTTAATGCCAGACATAAAATTTAACTAGATGCCTAATTAGATTTGTGAAAGTGGACGTAATAAAAATTATACGGTATTCAAGGAATAAAAATGTATAAAAATTGACAAGGGAACAGGATTTTGTAAGACACAGTATATAAATTGTCAGGGAATTTGTAGATTATACTATTTACCATTACTAATTCTAAATAACCTAACCTAACCTAAGTCTGGGTATATTTGTGTAAGGTATCATAAATTTGTCAATTCCATCAAGTTATGTATTTTCTACAATTGTAATCATGGTACCGGGAAAAAGTCGAAAATTGTCAATCATTAATTCTGCACCAATATTTAACTTCACAAAAGCTCTATTCAAATTTTCATAGATGCTCATTTCTAGCCCCAAATGAACCCTGGCCACCAACTAATTTGATTAAGATACATGATACATACTGCATATGAATAGTAGAAACTTGTTTGTTATCAGCCAGCCAATATTTTGCTGCCCCAATCTAATACACAATTAAGCAAAGCAACCAGTGGAGGCCAATGATGCATGGATTTATCGAAATTTGAACATAATTTATGCATCGCGAGCAAGTTCATCAAATTAGAAGCCAAAACAACTAAACAAAAATATAAATGTTGCCAGTGGCCAACGCTAACGAACATGCAACCCGGGAAATGCAATCCAATCTGCTGCGGATCTAATTCAATTTTGCAACAAATTTGTGCCTCGAACAGCCAGGAATAACAAAGTGTCCGCAACACACACAAAGAGAACCTCACCAGTTTCAAAGCCAAATTTAAATTCCAATAAAAAGAACTAAGAAGCGCCAACGAGACACGTAAAAAATGAATCAAAATAAACCAGAAAATAGAGTGGTACCACAAACAAAACACCAAAAAATAGAGCTAAAGCTTCCGGATCATTTTCGGGCTCAGGTGGAACAGGAAACGATGGTCAGCAGGTGCCAAAACTGACGCCTGACCAAATTGTCGGACAAACAGAACGGATAAGAAAAGGTACAAAAAACATTCTAAAAAACAAAACAAGTTCACTTTGCAGAGCTGTCAACGACTACATTATACCCTATAACTTGGTAGAGTTAAAAGGATTAAAAGGATATCATCTGCCGAGTGAAAAATTCGTGTAAAAAAAGTGCATACATCAATACGACTGGCTTAGTTTAGTTTTGTTCTTAACTCCATTCTACGAATTCAGTACCCAAAACTAAGTGGATAAGTCAAGTATATAAGATCTCTAAAGGTTTATCACTTTAAAAATAAAGAAAGTTTTATTCCAATTCAATCAAAGCTAACTTTTTACTTACATTTAAAAATTTCAGATCTAATTATGTATTTCTGAGTTGCCTTCATCATTGCAATAAGTGTTGGATCATTTTATATATTCTATTTAATATATTATTTTATTTTTACAGCTTAAATTTATTTTTAAATTATTTCATAGCACTTAATTTGTAACTTTAAATTTAAATTTAGACATTAGAAATATGAATTATAAATGCAATAAATATATTACATATATTTATTAAATCATTTTAAAAATTGTCTGGACTATTTTTTTTATATTTTATAATTATATTAGTTACTATGTTTATAAATTTAAAAATAAAATTACTTCCAATTCAATTTAACAAAAATGTGTACTTCTAATAACTTTTAACCAATTATTGTCTGATTGGGTTTTATATCTGTTACACTAAATAAGTATAATTATATTATTTTAATTACAATTGTTATTTTTTAAAATAATTTTTTAAAATTCGTCGTAAATTAAAAATGAAATTAAACCTTATTGAAATGCTTGTATAACCGTACTTGAAGAATAAGAGTTTCTATAAATAATGCAATTATTCCTCTTCAGTAAAATTCGCCTCCGGCATGGGTAAAAAAAAATTCCACACAGCTGCGAATATCTTTTTACTTCTTATTTGTATTTCCTTATGAAATGCATCTACTTTGCATATGATTGTAAAGGGTATATTGTGAAGTGCTCGTGGAATGTTGCCGGTCAGCGTTTAAGCATTGAGGAATGTGGACAATGTGCACCACAGGTTGGTCTGGTCTCTTGGTTCTGCTGTGGGTTACATTTGGGTGTTAAGCGCGCATCCTGCAACATGTTGTGGTTGCTTGGTCAGTGGCAAGCGGGGCAAGAAGTGGCGCTGGTCACATTGTGCGGGAAACGAGCATAAATCTCGCACAGCAACAACAACAACAACAACAATAACAAATGCAACGGTTGCTGACTGCAACAATGAAATACGCAAAATATTGACAGACATTGTCCGAAGGAGTTGGGATTTGGGATTGGGAGTGATCGGGAGTGTGTGTGGCATATACTACGCAAATGCACTCGCCACATGCGACTGTGCGACTTGGGTGCCCGTTACAATTAAAACCCAGATAAGAGTGGTGTGGCAGTGGCTGTGGCAGAGTCGAACTGCCATGTAATGTACTGACGGGCGGCACTCGGCAAATGGCAACATGCGACGCGTCATTTAGTAGCCAGCCACAAGCACACAAGCAGAAGAAGAAGCAGCAGGAGCAGGAGAATCAGGAGGAGATGGAGCAGGAACAGTTGAAGGAGAAGCAGCAACCATTGTCCAGCTGCACAGCTGCGTCAGTCAGTGGCAACATTTGCTTGAATGCTTGAATTTGGTTTGGACTATCTATCTGGGTGTGTGTGGCTGTGTGTGTGTGTGTGTGGTTGTGTGTGTGTTGTTATTAATCCGACATGATTGGCAGCAACCAAATGGACAGCAGCAGCAGCAGCAGCCAAAGTGGACACAGGTGGATGGCGACTCCTGTTGGCTGTCAGCGCCGCATGAATATCGAGTGAGTGCAGACAAATTTGTTAATTTATTATGGCAAAGCGCGACGAGTTTCGGCCACAGTCAGAGCTGCCACTCCACCATGCCACCGTATGGGGCATCATTTGGCACAACAAGATGCTGACCATGCTTTGTCCTTTGGCCGGGTCCTGCTCTGGTCAACTGTCCTGGCGTGAATTTCATTTTAAAATGTAACTTTGTTGCACTGATTTTGCTTTGCGGCTGTCTCCTTTTTAATAAAACCTTGCCACACACACACACACACCACACACCCCACACCCCCCTTTGGACTTGTACATACAAATTAAGTCGCCGTGTTGGCCATGTTTGACTGTTCCTGGCCCGGTTTGTTTGTTTGTTTGTTTGGCTGTGTGCGCGTGACTTAAAAGTGAAATATTGCAATCAGTCAATGGATTTTGCATTGAAGCCACTCCTCCACTCCCCCATTTGGAACAGCCCCTCACCATTCACCCGATAGCCAGTTGGCGCCATCGAGTAGGCTTCGATTTTAATTAAGGAATTAGGCGCCGAACGTTGCCTGCTTTTGTTCAAGTGGCTTTGGCAGGAGTTGGAGACTGTCCAGCAAAGCTCATTAGGGATGCAAAAGGACACTGGGTAATGGGTGGTGTCAGCTATAAATAGAGCGGACCAAATTTGAACCCAAGCACAAGTTAGCCGATAAACCCAATATACATATATATATATATATATTCACATATTTCTAGAATCTATAGTTTCAGTTTTGGAAAGTGCTGGAAGCATTCTGTCATGTCGAGCGACAATAGTCTAATTACCTTTGATTAAACACTGGCCAAATGTGGGTGTGCATCATCAATAACACCTGAGGGACAAAATATCATACGACCTTTAATAATCGAACAGGGGCAGCTGGAGTAGACAGAGGACAGTGGACAGTGGACTGAGGAGGAGCAATGGCAACAGAAATTTACAAATGCTCAGCAAACTAGGGTCGGGGTAGCCACTCAAGTGGGGGTTGTGCGGTTGGAGCACCCAAAGTGGCATTAGAGATTTATCAAGTGTAGCGTGACGTGGCATGGACGAGCTATGCAGGACACACACTACAACACACACACACACACACAATCACGCATACTCATTGCATTACGTGTAGCGTAACAAATGTACAAAAACACGTAAACTCTGTGGATGGACACGAACGTCTGCCAACTGCAGAAGGCAGTCGGATTCGGATAGGGTTTTATGTAGCAGTGTGGCAGGAGTGGACAAAGGACACAGAGCACAGAGTCTGCAGCTGGACACTTTGACTATTAAGCTGCCCAGCAGCAGCTGAAGCTGAATCAGGAGTTGGAGCTGGAACAGAGGAGCATAACGCTGAAGCTGCTTTTTTACTTACGCCTTCGTCCGGACCGACTCGATTCGATGACAATCAATGGTTTTTGGTCTGTTGCACACAGTGTTGCTCATTTAGCTTTTTTTCAGTTAGCCAAAACTAGCCTTTTTTGTAGGTCTTTAATATATCAATTTGATTTATGAAATATTGTCATGAGACAAGTTAGGAAAATATTTTTCACTGATATTTGAATTTGCAAAATAATATTTAAATATCAGATCCAAAATACAATGTAATATTTTTTCAGTGTGGTAAAATCGCTTTATTTTTTTCCAGTGATATCGAAAATTTCATAGTGAAAAAGATACTATTTGAATATATCTATAATTTTTAAAGCTAAAATAAAGAGAACAATCAAACAAGCAAATATTGAGAATCAAATATAAGAGAGTAAATAATTACACAAAAATAAATTCGAAATAATAATAAATTACAAGCTGCATAATTTTTAACAAACATCCGTAATGGGATAAAAAATTAATTATTTAAAGAATAATTTATTTTTTTTATTTTTCACAAGCATTCACAAACGGTTGCGGTTCAGATGAAACAAATTATTATAAATTATATACATATTAACATGAAGGAATTCAAGGATCAAATCTGTGTCAATTTTTTGAATATAGTCAAATCAAATTTTATTTTGAATTTTTCTAGCTTTTATAAACTTATTTAGCTATTTTTATTTGGTTTTTGGCCATTGCTTATTCGCTGGCAAAAAGTTGGCAACACCGTTTTGCAAACAGCAGAGTTGTGCGGTAAAAGTTGAGGCTACTTTTCGGACTGCCTCAGTATTAGATAAATGCATGAGCATGTGTGTGTGTGTGTATGTAGGTGTGTGTGTGTGTGTGTGTGTGTGTAGGTGTGTGTTGTTTGTGCTACGCTTCATAAAGGATTCAAATTCGTTGCCAGTTGGCGTTGAGTGCATTGCGAGTGCCGCTCGCTCTAATTCCAAATAAATGAAGTGAATGGCAAACAATGTCAATGTGGAATGTGGAATGTGGTTTGGATGTTGGACTCAGTAGCCCGCAACCCGCAACCTGCAACCCGCAACCTGCAACCTGCAACCAGCATTCAGTATTTGGACTCCGAGCTGAAATCGAGCTTTTGCAGTTTTAATTTGGCCAACTGCAACTGTCTTTTATCTGCGACTCAGCCTCTGCTTCCTCCAGTTGCAAGCAAGCTGTTTAAATGCGTTTCGAGTGCTTTTTGTAGCCTCAGAAATTAATTAAAGTGTCAGCAGCAATGTTGAATAAAGGACTACACAACACACACAACACACACAACATCGATGCCAGCTCAGTTACAGTTACAGGACCTCTCATTCTTTCTCTCAATATGGTCTTTGTGGTCTTTGCCTTTCTATGGCTAATTAGCAAGTCGGCCAAAGGCAGTGCTCGAAAAATTAATAATCCCATGCATGGAAAAACCAATCACAACATTCAAAGGACACATATTCTGTTCATGCCTCGCAGACAATGGGGCATATTGGCTGCACAAGTGCAACATGATACATGGAAACACCAGACAAACAGACAAAATTATCTCAATAACAAATAAATAATAAATTTAAATGCAGATAATTCATTTATATTTATGAACTAATAAATTAAGTATGCGATTTATTGTCGGAATCAAAGTGTTGTATTTTACTACTCCAGTTTTGCTCCTGTTGCAGATAAAGTCATATTCGATTCCAATTGTTGCTTGTACATTTTGCCATAAGGGACAAAATTATATATTTTCAAAATATATAATTATATTCGATTGATTTATTTGTATCGATATAATGAAAAGTATCACAAACGGCTGACATTTCAAGAAAGGTTAAATTAAATTAAAAGTAAAATAAAATTCTTTTTAATTTTTAGTTCAAACTCCGATTATATTAAAAAAAAAAAACAATAATTGTTTATATATATATTTTGAAAAAAAAAAACTATTTAAAATAAGCAGATTAACAAATTATGATTATAAATTATGAATGTTAGTGTAAGCAATATTTGGCAGATTGCAATGCAATCGATTATTTATCGATATCGAATGTTATCTTAAAAACAGTTAACAGTCTGATTTATATTGCTAACCTAATGCGCATTTTACGGGGTATCTCCAGAGTCTGTCAAACTGATATTTGTTTGCTTGATTTGCAGCCAAAGGACTCAATCAAAACGCTGCATTTTTTGTTGCCTTTCAATTTCATGGGACTCAAATGCAGCGCCCACAGCTGTCAATCATAACCAGAGCAACATGCTGCAGGTGGGCAGCTGGGGGGCATCGACTTGTGGCAGCTTGGTTTGGGGTAGCTACACACACATAATATGTATATTACTGATTGCAGCCAAAGAAACAATAGAAGCACAAAGCTGAGCCGCTCATTTCGGGCTGCACACAAACATACAACATGCCACATACAACATTCAACATACAACATCGAAGCATGCATTGCACGAAATCCCATTTAACGCTTACGCTGAGCCACTTGGCAGCAAAGTCGATGCTGCACGTCCTTTGCCTAATGCGCCACATGTGTCTGCCACTGCCACTACGGTTGCTGCAACACGCCCAGCCATCATCCGTACACCCACCCAAGCAATTTGGAACGTATCCTCGACTGCAGTTTCTCTGCCATCCTAATGGAATTTTCCTCATGACTTAATTCAAACAATAAATGCGCTCAATTGAATGCAATTTTCATTCGCCGTTTTGCTTTTTTCCGAAAACGAAAATGAGATGAACAAAAAAAAAAACCAACCAACCAAGCAGCAACAACAGCAACAAATTCTAAAGGATATTAGTGGCGTATCCTGGCAAGAGAGCTGCTGCGGTTACCACTGATAAAGCCACTTGAGTGCAGCACGAGGCGTCGCGTCGGGGTTTGTTTTCGATGACGTTTGCAATTTTTTCTCATTTTCATTCTATTTTTTTTTGTTATTCTGGTTTTTTTTTGTATTTTTACTCTTTGTGTTTTGTTTCCGTTTGCTTTGCTCTTAATAAACGTATACAATTTGTTAATTTGTACAGGGATCAAACATGAAAGTCGCCTCCTGCGCTCTGCTCTAATTAGTTGCTCCGAGCCGAGCTAAAAGCTAATTAGATTTTGGCTTTTTCTGCTCATCGAGCGAGTTAAATGCGTCGCTGATTTAATTAAATGCACTCACTAAACGGATTTGTGGCATAGAAAAGGCGACTAAAAAAATAGATTAGTTGTAATTTATAAGCGGAGCACAGCTTAAGGTGAATTAAGGTGTTCTCAAATATCTGATGATGGAAAGGAGAAGAAAGGCTTAAAGCACAATCTTAAATGTCCTTGCCAAACCCAATGTATAAAGTTACCTCATTAAGCATAAAATACTGATTTATTAAGAATTATTTCAAGGCTAATTTGTTGAGGAAAATTAAATATAAAATATTGCCAATTAACTTTTGCTTAACAAATTCAGTGGCTTGCATCATTATATTGAATTACATGAGTGGTTCACGCTTCGTATCCGAGACGAGTTAACTATTATAAAAATTATATATCTCTATTCTCATATGTGATATATTATTCATGTTTTTTGTAATCTTGTAAATGGAATTAAAATATTGTTGTAAAGTTAGTAAAGGCTTGAAGGAGCAACAGCAATACAAAGGATGTCGATTGAGCTAAGTCCGTCTGTCTGTTTGTATTTAAATTAGTCGCTGAGCATTATCTCAATTTTTACGAATATTGGAAAACACAACTAATGGCTTTTTGATGCAGTCAATTATTTAAAATGTTAGAAGCATTTTGTTTTATAGCTGTTACATCAAATTATGTTATATAAAACTATCAGCAAATAATTGATGTGTGGTATGACTAGCTTTGTTGTGGTATTAAGCCACATATCGAATGTCATTTGAATATGAGTGAATGATTCACTCTTTTTTCAAATTATTAATATGATCTCTCACATATTTGATCTCTGTTTCTCCCACTTCTTAATGTTTTACTTTGCAAATTTAATAGCTATTCATGTTTAACAATTTTTGGTCTAATTAGTTTTATTTTCTTAGTTTAGCCAATCCTTGCAATAAATGTTGGACCATATTACTTTTATCACTCTCATTTAATTATATATAATTTAATTTTAAACTCTAATTTTAAATATGCATTTTTTATAACAGTTACCTGTTAGCAATTGCAGTTTGGATAGAGAATATTATTTTAGTATCTGCGTGACTATTTATTTATTTATTTTAGCAACCAGCCTCAAACTCAATTGGTATCGTAAATATCCGACAGATTCATCAATATTGGCAGGAGAAATGTAAATTTTTAAGATAATAATTTACAACCATCATATTTACTAACGATATCTTGATTTGTTGAATTCAACACTGCAATGATTCCCAAGTTTACATCTTCACATTGTACTTCTCCAGTTGCCTCGAGTATTATTATAATCAGTTGATTAGGGATTTCTAATGATGTTCTGATATTATCTAGAGAAAATAGTTGATTTTTTTTTTGTACATGGCGCAGATTGCATTGAACATCCAAGGATTCTCTTCGTCCAGAGAAGATGCAATCGAGATAATGAATGGCTCACATTTAATTTTACAATTTTCGTTCTGTGTATAAATTTGTCATCGTATTTAATGTCAAATGCATTCAAGCAAAGGGCGAATGTTTTAAACTAAGTTGGCTTCTGGATAAAAATAAAATTGGTTAATTAATTAAATTAAAATCCACTTAGAAGCTCATTAAATGCAAATCTGGTCCTGGCCAGCGGCCACACAAAAACAAATTCTAACCACAAAAACGCATTAAATGATTTGCGTGGCAATTTTCACAAGCGGCAATAACAATAACAACAACAACCGCAGCAATGGCAACAATGGCAACAAAAAACAAGGACATAAAAACTGGGGAAAATCAAAACAAAAACGAATAACGGAAACCGCATGTTAATTAAAAATCAAACTAATTTCCTAATTGCAAAGCTTACCAATCATTAAACACAAGCTGATTGCAAATGCAACAAAAAACAAAAATAAAATGTTGACAACTCTGTTAGTACTCGAAGAGTAAATACCCTGGAAACCTTATTGGAAATGATTTTTAATTGCATATAATATAAAAAATTGTATTTGAAAATAAATAAATTAAAAGTAAATTTAAAAGGCTTCCAAGTTAGTCTTTATCCACAACTTGTTAAACTTTCAAAAGATACATGCGACCAAGTTTGTGTAATTTTCCCCAGGGTATTCAAGGAGAGGCAATAAATCAAAAAAGGCATCTGAAATGGGAGATTGTCGCAAAACGCCTTTGATTTATTTGCAGAGGTCCATTTGGACCAATTGTCACACGATTAAACAGACAAATTCGAAAATAATGTTTCATTAAATGCAATGCAAATCAAATGGAACCAAATGCCGCTGCGCCAGATGCCAGGACACAGGGACATACATATATGGGGACAGTGGGACCGAAGGACAGTGCATTAATCCTGTTACGTATGCGGGAACGAATACCCTTTTTTTGTTGCCTTTTGCGCTTAATTAAAATCCGCCGCAATTTGTGTGAGTTTCTGTTGCTACCCCAAAAAGTATGCAATGCCAAGATGCAAATTTACATACATATCACAAGCTGTCGGCCCAAAAAAACAAGCTACAGGAATTATAGCCATATATATATATATATATATGCATTCTACATATATTTTGCTGAACTCAATAAATTTCAATTTATTTGCGTAAATCATTTATTTGGCTTAAATTCATGTGCACCACGAAATATCTAAAAAGAGTTGTGGAAACAACAGTTGGTTGTTGGCTTCCCGGCTCATTTGGCTTGCCGAGTCCAGTTAACAAAAAAAAAACCCTCTCATAAATCAATTAGGACAGGCTTGTACCAGATTTTGGTAGCCAATTTTGGTTTTTGCGGCTTTTACGCATTTGGGGTTTTGTTTTGTACATATTTTTTTGGTGATTTGAATATGCTGGACTAGTCGATATCAAGTAAGTCTGTGGTTCTAATAAACATACAGTCAGCCCCATAATTATATGTACACTCTTGTCTTAAATTTCTTAAAATATATAAAAACAAAACAACAATAAATTAAAAATAAGTAAGTGTTAATAAATATATCATAAATAAATTAAATAAAATGTTGTTGGTCTGCGAAACTTTCAAAATACTTTGTTTGTGTTTGGCTAACTTTGATTAAACAAAATTACTTAAATTAAAAAATATTAAATTCTTTTTTCTTACAAGTGTTTTCATTTATAACACCTTTAAAAATTTACAAAATAAAGAAAAAATAAAATTAAACATTAATAAATAAATAATAAATAAATTAAATAAAATTTTGTTAAAGTGGAACCAAACAACTTCATTTAAGTTGTGTGTTTAGATTACTTTGATTAAACATATTTATTTAGTAAGTTCAAGGGTATTAAATATATTTAATTGCTTATATTTGTTACCCTTCCCTGTGGTTTAAGCTGAGGTTCAGGTGTTTTTAGTTAAATATGTGCTTGGGTCTATGGGCCTTATGATTTATTGGCCATATGCAACTGATTTATGGGCTACTTGGCAGGTTCTCATGTGACCACTGTTAGCATTGCGAACAATTAGTATAATGGCCAGGCTAAGTTGGGGGCTCGGAAAAACCCACCACAATACTAAGAGCCAACTCAACATGAGTTTCCTTAACCACTTTTCTGGTTGTGAATTGTTTGAACAGTGGCCGTCGTTGCGGCTGTCAAACAGCTTCAACAATTGTTAAAACAAAGCTCGGCAACAACAACAACAACAACCAGAACAACAGCAACAACAATGTGATGACTGCCGGCAACAGCAGCAGCAGCAGCAGCAACAGGGCGCACATCCTGTGAGTACAAAAACAGGATGTGGCAGCCGCGACTTCTTTAAGGCGCAATCAAGCGAATGAGCAATTTTTGAAGCAATTAAAACAAGACTCAGACTCGACACACGCAAAGGATTTCGGGGCAAGCCTTTCTTGCCACAATCCGCTTGCAGGCAGGCTGTGGGAGCGTTTTTCTTAAATAAACTCAGCAAACATCAACAACAACCAACAACAGCAACAATAATTGCCCGCAGTGCCTGGATAAAGTTAAACAAATGTAATAATTGTTGCAGCAAACTTCTGTGCAAACAGTGACAGGCGTCGCGTCCTTTTTGGTCCTGCCAGGCACACGTCCTGTATATAGATTCGGGCAATTTGCTGTTTGTTATTGTTGCCACTATTTCGAAGGCTTTTGGCTGTGATTGTTTCTACTTTTGCTTTTTAGAATGTGACGCGTGCGCGGCTAATGCGCCTCAGGGTGTGAAAGTCAGTTCGTTGCATGTCCTGTTGCAAGGCGGTGGCAACCCTCTACTTCAATTTCTGTTCTCAGTTTTTTTTGGCTTTGATTTGATTTTGATTTTTGACGAATTTGTGTTTAGACTCGTTGCGTGTGTGTTCGTCTAAATGTTGGCAATTGTTTGTTGGCTTTTGTGCGTGTGCCACACGCAACTTTATTTTTTTGGTATTTCAAATTTTGAGATTTTGGTTTTTACATTTGAAGAGAGCTGAGATCAGCCATGCATATGCGAGTGAGCAGGAGTTAGAGGAGAAGGGTAAAGCTGTTATCCTTGCCACGTTTTCTATTTAAATTTAAATGCAATATTTCAATTGGAAATTAGAAAATGAAGTCATTTGTGAATGCCGTTAAGGATGTAAAGTGTTCTCCCCATGGGCTTATTGTATTTCAACTGAAGTGGTCTACGGCGGGCGTAGCTTTTGTGGACTGATAATAGCTCGATTAAAGATTGAAAATAATATAATATATAATAATAGAAAATAATGCCAGAGAATAGCTGGGTCAAAGAATATACATATATATATTCATATAATAATGAATAATGAATATTTAAGCTCATAGTATATAATAATTTTTGACACGTAACACATTAATTAAGGATTCATTACGATGATGCTATTCAACATCCTTTCCAGCTTTTTCGAGGTTGGCTTTTTGCAGGAAGCTAGTTTATTAGATTAGATTATAATGTCATATAGGAATAAAAAGATTTTTATTATTGCCTGTTGCAATTATTCTGTGTTACTACTTCACAAAAATCACACTGCATTTTAGAAAATCGCCCAGAAAGTTAGTCTTGTTCTTAGAAATAATTTTTAATCAAACGAAAAAATTATTTAATATTAGGAAGGATTTCTTGTATTCCTCAGAAATGTATTATCTAATAGTAGAAAATTTTTGTAAGAAGTGGAAATACTCATTTTATTTTTTATAAACTATCTTAAATATTTTTTATTATATTACTGTTTTAAAAATACTAATTTTAAATAATGATATGAGTAATACAAATGATATTTTTAACATTCTGGAAAGCAAACAAATGTTTCGTAAATTTTAGAAAAATGTAAACATTAAATTGAAAGAGGAAACAAAATATAGATATGAATCTGAAATATACAACCTTTATTTTATTTTAATAATCAATGCGATTTCAATTTCTGAGTAAACAGTTAATTTTATTTCAAGTGCTGCTTGTTACAAAGCTGCTAAGAACTATCATCTAAGATTTTCCAAGAATAAACTAAGATAAAATAAAACTAGGGATGCTACTTTCCACACACCGCTATTATTAGTCACTCTATTAATCAAAATATTATTGTAGTGCCCTCTGCATATATCTCTACCCCTTGTGCCCCACAAGATAAAACACTTAGCCAAGCGTTGATGAGTGAAAACATGCGTTAATGGGCTTACCAACAAAAAAAAAAAAAAAACAGAAACGAAAATCAAATCATACTTTTGGGTTTAGCGCCGCCGACACACGGCAACTATGAAAAAAAAAACAACAACAGCTGAAGAAGTCACGGGAAAGACACAAGCTAAAAAAAAGACTCAACCCACTCGCCCAATCCCGAACCCCCGGCTAAAAAGCGGGCACTTCAAAAATTGTTGAAGACACAAGAGGCGGCGTCGCCGAACACGTGTCCTGCTCGGAGCTTACATGGCCGACACGTGACCACCATCATGTTTGCTTACATTCACGACTCACTGACTGACTGACGTATGGGTAAATGACGATGGCGATGACGATGACGATGCTGATGTGACGGGGAATGGGAACGGGGATTCAGAATGGGATTGGGAATGGTGGCGATCAATCAAGGCGACCAAATCGGTACAACAACAATAACAAAGCACAACAAAAGAGGTGTTGTACAGTTGCCTCCAGTTCTCGACGACTTCGATTCCACTAAGCCATAAATTCCAGATCTGTCGCCAACTCTCGACAGAAAGAGTCAGAGATAGATGGAGACAGAGACAGAGAGAGAGAGAGGGAGAGGAGTGCATTTCGCAATTTGGCAAATGCATCGCGACTGTAATTAAAATTGCATTCGCATCTAATTAATTGGTATGCAAAAACGGGACTAGTTGCAGAAATGGCCAAATGCAAAATGCAAATCATCCTGTAACGCCATCCAGTGAAATTTACTTACATATGCATATGTAAAAGCATAAATACACTCAAAAAAAAAGTCGTCTCAAAATTCGCTTATAGAAATAATGTCCAAATATGCTATAGAAAATTTAATTTCGTAAGATTAGAAAAGCATTTTTATTTTTCAATAACGATTTTCTTAACAATTTAAAATATAATTTGTTTAACTAAAAAGTTGTAATTCAAATCGCCTTAAAATCATAATTTTTGTAAATTAAATTATATAAAAAATTATTATTATCTATTATTATTTAATAATAAAAGTAGCAAAAAAGCTGTGTACATATAAAATATATTTTTAAAAATAATAATTTTTGCAAATGTACTGAAATTAAGAAAAGAAAATCCCAGATTTGAAGAATGACGCAATCATAAGTAATAGCAACATATTATCTAATCAATTGGTAGATATTTTTCCAGTGTACATATACATTCAAATGTGAAGCTGACTTTGAGGGTGCAATTAAAGCAAAGGCATCTGAAAATGCCTTTGGCCATTCTAAATCCCCTAGCTTAATGTCGCTTCAAGTCACGAAATTCAGTTGCAGCTGCAACTGCAACTGCAATAATGTGTTGAGGCAGCCGACACCTTTTGCAACCCTTTTTCGTGAAGCTGTCGCCCCTTTTTAGTCCACTCCTCAGAGCGATGAGTATGAATCCCTCTCACCAATGAACTCTGACAGAGTCCTTTCCATTCTATTCAGTTCTATTCAGTTCTGTTTTGTGGCATTGTGCTTTTGGACGGCCCATGACATGATTGGCTTTTAACGCTCAAATAAGCTTAATTGAATTTCTTTTCATTGCTAACAAAGTTTCTGGTTTGGCATTTCGGTTGGTTGGTCTGGCTGCGATTTGTTAATTAAAACTGAATTAGACACTAAAGAGATTTGCTCTCAACAAGCATATTGAATACCAGACAAATTTTGACCAATTTTTGGCAGTAAAAGTGGCTGTGATAATATTGATGAATTTTCATTGCAAAACATGCAATTTTTTAAAAATGTTCACAATAATTTAAGCGCAATATTGATAAGGATAATAAGCTAATATTGAAATTATGTGATTTCTGCATCCATTAGGCACCAGTAGAGCTAGTAAAAATAGATTAAATAGGGAAATAAATTGATTATTTTTTTGTGTACGCCAATTTATTTAAATATTTTTACTTAAAAAAAATACTTAATATATACAAAAAAAAATCAAGTTTTTCTCATAATTTTTGCACAATAATTAAGACTCTAAATAAATAAAGACATTAAATGCGAATTGTCAGCGGTTTTTCCCCTTCTTGGGGCATTTGATCGAATCATTCACGCTGCTAATTTCTGTCATTTAATTATCCAAATATTTGCGTTTAATTAGAATCGAGGTCAATCAACTGTAAATATTAAATTGCGTGCAATCTGCAATTTAATGAAATGCAACTAATAAAATTATGTTTAATATAAACGAGGCTGCCATGACAACTGAAACCGAGTCAACAAAAAAAAAGACCCCTTCACACGTCCATCAAAGGATATCTCTCATGTGCCATGGCGCAACTATCAAAATTAATGGGCCAGCCGTCGAGCTAAAAGGCAACCGCAAAAAAAAAGGATATATGACATAAAATTTAAATACCTGAAAATAAAAAATCAACAGCTAAAAAATTGGCCAAACGAGGGGGGAGGGGGGACCAATGACATTTTAGCTATCAAAAATGTATTTGCATATAAATTAACGGCGCAATTTTTTTTAAATAATGCAATTTAAACATATTTTATTTGCATTTATTAAAACACGCACAAAAAGGAGTAACCAAATGCCAAGAACCAAAAAACAACATCAAAGTAAAATGATTTTCAATAAAATGTGGCATGGTTCTGGGCCGACGTGTTGCATTATTATTATCCCTTTTTCTGGTGTTTCCACTCGCGACGGACTGTTACAAAATATGTTTTTATAAAAAACATTTTCCAGCATTACCATAAAATTGTAAAAAAAAAAACCAAAAATAAAAATATAAAAGATATCAGCCTGACCACGTCAAAACATGTGACGTGTATTACAAAAAAAAAATAACCAAAGCCGACTGGCCGCAGCCGCTTGGCTTTAAGCGGCTTCGTCCTGCTGATGTCCTGTGTTTTTATGGGCCCCAAACCCAATTCTGGATATCGAATGAACATTTTGCGCAAATCATGTACGAAAATTGATGGAAAATGTGATTTTGCCAAACGCAAAAATGCTTCTTTCCATGTGTGGGTGTTGATTGGTCTTCAAAAATACAACAAAAAAAAAAAACTGAAGCATACTTTTTGGGTGTGCGAGATTTTCAAAGGATTTTCATAGCCAACGGCTACTTATCATAAAAAATATAAAAGAATGCAAAAAACGAACATAATGCCAACGCTGCTAGCTGTCTGTCAAGTCATGTGTGTGTCCCAGACATAATTGAGTTGTAGCTGGGAAAGTCTGAAGCCGCTAACCCCTTTGCCACAAAATACCCTGTAAAGCAAAAAGGGGGATGTTGTTGCCAGCAGGCAGACACATTTGGGTTGTTTGATTTGCCAAAAAATTCGTAGTAAATAACACTTAAATTTGAAAGAAAATATATAACTCTTAAAATCCATTATTATCAAGATATGATTTTAGTTAATCTCGAGTCTAAAAGAAATACAATTCTCAAATCTGCAGTTAACTTCAAGCAATTTACAGAACATCTGCTAGTCTGGCATGTATTTCGAAATTGGAGTTTTCTTGGTTTTATGATATTTTATGACAACTTTTGTGTTGATTTCGGGTTTTCACGCAACGTGTTGTTATTATTGAAAATTGGCCAAATTGTATAAACGCACATATGCGTGAAATTCAATTCAATCAAGGAGTGTGAGTAACTGTGTGTGTGTGTGTGCTTGTGTGTGTACCACAAAAAGGGTTGTGCACACACTGCAAGCAAAGTAATTCAATTTACAAGTGATTTGTCCAAAACCGATTTAGTTTGCGACACAAACTTGACCAGTGCACATTGCAAGTGTGCGATAAATTTATGCAAATCCCATTTAAATTGTTTGCACTGCAATTTCAATTTAGAAACAAAATAAATTTTATACATTGCGTAGTCCAATCATGTTGATGTGCCTGCTGCCTACCCGCAAATGAGAGCAATTTATTTGCATTTTTTTTGGCAACACACAACAACAACAGGCAATGTAATTTTGCAATTTTTGGCCGGGTCCATTAACTGAAATCCATCAACAAAATTGCCAGAGAAATCAACGGGTCGCTTGTCATTTCAACGCCTCCTCAATGTTGACGCCGTTTTCAATTTGCTCGCTTATCAACTGAAAGGTACTCATAGCTCCGGGTTCCTAGCACCCTCCGCCAACCCCAACCCTACCCCGGCACCCACTGCTACCTTCGTCTCGTCTGGCTTACCTTGGCCATTCCGGAGCTCAGTGTGACTGAATGGAGGGGGCTATCGGTATCACTTGGTCATAAAAACAGCTTTCCGGTCGTTACTCATTCATGGCAATCAAAATGGTGCCAAAATAGAAAAACGTTCGACGCTCGCTGGGGCTTCCACCAAAACAGAAAACAAAAAAATGTTCCAACGCATTTGAAAATTTGCATATCAATGTGCCAAAGCAGCACTGCACTGAGAGAAATTGCTGATTGCTAAAAAATTAACTACAATAATCGCAGATTGAGAATAAAGCTGGATGGGGAAGGATCAAGTCGAAGAAGAACTAAAATCATGTTCTAAAAATAAAAATAAAATTACTTATTGATGGAAATAAATGGAAATCAAAGTCAGCTTTTGATTCGGAAAATTAGGCAACGAAACACCTGAAATTCAACTCATTCGAGTTGTGTTTTAAAAGCGAAAATAAACAACAACAAAATAAAATAAAAATAAATCTAAAAATAATCTGCTCATTGAAATTACACATAACATTAAAATTAACAATAAAAATCTATCTTGAGATCAGTTCAAAATGCAAAACAATCCCAGTCCACAGTCCCCCAAGGGGGGTGACGTTGTTAAGTCGGGCGTCAGTTTTCATAAAAAAGTCACGTTTGTTGAGCTGAACTTGCTGCAAACGTATCATCCGGTGGATAAAAATTATGGCCATATAAAAATCGAGGGGCCAAGAACACCATGCAACTTCGCGGAGCCATTCAATGGGAACAGAAATGAACTGGACACTGAGCTGCTGGTGGAGAAACTACGTATTGCGGCCACCTCACAACAGTCTTTCCAAAACATTGACCACGAAGGTTCTTCCGGCGATGATCAGCCCCTCAGCGAAGAGAAGCGCAAACGACGTCGGGAATTCGAGCGGCGTCGCAAGGCGGATGATCAGGATTTCGAGCTCAGATTAGCGCGCAAGCTGATGCAGGAGGAGGATGGCGTTGATGTTGATAATGATGCAGCTCCTTCGGCTTCTGGGTCAGCTCAGGGCGCCGCTTCCACTTCCAGCAGCTCGAAACAAGATCCAGAATTTAAACTTATCAGGAAAAGATGCAATGTTAGTTAATACATACATATGTATGAGAAAATATGTAAATTAGCAGTTGTATTATGTAAATCGGAAGTATTCCGGATTTCCCGGCATGGATCAAGGTTTTAAATATAATGTTCTAGTTTTATTGCCAAATATCAATTTAAAAAGCTTTAAACAATCCAAAGTCTAGCGTCTGCTGAGACTAATGAGATCAATAAGAGCATACAATAAGATAAAAAATTCCGATCCTGAAGCAATTTGTACAGGTACCTGTTTTCGGGCCCTGCCCCTAAGATTATACTATTATTGCTCCCGATACTCTGGAATCGGGGATCCATGTGATCATGTGGTGGATTCATGTTTCCATGTGTAATTATCTGTGCTACTGCCATGCCTATCTCTCTAATTGCGACGATAGATTGCCATAAAAAATTTTAAAATAGACCACTTTTGACTTCTGTAATAGGGATGTGGTTTCAACAGGGAATCTGTAATCATAATTCGAATGCGCGCTGATTTCTTTCAGTGTGCTGCTTCAGTCAGCCGGTTTCGGTTAGGCACTTGTGCCCTTATCAATGCGTCGAGGCTTTGTTTCGCTAACGACAACTCGACTGAGCAGCAGCAGAGCAAATTATCAGATAGCTACCCACAAGAGGCAGGAAGAGGAGGCAGGCACACAAAAACAACCAGCAAAAAAGATTCGAGTAAAATATTCAAATGAAATGTGAAACGCAGCAATTTTGAAGGAGGGCTTGGGGCCGAGCCTTGACAAAGACAGTCGGATGGGCAAATAGTCGGTAATCCGTCAACGGAAGTCAAACGTATTAGCATCCTGGCGATTTTTCATACAAATGGCGCCGCAGCCGGTCTGTGAGTCTGTTTTTGGGGCAAAGACACTCGCTGCTGGTTGCTGTGCGGCTGTGCGGCTTTTGCCGGTTGCCATGATTGGGCTATCATGGAGCAGCCATCTAGTAACGGCAGGCAGCAGCCAACCTGATGACATATTGCAACCATTTAACACTGTCGCCTGTAACGCTGCCACAAACACAATGAATACTGTGCCAACCAGCCAGACTGGGAGACAGACAGACAGACGGGGAGACAGGCAGACGAGCAGACAGGAAGCCTAAGCGAGTCGAGGCGAGGCGAGTCGAGTGAGTTCGATGTGTGTTTGGAGTCTGTGGCAAACAAACAAAAAACAATTTCGAGGAAATTGACTGAAATTCTGCAGTGTTGCTTCATCATCATCATCATCGTGTGCTGGGCATGGGCCATGTGCCCCATGTGCCACAAACTCCACTTTTCGTGGCATAACGGAAGTTTGCCTCGCTACTTGGGGCTAACCACATGCTGTGCTTTGATAATGAGTGGAGCTCTTCGCTCCACGCTTCATTTGAAATATTATCCTGGCGTCTCTGGTGCACCAAAGTACGGAGCACTCCTTAGATTGGCCAGAGTCCGTTTCGTATCAGAGTCCTGGTTTCATATCAGTCATGCAAATCTGATAATTGAGGACTTGTCGCTTGGCTGAAACTTTAAGTGCTCCAAGAGAGAGACACACAGAGAGAGAGAGAGAGAGAGAGAGAGATAGAGAGAGAGAGAGAGAGAGAGAAAAGTGGCAGCAGTTGCCAGTTACACCCGAGATTAGACCAGACGACGACAACCAGGCAACCTGCGACCAAATTGATGACTCCAGCAATATGCAAAATTTTGCACATTTCTTTGCCAAATTATGAACAATTGTGGCGCTGAAAGGAAGTACAGTTGAGTCCTTGAATTTGCTGTTTACATTAGAGTAAGGCTTTTCTTATTTAAATTGAGTTTCTCTTAAGACAGTTGACAGTTGAACATTTTAAATATAAACACAGCAATCGAGATAAGGAACCGATTGTCTAGGCTTGTCGAACATTAAATATATTATTATTTATTATAACATTTTTTACGAATTAAAACAAGTTTTATTTATATAATAATTCTTTTTTTTTATATTTGTTTCAATTTAAAAAAGCTTTAAAAAAATACCCTCTGTTTTCATATCATACCACTTCATCAACATAGCTCTTAAGTTGATATAGTTCGGAGAAATCAGACCAAATATTTCGGACAGATGAAGACGAGTAAATCGACGCGGCTAGCGATGCTGATCAAGAATATATATGCTTTATGGGAATATATATGCAAATGTCTCCTCCAGTGAGTTAGCAAATTTGAACACAAAATAAAAATATATTTAAATGAAACCATTTTTAATTTTTAAATAAGTTTCTAATTTGTTATTGCTTACAGCCTGAATTATATTTTAATTAATTGTTTAATTATTCATTTGTTTTATTAAAATCAAATTAAACAAAACGATTAACAAAGTGGATGCTTTTACATATAAATATAACAAACAAAAATCAATTAGACTTTAAATTGAATAATATTTGTAGATACTCCACAACAACTCCCAGCAGCATATTCATAATTTGTCAGCTTGCATTAGAAAAATTAGAAAATTGAGAAAAATGAGAAAAATGAGAAAATACCTAATGTCATTTGGCTGTTCGCGACAGTGAAAAGATCAAAGGATAACAAACAATTGATTGCGGGCAACAACAAAAATGAAAATAAAAGGAAAAAGCTGCACAAATAATGTGAAAAAAGCAGCGAAACATACTGACAACTTCAGTTTCAATTACAAAATTACAAAACAGGCGTCAATCAGCATTAATAAAAAGCGGCAACCGAGCGGGGCGTGGCACAACCCTCCCACAAAAAATAAAAAATAAAAAATCCTCAGCTTCATCCGCTTTGCTACTTAACCCTTTTGGCTGCCTGCCCTGAAGGGGTTGCGCCGCAGCCTTAGCCGTGGCAAGGTAAGTGCTTGCCACAGTTTTTAAATATTTTTTTTGTTTTCAACACACAATAATGCATCAGATATATTTATGAATGAATGCCGAATGCTGCCACACCGGAAGTTGATGCTTCAGGATGAAAATGTTTATGCGGGCGCTGGTCACGTGTCGGACTCATCAGGCGGAATGACGACAACCACGTCAAGGGAAATAATCAAGCATATTAATGACCATAAAAACTGAAAGAGTTAAATGCGCTCTCGATCCACCAGACCAGACCGGACCGGGCTCGTCCTGCATATGCAGGCGGTTAAAGTAGGCACCTTGATGAGCCTGGGACTGGACTTTGACTCTCAGTTCTGATTCTCTGGACTCGCCCCGTGCTTAATTACGTGTAGCCGATTACAATAAAAACAACAAAAACAACACAAACAACAACAAACATTGTGTGTTTTTGTTGACTTATCGTTCTGTGTGATTCCTGTTTTCCCATAATTAAATCTCAACCCTTAACGCAGTGAGTAGCATATCATTATTTGCATATCAACAAATTTTACATTCAGTACAGTTGGCTAAAAGACATATCAATTGTGAAATAGATTTCCATTTTATTAGCTTTGACTAAAATTCACACTTTGTACAGTTGTGTGCGGTTAGTGAAAAGTATTTTCCGCCATTTCATTCACATTTTAGTAATCGAAAACCTTTGCACAAAACTTGCACATCAATCAGCCATAATGATCTGGGCACATATGAAAAGTTTTTAAGGCTATTATCAACTGTAAAATATCAAATAACCCAGTCGGATAACTGACAAAACCATTGGCAGCAAAAAGCAGGAAAAATATAATGCCAACAATGGCAATGGGGAAAGCATATTTTTATAATGATTTGGCAATTTTCAGGAAAAGCCCGGCCAACGGCAATTTCAACTTTTGCGGACAAAACACACACGTGAAACGGACACAGGCATCAGATTACATTGTTGTGGCCAGGAGAAGCACCCCATGCCACATGCCCCATGCCACATGCCACAGCATCCTCATGGAGATGCAACACACACGTGTTGCCCCGGACGATATCAATAAAAAGCCGTCGCATGGCATTTGCGATAAAAGAGATGAAAAAAAAAAATAAATATATAGAAAATTGCACCGCAAAAATATATGCGAAATTGACAAATTGACAGACGCTTTGGCTTAGAGGATGCCTCGGAATTGGGGTTGGGGGTTGGGGGGTTGTTCGTCATATGTCCTGTCATTAGAAATAATTGTGGATATGTGAAAGCTGTCCTGGAGTTGAGCAGCTTAGGAATTGGTCAAATCGGTGCGTGATTTTCGGGCTGATTGAAACGAACCCTTTGATTTGCTGACCTGAATTTGTAGTCTAGTTTTCTGTGCATTTCTCATGCTTACTTTCTTGCGTGCCATTTGTTGTTTGTGCTGAATTATGTGCGAATTGTTGTTGCTATTCGATTTCAGATTAATTCGTGGTCATGTGTCATGTGTCATGCTGACCTGAGACATCATCTGCAGCGGGCTGATGTAATAAAAAAAAAGGAGCACGATTTATTTGCCAAGATTAGAGTGGTGGTGGTGGGAGAGAGAAAGCACTACTTCGTCCTTTCGATATGCTCATCAGCTTTTATGCGTGCTGGGCAATAAAAACTCGAAGGACTCTTATAGTTTTTGTTATCAGGCGTAATTAAAACATGACGAGCATTCGGCAAACACAGCTGCCCATGGATGGAGTTGGAGTTGGAGATGGAGTTGGTGTTGCGACTGCAGCGCTTCCTGCTGATATTTTTAATCCTTTTTGCATAATTTTACACGAATTTTTTTTATGGCAACGTCTCCAAAGGGAATATGCCACATAAATGAAATAAACGTTTTACGACAACGCGCAACCCAAAAAACAAAAGCAAAACAAAACTTAAAAAAATAAAAAAAAATAAAAATAAAATAAAAAATATGGCAAAAGCGCGGAAAAGAAAACAAACAATGAAATTTGTTTTTATGACAGTCGTCGACGGCATTTTGTTTTCTTAGGGTATGCCGGGCACTGTTGTCTGGCGCAATTGTTTATCTAAAAGGATAATTGTCGAAGGGTTGGCACAAAATGAATTACAACTTCATAAGCAATAAAATCATTAAATTTTTATTATCACCGGAGCACAGTTGGCGATGCGAATGCCAGGCACTCGCCAAATGCAAGTCTTCAAAAATAAAGCTGTGCTGACAACCCTGGATGTCAACAGAAAACTTGTAAAATTTGAATTCGCTTGAAAAATATCTCAACTTGATTTGGAGTTATTAAAATTTAATAAAAGATATTATATTAAACACACAATGCAGTTGGAACAATTTTGCAATTAAGTACATTTTGCAAATCTTAAGTTTTTATAGTTACAGGACTTAAAAATCTAATTTAATTTTTAAATATATACATTGTCATTTCTTTCTTACTTTTTTAATTCTTTTTTAAATAAAAGTCGATATTAAACATCATTTTTCTTATTTTAATTTAAAGCTAAAATGTTTAAATATTATATTCTATTTCTAATTTAATTTTTGTATTTTTCTGTGAACTGATTAGTCTAAATAATTAAATTATTTTGTTTTCTTGTTTAATTTAAAAGCATTAATATTATATTAGGTTTTTAATTTATAAATTTATATAGCTTAATTTAATTTTTACTATTTGTATTTACAAATAATTAGAAATATAAATTTCTTACAAATACATCTAGTTTTAATTTCTATATCAACATTTTTATGTAATAAACAATAATTATAACTAATATAAGTGACGGAAAGGGCATCAAAGTTTCGATTAGCTGTAGTCACATTTTTGTTCATTCCACTCTCGACGAGTTTATATTTATTTTTGTAGCACTACTGCAATACCGTTATTTATTGTTATAATGCCCATTTTTATTTGTTTATAAACTTTGCAGTGCTCTAATGCGCTTTAATGCTGCTGCCAAAAGGACAAAGGATAAACAACAGAACGATGTCCATTAACTGACAGATTTGCTAGGTATCCTGAGGGTTGTCCTGTGTCGACTGCGACTCTTATTTGCTACAATTACAGCTAAATAAAACTCCAAAGATGTTGTCATTTTTTTGAAGCAGTCTAACAAATTATGCCGCATCAGCAGCCAAAGCGATTCGAATGTATCTTTAACCTGAAAAGACACAGTTCTCCGCCCGTTTCTCTAGCCGGGTTCATCTGTCAAGTGTCAGACAGTTGGACAGTTGGACAGACAGGGGGCTGGGATTGTCCTCAGCCTGCATTAACTAAATTAAGTGCTCGTTGGTGTCCTTCTGTCCCGCTTGGGCGCTGCATAATTTGTTAATTTAGCAATTGCTAGTTTGTTTTTTTTTTTGGCATCATTTGCCATGGTGAGTAAATTAGTTAAGCGGATTGAATTGTTAAAGTTTTTCCTGTTACAAATGTACAACTTGGTTTAGATATTTGTATATAAGCTAAGTTTGGTTATCTGCTCAAATGATTCTTATAAATGCTTACCCAATCCACTCGCAGCTCTGTTTGTGCACCCAAATCATTCATCTAACATTTAACATTTCAAAAACAAAATGCTAATTGCGAATTAATTGTGCACTGCATTTAAAAACAACAAGCTGTGAGGCAAGTTGAGAGTTGAGAGTTGAGAGAGACAACCCCAGTTTTGAAATGCCTAAAATAAACAAACACTCAAAAGCCGTGCCATGAAAGCTTAGCAAAGAGCCAAATAAGCGTTAAATGTTGCAAAAATAACAAAAACCCAAGAGCAAAGGATCTGCCGCTGCTCCTGCTCCTGCTCCCCGAGTCCTGGTTCCTGGGTCCTGGCACAAGCACTTGTGGCCGCACACATGTGGCCCACTCGACTGAAGAGAGAAAAAACGACAAAAAAAAATACAATGAGGTCGTCTCTACGAGGATGAGGATGTGGATGAGGATGTGGGATGTGGCATGTGGGATAAGGACACGACTGTTGGCCGAGTCGGAGGCAATGCAAACAAATTAGTCATCATTAGCGTTTGGCTGCAAGCAACGTGCTGCTGGATTTTTGTGTCTGGGGCACTGAGCTGGGCAGATTTGCGTTAAATAAGCGCACTTAATGCGATTACAATAAAAACAAAAATAACTGTGCAAAATTATTCATGTTGCCGCAATGAAATATCAAAAGCGGCAATGGCAAATTGAAGTCAAAAGCGTAAAAGCGCATTTGCAACAATTATTAAAAACAAAATACCAAATGGAAAATGGAAAATACAAAATCACAAAACATGCAACAAAAAAAATATACCTTCAACGAGGACAACTGAGGACAACTGACAAATGCAGCCTGAAAATTTCACTTTGAACAATTTGTGCATGAATGAACCTGCCCCGACACACGATCCCATGCCACACCCACACCGACGCATGGGCGCACATGTGTTGACCAAATACACAAGCATAAAAGCCATGGCCAGCAGAAGGTAGGAGGCTACCCTGTTTGATACCCTGTAACACCTTGACAAAAATGGTAATTTAAAATGTGTCAATTTCCATTCCGACGAACTACTTCTTTGACAAACAAAAATATAGACTAGACGGATCAGATATATAGTTTACTATAAGCCTAATTTTTAATAATTTCAATTTTATAACTTTTTATAATTATAAATATTTTAAAATTACACTTAAATTTTAATTATTAAATAAGACATTTTTCAAAAATTTTGAACTCTTTTTAGTCCACATTAATGTATTTATATATATTATTATAAATATATATAATGACTTATAGAAATAAGATTCAGAGTAACGTTACAATTATTCAAAACTAAAACAAATTCAAATATATATTTAAATACTTTTTATTTTATTTTAGATATATCACATTTATGATCAAATATCAAAATAAGCACTTCAATATTCAAAGTGAAATATCATAAATGATAAAATATTAATTTAATTAAACATAATTAATAAAACAAATTGTTCTAAGCTTTCCCACAAAGTAAAAGCCATCCAATAAATTTTCTTATAGGATTTAAGGTATAATACAAATTTAATAACATCCAAATTTATTATACTTATTTTAAGCACATTCCTTTTGGCTTTATTATACACCCAGATAAAAAAATTCGAATATGTCGTAGTTAAATTGTATATTATTATTATCAGCCAGCTAACAATCTGCAGGGTATCTGTGCGTCAATCAAGTTCTTATTTCTATGGCGTCCATTGAAAACTCTCGTTGGCGCCCATAAAAAAGCACATTCACCGTATGAATGCAACTTTTGCTGTTGCATATGCAACAGTGATTCGGCCAAGAGAAGGACGCCTCAGCGGCTCTGGGGAATGTGTGCTACAGTAATAATCGGATAAAAAGAATTATTCAAACTGTATCGAAAATAAGAAAATGAAGAGCGAATATTTAGATAAAACATAGAAATGAATAGCGAATGAGCTTAAGCTCAATTTCATTGTAGCCAATACCCACTGTACTTGCAAAGGAAAAACTTGGTCGTTGGCGAGTACAATTTTTGGATGGCGACAACATATGTTCACGCCTCGCTGGGCGCCATGATTATAACGAAAAATGGAAAGCTCCAGAAATGTCGGAAATGAGTTTTTTTTTTGTCCTATTCCTGGCGGTTTTCCGCCTTCTGTGTATTTGAAGTTGCGAGTTCACTAAATGGCAATTAATTGAAAAAACAGTTGGGAATTGAGGAAACCTCTGAACTGCGTTTAGCTTTAAGTACGCACAGCACATTTGGGATTAGCACACATGAGGTTTAACAAATCGGCTGACACAACATTGTGTGTGTGGCATGGAAAACCCTTCAGCCCATTAAAATCAATTTGGCTCTGACAAAGGACAAGTTCGCGTAATCACCATGACGAACTCGGACGACGCCCAGGCATCAGCTGCACAAATGTCAAATGTCACAAAGCGCATTCATAACGCGAGGAAAACAAAAACAACAACAACAAAAACAAAAACAAAAAACAAAAATTAGCCGCAGCCAAGCAAAAGAAAAATTGCCCAATCAGCGACGAAACCCACCCAATCTGAACCAGACCAGCTTGGCGACGAGCCCTTTTCAGTCGTCAAGCAGCTGTCATAATGATGGACAAAGTGCAACAGCCACAGCAGCAGGAACAGCAGGAGCAGCAACAGCAGCAGGAGCAGCAGGCTGAGGAGGAGGTGGAGGTGGAGCCAGATGCAGGGAGACAAAATGCTGACAACTCTTGTGGGCATAAATTACAAAAAGCAATTACAATGCCAAAACACACTCAGTGCTAATCATGTGTGTGTTTGTGTGTGTGTTTGGTGGGTGTGGCAAGCACAGCTGTGCGCCACCTAGCGCTCAAAAATTGCGCGCACTAATTGCGCACAATTTGCGTCCAGGAACGGACCTTAAACTGGACGTGGTCATTAAGCGTTCCGTTGCGGCTGTTAAAATGCCTTTATGAGTTATTGTCAAAGTATCTCAAGGGACACAAGCGGCAACGAACACTTGATGGTTTATTGTAGTCCACGGCTTTTATCACCTCCAAGCGCGAAGGCAAATAATTACCAAGCCAAGTTATGGGCCAGAATTGGCGTTGAGCATTTTTAATGCCTCGCCAGCAATTAAAATTAATTTCATTTGCAGGCAATCGAAAATTATTAGTCAATATTTGCATAAGACTATTCATTATAATCGAAACTAGCTATTTATGTGCAGCATTACACTCAGAAAAATAATCTGAAATAATTTTGAAATATTTTTGAATACTGGTCTTAATACGAAAAATATTTTTTTTTAATAAAGAAGGCTTTTTACTAATTTTCGGAAATATGTTTCTTATTTTTCTAATTAAATTCAATTTATAAACTACAAAAAATATATGTCATAAAACTCTGTTGTTTAATAATAATATAAATCACCCAGAAAAATACTCTGAAATAATTTTGAAATATTTTTGAATACTGGTCTTAACAAAAAAAAAAATTTTTTTTTTTAATAAGAAACGCTTTTTACTAATTTTTGGAAATATGTTTCTTATTTTTGTAATTAAATTCAATTTATAAACTACCAAAAATATATGTCATAAAATTCTGTTGTTTAATAATAATATTAATCACACAGATAAACACTCTGAAATAATTTTGAAATATTTTTAAATACTGGTCTTAATCCGAAAAATATTTCTTTTTAATAAGAAACGCTTTTTACTAATTTTCGGAAATATGTTTCTTATTTTTGCAATTAAATTCAATTTATAAGCTACCAAAAATATATGTCATAAAATTCTGTTGTTTAATAATAATATAAATTACAAAGTACATTGATTTGAAACAGTGTGAATGAACAGTGAATTTATAAACTATAAACATAAACATAGAAGTCGTTCAAAAGTATTCGTACAGTTTGGACGTCACTTTATCATTGTGGAAACCAGGAAATTAAATTTTTCCCAAAAATAGAAAATGCCACGTACGAAGCAGACTGCCCCTCGCAAGCAACTGGCCACCAAGGCCGCCCGCAAATCGGCCCCATCGACTGGCGGCGTTAAGGAGCCCCATCGCTATCGCCCCGGCACCGTGGCACTGCAAGGAATTCGTCGCTACCAAAAGTCCAAGGAGCTGTGCATCCGTAAAATTGCACAAGATTTGAAGCCCGATTTACGTTTCCAGTCGGCCGCCATTAGTGTTTTACAGAAAGCATCGGAGGCCTCTTTAATTGGACTGTTCGAGGACACCAAATTGTGCGCCAATCATGCCAAGCGTGTGACCATCATGCCTAAGGACATAAAGCTGGCCCGACGCATCCGCGGTCCGCCATCTTAAATAAGAAAAGCGGCGCAGTTGCAACACTTGGAAAAACAATGACAACAGCGGTGTCAAAAATTGCAGCTGCTGCGCTTGCTGCTTATTATTAGTTTTATTATTATACTTAAAATATAAGTGATAGACAATTAAATAAAAAATAAAATAAAAAATCCAAAGTACTAAATTGAAAAGTTTATTAATTTCAGAATAATGTTTCTTGGTGTATATTGAATAATTTTGTGATTTGACGAATGTTTCTACATATTGATTATCTAAGAATTCTGTGTACACTTTAAAAAACACCAAGGAATAAATTAAAGGAAAATCTTCACGTGAATTTAGAAAAAATAGAGCCTGATTCTTAGATTAATATAGTTTCTTAGTTATAATTTTTTAAATATTCTTGTTCTCAGTGTACGAATGAGTTCGCGGCTTAGTAACTTCAAATCTATTTAAAAATCAGTTTTCATTTATTTTCTTTGCTTTCAACTTTCAAAATACAAATATGTATAAATTATGGCAACATCAATTGTACAAGCACTTTAAATTAATTGCATTTGAGTACAATTTGGATTTAAATGAAAGAATTCATTGAAAAATTACGATAATGGCTTCCGTGGCTGGGTTAAATGTTGAATTACATAAATTATATAATTTAATTTATATTTACGAGCCGGGGCCATTGAGGCCTGTGTGCGGCTATAAAAATCGGTGGATAATATCGTAACCGTTTCCTGCATAGATTACACTCCCAGACAATGCGGCGACCCCCCCCTCTTCACAAATACTTCCTTATATGTTGATGTGCTATTCAAATTTCGGGTTTATCTGTTTTATGGGCAAAGTGTGTGAGAAAACTGTATGTTAGCCAGTTAGGTTTTATATACTTTGATTTCGCTGCTGCTGCTGCCGCCTTTAGTTTAACGTCTCGCGCATCTTTTACGACCAGGCGACGATAAGAGCATTGATAAGACCATGCAACCATACGTGGCAAGCGCAAATTTTTTAATGCGCCATTTGCATTGCCACATAAAACATAAAAACCGATGCTGGTGTCGCGACAACCACTCACTCGCATAAAAGACAATTTGAGGCGCCATGTGTTGCATATTTCATGGCATTTTGACTCTCATGCATAAAATGCCAAACTATGGCAAAAAAAAAAAAAAAAACAAAGGGAAAATATCGCAAAACTCTTGCACTAGTTATTTTGATGAGCTTCGACTGTTTAAGTGGCCATAAAAAATAAAAGATCTAAGTACTTAAATGCATATGTAATGTGTTCCTCATAAAAATCGCTAACGTAAAATAGGAACTTTAAATGACTTCGAATTGGCACAGACTGTAAAAGTAACTCACTTCAAAACCTGGCCAAATTTGACATTAGAATTTTATTTTTCAATGAATGTAAAATAATTATGTCAAAAACTTTTTTAAGACCTTAATTGTTTGAAACACATTAAGAGAAAATAATGATAATTCTTTGTTTAGCAATACCAAAATCTGTGAAAATCACTTGAAATAATAAGATCCAATTTTTGATACAGAAAATGTAATAACATACTAAATAAAATAATAGATAATATGTATTATGTACAGTCAGCTAAATATTTATTCGAACTCCTTTTTATTACATGTGTTTTCTTTAACAACTTGTTTTAAGGTTCATTTAAATAAATATATTTATTTTTCTATAGTTCGATTAGTATTTGAATGGAATATAAATAATAAAAAAATTACACCTTGATACGCCACTAAACAATTCTATGATGTTTTTTTTTACTATTTTAGAAATCTAAATAGTAAACGAAGCATTAAAATAAATTAATATTTCAATATATCATTTTAATAATTATAACTTTAATATTATTAATAATCTTAGTTAAAACTATAAATATGTAAAGTATTATTAATATAAATAAAATAAAAAAATAAAAAACATTTTTTCGTGCAATTTTTATACCCTGAACCCATTAAAAATGGGTAAAAAGGGTATAATGGTTTTGTGCAAATGTATGTAACAGGCAGAAGGAAGCATCTCCGACCCCATAAAGTATATATATTCTTGATCAGGATCAATAGCCGAGTCGATCTAGCCCTGTCCGTCTGTCTGTCCGTCTGTCCGTCCGTCCGTCCGTCCGTCTGTCCGTCTGTCCGTCTGTATGAAAACTCAGAGACTATAAGAGCTAGAGACTTCAAATTTGGAATATAAGATCTCGTATACCAGGCGCAGATCAAGTTTGCGTTATTTTATCGATAACTGCCTCAGTTTCTGAATTATCGATACATTTAGATTTTCGATAGCAGTAAATTCCACATATCTCTCACAATTTAATGGATACAGTCACCAATTTTGGTTGGTAGGTTGTTGGCGAGGTCCTTGAAAGATCGGCATGTGCCACGCCCACCTCCGACGCCCCCATCACCCCCGCCCCTAAAATTTTCAAATGGCTATATCTTCCGCCGTTTTTGAGTAGGGAACGTCAAATTTAGTAGGTATGTTACTGGTAGTCGCCCTTAAGAACCGATAACAAATATGTGGTGCCACGCCCTCACCTGCGCCTATAATCGACAATTCCGATTGTAAATCGATAACTCCCTATATCTCCGAACATTTTAAAGATAGAGTAACCAAACTTGGAAGGCAATTTGCTGGTAACCTCCTCCAAAGATTGGCATACCAATTTTTGGACCACGCCCACATCCGCCGCCCCCAGGAACTTCATCCCTAGAAATTTAAAATGCACATATCTGCCGTAATTTGCAAGCTAGAGTCGCAAAAATTTTGCAGGTATGTTACTGGTAATTCCCCCAAAGATTGATCAAAAAATTGGACGGCCACGCCCACTCCACCTACCTAAGCCGATACACCTGTTGGTGTAAATCGATAAACCCATATATCTCGCGCAATTTGAAAACTTAAGTCACCAAATTTTAAAGGTATATTACTAGTAACACCCTTCAAAAATGTGGAAAAAAAATTTTGGACCACGCCCACTCCCGCCCACAAAAAACGAAAAATGCCTGTATCTCCCGCAATTTAAGAGCTACAGTTACCAAACTTAGAAGGTATATTAATAAGATCGAACTTCAAAATATTTTGGGCCACGCCCACTCCCGCCCACAAAAAACGATAAATGCCTGTATCTCCCGCAATTCAAGAGCTACAGTTACCAAACTTAGAAGGTATATTACTAAGATCGGGCCACGCCCACTCCAGCCCCCAAAAACGATAAACTTATAATGCATTTAAAGCTTGGTTCAGGGTATATGGTAGTCGAGCTCACTCGACTACAGCGTTTTTACTTGTTATTATTTTTGGATATATCAAATGCCACTTTACGTAAAGAAAGTTGAACTTGATTTAGAGTCAACCTAGCTTTGAAATTTATTCAGAACAACAAACAAAATTTTTGTATTCAGTAATCAGTTTCTGTATGCAATCTTTCAGAAAATAATCATGAAGGAAAATAAACATAAAAAGAAAAACGGTTTTAAAAATTCGTTTCCTCTAAATAAAACCAAAAGAATAATGAAAGCAAAAAACAAAAAAAAGGAAAAAGGTGTTCAAAATTTGTTGGGTCAAAGTAAAAACAAAATGGATACACGGCGATCTCTTTTGGGAGACTGGTTATTTAATCAAGCAATCCGACGTCGTTGCATTGGATTCCTTTACAGAGTCAGACCCATACCCGGTGTTCAAAATTTGTTGGGTCAAAGTAAAAACAAAATGGATACACGGCGATCTCTTTTGCGAGACTGGCTCTTTAATCAAGCAATCCGACGTCGTTGCAGTGGATTCCTTCACAGACTCGGACCCATACCCGGCAAAACAAACCTCAAGATGTCCGAGGTGATCAATGTGGACAACATCATTAGTCGGCTGCTGGATGTGCGCACAGCCCGACCCGGCAAGAGTGTCCCGCTGACCGAGATGGAGATTAGCGGTCTGTGCTTCAAGTCGCGCGAAATATTTCTCGCCCAGCCGATGCTGCTGGAGTTGGAGGCGCCCTTGAAAATCTGCGGCGATATACATGGCCAGTACTATGATCTTCTCCGCCTATTCGAGTACGGCGGCCTTCCGCCGGAGTCGAAATATTTGTTCCTTGGTGACTATGTGGACCGGGGCAAGCATTCGCTGGAGACGATCTGCTTGCTACTCGCCTACAAGATCAAGTACCCCGAGAATTTCTTTTTGCTGCGCGGCAACCACGAGTGCGCCAAGATCAATATCAAATATGGTTTCTACGACGAGTGCAAGCGAAGATGTAACATCGAGTTGTGGAAAACGTTCACGGACTGTTTTAATTGTTTCCCAGTTGCGGCGATTGTCGGTGAGAAGATCTTTTGCTGTCATGGCGGAATCAGCCCCTATCTGACAGACATGGAGCAGATCAGGCGGATAAGGCGACCCACAGATGTGCCCCATCGGGGTTTATTATGTGATATACTCTGGTCCGATCCGGATAAGGATACAACTGGTTGGGGCGAGAATAATCGAGGTTGTAGCTTCACCTTTGGCGCTGATGCTGTTCGCCAATTTCTATTTAAGCACGATTTGGAGTTGATTTGTCGCGCCCATCAGGTGGTCGAGGATGGCTACGAGTTCTTTGCCCAGCAGAAGCTGGTCACAGTTTTCTCGGCGCCCAACTATTGTGGGAAGTTCGATAATGCCGGCGGCATGATGTCCGTCGATGAGACGCTCGGGTGCAGCTTTACAATCTTAAAGCCCGCCGAGAAGCGTAAAAGTAATGATGAATAGAAAAGAGTACAAGTAATAATTATAACTTTAATATTATTAATAATCTTAGTTAAAACTATAAATATGTAAAGTATTATTAATATAAATAAAATAAAAAAATAAAAAACTTTTTTTCGTGGAATTTTTTAGTACTGAAATACTTTAGAAAGTTCTAATAATAATATTTATAATTATAGTTATACATAAAAGCGCTATCATTTAACTTGTCTATGATTCAAGTTGTTGGTTAATAAAATAAAAATGCAAACATTTTGAGCGTGTTAAAGTTACAACAAACAACATGTTACCGCTATGCTCTATAAATTTAGCATGCACTTGCACCTAATTACAATCAACTTAACAACTTGCCACATGCATGCATGCATATTCCAGCGGCATTCCCGAACGGCTGCAAGCGCAGCATGACTCATTCTCAGCTCCGAAACATTTCCCACTCCAAGTCAAGTAGAAGTCATTCGACTACTGCCCCTGAAGAAAATGTTAGTGCAACTAAGACCATAGACAAATAATGACATAAGCAAACACAAACAACAAAAAAAAATATAAAAAAAAACAAAACAGGAACAATGCAAGAACGCTTGGACTTGCAACGACATGTTGCCTACTACGCACCTCCTAAGTAAACGGAACCAAAAAAAAAAAAAAAAAATCAGAGACCTGCTGCTGCAAGAACCGCAGATAGTAAAGATGAGCGCTGCATTCGTTATCTACTCATCAAATCTATGGAAAAGGGGCGAAAATTACTCAAATAAAAATGAGCATATAACACTGACATGTTTGTACAAGACACACACACAAACACACACACACAGAAATCATCGATGGGCAAACAGAAAGAACAATCAAATAAATGAAACAAAGGCCAAGAGTCCGTTAAAGGTTCAAATCTGTTTTTGGGAACTGCTTGTTTAACAATCTTATCGGCATATCATTTTACGTGTCGGCTTGTATCTTTTTTTTGCGTTGAGTGTGTGTGTGTGTGTGTGTCCGAATCCCAGTTCGAATCCAAATTCGAACAGTTATGCACATGTTGTAGTAGACAAGAGACGAAACGAGAAGAGACGAAAACCCCACACAGCAAACAGTCGTTAAACAACATTAAATGGGTCTCGTTTTGGTATGTATGTTTCCCCCCTTCCACTAGCCCCTCCAGTTCACATGCCGTATCCACTGCCAAGTGCAGTGCGTGGATGAGTCATCGGTCGCTTCGTTGATTGGTCGCTCGGTTTGCCTGGGAAACGGCAAAGCTTCACCTCGGCGCTCGCCTCGTCGTAGACGATCGTCTGTCTGCCTAAGCAGCAATGACAGCGCTCAATGACAGGCGTTACAAACGGCGGAGAGGAGTTAATGACCCATGTGCTGCGGATCACCCAGCAATTGTCTTTGTTTCGGGTGCTTTCTAAATGGAAAACAAATAAAGCAAGAGAGAGAAGAGAAGATAGTAGTTCTTCATCACTCCGAAGATGGAATACACTACGATCTTAGTTAAGAAGAAAACAATTTTCGAGTTACAGTTATTGTTATTGCCAACTTAGTTTAGAAGAGTACAATTTCTTTTTAATTTTAAAGCATTAATAAATTAGATAATTTGTTAAATTTACCGATGCTGATTATTATATTATAAAGTTTACCAAGTAAGGCAACTATGTTATATAATTTTCTGATCCAACCGAAGATAGTTTCATGGTTGAGAAAAAAGTTCGAAGAAACATAGAGACGTACAAACATATCGATTTAGATCATCGTCAAGTTTAGGAATATATATATTTTATGTAATCGCCTTGATGATCAAGAATATATAAGCATAAACTTTCAAACTTTACACAAATAAATTAATATTAAAAATTTACATTATGTAATGATTGATGTGTTACACAACTTGTGTCAACTTGTGACATACTGTATTGACTGGCAGGGTATAAATATCTAGACGGCAGGCAAAGCAACATGCGAGGTCAACCACAAAAGAGATCATAAAAAATTAATACAAATTATACGAAGTGGAACGAAGAGAGACTCAGCGATCGGTAGGTAAATCGCCCAGCTGGAATTCGAAAAAGCAGTCCGCTTAAGCGTAAACGATGAAATAAGCCATTCGTTTCATGTACATTTTAGAATGCTATGCGTTTAAGGTAAATAAGCTTCAAATCTGAGTCAATGAATCTGCCGCTGCTTTTAATACGGAAAATAAACGCTAAGAGCAATAGAAAGTATATTATTTGTCTTAACTTTTTATAAGAGAATATCCTTGACTAATGACTTATCTTTGTCTTTCATACTCTGCACATATTATATAATATATTTAAATACAACGTTAGTTCTTTATTTTAGTATAATATACATGGCAATGACAATCTAGGAAATACTAATAAAAAACATATTAAAAAAAGATGCAAATTTAAATATAGAATCTAAACTGAACATGTGTATTTTATTTATAGAAATACATACGTACGATCTAAGAAATACGTGAGAGTTCTTTTCATTTTATATTAAGTGTGAGACTAAATGAAAGTGAAAGTGAGCTCACAAAAACCACATCGATTTACAATAATTATAATATTATTAATAATAGTAATAATAATATTAATAATAATAATATGATGATGTCTCAATTGCTAGACCGGAAGCTCATGCTCAAAGAAATTGGAGAAGGGAATTCCCTAACTTCCGAATTAATGATATTTAAGCAATAAAGTAAGCGCAAAAATACCCGCTGGGCTTTCTTTACGGAAGATTATCAGAGCTTAACTGAGCGTAAGAAGATGGTGACCAAGCGCAGAAGATCGCAAATTAGCTGACTTGTTTTGAGCGAATTAAAGTCGGAAGAAAGAGAGAGAGAGAGAGAGGGAGAGAGAGAGAGAGAGAGAACCCAGAAGTGAGAATGGAATGCAGAGCAAACATTACGCAAGTCTTCGAGCTGATGGCAGTTCACATTAACAAATCGGCAATATTATGATTTTGAGGCAGTCCCAAGCGACTACGTTATATACACACATATGTACATATAAATATATATGTTCATATGTAGGTTTGTATATACAGTTGTCAAAAAAATAATAGCACCACTACGACATTTATTCTTATAATATTTTTGTATTTGTTTTAAATGTTGATTTAGAATTTATTTTTTAGTATTCACCTCCAAATTTATGGTAGTATTTTATATATATTATATATATATATATATATATTATATATTTTATATTATAAATAAAGAATATATTAATAAATAAAATATATAAAACTAATAGAATCTCTTACACATTATTTATAGGAATCGTTTATTTATTTCAAATATTTATATTTATAAGTATAAATTGATAAGTTTTCGGCAATTTTCTAACTTTTTCATACAATTTCTCACTTTTCTAAAAACGTACATATCTTAAAATTGCAGATTTCAAAAGACACATATTAAAAGATTTCTTGTGCTAGTGGTGATATTATGATTTTCACAGCTGTTTGTGTATCATTATAATTTGCATAAAAACAAAGACAATGACACGTCACTAAAGCGAAGCTGGTGAAACATTTTGGAAAAAAATGTTATTGGGCTGCGGTTACAGATAAGCTGGAAACTGGTGTTCTTACAGGGAAAGTAATGTGGAAATGAGTGGAATGACTGGAATGAGTGAGTTGACAATAAAATGTTTAATCAATCCGATTGACACACTTTTGAGGGGAGACGGGGGGGCACGCGTCAAGTTCCTACTTCCGATCATGTGGGTCATTTGACATGCAGATTGAAAACTCAATTAAAAGCTAATTTGACATATTCACTTTCCATAACCCAAAAACTTTAAATTGATTCTTTATGATTTTGAGCAGAGTTGAGCAAATTGTATTTCCATGCAATTAGATACTAAATATGCAAATTGATAGCGACAACAATGGTAAACATAAATATGTGTATGTACATATATGTATGTGTATACATATATAAGGGTTCTTCAACAACCCCAGATTGAATTTCTCACTCTCTCTCAAAAATTGCTATAAATATTGTAATAATTACCCGCATGCGGATCGAAGTGAAATATCATGTAATCCTTTAAGAAAACAACCGATTTCAATCGGAACCTTTTCTTACGGCTCATTGAGCAATTTCCAAATTTGGAACTCTTATAAAATCTTATGTATCTCAAGGATTATCGCTGAGTTTGTATCCGAAGAAAAGGCAATTCACTAATTGGCTCAATTATGAGCGGCTAATGCGTAAATTACCGACGGCAGAAGCGAATTAAATTTTATTCTTTTTTTTTCGAGCAACAAATTTAGCTCAACGGCAGGCAACGATTTGGTCAGAACAATCCATGACCCATAAAAGACTCCACCCACAAAAAGGTCTCGGACAAAGCTCCGCCCCACAAAAATACAAAAAGTAAAGTAGCCAAAAAAAAAAGAAAAGAAAGAAAATAAAAATTGAAATAAAGGCAGAGAGAAGCATACAAGAATCCAACTTCAGCCGTTGGTCAAAGCGAAAGGGAACATGTTGTTGCCGGCTTCTTGCTGGGTAGCACAAATGTTAGGGAAATAAGCCACGCCTCTGTTGGATTTATGTTGCCGGAAAACCAAGAACAAAAAAAAAAACTATGCAGCGAACGCGTCGCCTGTGCGAACGAGATGGCAAATGTTAGAGCGAAACAAAAACAGCCAGCGGAGTAGTTGCTGTAACACAATAGACCCAAAGCAACCCCTAACTGTACAAAGTTGTGTAACAACGAAAGATACTTGAGACGGAAGGCTGCAAAGTAGCAAGAAGAAGACGATGATGATGAAGAAGAAGAAGGTTTCTTTCGCTGCTCAATTGTGTGTGTGCGTGTGTGTGTGTTTTTGTGTGTGTGAGCGTGGGTCAAGTGAGGAGTGACGACATTGTGGGTGGAGTCAAGGGCCCAGTCAGAGTCAGCTCAGATTTGGATAGGCTAGTTGGACTATTTGTGGATACCGGAGTCGATTGCTGTACTTTTAGTAAAATTAGATGAATAAAAATATGAACTGCATTAAAAACAATGATCCCATGATATTTATAAATATACCTATTATATATGTAAATAATTAAATTTTATAAATATATTGAGTATTTTTGTTTTATAAATAAGCAATGCTCGTGATAGCGTTTTTTTTATGAATTTATATTTTATAAATAATTCAAGGCCAAGTTTATTTTATATTATCACAATTTGAAGCGCAATATAATTGAGAAATAATCTAAAATTACATGTACATGTAGTATTTTTGAATAGTTACGATAAGGACGTGTTATTCATATTATTCATATTATTTATTTATAATTATATATTCCCGAAATTAATATAATCAATCGGAAATAAAAATATATACACACTGTTGCATAAGTGTTTTGACATGGGGAAAAATTCATATTTTCTAAGTTCTTTTGCAAAAATATGTATGTATTTATTGACTTTTGAATATTTTATTATTTTTCTACTATTAAATGGATATTTCTAAACTACTTAACATTAAAATTAACAAGATTTATTTATTTATCTACTTGTGAAATTTAATATACAAAAATAGTCCATTTTTCTTATGTGCGCATAAGTGTTTTGACTATGGAGATTTTGTATGGGATTTTGTACATTTTTGCCACCAGACTGGGGAAAATATTTTATTAAAAATCATAGTGAAAGGAAATCTAAAAAATTTGGATCAGATCCATTAGAGGATAGCTTAAGGAATATAACAGTGTCAATGAAACCACATTAAATAAGCCACCTGCTCAATTAGCATATGGATTTGCAAGGAAAATAAAAAGTTTCAATAATTAGTACTGAAAAGCAGCTTTTGTTTGCCCAATTGCATGTAACCTTCTGTAAATTGAGCAGGTGGTTCATTATATGTGATTCATTGTATGTGTTCATTCTCATGTGTTCATTATATGTGTTCATTCTCAACAAAGGCGCAGCGACGCCTGTGACAAGAGCATACCCACACACACACAAAAAAAAGAGAGGCGCAAGGTGGCCGCACTGCCCACAACCCCCAGCTATTCCCACAAGCACACCACAGCCGCAGCCGCGGCCTGGCAACAATATTCAATTTTTTTACGAATGAGGCGATGTCAACAAAAATACCAAAACAAAAAATTCAAGCAGCGAGCGCCAAAGCGAGAGCAACAAAAGGCCTACTCCGAGCAGGAGAGAGAGCAGCAAGAACAAAATACGACTGCGAGAGAGAGAGTGGATAAAAGAGCGCTCATTGCCCGCACGCCAGCCAGTTTGCAGTGAGCCAACGAAGCGTACGGACGTGTGCGCAAGCCAACAGCAGCAGCAACAGCAACAGCATCAACTGAGTAGCAGAACAAAGTGAACGAACCCAAAAACATTTTTGACGTGTGCGTAACAAGCAACAACCACAACAACAACAACAAAGCATTTGTGTCGTCAATTTATTCATTGTGTGCTTCTTGCTAAATCGCAAAAGGAGAAAGTTTTGAGTCATCATCAAAGGCAAAGAAAGACATCATCCAATAATTACAAGCAATTGTGCAATTTGTTGAGACAAAGAAAAAGTTTTCCTCGATAAAAACAACAACTAGATAAATAATAATAATCAACAATGGCCGTCGCATTTTATATTCCGGACCAGGCAAAACTGTTGCGCAAGGCTCGCGAGCAGGAGAAGCAGTTGTTGCGCCTCCGCCAGTGGCAGATGGCGACCGTGATGCTGAACACAATTCGCCAGCTGATGGACTCCACGGCCAGCCAGTGTCTGCAGCGGGCGGGCCGCAAGTGTTGCAAGTGGCGCAAACCATCGCAATGAGAACGCATCCTGAGTAAATCACAATAAACAATAGATCTACAACTACAACAACTATACACCCCATTCAACAGCATTAACTGATTAATGCCACAACTCAACTCAAATGCAGTCCCCTTAAAAATTTACTCATCAAAAAGCGATTGTGATAAATGGTTTTGTTTCTACAGCAGCAACAGCAGCAACAACAACAACAACAACAACAACAAATAGCTCGAAATTATTCAATTATTTTGTAAGCAAAACGAGTTTTCGACTTAGCAATATTCGATTTATTATAAATCTAAATATAATAATTATCAAAATATGTATTAAAACTTAAGCATCCACTTACTTAATCATTTTGTAAACGCTGTCATAAAGATTATACAGAATTAACTATTATATTTAATATACAAAGTTTGTCAAAAATTGTATCAATTTTTTGGCAAACAAACAAAAAAAAAGAAAAACAAAAAAATCAAATAAAAACAGAAACTTGAAAAAATAATCCAAATGTTGAATTTTTAATTTATTGCGTCTAGCAATTCTTTAGAAAATGCACAGCCAACTACAAAATATTTATTATCAGGAACATGATAAATCTATATAATATAAAAATATCGGAAATAAATAAAAAAAAATCTAAAAATAAATAAATCCAAGAGTACGATAGATGAACACATTATAATCTTATTATATATATGTAAATGCACATTTGTATATATATCTAGATGAATCTACATATATATGTGTATATATATATATATATATATATATATGATAAATATATTACGGAAGACATAATCCATCTCGTTGTCGGACAATGCATTTGAATCTTCTGGAACAAAGGAACTTTCTCGAAATCTGAATTTGTCAGTTGCCGACGGCTTCCAATCACAATGAATTTGTTGCAAGTCTTTTTATATGAACAACATTATAAATTGTTCGTGTTCAACGGAACTGTGTAAATTAAATGTGGATGTTGCAGATTCCAAGAAAATTCAGAGGTATATTTTCTCAATTTTTGCTTAAATATGCTTCATTTGCTGCAAGTAAAAGCTGTAAAAGAAATTAAGGTAGGCTACAAATTGTTTCCATTTTTAGGAAAAAAACAAGATAGAACGTTGCAGTCGGAAGTAACCGACAGCGGAATACTATTATACCTTAATTTGTGTACAGTTAAGAAATACTTGAATTGCGGGGGATATGGGCGCTTATCGGTTTTGGGGGCGGGAGTGGGCGTGTCTCAAACAAATTTTGGAGTTCGATCTCAGTGATATACCTTCTAAGTTTGGTAACTGTAGCTCTTAAATTGCGGGAGATACAGGCATTTATCGTTTTTTGTGGGCGGGAGTGGGCGTGGTCCTGGGTCCGCGCGTTAACAAGCCCGTGCTTGGTATCGTTGGGCCACTTGAATGTACTGCTCGTTAGTACTTCAACTTCCAAATATATATATGACCTAAAATTCGATTAGACTCACTAAGCGCTGCTTCAGATAGAGTTATCAATATAATCACAAATCAAGCTCAGTAATAAAATCTGCTTTGCCAAACAACTCTAAAAAAATCAATGTTATCAATGATATAAACGTCATTTGGCAGCCTGGCACTAATTTGTAGAAATTTAATTTCCATTCAAAACTCTAAGGCAAGCAAGTATGTTGAATTTCTTAAATTTCTGGGCGATAACAATTTCTCGATCTTCGATAATTTGTTCGTCAATTAAAGTATGTTGAATTTCTTAAAAAAAATATTTCTCAATTCCCGAGAGCACGTAAGTATGATAAAAAAAATAAAATAAAGACAATATACCGTTAGCAAATGGAGGCTCCCATTGAACAGCCGCCAATTATAATTATATTTGGCGGCTGTTCAATGGGAGCCTCCATTTCTTCATTTTCATTATCGAGGGGCATAATCTACAATGTACAATTTTCAATTTGCTAACGGTATATTGTCTTTATTTTATTTTTTGGATCATATTTACGTGCTCTCCGGAATTGCCAAATATTTTTTAAGAAATTCAACATACTTGCTTGCCATACAGTTCTGAATGGAAATTATTTATTGTCTTTATTTTATTTTTTATTATCATATTTACGTGCTTTCAGGAATTGCCAAATATTTTTTTTAAGAAATTCAACATACTTCAATTGACGAACAAATTATCGAAGATCGAGAAATTGTTATCGCCCAGCTACGCTCGCATCGCAAACAGGCAGGAGTTGAATCGCAAAATGGAAGAGAAGGAGAAGGAGGAGGAGGAGGAGCGCAAGCGCACAAAGCGCTTTCGTGCTGGAAAGGATAAATCAGCTAGCGACGCTTGCCCAACCTTGTCTCTGCGTGAAAATAAACAATGATTTATACTGGCTCTTTGACATCGATGTACAAAACCTTCAAAATGTATTATAATGTTATTTGTTATTGGGCGTTTATCGGTTTTGGGGGCGGGAGTGGGCGTGGCTCAAAAAATGTTGGAGTTCGATCTTAGTAAAATACCTTCTAAGTTTGGTAACTGCAGCTCTTAAATTGCGGGAGATACAGGCATTTATCGTTTTTTGTGGGCGGGAGTGGGCGTGGTCCAAAATTTGTTTTCCACATTTATGAAGGGTGTTACTAGCAATATACCTTTAAAATTTGGTGACTTAAGTTTTCAAATTGCGTAAGATATATGGGGTTATCGATTTACATCAACAGGTTTATCGGTTTAGGTAGGTGGAGTGGGCGTGGCCATCCAATTTTTTCTTTCGATCTTTAAGGGAGTTACCAGTAACATACCTGCCAAATTTTGCGACTCTAGCTTGCAAATTACGGCAGATATGCGCATTTTAAATTTCTAGGGACGAAGTTCCTGGGGGCGGCGGATGTGGGCGTGGTCCAAAAATTGGTATGCCAATCTTTGAAGGAGGTTACCAGCAAATTACCTTCCAAGTTTGGTTACTCTATCTTTAAAATGTTCGGAGATATACGGAGTTATCGATTAATAATCGGAATTGTCGATTATAGGCGCAATTGTGGGCGTGGCCCCACAAATTTGTTATCGATTCTTAGAGGCGACTACCAGTAATATACCTATCAAATTTGACGTTCCCTACTCAAAAACTGCGGAAGATATAGCCATTTGAAAATTTTAGGGGCGGGGGTGATGGGGCGTCGGAGGTGGGCGTGGCACATGCCAATCTTCCAAGGACCTCGCCTACAACCTACTAACCAAATTTGGTGACTGTATTCATTAAATTGTAAGAGATATGGGAATTTATCGATTTGCTAAAATCGAATTTATCGATTTTGTAGCTCCCTAGTGGACGTAGGTCCAAACACAAGACACTTTAACTTTTGAGGGTACTTTCCAGTACACGTTCCAAGTTTCAAGTCTCTATCTCTAAGGGTGTCGGAGGAACGCGCGTTCATACAGACGGAGAGACGGACAGACGGACGGACAGCATGACGGACATTGCACAAAACCAATATACTATTATACCAAAATGGTATAATAGTATAATTATACCAAAATGGTATAATAGTATAATGAAAAATTCGAATTTTGAACAATGTGTGTGTAATTAAAATTAAATATTATAAAATAACACTGATAGGCTTATAACATGTTTTATAAAGAAATGTTTGATAATTTAATTACAAATTATTATTATTTTTTATCTTAAAGAATTAGGAAAAACTGTTAAAAAAAAAAACTATTAAGAAGAGTGAAATGTTTTGCATGAACTTTGCGAAAAGCATGGGAAAACAATAAGCACCCAAGTTTGGATGCAAATATATAAATATATAGCTTTGCATTTGTTTGTCCACCTCCTGTTTTCCTGTTCATTAATTATAATAAAATCTTGACTGGTTTCAAGCCTGGTTGCAGGTAACTTTATTATATCTTAGTGTTGGTACATGTATTAAATGTTTTGATGATTTATCTCTTTTTTTTCCCGAAGTAGAACTTTATTAATAAATATTCGCTCTTTATTTGTTTATTTATGTTTGGCACACTTGATGTAATATTATTTGGTATTTCAACTTTCAAATAAAGTTATTGTTTAGTTTGTTTGAATTTGTAAAATAATAGTTTAATCACAAAATTCACGAAAAAATATTAACTTTGTGCTAAGATCTATAAACTCAAAAATGCTAAATAATATTGAAGTAAATGAGGTCTCTCAACAATATATTCAATTATTGCTGTTTGCTCAAAAATTCAAAAGTATCTTAGATTTGTAAGGATAGTCAAATACTTATCAAATTTCAATTTGTGATCAAGAAATAAACATTAAAATTTAACATCATTTGAGGTTGCAGTGAGTTCAACAACTTAAGAACAAATTCTGAAATTCTACTTGATAAATGCCGTCGGCGAAATAAAAATGTGTTTTGCTATTCAAATTACATAAATATTCGCTACATATAAATGTATCTCTCTCTATTTTAAAATATGTTCCTCTCTCCATCCCCCACCAGAAACCAAATTCTATCTAAATAATTATGAAAACTTAATGAAATCTATTTAATAAGGCAAACCTTAACGATTCTTTCGCTTTGTTAGTTAACATATCAGAATATGTCGAAAAATCATTACATTTCTTTATATTTAGTTTTCAAACAAAAGTTTTCCACTTGACGTGTTAACAGCAGAATTGCCCCCGGCAGAGTTGCCAAGTTAACCAAAGTCATCGTCGAGCGCAGAAAACAGGCAAATTCAATTATGCAAAAATAGAGAAACATTTTCAGCTGCAATCTTGGATGTTCTTGTCCCTTATCCCCCCGTTGATAATGTCAAAAAATTAGGTGCTAGCAAAACAATTTGCATTCTTAAGTTGATTTCATTTTTTTCAGCGAAAAGCAGCTGGAAAATGTTGTGGAAAATGAGCGCGAGCAATCCAAAGGGGGCTCATCATAAGCGCCACTTGAAGCCTGAATTGATCCCTCCCCTCTGACCAAGTGGCAGCCATCGTTTAATTAAACTTTTGCACTTATGCAGCTGCAATCAGACGCAGTGCATCCTGCATCTTGATCCTGCATCCTGTGCGTCCTGTGTGTTCAATTCACTTTGATTGGCAAACACAGTTTTTGGCGCAAAAAGTTCATAAAAAGTTTTTTGCACGCGCGGGAAAAAATCAAAAATTTCACTTTACCCAACAAAACTAATTAACGTTCAACACACACACAGACAAAAGTTGGCTAAATGCCGCAGTGCAACACGACGCGGCGGGGGCGGGGGCGTGCCACATGAAAAATAATTGAGACAAGTTTATGATTATGTTTTCTCCGCGACAACTTGTTGGGCCACACGCAATAAAAACTTTTGGCTTGCCAGAGCGATTTGTAAGTAAAGCTGTAAAAATCACAGACAGAAAACAGTTAATACGACTGTTAGCCAAAAGAACTTGCCAAACTTTTCAACGGCTAATTAGTTGGCAAAGAGCGCTTCTAACATGGCTGCCAAGTTAAGTGAACTCGCATCAAAACAAACTTCACTTCACTTTATTGATATAAATTTCCAAGAAGAGCACCAAAGCTGCCGCTAAGCAACCTTCAGATTCATATCGAAGTCCATTCTTCACATAATTCTCTGATATTTTGACCAATTTCGCGTTTGCCACAAATATATTAGCACAGGCAGCAAAGATGAGAGACGGAAGATGGGTTCCCTCCACGGATTGAAGCGTAAAAAATTAACAAAGTCCCAAATCGACCCAACATCAACAACAATAATTCCCTAAAGACCAGTCGCGAGTAACAAAAAAAATATGCGGATTTTTGAGTTGAACATAGACGACTAACAGTTGCTCTATAAAAAATGATACAAAAAATAAAAATGCTCTATAAGAAATTATATGATGATGAAACATAAAAATATATTATTATTTTATTATATTATTTTTATTATTTTTTTTTCTTAATAGCTTTTTATAATTTGTATTTTATTTTATTAATTTTTAACTTTTCATATATATATGTATGAATGGGTTATCTTATTATTTTTACCTATAGATGACATAGTAAAATCTTGCCAAGAAGTCCACAGATTAAATTTGCGATTTCCCATTTGATATTTATGTATTAAATGTAGACTTATTAAAGTAATCAAATAGATGAAAATTTAAAAATATACAATACAATTACAATTTTTAAAATTACAAATAATTGGTTTTACAATTAAAATGAAAAAAAAAATAAAATAAAACAAATAATATTTAATTAAACGGCGTAGCAATATTACAACCTATATTTCAAGGATTCTCCAACCCAGAAAATAATTTTTAAAATTCAAAATAAAATTTATCAATTTAAAATTAAAAGGAATAGCAAAATTTAAGAATAATATATATTAAATATAGCACAAATTAATATAAACCATCTGATTATAATGGTTCAACATTTAATGCAATAATTTGCGAAACCGAGAAAATAAAACAATCAGATCATAAATGTTAATGCTTGGAGATTATAATTAAACAAAAAAGTAGAGTGCTAAGAATAAAGATAGAGAAAGAGAGAGGAAAAGAGAAATAAAGAGTAAACAATGGAGTCCCTTTTCAAACTGTTTTTTTTTTTTTACCGGACGTGTCTTGGCCCTTTTATTCGTGGTGCTTGTGCAAAAAATGAAATTAAATCAAATCAGTCAACAACTAATGGCAACTTAATGACATTAGCTGAGCTGCTCAGCGGCACAGAAATGTTTTTACACGAATTATGAGCTGTGTCCACAGAGGAAAGAGATCAACTTGTGCCCCGGGTGTCGATTTAGTCAGTCGGAAAAAATGTGCACTTTCCCAGTCCACTTGTTGTGGGTTTTACAACAGTTGTGCCGAGAAGAGAACTAACTAAGATGATTTGAGCAGCAAATGCGATTAGAAGTTGAGTTTGATTTGAGATAAAATCTCTCATAGCTGAAGAGGAACTGACCATAGGATTGAGTGGAATATGGAGCACTCTTTATAAGGTAAGCTCAAAAAAATCCATTGCACTCCACTAAAATAAATTATATTATTATTTTTTGCTAGTAAAATCCCTTCTCTCGAAATATCCCAACCAGGAAATTCAGTTGGTAACAAATCTATTTAACATACTTCAACATGCTAAGCCACTTAAAATTTTCGAACCACTCCCAGTTTCACGCAATTACAACATTAGCATTCTTGACTTATTTTGACTTATTAAAATTAATGAACATTTGCCATTTAAGAAACTAGCTCGAAAACGCCCAAAAGTAATCAAAAAACCCTCCGAAAAAATAGGAAAAAATCGTAGAACAGCATCATTTATAAGCCGCGACAAGCAGTTCCTAAGCGAAACATTTAAAAATGCTCTTTGATTGATGACAGTCAAAAAGTCAGCCAAAAAAGAAAAAAGAAAAAAAAATAGAAAAACATAAAGGACACGCACACTTCAGCGACAATGGCAACCGAAATCGGGCAGGAAAACGGAAATGGAAAAAATGGGAAGAAAAATACATTAATTATTGAAATGTCATTAAAAGAAAACGAAGCTGACAAGGCGCAGATTCGCATGAATATTTAAGAGGAGCACCACACAACAAATAAGCTCATCGTGGTTATGACTAGAGCAATACGATGCGTGACCGCAGGATGTGCCAGGATATGCCAGGATATTGATACAGCTCAGCAAGATGACGCATTAGCAACTCGTGGCACGAAGGGGACTACTTCTGAGGTGCGCAAATCACGCAAGTCCTGTGCCCAGAGAAAGATGATGGAAGACATCAGTCTAGTGGGTTGTTGTTCGGCTCGCCCCATTCCTGATTAAGAGCATATTAATTGCAGGGTGGAAAATGTGAACAACCCAAAGATAGGAAGCACTCTGCCATTCATCATTTGCCCTGGCAGCGTTTAATGAGCACTCGCAGCCAAGTTGAGCATTTAATTACTTGGCTACTTCGTCTTGGGGCACACACATAATAGTCCTTAAAGGCATTAAAGTCATGTGTCAAGCTCTCAAACTGGACAAATCACATAAAGTGGCAATAGTGAATTATGGCAACATTGTCAATACTTAAATACGTTAATTTCGGAATTATAAATAACAACTGACACACCCCCCCAAAAATAAATGCAAATAGAGACGAGCAGAAAAGGCCAGTTAAAGAGTGCATCATCTGTATATACCCTTTATGGAAGTGACTGGGGCGGAAATGTTAGACTAAGAGGTGTTCTGTTCGAAGCTAATATTATGAGGATTGTTAATTAACATTTTAATCGATTCCATTATGTGTCGGTAATGTTTAAGTGCTTCAATAAAACAGACGATTGGTTTCTTTTTATTTATCTTTGCAAATTTAAAAATAAATAATTAAATTAAAATATAATAGCTTTCTACAAGCTAACACATGAATTAGAAACCAATTTTAAAAGTTCTAAAAATATTTAATTATATATTATATAGCAGCAAACTATGAAAAATAAATTATATTTCAGCTGTGTTTTAAAATAAGCGCCTAATTTTCGCAGAATATTTTTGCTCTTTTCCATATTAATATTGCCTTATTTTTTATGACATCGATACGAAATTTGATAAATCATCGAGATAATCGGGCGTTTAAGAAAGACTTTTTAATCAAAAAATTGAGCACATTAAAAAATACAGTTAATAAAGAAAATTGAGTTTTCATGCATATTATATTCTTTTGTTTTGCTTATTATATTCAAATTGGCTTTTTCTTAATTAGAGATTAACTTCAAAATATTAAAGAATTGGTCGATATCTTTGAACACATTTTAAGCAGTAAAGTTTATATTTTATAGTGTATATGATGTATATGTATTAAAGCAACTTTAATTTTAAAAAACACATTTTCACTTAATATGTATATATTTATACCAATACTTATAAATACATTTAACAGAATTGTGTTGTTAACAAAGTATTTAATTATATATTTATTTTAGCTGTATTACATGCTGAAATGGGAATGATAAAGAGACAATTATAAATAAAATATGTTTTGTTGTTTAGCTACTAATCATCGTAATATACCCTTTACGTATACACACATATTACAGGGTATTGTTTGGCAAATGCACATTCGACGTACGTCACCCATTATGAGGTGTCACATAAAAGAGATTCAAATTTGCTGTCGGGGCTGATGGCTGAAGGCAACAAAGTCAAACAGGACGGACAACTTTAGGCTGGACACCCCGTGGTGCGGCGCAGAATTTGCAAATTTTCGCACCGTGCCGCAAAAGGCGACGGCGGCGTCTAAAACTATAAAATAAACAAACATCCTGCGAGGCGCAATGACACCAGAATTGCGAGTCGCCGTCAGCTGTGGCAGTGGCAGTGTGCAGTGGCAGTGGCAACGACTGATGAGCTGTTGATTTTTGATGTGTTTGACATACGCTCGGTCGCATTGATTGCACCATAAATAATGAATTTATGCTGACAGCAAGTCATCAGCGCAAGGACAACGGACAAATGGTGGTGATGGTGGTGGTGAGATCGCGGCAGGACTTGGCCAGGACTCTGCCACCAGGCAACACGCACATTGTGCATCCTTTTTGCGCTGTTGTATGCCGACTAATAAAATATGTTTTTATTGCAACCAAAAGCCAGGCCATGCAACATAACACAACACACACAACACACATACGCACACACGCACACACACGTAGCTCGAATAAAAATTAATGAGCCACGGAGGCGCGCGTCCCTTTCCCTCAATGATTATGACAATGAGAATAACGATGATGATGATGATGATGATGATCCTGTATAATGCTAAATGCGAAAAGCGACATTTGCAAATTTCTGTTTCGACTGCAATAAATGCAAAAGTTGCATTAAACTTAATGTTAATAATATGCATAAATATGTCAGATACGAGAATTCAGGTAATATTTCCCAGTTTGTGGTTTGACATCGTCCACTTCTCCAGGGGTTTCCCAATGTCGATCTTCATAAATGTTTATGCTACGCAAGCGTATAGAATCAGGATTTTATGTGGATGCTAATTGAATGCCATTGTTGAGTGTTGCCCTGAAGATGCTGGGAAAGTCTTTTCTTTGGGAAATTGTTGTGATTGATTCCCTTTATTGGGTTTGGGCCTTTGACCCTAGACTTTAAGCAGACAATGGGGAAACGAGATGTTTGTTGAGAACGTGACATTTTCCTCATTGTCTGATTAAAGTTTGCTTTTCCTCATCAATATATAATTTTCCACTTCTAAAAGGATTTCTGAAAGAAGGTAAAGTTTTTAAATTAGTTTCAATAGTAGCCATGTAAATATTGGAATATTTTGTAATATCTCCTTTTGACTTAAAGGCTTCATTCCTGCAACAAAATTGTCGTCCAGCTGTCTGCAAACAAATATAAACATTCAACAAATGCTACCCCAAAAGCTTTTACGACATAAACGCATAGATTTTCTTTTTTTTTATAGATTTATATCCACATTTCGACGTATAGTATTATTTTTTATTGAAATAGGAAACTTTGTGCATATTGCATGCATCAAATGGCAAAGCAACAACAACAACAACAACAACAACACCAACAAGACGATCAAGGATAACAAACTTCTTCACTTGCAACATTTTTTGTTGTTGTTGTCCATTTTTATGACAAAGAATGAAATGAGATGAAATTATTGACGGAAAAAACGGAAATCGCTGGCAATAGTCAAAGGAAATAAAAGCGAAATTACTTTTGATAAAGCAGCAGCAACAACAACAACAACAACAAGAGCAACAAGAGGAGCAACAAGGACAGTGGCAAGGACTACAACTACTAAAACTACACACACTCGTAAAAAGAAGGAAGCAGCAGGAAGTTAACTACAAGAGGGCGTTGATTTGTCACAAGTAGAATTATGAGAGCCAGGATGTCATCTCAAGCAGCTGCCACAGCCAGCAGCAGCAACAGCAACAACACCAACAACAACAACAACAACGGGGGTAACAACAAACACTTCAATTACCGGAAAACGTGTCTGATAATACCTCCCGAGATTTGAGGCAAACGCGCACCAAAAGTAAATAAAAAGTAATTTTATTATTTGGATTTTTACGGCTAAAATTTTTTCTGGTTTTTTACCATTTTTTTTTGTAGCTAAATATACCCTGTAAGTTTAGGGGAAAGTGCATAATGTTTAGGTATGATTATTTGTATTAGCTTTCTGTTATATAGCTTTCTCTTATATTATTATTAAACATTGGAGTTTTAAGATTTCACCTATACAAGAAACTTTGAAAAATCTTTTGATTTTGCGGTTTTCTAGTATTTCTGAATTTTCAGAATTATTTTGTATACTTTACATTTCTGCTTTTTAGAAATACTAAATTATTATAAAATATATTTCTGGAAAATTCCATTTATTTCATTTATTTAAAAATACACTTTTCTAGTTTTCAGAGCGATTTTCATTTTGGGATAATTTTCTACATTTCTCAATGTAGTTTCTACAGATAATGATAATTCTGATGTCAGAATTAATTATAATTTTCCTTCCCTTTTGTATAACATTTCCAAATTAGAATTATATAGTAATAATAATAATATATGTACATATCTTACAAAGCTGCAATTAATTCCTAATAAATTCTCATATTTATATAATTCACTTCTAACAGGGTATCATATAGTCCAAAGGTGCTTTCTCGATTTGTTGTATTTTTTTCTTATTCGTATTCGTATTAACGACGGCATTCAGCTAGTTTATGGCTAAGGGTTTGGGCGCATTAATATTAATAACCAGTTCAAACATTGTTGTTGGCGCCAAGAAAATCGCAACAGAAAAGAGAAAAGTGTTGACATGTTGCCGTCATGCATACGGAAGGACTTCTGTTGGCACAGCGGGCGATTTGGAGTCCTTACCTAGGCTAGGTGTGTTTACGAATAGTTTTAATGGGTTATTACTGGTTCCCTGGCTGCAGCGGGCTAAGAATATGCCATAAATGTCATTGGTCGTAAAAGGCGAAATGCAATTTCTGTGCTTCTTCCCTTGTCGCGCCCCCCTCCCGGGAAGGAACTGCACTTAAATTTATATTTTTTATGCGCATACCAAACCCAGAACTAAAAAAGTGTCCTTGTTGTGACTCGTCGTCGTCGTCGTCGTGGAGGGCTGCGTGTGAAATTATGATAAATGTGCATAAAATCGCATCGAGGAAAACAACCGCATGCCATTTCCTGCATTTTCCTCTTTTTCACTTGGGTTGCATTCGGTTTGTTGCTGCATTTCGTCATTGTTTTGCGGTCGTAAAAAGTGTCCTGCGTCAAGGAAAATTGCAAGGCGGCACGCACAGGACAATGCAATGCAGCAGAAGAAGCAGAAGCAGCAGCAGCGATAGAATGGCGTTTTTGATTGCATTTTCTTTTAATTAAATTAGCTTTTTTATGCGCTGCTCTGCTTTCTGTTTGATGCTCATAAAAAAAAGTAAAACAAAACAAAAAAAGGAGGAAATTGTGACAAATGGGCAACATGCTACTTAGGAGTGTCCTTAAAATGCAACCGTAATTTTTCAGCATAGCTAATGCAATAAATTGGTCAATTTAGATTTATTATTGTAATTCCAAGAAATCACTGAAATTTCAGATAGCAAAAGCACCTGGATTCACTTTAAGGAACGAAGGGAATGAAGGGATGTATGATTAGAGCGGCGTAGAAGCCACAACATAAACTAATAATAGCCAAGTCCTAGGACTCCAAATAAACACTTGAGCCTGGCTGAGGATGGCTGCTTGCCAGCATTTTCCATTTCCGCTCAAAAGGTAAAGGACAACTGGCTCAAGACGCAGTTTGCTGCCAATTGCTGACCAGCCGAGGCAGGACTCTCCGGGACTGGGCGCATTTGCGGAAATTGCAAAATTTCTGCACCGTAATAAGATGAAATTAAGTTTGCACACAAAGCAAATAGCAAGCCAAACCGGACAAACATCGATGGCCAAGATATGTGTATTTGTGGGAGGCTCAGCCACGCAGCAAATGAACCACTAATTGCGTGCCGAAATGCAATTTAGTGAACTTTACCCCAAGCCCAAAATAAACACAACACAGATACACAAATACACAAGCAAACAACCAGTGTATGTGTATGTTGTGTGTGTGTGTGTGTGTGTGTTTGTGTGTGTGTGTGTGGCTGACCAAATGACCAAAGCCGGCCTGCAACAATTAAATTGAAAATTAAGCAAAAGTCTTGAGTAGTGCAAACAGACGTGGCTGCCACAATTTACATTGATAATGTTGCACACTCCCTGAGCTGAACTGGTTTGGGTGATTGTCGTATCGGGCTTTGTCTCCCATTGAAAATGAGTACAAAGAGTATAATGAGCTTGTGAAAATTATATAATATCATAATAAGTATATATAATGTAAAATATATCATAATCTTCGAACCCATTTGGTATATATATTCTTAATCTGGATCCACATCTGAGTTGATGCAGCTAAGTCTTAGACTATGAGAGCTAGGATTTTAAATGTAAGTTCTCGTATATCCCGCGTACATCAAGTTAATTCTATCGTTATCGATTATCGAATATCGATAAATACAAATTTAAAGGCAGCAATTTACAATTTATGTATAACATAGATTTACATATTATAAATGCACTGCAAAATTTCTTTGAATAAGAAAAACCCAAGTTAAACTCGAAAGCGAGACCAATTCCACACCTGCTTATATTTGGGTGTGCAAAACTTTCTAAAGCGAAATTTTGCGACAAGACTAGACAATATTTAACAGCTGTAACAGCAGGGTATATCGTGGTCGCGCTGCCACGACTACAACATTCTTACTTGTTTAATTATGCAACGGTTAAGGTTTTAATCCTTTCGATTTTTTGCTTAGATCTGCCTGAGCCCGTTCAGAGTGTGTTGACGTTGATAAATTACTTGGCATTTGTTTTAAGCGTGATTTATCGCGCCCCTCCCACCCCTTTGGCCAGCGTCCGTCGTTCGTCGTCCGTCGTCCGTTTGTCGGTGACACATTGACACGTGTCGTTTCTTTTTGTCTGATTTTTAATTAAATGCAAACAAAAATGACCATTTGATAAGCCCAGTGCGATATGCATATGGGAATCTCGTTGAGATGGGTTCGATTTAATGCAGAGTTTAACAGAGTTTTTAACTCATATTTAAAACGCACTCATTTCGATGGGGGGGAACGGTCAACAACTGCAAACAACTGCCGTGGCATTAATTTTTATGGACTTGACTGCATTCATGAAAATTCATTGCTTTTGCCCCGTGTGCAATTGGATTCATCCAACTCCACAACTGCAATCTACACGCAATCCACCACCCATTCAAACACCCCCTCTGCGGTCCTTCATAGGCCGTTGCACTCTTGTGGCACAACAATTTTCAACTTAATGATGTTGCCAAATGCATTGGCAAATATGTTTCACATATTTTGCACACAGCTTCAACGGAAATCAAGAATTAAACGCATTCCTCCAAACGCTGAATATTATATGCCCTGCATTTAATGTGGATATACAAAAAAGTCTATACTTTAAAATTGAAATTCTTATTAAAACTTAAATGAGATGGAATTAAAACTGAGTAATTAAATTATTATTTTAAATGAATTAAAAGATGTAGAAAATCCGTTGATGTTAATAAGTAAAAGTAAAAGTTCAACATTTATTGCAAAAAATGGGGAAACTTAGGAAAACAATGAATGTAAAATCAAATTTAAAAAAAAACTGTTGTTATAATAATAATAATAATAATAATAATAATAATAATAGTAATAATAATAATAATAATATTAATAATAATAATAATAATATTAATAATAATAATAAATATAATAATAAGAAAAAACCATTGTAAATTAATTAATTTTTATTTTTTTGACGAACCCTCACATAAAAGCGAGAAATCAAATTTGAGCTTTTCGAAAACATGAAAACTTTATAAATATGGAATGGAAAATGTTATTTATTTTATTTGCTAGAGTAATTTAATATATTTTTTAATTAGTTTGAATTTGGATGACTTTATTGTCAGGCTATTCTTAATACTGGGAGATATTACAAATATTATAATATTAAAACTGGCAAGTTCAATTAAATGTGGCAAAAGGAATAGAAGTGAACATAATTTTTTTTTATTATAAAAATTGTTTAATATATTAAAACAAATTTTGATTTTTTTTAATAACCTATGTTTATTAGATTTAGATTTAATAAAAGACCTTAACTCTTTGTCTTACTTAAATATTTTTATTTATATTTTGCTTAAATTTTAGGCTTCTTTTTATAATTTATAATTATATTTTATAATTAACTGAACCAGTTATGACGTCAAAAATCAAACATTTCAACATTTTCAAGTAGAATTTTGACATCTATATAAAGTTGTATAACACCTATTTGGAGTCCTCTCTTTATGGACAAAGTGACAATACTCTTTGTGAGGGTGCAAATATTGACTGGCCGATGCGGTCATCCGGCAGAGTCCTCGATTGCAATATGCTTATGTGTAATTTTCAAATAAAGGCTTAAATGTTTTTGGCAAACAATTGCAGGCTGTGTTCGGAGGCTCCGCTTATTTTGTTGATGGCTTTTTGCATATTGGCAAATGTGTTACATTGCGGTTATTTGTGCGTTCGATTTTGGTCATTGATATTGGCGGTGATGGGTACGGTTTCTGGTCTGGCTTTTATTTGGTTTTATTTGTGTGGGGAGCTGTCGGGAGCCGCTGAGTGCTTGTAATCAACATGGTTGCGGTTGAGTCTTTGCTTTTTGCATGATTATTTTGAAATATATATGCGTTTTATGTTTTTTGATGAATGCGAATGTTGCATGCTGCATTCAGCATTGAATAATGGACAATTTGTCAGTTGACCATTAACGATGATTACATTCTAATTTAATTAATATTTGTGCCTGGCAACTCTAGCACCTAGCAACGAGTAAATGTTGAACTAACAACATTAGAATGTTTTTACAACTTTTGAAATGAGAATAAATCAGAACGAGCAGATAGATCCTTACTCGATTACCTTAAAGGGCTCAGCTAAATTACGTGCCAATCAACCACTCGGAAAATGACAATGGGCAGGACGAGTTGCCTGATAAGACAGAGCAGGCGACACGCAGCACAAACTTATTTGTTTAACTAGACAACGAGACAGCAGCCGGGAGTAAGACAATCCTTGCCACAACACACACACACACACACACACACACGCACAGCATGTATCCTGGGCAGGCTGGCTGTTTGCTAATTAGCACATATTCCTTGCAGGCAAGAAAAACAAGCAGGCGACAGTGTCAACATTTCACGTGTATATAGAATGTGGAAGGACTCCTCGTCTCCGGCGGATTAAATTGTTTAATTTTAAATATGCTCTGTCACTTCATTTGTAAGGAAATAAGCAGCAGGGGCAACTTGCTCTTGCTGGCAAAACTTTTCCAAAGACAGAAAAATCATTAACACGCCGCAAGCCAAGCCAAACGAAAGGATAACAGATTTTTCTGCTAATTTGAGACGTAGTCCTTTGTGCGTGACGACCAGACAGCAATGGGAAGGAGGCCAGGGAGCCGAAGAAGAAGCTGCTCCACAGACACTATCTGAGACTTCAGATCAACTTCTTGCCGCCGTCGACGTCGTTTTGCTCGAGTGACGAAGCACAGAGATAAGCTTTTAGCCTGGCAGGATGCGTTGGAGGAGGGTTGAGGAGGGTGTGTGGGGGGGTGGTTGTGGGGCGGTTGGCTGCCAGTTGTAGAAAGTTTCTCAATAAATTGCGTTTCTCGGTTGCACGTTGACAGTTTTGCTTAACGCTTCATAATCAGAAAACAAATACGTTGCCATCTAATTGTGTGTCGTATGCTCGCTCCAACAATTAAAACTAAGAGCTCAACTTGGCCCCAAAACGAGATGGAGGAGGAAGAGGAGGAGGAGGAGCTGTCTCAGACTGAGGCTGGGCACAGCTGGCAGTTCCGTTGGCTGGCGATAACTTTTAAATATCCAGCAAACACGCCCGAGTAGTTCTCAAGGATTCGGAGTCCTGGTCCGGTCTGTGTGCCTTTTAACGCTTCGACGATTGCTCACAAGACGAAATTAATTGTTGAGTAATTGAAATTTTATTTATATTAGTGTCCTTTTGCGCGGATTTCCTTTCACGCTCCTGCTCCTCCTGCCACAGCCCGGCAGGCGGCATTTTCTATTTTGTATTTTATTCAAGTGTGTAATTCTCGAATTTTTGTTTATAATCTGCTGCTGCTCGGTTTTGGCTTCAGTGGCTTCCACGCCACGAATCTGATTTTTTATTCAAATTCGTTTTGGCTCCTGGGAGTTCCACAAGCGCCTCGAGCGAACTGAAAATCAATTATTCGCTTTGCTGATGATGTCATTTGAAATTTTATCTGAAAACTGGCAGCTTCAGTGTTCCAATCATTTGAAGTGGGTATACTAGTCAGTTATAATAGGCTTTTGAGAAATTAACATTGAAAATTAGTACTAAAAGAGTGGTAAACACCCTCAACAACATTTGAATAAATTATATACGCTTACATTTAAAAGCTCTAGTTTCTAAATTATTTAAGTAAATTGGAAATTTCCGCTTTCTTTATTTCAATAAAAATGAATTATTTTGTAATCCATGAAAATGTTTTCTTACTGTTCAAACTCAAGAGTCGTAATAAATAAAGAAATTATTAATTTTTAAAGCAATTGCTGCTTGTAAATTACAGTTATGCAGACTTGCACTAAAAATCATAGCCTTTCAATATTAAATGAATAATGCTTAATTAGTATATAAAACGATAGTATTCTATATTCATAATTAAGTAGATGAAGGTGACAAAGGTGAGAAATCACAAATAAATAATATTATTAGATTATATATCATTTATTTTTTTTTTTTTCTTTTATAAACTAATGTTAATCAATACAGAAAAATACGCAAAATAAAAGTAAATTCAATTAAAAATTATGTATTTATTTATTTTATAAATAAATACACTTTTTTAAATACATTTTAAAATATAACACACATTTATAAATTTTCTGGGAATATTTAATTATATAAGTTATGTTCAGTAATTGGGGTATGGATTAGGGAAATCCCATTAAAATCCCAATCAAACCAACATTTAAATTTTAGAGTTTATATTAAATATTTAAGATGCCAAACCACAAATATATATACCCTAGACAATAAGGTTGAGGTTTTAATGTTAGATATAGAGAACTCTGAGTGGATTATATGATAAAGTCAATGTAACCAAATATGTATATATATGCAATTCAAACATATTCCACGTATGTGCAGCGTGGCATTCAGATAATGTTTCCGGGTCTTACGCACCATCAAATAAATATATGTTCTTGTATTTGTCGTATGAACCCCATTTGGACTCTTTGTTAATGCATTTTAATTTAATTTTGCATGCCCAACCGCACAGCACAACGCAAATGGCCAATGCACGTATAAAAAGCCACTCCAACAATGTTGCCACGAGTGGTGGCAGTGGGGGTGGCACATACAAAGAGCTGCTCGGTGTGGGGGGGTGGGCAAATTGAGAATTGGTTGGGTTGGGCTGCAACCAAAGTGGACACTTCAGTCAATAAGAATGCAATGTCCACGTCTGCCAGCCACATAACAAGCTGGACACGACACGTCGCATTGGACACGGACACGGACACGGTCTCTGGACTGCTATCAGCAGCACACACTCTTACACACACACAGACACACACACACACCCAGGAACAACATAATTGCCGGTCATTTGCAGCAAAATGAACAACCCAGTTGCAGATAGCTGGAGATACCCAGTCAAGTTGCCAGTTCCCCATTTCTTCGTTAACCGTTTGTCATATGCAAATCAAACAAAATGCTGCAGGTTGAGTTTGGGGTTAGCTGGCAACATTGTTGCTGCAACATGTCGTTGGGTTAGTTGCCTCTTGTTTTTACTGCTAAGCGCAGTTTTTTTTTATGCGCCAGCACCAACAACATCAAATTTAAAATTTAATGCCAAAAACAAGGAGAGAGAGATGAGGCAGAGAGATGGGGCAGAAAGATGAGGCAGAGAGATGAGGGAGAGCTGGAGTTGGAGATGAGTGAACCATTTTGATGGCCAGGATAAACTAACTGCCAGTGGCCACTTGAAGGGTCGCCGAGAGCCGTTTGCTTTTATTGGCTGACCACGGCACCACAGACAATTACGTTTACTGCGGTCAGAAATGCAACAACTACTTGCAACTACAACAAACTTGAGCAGCAATGGCAGCAGCAGCAATGCCAAAGTCATATATATATATACATTAAATGCCGTTAGTTATGCTGGCGTGTTACATGTCGTATGCGTAATGTTCGGGCCAATCTACAGTCTGGCCATTTAATTTGAAAAGTTGTTATCAAAATAAGTGCAACAATTGCAGACGTGTTTGTGCCACGTTTGTGTTTCTCGTTTAATGTTGCCCCATAAAAACTGCCGCCTGACAAAATCTCATTAGAATAATGCACACAAAGTGTGCGGAAACAACAGCAACACTTTTAAGGTACGCAAAACCAACACTAAACAATGCAGAGTGAGTGAAAGAGTGAGACAGAGAGAGTGGGAGAGGGAGAGGGGTATAGAGACAGAGTGAGGCAAACAATTGTTGATTAAATTCATTTGAGTCATTTGCATACGAAATTGTCTGCCGCTTGTTTGGCTTCGTTTTAATATGAAACCACATCGAAAAGTCATTTTGGTATTTGGCCGAAACGGGGTTGCGTCGCAGCATTTTGGCCACAAGAATAATGAAGTTGCCAAGTCTTAAGTCGAACAACAACAACAACAACAATGCCACACCATGAGGCTCCTCTGGCTCATGATGACAATGACAATGACTTAGGTGTGTGTGTGTGTGTGTGTGTGTGTGTGGCTTTGCGGCTTCCAGGCGTCACTTGAGGCAGTCTCGATTGGGGGCAGCTTCTCTGACGGTGCACAGGATTTGGAAATGCACTTAGTTAGGTGTTGTTGGCTTTGGTCCTTTTCTGGCATCGCTATTGTTCTTTGCGGGGTAGCTCTTGTTTTGATAATTTAATTGAAATGGCAACGAAAACGGCAATGCAATGTTTATTTCGATTTTGCGATTGTGAAAACTCAACTCGCCGAGGGTTGATCGATAAGTTGAGTGTTCTTGCTTAAAGTGTAGAAATTCGTTTAAATTTGATATTGATCAGTACTGAAAAATATGTAAATATAGACAACCTGTACCAGTTGCGAATGATTTCAGTTTTTAATGTACTGATGTTTTATGTCAATCAGAAAATAAAGAACTCGATAATTAAGTGCAATCATAAACTTTAAATAGATTTATTCCTAGATTATTCCTTATAATTTTTTTTTGTCGATCGTAAAGAAATTTATTCATCCAGTTATGATGCCAATTAATATGTAAAAATAGTAGAATACAATACAATTCCGAATTCTGAATTAGGTCAAGTCTCGATTGAACTTAAAGGTTGCAGATTTAAGAGGGATAAAAAAAAAATTGGCTAAATAATTGAATTACCAATAGCTGTAAGGACAACTTTCCCACATTTTGTTTATTTATAACTTGGTATTTATGTTACCAATACCTTACCCAGGAGGATTTAAATATAGTTTATCATATATTTTAGAGTTGCACATTTTATTCTGTAAAATCACTAAAAAGTCAAAAAAATGTATTTGTATAATGAAATGAATGAAAGAAAAAGCTAATAGAACAAAAAAAAACATTTCTAATATATATAAATATTATACAAATTTGTTAATAATTGTAATTGTATTAGTAATATTTCAAATGCAAAGAAAATACACACAAATAGCTGTCAATAGCAATGCCCACCCAAAGTAATTCTCACTTGTAACTCTCACAACTCGTCGGACAACTTTCCGTGCCGCGTGGAAAATGGAACTGTAACTCGAACCCTTTGATAATCCGAGTGGTCGAAAGAGAGGCTAAAGTTGAGGCACACATTCCCATTGATTGCATTAGGCCAACAATAGATTGAGAGCTGCGTATTCACATGTGCGGCACACAGTGAATGAAAGTTGCGAAAAGTTATCCTGAAGAGAAGACAGGATAATAACAAGGAAAGGAGCAGATATGTGCTATGTGCTGGCAGCATCTTACAGCTTTTAGCAATTTTAATTGACTTTAGGCAACAGACCGCAGCAAGTAGTGAAACTTTGGAAGGGCCCAGGAAATGCCTCGTTTGACTTTTATTGAATTAAAATTGCGACCACTTCCTCAACACTCGCCCGGCACTTCGTCAAGCACTTCTTTCCTAATTGCTGTTGTAAGTTGCAAGTGAGGACGTGATTACCCAGAAAGAAAAACTCACTCGACACATAATGTTTGCACACTTGCCAGTCAGTCAGTCAGTCAATCAGTCAGTCCGTCAGTCAGTCAATCAGGTAGTCAGGTATTCACTTCCTGCCGCAGGACTATGGCAAAACTTTTGCTCTGTAGTTTTTCCCAACATTTTATTTTCGTTTGGCTTTTTTACATGTGCGCATTTTTGATGAACTCGATGGAACGAAGGAAGGAAGCAAGGACTCTGTCCTGGGCTTCCTTGTCAGCGCATCCATTTGCATATCGTTTACGTTTTAATGTGATTATGGCGTGTGCATATTCAATGTCTTATCCTTTGCCTTTTCCTTTGCCTTTTTGCTTGAACTTTTAAAAGTACTCTTTTTTTTTGGCTTTTCTTTGGAAATTTTCTGTGGCTCCGTTGTGAAAACAGTTTGCGGTTAGTTGCTTTAATGGATAATTGTGTTAAGGTTTATCTTTTGACATGTAAACATTAGCAATAATGAATATTTAAATGACAACTAATGGCTTTTTACAGCAACATTACTTTAAGCTACTCGAGCAATTGACCCGAATCCATTCGATACCCCACCAGTCACACCTTCAGGCCAAAGTCACCAAAGTCCAAAGTTTTATTGTGCACAATTTACAATAAAATTCATTTACGACTATGTTTTCCAAGTGCTTAAACCATCTACCACTTGAAGTGCCCCTGTTCCAATGTTTAATGCACCTTTTATTGATCAAAACACGAGTTCAATAGACGCCAAGTTTCCCAGTAATACTTCTCGTAGTTTGACCAATGTCCGCGCTGTTTTTTATATGTATCCCCCCCTCCTATCATCTATTTGGTTTTTATTGTCAACTATTGACTGGCGTTCTGTGACAGGACTATATGTCAGCAACATAATTCACAATTCGCTAGTTTTACGAGTCGCTTCCGTTCATTTTGGACATTGTGCCGTAAAAAGGCAGGCGCATATAAAACGAGGAGCTGCATCTCGCTTGCCCACTGGGAATATGCGAATATGGCAATATGGGAATCGTACACTCTAAAAAAAATCTAGGTAAATTTCTGAAATTAGCCTTTGAGCTTGAAGGGAAATTCACCTTATTATTAGGAAAGTATATTTCTGAAACTGAGGTTGTTTTGTTCTAAACGCAAAGGTTTTTATTTTCTTTTTAAATTGTTTTTAAATTTTTAATTTAATTTTATTTTTACGCGTTTTATGTTTAGGAAACTTGTACATTCGATTTTTTGTTACTTATATTATTATTAAAAATTAATATATAACGATTTCGCATATATAAACTATTTCGATAGTTTATAAAATTTATTTAATTTAATTTGAAAAACTTTATGATTTTATGGAGACTTGAAACGTCTAATTTGTTTTCTAAAAATTAGTGTTGGCCTTTATGCTTTTAAGAAATATTTTATTTATTTTTTTTTTATTTATTTATTTACTATTCTGAAATATATAACTGAAAAATGAATAAACAAATTTTATAAAATTTTAAGAAACTTTTCTCCTCGTATATTTATTAAATAAGTATTTGTTAACTTCAAGGCGTTTATTTTCCTCAGTGTATATTGGCGCTGGCGACAACAGTGAGAAGGACGACGACGACGCGCCCGCATCATCAAGTGACCATTGTCCAGTCAGTTCTTTTTTACGGCATCAAGGGTCATCCTTTTGTGCTTAATGGCCGGGGCAGTCAGTTGCCAGTTCCAAGTTCTTACTGGGCGCAAAGAGGGGTGTGGCTGCTTCTCTGCTATTCGAGTATTAACCTTATGCGTTACGTCACTCTCCTCATGTGTTTTTTTCTTTTTTTGGGAAGTTCCTAACTTGGGCTCGACCGTGCAAACATAAGTTATTTATGATCCATCATTGTGCAATATTTGGTAAATCTTACAGACTTTTTACGGCTATGCTATGCCCAATAGAGGTACAGTTATTGTTGTGTTTGCTGTTTAACTTGGGAGTTTCATTTAACTCTCCCCCCCTCCCCGGCAAGGCAATAGGCAATTGCTGAGGCTGTCAGGAGAGTCCGTAAAACATGTGTGCCTCAGAGTGACACTTGGAGATTTATTTCGCTTATCGCTGAACAAATAAAGTTATAAAACCTTTTTCAGCATTGATTTGATTTGTTGAGTCAACTAAAAGACATTGAATTTAAGTGAATTTCACTTTAATTTAATTATAACTAATCTTAGTCAAGAGCAATTTTACTCAAATTGAACATTTGTTATCAAAACATGTTAAATAAGTGGTATTTAAGTAGTAAATAAAATTATAATAAATGCCATGAGGAACTGAAAGGAGCTGATTTTATTTCATAAACTCATGAAAGATTTAAGCCATTTAAAATGGTCATATTTACGAATGCAGCTGTGAGAAAAGTACTTTAAGCCTTGGTATTTTATTACCTTTTCGGAAGTATCTACAGACATGCACGAACATGTTCAAATATAACAAAACAAAAATCACACCTGTCTCTAATTATTTTTTGGTTTCTGTTGAGTGCGACAAAGTGAGTACTCTTTTGTAGTCTTTTGCTACTAGTGTTCCATATATAAATATAACTGGTAGATACATACAAAACCGGTTTCAGCCTATTTTTGTAATTTCACAATTTTTATAAAGAAAACCGGTTTTCCTAAACACCTGTTAAGCCTATTTACTTCTCACTTAACTAAAGTTGATTGAACCATCGAAATCTATATTATTTGCAAGTAGCCAATTAGCAAAATTCTGCTTGCCTTAGAATGTGAGAGCTGTGCTAAAATAGCAAGTCTTTAGATAAATATAGACTATTGTTTAAATATTTAATTTAATTGTGCAATAACAAACATCATCCCAAGCCATATAAACCTGTTATTAAATGCGAAATATTGGCTCAAACAGGTTATTGGCCAACGGGTAAAATGGTAATATTGATTAACATACAATATGTTGATACCAACATCAACTTAACTGATTTAAATTACTTAAATAGAGTGTATTTAAATAGAGTAAGTTGTCTGTTTAGATATATCAACATAGCAGCCAGATAAATAATATACAAATAATGTCTACAAAATATATGATAATATAAGAAATAAACTCAAAAATTAATCATTCTTCTCGTTATTTGAGATTGCCAAATATGCTACAAATATTTAGCTAAATCACAATGTTCCACCCTTTTTTTTGGGAAATGCTGCCTGCAACAAAGAGTCGGCTACTTTTGGCACATTTATCACTTCGTGTAACCAGAAGTCATGTAATTTTAGTAATGTGTCCTGTATTGAACTTGCTGCTCGCTGATCGCATAAAAACGTCAACTGTCTGTCAATGGAAGCGGGAAAATTAATGTTACCAAAAAAAAAAAAGAAAAATACGAAAAAACAACATTAAATTGCAACGCAAAAATAACATAAAAAGGCCACCAAAACAGAGGCAATAAATTTGATGCCCGAAATTCGAATCGGGAGCAGTGATCCATGGCACTGTGCAACTAGCCGAGTGGCAGCAACCCTGTTCGATTAACAACATAATTTCAAGTGTGGCATTAATGTGCACATTACGCCAAAATAATGCAAAAATCATATAATTTATACGCGTGGAAGGGTTGCCCAAAAAGGGTCAATACAGGGCCCAATAAAAGAACAAAAAAAATGGAAAGAAGTGACCAGTAACAATAGCGTTGGCGGCAGGACATTAAAGTGGCCACAGAAAAGGGGTTAAGGGGCGTGCCTCCTGCTGCTGCTGCTGCTGCTGTTTGGGCACTTTTGTGCCTTTTGTGCGCTGAATTTGAGCATGTGGTCAGCAGTGGAAGAGCAACACTTGAGCTCCAGGATGCAGGACAGCACAATGACCAGGCAATGGGCAAGAAGAGCGTGTCAAGTGCAGCTATTGATGTGGGCAATTTATGGGCGGAGTAAGTGCTTGTTTTCCCTCAATAAAAATGTTTTTCTTTGACAGTTGTGATTAGATAGTTAAAAGATTAGTTGCCAATTTATGTTAGGCAGATATCAACAGAAATGATTTAGGAAAGTGAAAGGTATGGGAAAATTATAATACTAACCCATCTATTGAAAGGACACTGTAGATTAAATAGTCACCTAGCTAAAGGACCTACTTTAGTTATCAGTAAAAGAATTTGCCAGAATAAGATGCAGTTTCCTAAAAAAAACATTTCTAAAGCCCAGCTAATATAGAAAAATATTTGAATTTGTACAATAATCACAGTTAGGCCGGATCCAACTAGGTCGTGTGATTCAATAACAATAATAATTGAAATATTCGTTAGATATCATAGATCTATCCACTCACATTGCTTTGGAAAAACGCTAACGAGCTGCAAAACTGTCAAAATATTTTCACATATGTCGGCACACGTTTCGTTTGTTAAGCTTATCGAAGTGCGACGCCAGGATATATGCAAAAAATAAAAAAAAAAATTGTTAAAGCAGAGCAGTTGCACGGCAAACGGAAGGATACGCAAATAGCGCAAAAAGAGAGCGAATAGAGACGGAAACACGTGGAAACGTATGCAAAAAACACACACGGTCTTAACCCCTTGTTGCCGCATGCATTTCCTCTGCTGATCACACATGTGTGTTTTGTGTATTGTGTGTGGCGACATGATTTTGATTTAGTGGCACTTTTAAGGCAAAGCACTCCACACACACACACAACACACACACACACCACACACACTAGACGCCGCCTGCCTATAAATTCAATTTGCGTATTTCTTGATGCAGAAATGCGTCAACGGCAGCAACAAGGAGTAAAGGAGCAGGAGCAGGAACAGGAGCATGAGCAGCTGGAGTACAAGAACGATGACGACTTAATGCACTACCAATTATACCTCAATTTTCATAAATAAGAGCGAGCGAGGAAAAGCCCGATGCCATTTATTTCTGATATAAAAAGAGGAACGCACAAAAAACACGCACCAGACGCAGGCAGGGGTGTCAACGAATTGAATGTGGCAGGGAATAAAAGGGGTTTCGGGTTCGCTACGCCTTGACAACTGTATGCTTTGATTTTTAGCACACACAACACAAAAAAAACAAGTAAGAACGCTGTAGTCGAGTGAGCTCGACTACCATATACCCTGAACCAAGCTTTAAATGCATTATAGGTTTATCGTTTTTGGGGGCTGGAGTGGGCGTGGCCCGATCTTAGTAATATACCTTCTAAGTTTGGTAACTGTAGCTCTTAAATTGCGGGAGATACAGGCATTTTTCGTTTTTTGTGGGCGGGAGTGGGCGTGGTCCAAAATTTTTTTTCCACATTTATGAAGGGTGTTACTAGTAATATACCTTTAAAATTTGGTGACTTAAGTTTTCAAATTGCGCGAGATATATGGGTTTATCGATTTACACCAACAGGTGTATCGGTTAAGGTAGGTGGAATGGGCGTGGCCATCCCATTTTTTTATCGATCTTTGGGGGAGTTACCAGGAACATACCTACAAAATTTTGCGACTGTAGCTGGCAAATTACGGCAGATATGCGCATTTTAAATTTCTAGGGATGAAGTTCCTGGGGGCGGCGGATGTGGGCGTGGTCCAAAAATTGGTATGCCAATCTTTGGAGGAGGTTACCAGCAAATTGCCTTCCAAGTTTGGTTACTCTATCTTTAAAATGTTCGGAGATATAGGGAGTTATCGATTTACAATCGGAATTGTCGATTATAGGCGCAGGTGTGGGCGTGGCACCACAAATTTGTTATCGGTTCTTAAGGGCGACTACCAGTAATATACCTACCAAATTTGACGTTCCCTACTCAAAAACTGCGGAAGATATAGCCATTTGAAAATTTTAGGGGCGGGGGTGATGGGGGCGTCGGAGGTGGGCGTGGCACATGCCGATCTTTCAAGGACCTCGCCAACAACCTACCAACCAAAATTGGTGACTGTATCCATTAAATTGTGAGAGATATGTGGAATTTACTGCTATCGAAAATCTAAATGTATCGATAATTCAGAAACTGAGGCAGTTATCGATAAAATAACGCAAACTTGATCTGCGCCTGGTATACGAGATCTTATATTCCAAATTTGAAGTCTCTAGCTCTTATAGTCTGAGATCCGTTGTTTCATACAGACGGACAGACGGACAGACGGACAGACGGACAGACAGACGGACAGGGCTAGATCGACTCGGCTATTGATCCTGATCAAGAATATATATACTTTATGGGGTCGGAGATGCTTCCTTCTGCCTGTTACATACATTTGCACAAAACCATTATACCCTTTTTACCCATTTTTAATGGGTTCAGGGTATAAAAAAAAACTAATAAAATGGAAAAGAATTTATGAAATATGAAACAACCGCATGTGTGTAAATATTTTGGGTGAGTGAAAGCGAATGTGAAAGGGCAGAGGTAGAGACTGAGGCAGGGGCAGACGCAGGGGCAGGGGCAGAGCCATAATCTGAACCTTGTGTTGCCCACCCCACCCTGGTTGCTGGTGAGGTCGTTAAGTGAACCCTTCTTTAGGCCGTTTTTTTTTTCCTACTAAAACATTGATTTTTATCACCAAAAATCAATTGTATTATTGTGTTTTGGGTTTTCGGGACATAAATGGTATGTGGCAGCCATGGCTAAATCAATTTTGGCAAGTCAAATGAATTACGAAACTATAAATAAATCAAAGTAGGGAGAGAGAAGGGGAAATATGCTGGATATTAAGGAATATGCATTACCCATATTTAGTTTCATGTATAAACAACTATTAGATAAGAAAAGTAACATTTTTTAAAGACAAAAAATGTTTTAGTTCTCTATTTCAGTAATTAAAAACTTAAAACAAGAATTTTAGTTTCGGGCTTAATATTTTTGCCTGCTTTTTAATCTTAAAAATCTTATATATATTTTAGTATTCTTTTAATTTGTTTACAATTTTAATTTTATTTTAATTTTAGTTTAATTAACATTTTTAATTTTTGTATTTTTGGTGTCGACTGACTTTAGTTGACAATAAATAAATAATTAAATAAATAAATAATGATCTCTTTTTTTTTTAATTTTGGTCTGATTGGTTTTTATTTTTCTGAGTTTTGTCCAACAAATAATAGACAAATTTAACAATTAAATATTTGCGGAGACTTTAAAATTGTGGTCTTCTATTCATAATTAAAAATATTTAATTAAATTAAAAATGTAATTTATTTTTATTAGTATTTTTTTGTATTTTTCTGTACTGACTGTGATTAGTAAATAAATTTAAATATTATATATATTTAATTCGATTATCTAAATAGTATTTGCGCATCAAGCAAAGATACACCTTAAAGCCTTGGCTTGGTTGAATTTCTATCTGATTAGTGCTCATTGCTGCCGGAGCATTATGGCGAAATGGAAAAGAAGACTCAAGTTTTGGTTGTCATTGGTCTAAAATGCAACATAAATCATAGGACTAGTTGAAAATGGCGTGACAGGATAGTCCTGGCAGGATGCGCCTGGTGCTCGCATGCTGCTACAGCAACTACACCGGGTGACTCCCCCACTCCCCCACTGCCCACCTTCACCTTCACTCCACGCCACCGTCAACTCCACACATGAATCACTTTATGGCGCAGCGAGTGCAACAAACTGTGATTAATAGCAGCCGCAGCCCCATCCCCAGGAAATCCAGAGCCAAATCCAGACTCTAGAGCAGCCCAAGCTTGCTGGCTGACAAATTTTCATGAATTTTTTATTAAACATTGAAATCAATTCAATTTGTTTTTTTTTTCTCTTCTTCCTTGTTTGCTTGTGTGTTTTGCTGCTCCTGTGGGTGGCTCTGTAGTTGTTATTGTTGCTGTAGTACTTATTGTTGCATATGTGGTAAAAATTTAAAATTTGGCTGTGGGTTTCCTTTTTTTTTGGTTGGCTTTCAGAGCTGCTGCACCACGTTTGACTTAACTTGTTGATTTATGGCTTTGCAGCTGTCAGCGAACGGAGCGAGCCAACTGCCGTGTGGTGTCCTTTTTGGAGCAGAGAGGACTCGTGGAGGATATGCCTTGTATCATTGTGTAAAACGCTTGTTAACATTACCCACCGAAACACACACATTTGTCGTTTGCCAAAATGTGGCAAAGAATGTGACAGTGTTCAACGTAAGCAAAGCGCCCGAAAATCTCCACGCTGCGATTTTCCAAGAGTGGAATTTAAATTAGTTGAATCGGTAAATGCGTAGCAGGAAATGATTTTTGGCATAGTTTCCAGCTAGCCAACAACCATAAATCACTTGACATTTCAGTCGGCTCGGAAAACATGGATGATGAATAGAAGACGTCATTCGACTATAACGAAACTCTTTTATACAAATGAGCTTTCTACATATTAAATTATTGGGACAACCAAATCAAATGGATTTGGGATCGACAAAGATTTTACACAAAATAAATATATACATATATAATATATATTTATTTATAATAATAAATATATAATAATACTCAGTAAAAATCACTTAAAGCTCACAATAAACATTGAAATTTAAATTTTCTTCTACGCTTAGCTTTCAGAAAATATGACATATTATTTTTAAAGACCATATTTTTCAGCTGAGGTCGAACAATGGGTTTCTGGCTGGAAAAAGGGTTAAATGCGCATTCACCCTTAACAAATTTTCAATATTTACAATTACTTAGCATTTTAAGTCGCCGCGTCACATCAAAATGACAATTATTTGTCAAGTCATAATCAAATTGAGCCCAACAAAAATGTGCGAGGAGCGTCACAGTTGTACCTAATCCTGTGGCTTTGCATGACAAAAAAAAAAAAATAAACGAAAGGATTGCACTCGTCAAAGTGACGAGCAGCGGCTAGTCCTGAGGGGGATGTCCTGCTGCCTGCAGGCGTGCGTCAGCCATAAATGTTTATGATTATGGCCAGGCGGCGGAAGATTTACTTAACACATGTGCTGCATTTTTGCATATGACACCAACTAGAGATGACACAAAGTGATGCAGCATAAATTGTTTTACACAGAAATTATTAATAAAAAATATTGAAAACTAGAAATCTTTTTCTTGATTTTAGAAATACATTTTAGAAATACAAAAAACTTATTTTTAAAATTATAAACGATTTATTCATTTTTTTTAAAATATGTATTTCATAAGAATTAAAATATGTTTTAAAAAAATATTTTTGGCAATTCAGAATATAATAATTAAATTTAATGTTTTTATTTGTCGTATTTTTTTCTATTTAATTTATATATTAATAACATTGTGCGAATATCTTGTACGAGGGTGGTTTGATGAGTACCTGACCTCTTCTTCACCAAATGGGGCCGTTTCTTCTTCAACTCGGCGTCAAATCTTCCCAATAGTTCGGCATAGTAGAGCCCTGTAATCGTTCTTCCCTTCTCTAGGTAATCTATGAGGATAATACCTTTCGAATCCCAGAAAACCGTGGCCATCACCTTTCCGGCCGATGGAACAGTTTTCGCCTTCTTCGGGGCAGATTCGCCAGGTGAAGTCCACTGTTTCGACTGTTCTTTGGTCTCTGGTGTGTACCAGTGAATCCATGTTTCGTCAACAGTCACGAATCGACGCAAAAATTCCTTCGGATTACGCTTTAACAGCGCCAAACCATGCTCCGAAGTGGTCACGCGGTTGCGCTTATTGTCTGGTGTGAGCAAACGCGGCACCCATCGCGCCGATAGCTTTCTCATACCCAATATTTCATGATTGAAATTTTTTTTTTTGACTGAAATTTTCACTGTGGCTGTTTAGGTTTATGTACTATACGATAGTCACGTCATATTGCAATAGTGGCGCCATCTGGCGTCAAGGTCAGGTACTCATCAAACCACCCTCGTAAGTGTGATTTGTTAAAATAGTAATTTTCGATTTATGTGCGCTGAATTTAAAGAAATAAAAATCGTTGATATTAAATAGACACAACTCTCTGTTTTAGGAATATAGTTTCTGATTCTGGATAGTTTCTTAAAATCATATCGAATGTAGTGATACTGATACAAAATATTTAAATATATAAAAGAGCTAACAAACTTTAAATTTGGCGATATTTGTTGTCACGCACTCATCTCTAGCGGCACAACCCCCAAACTCCAAGAGTACTTGGAACTGCCAAACGCATAAAAACTTATGTTTATTTGACTTGGCTTTTTCCAGCCTGAGCCTGGGCGTTAATTGTAAATTTCGCAAGACCGCGAATTGCGACTCACATGAGAGTCGAGCAGTGGATGCCCCATTCCACGCTTGATGCAAGTGATTCGAGCAACATATTTGAAAATTTTGTACTTTATTTTAATCTTTTGTGCGCGCGTATGATAAAATTTAACGATATTTGCGCTGCCGCCAGGGTGGCAAGCTGCTGTGGCAGTGGCAGAGGCACTGCCAAAATGCGCCCATATGCCTTGTCTGAAATTATTTTTAATTGGAGAGCCGCAAGCAAGGTACAGTCAGACAGAGGCATGCCCAGTTAGCCTGCCCCTCTCGAAATGAAAAGCTTTCAAATCAAAGCAATTTACGCTTTGATTTGTGCGAATTGCATTAAACAAAAAAAAAAAACCATAAACAAAAAACAAGCGGCTCAAATTTGGCGCGTGAGATTTATGTAGTTGAAGGATTTATTTGCGAAAATTTATGGCTAACCTTAGCACGGTGGAAGCTCTGAGCTGCCCCCAACTGCCCCCAATTGACCTGGCGCCCCGGGCTTCATAGACTGTGTTTGGCCGTTAAGTGCTTTAAAAGCGCATAAATCACGCGGTTTTCAATTCGCAACGCGACCACCGTTGACAAGTTTGCCAAAAACAGTCCGGACCCGGATTCCCAGACCCGTTTTTTTTTTCTCCTGCGTAGCCTGCTTTTAGGCGCGCCAAATTACGCGTAAATGACAGCTCCAACTGTGACTCGAACTCCCTGCTGCCCAAATCCTTGTGGGCAGCATCAGGGAAAACTGAGAGTGGGAGGGTATCATCCCACCTCGCTCATCTGTGTTTGGACATGTGCTCACAACGCCGGCGGCTCGCGTTGATGGCATTTTAATTAGTTTTAGGAACTTGTAGCTGCCATTTGATTGAATTGTTGTTTTTGGACTCATTGTGGGCAGGGACCCATAGACAGATTAGTGGACGCGATTTTGTTGTCACTTGTGGCTCTAAAGTGCAATTGATTGGCAGTGTATCCAAAAATGGTTCTGTATTTACTTTGACATTACAAACACTTTAAAATTCCCTTTCAATTTCTTTCCATTTTTAATTCGAGTTGACTGCAAACAAAATTGGGTAGATATTCCCCAAAAAAATTGCTCATAAAATATTAAGAAATCACCATTTCCAGCTCCATAAAAATTATTATAAATTTTTTTATTTTTCAAGTATTTGGAACGTTTAATCCGCCGCATCAGTCAGGCATCAAATTATGTTTCCACAATTTTACGACATTTGTTTCAAATTAAGCAGAGCCCAAGACGTTTGCAACACATACCAAAAACACCCTCTCCTTGGAGGCCTTTGTTTTGCAGGACTTTTGAATATTTGAATAGCCCCGTGGATAGATTGCTGTTGTAATTATCTGCTCGAGCGGCGACTTGGCGCAATTTCCAATTAAAATTAATGAAATATTTTACGGGTGTCGTCGCGGGTTCGCTTGGGTCAGTCATAAAACCATTTGGAAAATCTTGTCAACGCCGTCTCATAATCATAAACATTGCCCGCTCTTTGGGGGCTGTAATTATTAGCACCGGAGCAAGTGCAACCGCCTAATTCCCTGGACAGCTTCTCGTTGCCCATCTTGGCAGGCGTCGCGGAACACACACTTTGAAGTGTTGAGGTTTAGTCCCAGGAGATTTTCTTTTTTTTTGTTGCTTATAATTGAAAATAGCGCACATCGCGAAACATGTGAAAACTTTTGCACAGGTTTTTAACCGCATTTCTACTTTTTAATTTACAAGTCTGCGCGTTGACGTTATAAATGACCAAAGCACATAGGGTAAAATTAATGACAATACCCCGACTGTCACAGAGTCAGTCAGCCAGTCTGATGGACACATGGATAGTAGGGAACAGGAAACAAAAAAAAAAAAAAAATCCAGAAATGTGTGCAAAAAGCATTTTTGCTTAATGTTGATTAAAATGCCAGCGCTTTCATTTGGCGCTCTTCCCTGGCCTTTGGCGTGAAAAAATGTTAGCCAAGTTTCAGCCATTTGCTGCAGTTTTTTTTTTGTTTGTGTTTTTGTTTTTGTAGCTCTGCCGCAGAGCCCAATATTGACAGCCCAAGTTGGCCAGAAACAGCAGGCAACTGCCAACAGGCAACAGGCAGCTGTCTGCTCGGGCGTCGAACAATGGAATGGATGGTTGGATGGATGAATGGAGAAACCATCCATTCTTGGATGGATAGCAGTAGAAATGTTTAGTTTTTTTTCTTGTACTTTTGTATATATCTATATATATATTTTTTTCATTGCGTAGACAAATGAATGAAAATGTCAAACCGAACTGCGGGCAGATTGGTTTGGTGGAGTGTTAACGGTCACGCACAGTGGTCAAAAAATCAAAACCAAACAACATTCTATTATTTTTAAATATAAAATATTTTGAAATCAATTTTAAATATTTGAAATATATTACTTTATTAAAGTAACATGTTTTAAAAACAATTTTACAATTGTATACATAGACTTATTATATTATTAAATATTTTTTTTTTCAATTATTTTACTCCATTTTTTTAAATACAAATTTTTAATTCGTTATTATTAAATTGGTAACTTTAGTATTAATATAACATTTAATTACTTTTTTTTATTTAAATGTGTTTTTTCTGAAGTGAATAAATGCAAAATGTAGTTATTTAAAAAATATTTTAATCAAAGTTAGGCAATATAGCTATTTTTCCCACTGTACATTCAATGTTTTTAGAGTACGAATATAAACTAATTCTTATTGACCAACAAATATTTTAATTACATTAATTACAAAATTTGCATTATATCTTATATTATTCATGCAGTGATTTTGCAATCTCAGACAACTGACTACAATCTTAAGTCTCAACTGTACCTGTGCTCAAATGCATTCTTACTCTCGGCAGTCCCGCTCAAATATATACATATGTAAAGATATATGAATATATGCATTTTACAGACAAGTAGCAATAACTTCCAGCTATAATGACAAAGCAATTAAACATTTCAACAATCAACGTGAGGGCATACAATATCCAAAAAACCCCAACCACATCCAGCAGCTCGGAGCGAGATGTGTGTCTCAGGGTGGGTAGTTGCCCAAAACAATCAAAAACGGTGTCGAGTCGCGTCGCAGCCTGCATTGTCCATTTGGGGGCAGGGGTAATAGCTTTCAAACAATAAATGTCCGCAAAACCATTGACGTGGCCAGCTCGCAAATATGTATGTATGCAAAAGGCCAATTCTTTGGTTGGAATGGTCAGCGGCCAATGGCCAAGTCATTACAAGAGCGCTGCCAAATCACTTCTGGGGAAAAGGAAGCTGCCCAACTGCTGGTGGAAAGAGGGAAGGGGAGAGGGGCTTTGTACTGGCAAGCAATTCATCTAATTTGCATGAGCATTGGGCACGCTCTCAATGTTTGGGGTAGTCGCACAATAAATAAAATTAAAATGATGGCAAACAATGAATGGTCGCAACCATAGACGACTATTCTCGTAATGCGAGACACACAAACACACACACACATGTAATGACCTCTAGAGAGAGAGAGAGAGAGAGTGAGAGAGAGAGAGAGAGTGAGAAAAAAGAAAACCAACAACGTACCGAACAAAATTGAAAAGGAAATTGTTTGTAACTGCGAAACGAGTTTATTATTTTGGCACCCTGGCGACCCCAACCATTGTCCACATGAGCACAATGGTCAGCGCGTAAAGAAAGCGCGAAATTTTACATATGGCTTGTCCTTGGCAAAAGGTCCTGTGGCTGCCATGGCTGCGTAACCTTTTTTAATTAAAATGTTGACAGGCGCATGCAAAAATGCGCGCCAACTCAACGAGAAACAGGAGCAGGAGTTCCAGGACAGACGGCCCATCAAAAAGTCAGTCATGGGCTCTGCACGGATGTGCTTCATCGGTCAGACATGTCCCCAGGCCTCCAAATAATGACATGACAAATGTACCAACATATTCTGCATCAATTGAGCATTTCCTAGGGAATATCGAGCAATTTAAATCCAAATTAAAATAATTATTGTAGGGGTTAATTGGTAGGCCGCGAAAAATATGAATTTTTCTTATTTGCTTAAACTTTAAATATACGATTGATCTAGAGGCCGAACTGTGATTAAAACGCCATTCCTTTTGAAAATTCGTTGAGTTTTGACGAAGTTATGGCATTTTGAAGGTTCGACCTATGCCCATATGCCGATTTTCGGACTATAATTTTGACTTATGTTTCGACCCAAAATTACGTTTTCAACTTTAAATGTACGATTGATCTAGAGTCCAAAATAGGACTCAAACGCCATCCCTTTTGAAAATGCGTTGAGTTTTGTCGAAGTTATGGCATTTTGAAGGTTCGACCTATGCAAATATGCCGACTTCTGCCTTAGAAAACTTAAATGCGGATATCTTCCATAATTTGTAAGCTAGAGGCACCAAATTTTGAATTATGTTACTGGTAACTCTCCTAAGAGATCGATAAAAAATTGGATGGCCACGCCCACTCAGCCTACCTAAACCTTTTACGCCTTTTTATGTAAAATATTCGTAAATGGATCGCTCCACGCATTTATTTTTTAAATGCGGGCGCAGTTTTTGCATAATTTGAATTTAATATGTTAGGTTATGTTGCCTCCGGCGGATTCTCATCAACGTGAGTCGCGTGTGCCTCCCCGCTCGGCATCTGCCTCCGGCGTATGTCTGAGGGTGGTACAAATTATGAGCCAAAAAAAAAAAAATATATATAAATATATATTTTTTTATTTATGACGACGCTTATGACATTTAAGTGTTTTTTGCACTTTTCGCAAGGCACGCGACGACAGCGGAGAAAGTTGGAAAATGTAAATTTCACACAGTGGTGGGCGTGGCACATGTGAATCCATTGCGATTGCCAAGAATGATTTAGTATCTTTTAATTGAATTTTAAAGTAGCTCACTTTTTGACCTAAAAATCGAGCTGAAAACCGCCAGGGGTTGGGAATTAGCTCATGTGCGAGGGATTTTTTCTTTAAAATGTGCGCATATGTTGCTGGTTACAAGAAAAGATAATGCGTTGCTATTCCCCAACCCAATCGGGCTTTCATATGCCTTCGAGGCGTATCAGTTTACAATTACAAATGTCAAACATGACATGATTAATGGGGGCATATGTGAGCGCTTTTCATTTCAACTTACAGCTTTCAACTTTCTTATAAATGTTTTTGGCATTTGCAGTCCCCGGGCTTTTAAAGGTTAAAACAAGTTCCTTTAAAAAACTAAAATAGTTTAAAGGTACTACTTGGAAGAGATGATATCACATTTATTTTAAAATATTGATATTTATGTAGTTAATAAATTTTAAATTGCAAGCCACCTCAAGGCATACTTCCTCCCGCTCCTCATGTGAAATTCGAGACCAACGCTAATTAAGCTATTTTTCCTTCAGCAAATAAATGGAGAAAAGAAGTGAAACACCCAAATCAATTGGGGTGCTTATATCAATATAATGTGGCGGTAATCAGAGATCGGTGAAAATATTTATGCTATGCCCAACACACAAATCATTTGAAAGTTGACACTACTGAGCAATTGAATAGCCATTCAGCTTAAATGTCAGGGTTCAAGGGTGACATTTTACAGAGCACACACACCTCACGGCACAGTGAGTTATATAATACCTCAATGTGGGCAAGGTACGGTCTGGTTTTGTCTGCCAAATGGGCAATTTTGTAAAAGATCATAAGCAATTAGCATGCAAAGGTTGACGGCTACTATTCTATTTTTTTGGCCAGGGTAACTTGAGAAACTCTGACAGCTGGAACCGGCTCGAAAAAGTCGAGCAGAGAATCCAGTTATCTGGCATTTCTAATTGAAACTCACACTTGTCCTTGTCATGACCCTAACCAACACCCTTATTATGGCTGATTGCACTTGTCATCGTGTCGAGAACTGGTTGACAGTTAAATTGTCATTTAGCCATTGTCTTTGGCCTCGCCTCGCCTCGACACATTTCCATTTCCATGTTGCCCATTTTTGGGTCACATATGTTCAACTTTTTGTTCATTTCAGTGTATGAATAAAGTTAAGTGCTTTAGTTTTGATTTTCAATTATGTCACATTAGCAGTGCCTGCCATTCCGCAACTGCCCCCGGCTTAGTCCCGGCATATGCGATGAGCATCCGGAAAAAAATGTCCCTCTGCAAATATTTAAACATCATTACAACCCCCAAGTGGATAAAAAAAAAATAAAATAAACTATTCGCTGCTTGCTGCTTATCGAATCAAACGATTCATGTGTAAAATTTGTTGTTCAACTTTTTAAAAGGCTGCTGGAAATTACATTTTTAAGCGGATTATGCATATATATATACATATATATACTTTAAGCGGCACCATTATATAAATTAGCTTAAAAATTGTAACAAGTGTTGAACAGAAATAAAAAAAATTATGAAATACGCACATTTATTGACTTTTAGATTGAAAATTTTTAATCTGTTCGATTATGTGTATAAATTGGGAGAAAGGGTTGTGTCGCTATACAAAAGGGAATGTGGAGAATATATCTACACATATGTTAATATCTGTTTCTGATATTACGAGGAGTGTTAACCGCCAATTGAGTATATTTCGTTGGAAAATCAATCGCTTACACATTTCAATATGTTTTACTTTGTGATTTTAGTGGAAACCTGCATTGGTATTAATTTCGTCTCAAATTGTATTATTCGCTAAGGGTTTTCTGTATAACAAAAAAATAATAGTAAAATATCTAATTAGTAATGTAATACTTTTTAGACCTTTCTTACACTTTTAATTAATTACTGCACAAGTCCCAATATTTTTTAAACAAGTTGTAGATAAGTCCTGCATGTTTAATTAAAAATAGACAATTTATAATTAATTTTAAAAAGACCTCTCATATTAATGGCAATTATAAATTGAGCTTGAATTATATTTTATTATATTATTAATACAATAAGTATACTTATTTCTATAGATTTCTTATTCATTCATCTCGAGATTAAAAATCATTTTTAAAATTTGAGGTAGGCCTGAAACATTAGTTAATTATTGATTATATTTCATTATTCTAATAAGGTAAGAAATAAATATTGCTGCAGTTCTACCTGATAAGCGTTAAATTATTTTTGATTCGTAAGTTTATTTCTTCCAAGAAATTTTCGATAAGGGCTGGGCTAATTGAAAGGCATTTAAATTTGTTCGATTTAAAACTGAATTTGAATGGTAAGCACTTTCAAAATACTTCGGGTTGATCCACTTATAACTGCAGACATTCAACCCAAGAGCACATAATAAGTATGGAATATGAAACGAAAACAACTGTTGGCTCTCCCAAAGGTGCATGTCCTTAAGGACAATAACATTTTGTGCTGCGATTATTTTGAACGTTTGTCGTGTGGCTTAAAAATTCATATGGCATTCGGACAACATGCAATTGTCTAAAATTATGGCAAATTGAATATAAATGCAACTGCACTTAAGCCATAAATATGTAACTGCAAATGTATCAAAGAATGTGTTCAAATTGTTGGGCCAACAGAAATAAGAGCAAGAAACTGATTAGTGTGAATTACTTAGCGCTAATTGAAAACCGAGCACGAGCTAATCCCGCAATTATGTCAAATACTTGCTGGCCATCATAAGTCTGGGTCTAAGGATAATTGAAGAAATGCCAGCGAGTCACGCAATTAGTTTAAATTATCTAAAGACTCCTGCAACCCCAAAAAAGGCGGAGAAGGTGGCGCTTTAACGGCACGATAAACAAGCGCAATTAATAAACTTGCCAGAATGGCGACTAGCTGCAACATATTTTGACCTTTTGACTGGCAACGCAGAGGCAAGTGGCAGTGGCAGTGGCAGTGGCAGTGGCACAAGGGGGGGGACTAAGGATAAATTTACAACACATGGCTACAGCAAGGAGTCGACATGCGCTTGAAAAATTGCAGCTAAAAGAGACGACGAGTCGCAACAATGGCCAGCAGCTAAATTTATGACCAGCCATTTGGCCAAGGACTAAACGCAACACATGACTAACGTACACTTATGAGATTAAGTTGCCACGTGGTGGGGCTGTGGTCTCTTTTTGGTGGTTGGGTGCTTGGGTGATTGGGTGGTTGGGTGGGTTGCCATAGAGGTGAATCCACTAATAGGCGACATTTGTTAGCCAGCTCCGTTTGTTTCAATTATCGTCCTTACAGCTATTTGCTCCAAGTCTACGCTGATAGGCAAATTTTTTAAGCCGTCAAAGTTACCACCCGGACAGATGAACAGACGGACCGACGGACGGACGACAATGGCGATGAAAGGCGACGGCAACTCATTGAACCACAAAATAAAGCGTATCATAATAATAATATCGTAATATGCAGTCGCGCCACTAATGCGTATTACCTAAGCCCACCCACAGCATGTCTCACAACCGATCCGCCTTCCCCTCACCCCGCCCCATCCACCCACCCATCGCACCACAGCGGGCGGTCCTTCGTCATTGTTGCCCCTGCATCACGTCTTTTGCTTTGAAGCACTCCCAGCCGATCCCAGCGTCGCCGGGCGTCTGTCTAGAGATTTGGCTGCGCTTTCAATACCCTTTCTCTAAATATCATCACGACTATAACATAGTCTTGAGGCAAATGATTTCTAGATTAGTCAAAAAAAAAAAAACCAAAACACTGACAACATAATAAAATACTTTTAAAAAAAATATATAACGTAGGAATAAATAGAATAAAATTAAAAATAAAATTTAATATTCAAATTCAGAGAACTAGATTTTTTATATTTCTGTCTTATTTAAGTATTGAATATGTAGCTACTTTTATATTTAATTAAATTTTGTTCAACTATAAAAAATATATTTAATATTTTAACTTATTTAACTAATGATTAATACACAGAAAAATATAAAATTTAAAAATAATTGAAACTAAAAGAAAATTAAAATGTATTAAATTATGAAAACAAATATTTTTTTTTTTCATTTCTAGGGGTATTTAAATATTGTATAATTCGCTTTCAAATTCAAATAAACATGTTCTTCAAGTGTGTACAATTTTCACCATTTACTCTGTAAAATTATTGGTTTTTTTTTCTTTATTATATGGTCTGTTTGTCGCGCTTAAATCCGCCTAAGTATTTTTGCAGCTGCCTTGGCAAATTTTGCCACAACGTGAAATTTCCGTTTGAGCTGAGCTAAGCACAAAAATTTTTCTACTTTACTTACTTACACACGATGCGATTCTTTATTATTATTAAACACAAAAAACGCTGCCTTTTTTGTTTGTGGTATGTTTGTGTGTGTGTGTGTGTGTTGCTGTGTGTTGGCTTTGATGTGCTGTGCACTAACAAAGGGCAACTCAAACGAGGCTTTAAGCAACTCGGAGCTAAAAAGGAAGATAACTGGCCACGTCACTTGTGCCTAATGCCCACATAAGCCAATTTAATTCGCAGCCGTTGGGTCGCCAGGCGAAACAAACAAAACATACAAATCGTAAATTAATGAAATCACACGACACCCAAAACTTAAATCCTACGACACAAAATGCATTGCATACTTGGCGGCGCCCTGGCCGGCGCTTATAAATTCCCTTATCGCCATATCGCCCGCCCGCTTTGTTGTTGTAGAAATATGGCCAGAATGCATGCGACGGCAGAACGAGAAAACGGGAAAACGAGAAAAGCCAAAACCTAAAAGCCAAACAACAAACAACAAACGACGAACGACTAACAACTAACTGCAAACGTTATACAATTTGTAATACGTAATTTGTCCTGTGTTGGCTTCTGCCTTCCACTTTGCCCCTGCCCCATGCCCCTGCCCCAATAGGCAGTCCAATTTATGCACTCTGGCATTGTCTGCCACGGCGGGGTAATAAACTCTTGCCGCGACAAATTTAACAAATTATAGAAAAGATTACGTGTCCATGGCCGTATCCTGAACTGGCCATTGCGTCCTCCTGTGCTACACAGTTCTACAGCCAATTTAAGCCAATTAAAGCCAATTAAGAAAAATGCTTGAATATTTTGTTTAGCATTTCTTCGCAATTCGCTTACATTTGAATACACAATTTAATTGCATTCGAATAAACAATTATTGCTTATTTGGGACTTGAGTTTCAATCGTTTAAGGCTAACATTATAAATCCAAAATATAATTACAAAATAAATCTAGACTATAATTAGGATTTCTTTTGTAGAACTGGGAAAAACTGAATTGGTGTATTGACTTAGTGACCCATAGCTGAACGACTTGATAGAAAAGATAATAAAAATTTAAAATTGAAAACTCTCTTGAAGTAATCATGAAGTATTTAAAATATTATTGGTTGGTGGAAAGCAACTTGATAGCTTAAACAAATATATAAGAATGCTGTCTTCAAGTAAGCATGAAAAATTTAAAGTATTGTTAGTTTAATAACAACTTGATAGCTATTCTTAAAATATTGAATATGTATAAGAAACATTAAACTTGAATGCTGCCTTCAAGTAACCATGAAGTATTTAAAGTATTGCTGGTTTCAGGAGGAGTGATGATATAAGAAAGGAAACAAAACAAAAGTGCACATGCCATGCTCGAAAGAGCACATTAAATATTTACACTTCATTTTATAGCGCTAGAAAAAGATATATAACAAGAAGTTGGGATACAGCACCGACTGGCACTGGATACGTGGAGCGATGAGAGGCGGGTGCAATCACTTCGGCGCATATAGCTTTAATGGCAATGACAACTGTTTGTTGGGAGGGATGGGGTCTTTCATGCTAAATGCAGGACACAAAGAAGAGGGACAGCGCTGCAAGTGAACCGCAGGATATGGCGCAGGTCAACGGAAGCCATAAAATTCTCGTTTGTCACGCGAATTTCGCTTCAGCAAAATGCCAACACATGCAAAAGACAAAGTTCTCAGCACACAAAAAACAACAAAAAACAAAAAAACAAAAAGGAGGAAACGAAAAATAAAAAAGACAAAAAGCTAAAAAATAATATTAATGGCAAAAAAATGTTCAGCACACGCAGAAAGACACTGGGCAAGGAGCAGCAGCTGGAGCTGGAGGAGGAGGAGGAGGATCAAGTTTACTTTCCTTGCCAGCGCAGATGGAATTATTTACGTTTAGTTTTTATAGTTTTTTATGGCTGCTTTCTCGTATCGGTCTTAGAGGTCGGGGTCCTGGCCGGGATCGGGGTCGTGGTCGGAACGGGCTGCCCTTTTGGGGGCGTCATAAAATATGGGCGCAGGTTTATTTATGCGCTGCTGCGGCGACAGTTTCGCGATGCTTTTACGACTTGACGGATTGCACACGGTACACAGACTAAAAGGATACGAAGGATACAAAGGACCAAGTGGCCGCCAACCGAATGGCATTAGTTCAAATGCCCGCTAATGTCAATTAAATTTGAGCAGACGATGCCACCTAAATGAAATTTTAATTACCGCAAATGAGATGGAACGAATCTCTTTAGCCAGAGTAATAATGGACAAAGAAATTGTTTACTTTAAAATGTAATTATGGAGCTCTGCAAAGCTGATATAAGTAAAAAATTACATTTAATATATTTAACAATTTTTTTAAATACTTATGGATTTTTTCTGATTGAGTTTTTCTGGCTTTTCCCCAATTTAATAAATGTTTGACAAATTGTGCATAACCAATATAATAACATATCTTATTATTTATTGTTAATTCATAAGTGTTAAATTTTATCATTAACTTGTTTTCATTTATTTTTTACTTTTTTATTCCCGACGGATATTAGTAGACTTTATATAAGCAAATAAAAAAATAAATAATTAGAATGTAGCAAACAAATTTTACGAATTTTCAGTTAAATTATGTTGTTTGAGTACTTAAATAATTTATATAAATTTTACGCAGTTCAGTATAATGTTAAATATTTTGTAAATGTTAGTTTCAGATTAATTTCACTTAACAAGAAATCGATTGTGCTTTTAAAATATCGACATCATCAAGAGACCTGCAATAGTTTCACAGAATTGTATTAAATACATTCCGAATTGTTATTGAGTTTCCCGACGATTTTCCCACATATTACACAATTTCGAACGATTCGAGTATACATTTTTCATACAACTGTTTTTTATGGTATTCTTTGTTTGACAATTCTGCACATGTGATTGCCACAACCCCGACGCATCGATGGCGCTGCTGAGGGGAAGAGGGGAAGAGGCAGCCGAATGTTTACTCAACTGTGTTGAAAAACAATTTTGGCAAATGGCCGAGCGACGTCGACATTACAACAAATGTCATGTGTCAGTGTCAAAAGAATTGAAAAACAGGCGCCCAGTCTCTGAAGGAGGAAAGGAAATGTCAACACGAGTTCATCAGTCAAATGAGTTGTCTACGTCTACCCCTGCTAGGGGTAGGATGAGGATGAGGTTGGGGGATTTGGGAACACCATGTGTTTACGCATTTTTCGCCACAGTTAAGTGAGACACGAAACTTGGTTATCACATGTCAATGTGTGTGTGTGTGTGTTGACCCACATTTTTATGCACATGTCTCTAATGCTTATTAATGGGCCAACCCCAAAGAAACAGCACTTGAAGGTGTCTGGAGAAAGCAGTAAGAGCTCTGTGAACTGAATCATTTAATTAGCTGGTGTCTGGAAGGTTAAGCAGACAATTGATGAGTGTCATGTGTTCAAAGTTAAAGATTAAACAAGCGTTTGCTCTCAGCTTTAAATGTGTTTACTGATTATTCTCCACAATTCAATTTCATATCTATTTTTCTTAGCTATCCGCTCTGCACCCCATCCCTTCGGCAACCTGCACGCCTGAGTGGAGGCACAACATCGAACGGGTTCAGTAACTTGTAATCGAAGCTGTGCAAATCTAAAAGAATTTCCATTTTGTTGCTCATTCAACTGACGGCTGGCTACGTTTTAATTATAAACCAAATTCGTTTTACAAAATGTGCACCGAGGCTGGCAAATGAGCAGCAAGCAAAGCACTTGAAGCTGTGCGCTTCACGAGACTCCCATGAAGTTGCAAAATATTTGATCAAGTGTTTGGATTTTTCTTCTACCAGTTTTTTTTTTTCTTCCTCATCCAGCTCAGAGACTGCAAGTGAAAGCTGGCTGAAAACAGGCAGGGGGTGGGCGTGGCAGGATGAAGTGCACAAAAAGAGAGCGCCCACAAGTAACTTCTTTTACGCGAATTCATTCACTCAGGCTTAATGAACAGTCGGCGTTCCCGGCTGCGAAGAGGAACAGAGGGGGAGAAGAGGAGCTGTGTCTTGGCAGGACCACTGCGCACTTGCTGTTGATACAACTCATTAGACGCAAGCGAATGAGTACTCAAGTGGGTTGCCTTTTGGTTGGCAGCAGGCAACCGACCCCGGAACAGTTCTTACAGCTTAGATGAAGCGAAGAACTGACATTTCTTCTAATTGAAATATTTTTCAAGGCTACATTTAAAAATTCGTTTTTTTTTAAATGGAAGCTGAATCATAACTCATTATGGTATACAGGAATATTAGAATTGAAGATATATGTATATAGGATACCTAACCTAATCTAAAATTCTTTAGCAACCCAAATTTTACACAAAATCCTTCCAAGCTCAACCAGTACTTGTTTTTGTAAATTTCCGTGATGTTCTTTCCACTCCATTGAGAGGTAAGCAAGCAGAAGCATATTTTTTAATTGAAATGCGCTGCATATGGACCTAAGTAAACAGTGGCTAAAACACCCACATCCCAACTGGATAAAAGTTCATTACTAATCCGCTACCAAAGATAAACTTGAAAATTTTTAATCAAAACAAAACAGAAAATGCGTCACTTTGGCAGCTTAGCGCAACAGCATTTGTCGAAAAGAAAATAAACAAAGCCAGCAAAAAATGGCATCGAAATTATTAAGCCAAAATTAAAGAGAATACAAGGTATACAAAAAAAAAATGGCTAAAAACAACAAAAGCGCGTCAAAGGATCAAAGGTAAAAAAAAGAGAAAAAGAAAAAAATGCAGTATAGAAAAAAGACAGCCGAACAATTCCTTGGAGTGAAACCTAAACAAACATGAACAGAGCTGCGAACAGAAGCCAAGACAACTTTTTAGCCAAAGTGCTAAAGGAAATTTAAGCGGAAAATTCTAATAAGCTAGCGACGGGTCGAGTTTGAAGTGTGGGTGGGTGGTCGAGTGAGTCCTCAAGGGTGACTAGCCACAAGAAGCAAACCAAAACCAGATGAAAATCGGGCATCAATGACTGGCAGGACTAACTGGCCGTTGCCAAAGGGGTGCAACCCTTTTTTGGCTGGCAACCGCGAAAATTTAATTCACGCGTAAAAAACATTTTTCAATCATTTTGATGAGCCACGAAATATTTGAGCAATTTAAGCGGCTTTCGCAGAGTTCGCGTAAAATTCTTAATTAATAATCTGTAGCGAAGCTGTCGCAGCCCCTCCCCCCACCTCCCCCATTCCTTGTTCCCCAGCCCACCCAACTGTCCAACATAAAATGTGTAGTCAATTGAAAATGTTGTTTGGCAATGAGCCGTTGAAATCGCTATTAAAGCCCTTGTAATTAAGCGTCTAACCATGGCCAAGAGCTTGGACTGCCACATTTGGGGGCTTTATGACATGATTATGAATTGCCCTGCCACATTGTGGTACGCGGGAGGAAAGGGGTCCTTCGAGGTATGGGGGTCAACAAAAGCCGCAGCAGTCATCGCCAGGCCGCAACAGCCGTCACCCAGTCAAAAGTCAATAGTTGGCGGCATAATTCACTGATAGGGGTAGAAAAAGAAAGAAGGGGCAGCAGCCCCCAAAGTTTGTAGCTCAAAATTAAATTTTGAAATTTTGCCTGAATTTAATAATTAATTAGTGATTGTGGGTTATGCAAATTTAGTCGCCCAGCATCGAATGACCAGAAATTGTATATTAATTAGCCGCGATTAAAGCACACAATGTGCTATTGGAAAATCGAGCTGGCTTAAGTTGCCTGTTAGCCTGGTAATTGAAGACACAAAACATGGTTTCATCCACATACGCCTTTTAGGGGAATGATAAGATTAAAGCAATTTCTGATTTCTAGAGTATGCTTTGTGTACTATTTATTTTATAGAGTGTGTAAAATTTTTTGCAGAATATGCAGTAAAATTTTTAATATCAATATGAAAATAATATTCAAATGTGGTAAGCAAAAAAAAATAGATAAATAAAAAAATAATGTATATAATTTATATATATTACTTACAGTTGTAAGTTGTAATTTTCAATGGGTTAAGTTCACAACAATTAATTGTGTTATTGAACAGAACATAAATATTGCTTTAGGCTAGGTAGAATATATCTTCTAGTATCAAAATGGCTTGATTTGTTAATAATAAATTTAAAAACAAAGACTTAAACTTATTTTAGACACACTTAAAATATGTTCAGTGCATCTGTCGTTATTTATTTCCTTTTTTGTCTGCGATTCTAATCATGTTAAACAATGTTATCGACCCAGACACAAAAAAGCTGCTGACATTTAAATAAATTGTTAAACATTAACCGAATGGCTGACAAAACTAACAAATGAGAAATGGCTCCTTGGCGGGGGGAGAGTGCAAACAATGGGGGCGGCAGCAGTGTGTTCGTGCCACACATGGAAAATGGCAAAGAAATTGCTGCAAATCAAATTTGATAAACACAAAAAAGCGACCAAACAAAAAACAGACAAACACTGGGAAATGAGGGGAAAAGTGACAGCAAAAAATGGCAAAGTGTGCCGCAGCCGACAGGCTGGGAAATAGTGTGTGTATGTGTGTGAGTGTGTGTGTGTGTAGAAAAGTGGCGGAGGGGCAGTCCGGAAAATGCTTTATTGCTGCCATAATTTTGAGTGATAAGTGACGAAAAACGGCCGCGTCGCAAATCAATCGATGAGAGACTTTTCATAAAAAAAGAGGGTAAATAACAAACAATCTATCTGATTATTTATGCAAGGGCGATTATCTGTATCATCATTTTTTTTTTTTTTGTGCACGAGTCCGTTAATAGATTCTCCCTGTTGTGAATGTAACAAGTTAATGGGCTGTCCGTTAACAAAGATTGATTGATATAAACCATGTAATATTTTAACTGAATATTATTGAACAAAAAAAAATGAAAACTAAAGTTGTAGCTTATATTTAAATCGGTTTTTATCGATAGTTGAAAGTAGGGAGTCCCAAGTTATCTCTGTTGCTGTCATTAAATGAACGTTTCTCAACTAACCATAGATAATCCCAGTACAGCCTCCATAACCACAGCAAATCAATGAAAAAACGTATTGTTGGATGGTCTGGTCCCAAGGAAATCCCAAATTGACTTTGTTGCAAATTTTATAGGCCCAGATTCGGGCGAACAATGGAAACAATGAAAACTGTAGGCACATTGTCAAAATACGCAATACTCAAACAAAAGACGCAACAATTTTTCGACAACGGAGGGTTGCGGAACCACCTTGAGACCGACTCTGTCTGATTAGTGTAAATAATTGTCAGTCTGAGGCACAATAAAAAAAAGAGAAGAGTCAACAACAATTCGAGGCTACCTTTTGTTACGCTAAACTGCCAATAAAAACTAAAACAAAATTATTTTAATAATGAGAAGAAAAAAGGAAGAGCTATAAAGGAGACACACACACACACACACTCGCACACACACACACTTACACTCAAATTGTCACACAGCGCAGCAAATTAACAACAAAGTTGCCCTCGGATCTTTTTTGTAGGTCCGAGCGCAGGCGCAGCACCAGAAAACTGCGCAGCTGTCAAATGTGACATTAGCGCATGACAAATGTAACAAGTTGTTGCCTTTTTGGCAAACACACCCAACACACACCAACACACACACACACACACAGCACAACACGGGAACAAAGGCCACAAGGCTTAGGCAAACTAATAAAGAGACGTCGCTTGGATATTTTCATTACCACACAAAAAAATAAAAAAAAAGAGTTGAAAACGGTAAAAGGAGTTCGTCAATTGTCACTTTGGGCGCATAAATTAGGGTTAAGGGATTCCAGGCTGCGAAACATGGCTTATTCGGCATGAGAAAATATTTTATTGATTCGCTGTGACGCAACAATTTTTGTAGTGTTTTCTAACAAAATAAGACTTGAATATAAATTTTTCTAATTTATTTTTTTTTAAGTATACTTTAAGATTAAATTAAATATAGAATACACCATTATAGTTTTTAGTTTGAGAATAAGTTAAAAAGCCGAAAGATACTGTTACTATTCTAGTTAAACTATTGTAGTTAAACTATAAAATTTATTTGATTAAATTAAATGCTAAATGTGAAAAATTGTACTTTATTTTATTTCTAAGATAAGATTATAATAATATTGCCAAATGCTAAACTAATCGTTGTTTCTAGTAAAATTTATATTTGAAATTAAATGAAAATAATCATATTATAGATTAGATAAATTAAAATATTATTTTAATATATTATAAGCACATTATATATTATAAGTACATTAAATATTATTTTCGATTTAATCATAGATAAATCATAAAGAGATAAATTTTCTTGATAGTACTTTTCTGTTTACAAATTTATAAAAATGATTTCCTCAGGTTCACTTGAACATAAACTCGGTACACAAGAAATTTGTTACCTGCCACAATACAATTTTCACCTTCAAGAGTTGCTATAATATTTTAAAATCTTATTTGCTATCTAGATTTGCCATAAATCACTCACGAAAACTAAACTTATAAAGCTGAAGTCACATCATATCCATATCTTTGAATGACTTTGACTAAGTGTAGTTGACTTTTAATTAAAAGCAAATGTTTTGTTATGTTTTATGCCTGAAATAAGCAGTGAGCCTAAGCAAATAGTGAGTTTGGTCCCATTTATCACTCGGCCGTGGCTAATCCTTTGGCCAGTTTTGGTCGTATTTCATGTTTTATGGCCAGCTAAGCAACTGGCGCTAAGCTCTACAAGCATTGCCCGTGTAGAACTAAGTAGCATATCTGCAAATTGTGTGTTTGTGTGTGGAGGTGGCAGGGAGAAGTGCTTCCAGTCCTCAGACTTGCCCCAAGAGCAAATAATTCATCGATGGGCTGCGTGTTGGGCAACTGTTACGAGTATTTTACACTCGACCCCCAGTTCCCAATCCTAGTCTCAGTCTCCCCCCCTCAGACTCAACCCTCGCTAATGCACTGGCAACATCGTTACCATTCCTGGCAAGTCGTCGACGTTATGTCTACAGACAAATTGCCATAACCATAATAGTTATGCCCGATATGCTGGCGTGGGTGTAGGAAAATAGCAGGAAAATGCTGTCGTGCCCCATAAAAAGATGATTTCATAGACATTTACGCACTGTAGTTGCTCGTACGATATATAAAAAAATAATAATACAACATAATAATAATAACAATAATTGTTATATTGATGGAATGAAATGAAGCAAGAAGCTTCTGCTGATGTTGCTGCCGCTGCTGCTGCTTCTGGTTTATGTGCATGTTAATGGCCGCAGATACTTTTGCCCGTAAACTTGCCACATTCTGCAACAATTTGACGTTCGTTCCCATGTCGCAGTTTCTGCGCACTTTTTGATTTACAATACAGCCTCAAGACAGCGACTGAGACCCGCTCACATGGTGTCCATATAAGAAAACAAACGTAATAATTATGTTAAAAATTATATGGCACTTCTCACCCCAGAGATGCGACTCAACGCCCCAGAGGCGACCACGTTTCCTTTGTTTGCTTCGAGTCTCTCTCTGCTGTGTGCTAATCTGCAGATTTATATGCAGAGAAGTTGTTCAATAAAATCGTCTAAACCAGACCATAAACAAGGATATTTTATGCCCGCTTCCTGCCCATTTCTTGGCACATTTTACGCTGCCCAGGATTAGAGTTGCGTCGTGGCCATATGACGAACCAACAATTTGACCATCGCAAAGTCAACAAACATTAAAAGATTTTGCCTCAACCGGACTCACTGCCTCTGAGAGACACAAAAACTTTCAACGTTAATCCTTTGCGCAATTGCGCGGAAAAAACACTAAATTTCAGCAAAGAGAAGTGAGAAATTTTTGAGATTCAACTTAAGTTTGGAATCTGCACATATCTTGAGAAATATAATTACAGAGTATTGGTGAGTTGGCTAGAAGGTCAGCTTGGTTATTAACCACATAAATGTTGTAAAAATAACTCACATAATCTTCATCATTAAGAAACGAACTTGGCAATTTAAAGACTAAATTCCGCATAGATATTAAACAGTCATCAGTAGACATCATTATATCCCATAGCCAAACGACTTCCTCAAGATCGACATCGGCATAAGCATATAGAGGCCATCTTATAAACATGTCAAAAAGGACACTTAACGCAAATGCGTTCAAATGATAATTACGGACCGAGGAGAGCACAACAAGAGGATAAACATAATGTGAAGCACAAATCCAAGTACGGAAAATGAAGTGGCAACAACTATTACAAAGCACTCGCAACCTCTTTTCTCTTATCGACGACAACGAATCCGTATTCCGTATTCCGAATCCCACTTCGAGTTGAACTGGAGTCCGCCTTGCCACTTCTCTGGAGCAATAACACTAAAAAATTATGACCAACTACAAGAGCGAAAATAAATTTGGAAAACAAAAGCGCACAACTTGCCGGAATAAAGCCAACTGTAAGCATTCATGAGGATTTAAACGTTTATTTATAAGAGTGGGTTGGGAAGGATTCGGAGCGGGTGGTTGGTTGGCCTTTGCCATTGTTTCAGGTCGCAGCGACTTAAAGCTGAACGCTTCATTGATTTTGAGGAGGTATAGATGAAGTATTTTACTGATAAAATCAATAGAGTTGTTGGCTGTTGATTACAGCAAGCTTCAAGGCTGACACAAATGGCTTAAAGTCAATGGAGGCATAACCAGAGACCAGACCAGACCAGACACTTGACTAATAATACTTATTTATTCAGTGTCTGCCTCGATTACACCAGCTCGTGGTGCTGTAATCGAGCCAAACACACTCGGAGCATATTTGTTTATCTTTCATTGCTTACTATTTGCTCTCGAGAACTGGACCTAAACCCAAATGTGGCATGTGAGTGAGCTTTTTCATTAGCCTAAAACTGATAACCGGCGGAAATGTAGACTCCCCCCGTTTCCACCTTTCCCATCTGGCATCTAACTCCAGTTTTTTTTTTTTTGTGTTTTTGTCCTGCCGCTCAATTAACCCGAGGCCATTTCTACTTAGCCAAACGAGTTGTGAGTTGCGAGCAAAGCTGTTGACTTGTTGTCTGACTTTTTGGGTGGAAAAATTGCAATTTCCTGTAAGTTCCAGCAAAACAAAGTAAACATTAATCCATTTACAAGCACATCTCTCTTTATGCCATGCTGGCTGCCTTGGCAACCCGGGTTTGGGTTCGCTTAAGTGACGTGGTTTTAAAATTTGTCAATTAAATTAAGTGCAACCGCAGGCGGCATACGAATGAGCGAATGCCAACGCTTGACTCCCCTCGACTCCTCTCCATCTCAGCATCATCTTCAACTATTCATAAACTGTGTTGATAGTTAGTGCAGCTCCAACTCCCCAGCCCTCCCCCGAAGCGACCTTCAATGAGTCGCTTGTCTATCTGTCGAGTCGGGACGCAGCTGTCGGAGCTGTAAAGTCGTGTCGTATGTGCCCCGGCAACTTATTTGCCGCTTAATTTAATTTACTTTGGAATTTTGTCTTTTGGGGCCAAAAACAAAAACAACATAGATGAAGGAGTCGATGGTTTTGGCTTTGACTTAGACCCGTAGCTCATCCCAGACCTTGCTCTGAGTGATATACGAAATGCTCTGTAATTAACCATTTATGAGTGCCTGTTTGTGTAGAAAGCACTTGTCTAAATTAGGAAAAAGGGGAAAGGTATGCAAAACTGAAACCTTAGATGATATGTAAATGTAGATGATTATCACTTTAAATAATACATTTGAATTAAAAGCATACAGTTGAGTATAACACAAATTATTCTTCCACAATAATATATAGTATATCTTAAATTTACTTATGAGTTAAAGTACGAGCAACGAGTCTACAACTATTTTCAAATATTATTTTCCATTAAAGTGTTTAGTATCTTACTCCCAACTAAGCTGGCAATAAACCCATTAACAGTCATTTAATACCATATTTTAGGCACTTAACTTAAATGCTGACACCGTCTTTATTGAATTGTACTTAATGATAGCACTGAAAACCGATCATCATTTCTGATAATCCGCTTGGCTGATTTCCACTGTGGGATCACAACTTTGAGGGGGGGCACAAAAAAAATAAAAATTGATTTTAAAAACTCGTTACAAGGGTTGTCAGGCATTGTTGCAGCCAGGTCTTGTCATTATTATTTTGTAGACTTAGACGGGCTGTGATCCGTTTCAAAATATCAATGTTTTCAATTGTTTGACCATTTCACAACCCAAACAACAACACCTTGCTAAGCGCTAAGCGCGAAAAAAAACCAATAAAAAACCATAATTAAAACTCGAATATGTTCGATGTTGGCTGATGTCCTGCTGTGACCAACTGGCAAAGGGACTCACTCACTCACGTACATGTGCCCAGTAGACACCACCAACTGACAAAACAATTTCAATTTTGGTTTCAACAAAACAACAAAAAAAAAAGAAATGCATTTTTTTTTTAGTTTTTTTTTTATACAATTTGAAAAATGATACGAAACGTCATTATGTTATCGATGAGGACGAGTGGAGCAGGGGTAGGGGTAGGGGTAGGTAAGGATTGGGCATTGACATTTATTTACTGTGTTCAACAATTGTAGCCTGGCATCCTTTTGTTGGGCAACAATTTGGCTGAAAGGATATGCCACGTTAATTGTGCCATTTTGTGGACAGTCGCAGCAGTCACCTTCGCCCCCTCCCTCCCTTCCTCCCTCCTCACCATCGTAATAATGCCACAGTAGCCAGTCAGTCAGGCCATCGATCATATTTCATGTGGTTGTTCTGTATGACTTGCTTTGATTGCCAGCAGGCGACTCACTCTCCTCTTTGTCTACTTTCTTTTTATCTATTTGTGCCCCAAAAAGGGGTAGTCACACACACACACACACATACCCATGTGTGTAGTGAGGGTGTATGTGTTGTGCTTGTGGTGCTTTCTTTTCTGCACTCTCAATTGCTGATTATGATGTATGACTATTGGACTGCCTTCGTGCATTTGTGTGTCTGGTTTTCTATTTAGTTGCGCTTCATTTTTAATATCCTCACAGGATATTTTTCACTTTTCGCTGTGGCTCACTACAATTTTTGCCAAAAAAATGCCTCGTATTTTTTCCGTTTCCATTCATTTGAAATTTATCATCAATCAAATTGTTCGTTCGATTTTGGCCATTTGACAACACATCATCAATTTCTATTGTTGTTGAATAAGTTTATGAATATTCATAGTTTTTTAGATGCATGCATTGTATTTGCTTATGCATCATATTTTATTTATGATTTTTGTGTTTAGTGTTGAGTCATGTTTTTAGTGCCAAAAATGAATTTTGCAATTTTTTTGATTGTCATTAATGTGAGAGGGTTAAGCGAAAAAAAATAGGCAGCTGCCATTGATTGCAGGAGTACAGTTGGCAAGATTTTAATAAAGCTGGAATCTGGATGTAAGGGTATTTTTAGTAATTTTAGTTGGTGCTGTCGAAATCAATATGGAGAGCTGTGAATAAAGCTCATTAGGCTAATTCTGCATGGCCAATGTTCCATTACTAATTAGGAACCTGGCCAAATTGTTGATACAGTTCTCTAACTCAATTTACATGGAGGAGGGGGGGACACAAGCCGTGAGCCGCTTGCAACGTTTCCCATCATAAAACTGTCAGACGGAATGACCACAAAATATGAACTGTTGAAAGTGGAACTGCTGTACGCATCATAAACTGCGGCAATAACAACAAACAAACGCAACAGAACTGAATGGGAACGGATCCCAACTAATCCTCCTAGCCGACTGCACTTTGCTAACAAAACAGGAAAACTGAAAACCGAAAACAATAACAAAAACAGAGCACAGGACACAGAAAACAGGACACACCCAAAATGCAACGAAAATATTTTGACAGTCCAACACACTCAGTCAGATAAGTATGTGGACGATAGTCTAGAGGGAGGGGGATGGGGGTGACAGAGCGAGTTATGAGCTGAGTTGGAAGACTTCGCGCCCCGCTTTTGATGTCCGGCATTGGCCCACACACACACACACATAAATACACACGTTAAGCCAATTAGTAGCACGCCTTGAGAAACGCACAGGTGGCAGGCTAGAATAGTGTGTGGGGCAAGCATTTGGAAACCAAATTATAAACAATTAAGGACAGTTCACGATTGTTGGCATACGATAAGGCAACCGTCGGGGCGTCGGAGCGTCTGATATGCGTGACAGTTGAAAATTATTTTGCATAATTTGAGCGTTCATCATTGGATTGCCCTGCGGCTGCACTCCAACAAAATGAAAAGCCGCAAACCAGACTGTTTCTACAGAAAAATACATTAAAAAAAATAAAAAAAACAACAAAAAAATATACCTCTGCACATATTTAAAAACATAAAAATTAATGCAAAAATGTTGTACGAAAAGCGACCGACAATATAAATACATAAATTCAATTAAATGTGACATACGAAAAAAGAAAATTACGTGGAAAAAAATAAAGCAACCAAAGGAAAAACCACCGAGCATTAAATTACTAAAAATGTAATAAAATGTTTGATATAAATAATTAAGTAGAGTTGGTTCGAGTTTGACGAGCAGCAACCATTTCAGAAACATCGACGACATGTACCAAATT